>OZ005649.1:58905188-59532688 GCA_963930645.1 Salticus scenicus | reverse complement strand
TGATTTTTTTTTCCCTGCTCACGTGCAGCCTTTCTGGATAAGACGATGCACAGGCAGGGAGAAATGTATTTCAGAATATATAATTTTTGAGATTTTAAATAATAAGTTTTTATATTTATATGTATCCACTTCTACAGTATTTTAACACGCCTTTAAATAACTAAAAATTTTCATCTTAATTTATCAAAAAACTGTTACAAAAATTATAAACGATTTCTGTTAAAAATTTCTGGTAGCAAAAAGAAAAAAAAAAAGTTCAAGTTGGCAGTTATGTATGTTTACAAGTGATTTATTTAAATATAGTTACCAGTGAAGTGGGAAAAGCCGGCTAGTCTCTTATATGATTTTAAAATTGTTAATTAAAATTTGAGTGAAAAAATATTTATGATGCTTAAAAAAAGATTTTTTTTTTTTTAATACAGTCCAAAATATACAATATTTTTTAAGTTTTGTTCTGAAACATATAAAATCTAATTTATATTTTTTATTATTTTTATTATTCATTATTATTGCTTTAATACTATTATCATTTATTATTCTTGTTAATATGATTATGTAATAGTAATGATGTACTTTGATATCCAAATACTTCTATAGCATATACATATGTTAATTATAAATATTGCTTTCAGAAAATAATTATTAGAAAATAATTTCCCTTCTGGTTATATAATTTATTTTATTTATTTTATCTACAAAAAGTAAATAGGTAAATAAATAAATAAATAAATGAAAGAAGAAAATGGAACAGGAAAAGAAAAAGAAAAAGAAAATTTTTCTGTAAATTTATCTTGGAACTAGTACACTCTCGAATTAAATAGCGAATCATTAGTCTTGACTTTTTAATTGTACCGAATTATTATTTTTAATATTATTATTATTATTATTTTACTGCACTTTGTAGTTATTTTAAATCATTAGATATTCAGTTTGTCTTTTTTAATCCTTTTTATCTAATTTTATCTCTATTTTATATTGTTATATCAATTATGATATTTTTAATATTAAGTATATATTATATATTTGTTTAATATTTCTGGTACATAATTATTGAAATTATAATTTGATTAATGGGTGGTGTTTTAAAATACTAATGAAAAATTTGTATTTATAATATTTACAAAATTTTTATTTATGTTTATGCATCAAGCTTTTTCATCATATAGTAAATTTTTATTTATTTTGAGGTAAAAGCGGGAAAAAATAATCTTATTTATTTATTTGGAGTTTTATTCAAATTTTTATGCTGTAGGTGTACAACAAATGTTATACATTGACATTTAGAATAGGTATTATTTCTATATTAAATCATCTATAGGCAAAGGGCATTCTTGGAAAAAAATTGTTAACCTTATTCATTCTTGTAGGTTAAAACAGAATCAAAAATTGAATTTATTGATTTAATTATAATTAATAAGTTATTTTATACTTTGATTATAAAGATAATAAAAGATGTTCGATACTTTAAATAAGGATGTTTCAATTTCAATATGTTTATGGAAATAAAAACATATCCTCTTGTTATACACCTTTAAAAAAATCCTCTTGTTATACACCTTTAAAAAAAAATCCTCTTGTTATACACCGTTTAAAAAAAATATGTATAAAATCTTGTTATAATACAGAAAATTATATTTCTGGCTGCAAATTTGTCAGAAAATATCAGTATTCTATAGAAAAAACGTGATGAAAACATTGACAGTACAATACAGAAAATATTCGTACAAAACAGATTTTTCCTGTAGGTCATACAGTAAAAAATAAATTAATAAATAAAATGAATAAAAATTCTCCGCTTCCACTAACCGGGATCGAACCAGGTTCTACTGCATAAAAAGCAACGACTTTAAACCTTCTGAAAGGGGCTGTGACAGCATCTGTCACGCTTCACCATAGGATTTCGGAAGAGCCCCTCTTAAAAGGTAACCTTTTGACAGGCTACGAAATCACATCTCAGCCTATTACTTAACACTTCCCAGTCTTGTTTGGATATTAAGTTTTCTGTATGTAAAAAAGAAAAAAAATATATGTATCAACCGGATGAATCCTATAACCATTGGTTCAGATTTTATCTTGTTACTGAAGAAAGAAAAGACTAATGATAAACTGAGCTGTAATTTTATACACATTTTTTGTAGTTTTAGAAAACAGAAATTTTTTATAGAAAAGTTAAAAAAAAAAAAAAAAAAAAAAAACGTTTTTTGTTTTCAAGCAGAATTTCTTTTACAGTGTAAATTATTTACTTTCAGATAATGATTAAAAAACTATTTTATTTATGGTATTTCATACATAAAAAGAAAATAATAATAATAATTTATGTAATTTCATTTATTTTGAGACATAACATCAATCAGAGATAAATTTTTTAATTTTGTACACACCAAATTTTTTTAGCTTGAAACGAATCAAAATTTGCGCACAGAATGAATAGACAAATATTCATGATAAAAATTGGAATAATTGATAATATAATTATTTATAGAGGTTGTTTTTAAACTCACTTCGTGCATCTGGAATTCCTTTTAATTTTTTTAAATCTAAAAATCTCCTCCATAAGTTGGGATGGCATGTCTCTGGGCCTCCCTTGGAAGGGGAAGGGTTGTCTCGATCGTCGCCAATTGTCCATAGCGCAGCACTAGTGTGACGTGAAACCTACTCATTTACTCTTCAAATTCAAAATATAACTTCATGGTTGATATATTTTATCAAGCTAGAAAGATTTCGCATGTTTAAAATAAATAAATAAGCAAATAAAAATAAAATAAAAGTTTTTTTTTTTTTCTTCTGAAGCTTTCATTTTTTCGCAATATGAAACATAAATTTATAGTAATAATTTGTAATTTAAATATATCTTTTAGCTACGAACTAAACAATTTTAAAGATGCCAAATCAATCATCTGAAATTTAACGAAAACGGAGTTTTTACTTTCTTATAAGACATTAAAGAATCAAAACAAAGAAATTCTGTCACACGTTAAATATAATGCTAGAAATACACAATGAAATATTTCTAGTGACATTTTAACACATAAAGTTGTGGAATGACCTCACATGTCAAAATTAATGAGAGGAAATGTTGCGTTAAATCGTTAATTATTTTTTAAAATATATGATACGATAAACTTTATTTGACACGACGACTACTTGATTTGCATAAACGTATGAAGTTGCTTTGTCATATGAATTAATATTTAAATTTTGATCCAAGTTAAATGATACGCAACATGAACTATAAGATAATATATCGTTACTGCGATTTTATTTTACTGAAGTTGAGTAATGATTTTAATAGATAAGACAAACTTTCTATATGTATAAGTTTACTTGTTAAATTTACTTTTTGTGTTTTTATTTATTTATCAAAACTTCGTTAATTTTCTTTAATAATTTTTTTTTTTTTTTTTTTTTTTTTTTTTTTAATGTGACACTAGGTCAGTAATACCAGATTTTACTACTTTTTTATTCAATAGTCAGCAATAATTTTGAGAAGCGATATTTGAAACATATATAATTGACGATTAATTTTCAAAGTATCTAGGCATCCGTTACATTTAAAATTTAGTGGTGGGTTTTGAATAAAATAAGTCGCAAAATATGGCAACACTGCACTAGGTTAAATATTGCAAAAATGTGTATTTGAAATTGAACAATTGAATATTCTTGAAAAATATTCCAAGGTTTGAAATTAGGCAGTTTCTTTTACCGCACAAATTTTATGCAGGGGTTGGAGCAGTCCTATATATTTGCATGCGTTTTAATTATTTTATTATCACTATTTTGAAATAAGATTTTTTGTGATGATTTCATTTCTGTAATAATATTTTAAAATAACTGTTTGAAAATAGTGTTAATAAATAATAAAGCGCATAAAAGAATAAAAGAAAGCTACGATCTTGTTTACAGATTTTTGCTCGCATAAAAAATTAAAAAGACAAAAAAAGTTAGAAGGATAGTACTGTCACCCCTATCAGTGCATTTAATGATTTAAATATATTTCGCCTGATTAAGTTAGTTGAAAAACTATTGTGGTAAAAAAAATATATATATATATATATATATATATATATATACATTTTATCCCTTATTAATATGTTGAAAATTAATATAAATTTCAAGGTTCCAATATAAAAATTATTTTAGTGATTTGCTATCTTTATAGTAATAACTTCTTTTCTGCTTAATATCATAACGTTTTGAACAGTCGTTGTGTAAAAGAAGAGCTATTTTGAATAATTAATTTAACTGTACAGAAGAAATTGTTTGGATAGTAGATATAGTAGATAGATAAACATAGAACGAAAGTAATATACATAAAGCATAGCTGAAGTCATTTCAGATTTTTTAATGAGATTTACCACCTTTCTTTTCTTTCTTTTTTTTTTTTCTTTTTAAGGAATATTTAACATATATTTTCTTTATGATTATATAAGACTAGTTAGTTTTAGGGTGACTAATGCGCTCGTTGAAAAATGATCATTTCATTTTATTTATTTCTCATTTCAAATAATTTATTTTTTAGCAAGCCCGTGCAAAATTTTTTCACTTTATTTATCTCTTCGTTACCTTTCAAATTTAAAATTATTATTGTTATTTTTATACGTCATTTTTTTCATATGCATGAGTAAATTTAATATTTAATGTATTATTTTTTTTTTTTTTTTCCACGTGAAAGCATATTTTATTTTATGCTGAAAAAAAGGACAACAATTAAAAATTTAAATGTCTATTTTAAAGCTGTTATTTTCATATTTTAATTACTTAAAAAAAAAAAAAACTAATCAAAAATTCGTTAAAAAATAAGGTACCAAATGAAAGGGTTGATTTTTCTGAATCCGTCGGATTAAATAGTTTATTAATCGGATAATATAGATTTTTTAAAATTAACTAAAGTATGAAAATTATGTGGCAACTTGCGTTCACACACAGACAGAGACCAAGGAAATCTCTTAGCTTTTTTAAGCGTCAGTGATTAGAAAGCTATATATGCTGATAAAAACAATTATAAAAAGATTCCAGTATTAATTCTCTCGCGAAAAAAGGGCGACTTGACATCTGTAAGTTATCGCAATAAGATTAGAAATTAAAAGAGTAGAAAAAAAAAAAAAAAAAGCGAATTTTGTCCAGCCCGAATCTTTTTATTGAATCATACGAGTATAGCGAAGTCGTAAAATCATGTTAATTTGAATATTAGGCATAAGGAGTATTGGAGTATTAGGTATTGGAGTATTAGGCATAAATTAGGTAAGTTCGTCCAAAATAGTTTGAAAACAGCTCAGATGCCCATCAGAAAAATTAAAACATAATATTACCCAATTAAAACATCCATCCTAAATTAAGTATATTATACAAAAACCCATATCCCATTATAAATGATTATATCTAGGGATATATCAAACACATACTACTAGAATATCATTGATTTTCCAAGAAACACTTTTCGTTTCTTTAAACATGCAACATTTTATACAGCGTAATGTATAGAAAAATACAGCTACAATTTTTTTCTTCGATTCTTTGACTTAACATAGGTTAAAATTCCGCAAATTTACACTTTTTTTTTTTTTTTCAAAATTCTAAGCAAAATAATATTATATGTATAAATATATATATATTTTTTAAATAAAGTACGTGTGGTTCATTTTTATACTAAAAACTTTATTCAATTTGAAGTAAAGCTAAAAAAAGAAACCAATTTCTCTTTCAGATCTTCGCCTTGTTGGCCATTACGGCCACCGCCACCAATGCTGACCATTACTCCTCTTCTTATCCTTCCTACTATGGAAGCGGTTACGGAGGTGGCTATGGAAGCTCTCTCTATGGCGTTTCCTACGGTTCAGGCCTCGGCTATGGGTCAGGCTACGGATCAGGCTACGGATCTGGTTATGGGTCCGGCATCAGCTACGCCGTTGAAGGAGGTCATGGACATGGTCATGGACATGGACATGGACATGGACATGGACAGGGATATTATACAACCAGGTAAAATATCTACACTTTTAAAATATGAATGCTTTCGAAAGGCGTGTGTTAAATTTCTATACAAAGAATGTCGATAATGTGAGTTTAATGGTATGAGAGAACCAAATATTTCTATACTGATTGAGAATTAATTATGTATACAAAACTAAATTAAGTTTGCAGCTCATCGAAATAAGCAAAATTTAAATCACAATCTGGGGCACAAAAGTAATGATGTAACTTTAGCTACAGTATAAAAAATCGGCCTTGTTTAATTTTAATCTTAACTTTTCTCTTTTTTTTTTTTTTTTTTTACGAACACAATATACATTTATAATATAATTGCACAATTTTATAAATACATCCAATAGTAATAATATAAGAATATACAGGGTGGGACAAAAGTCTCTGACATTTTTAAAAATTTAATACAAAATCAAGTAATTTGTACTTACTCATTGCTTACTTACTTCTTTATTTGTTACTTCTTACGAAAAAAAAATTTCATTAAACAAATAAAAAAGTTAGTTCCAAATTTTATTCATAGATGGCGCTGTATGCGAGAAAAGGCATCAAAAACATAAAGGAAGCAATTAAAATGCTTTGTTTTGTGAAATGTACTGTAACGTTTAGCGTATTCCTTCATACGTTTAGTGTATTCCTTCATAACCAGGGCCTGATTAACGCACGACCCTGCGAGGCCCAGGACCTGGGCACCAAAATAGTCTTGTTCAGTAACAATGCTCCTTAATTTATGCACTTAAATTCACTTAAATTAATAATGTGGTGAAATTTTTTTTACGTCATAAATTCTTCAGAATTTCCTTTGGTAATATTTTATTCTGTGTGTTTATGCATGTTTTTATTGTGTTAATTTTCTATCACATATAATTGAGCTTTTAAAGCTTGTTTACGCTTTCATGTCTGGTAATTACAAATAAATTTATTTTTATTATTCATTCAGAAAAAATCACTAAGTCAATTTAAAATATTATCCTTAAAATGCAATTAATACAAATTGTATTTTAAATCGTGGTACGACTTTAACTCCCATGTTTTTCCTGATTCCTGTTGTTGTAACATAATATGTTTTCAAACAAAAACGATTATGCATTTTGTATTATGCCCTTCTTTTTTTTTTTCAATGGTTTACATATAAGTGCGGGGGGGGGGGGCACCAAACTTTATCAGGACCTGGGCACCACTTTTCTTAATTGGGCCCTGTTCATACCTCGAACTACATCTAAACGATAATCCAGTTCAGTCCACGTGTTTACTAGCATTAATAGCGGAAGAGACTGGTTACATGCATTTTTCACATCTTCAGTACTTTAATGTTAGGTGGTGGGAAAGTATACACTTTGACTTTTACATAGTTCCACAAGAAGAAATCAAGAGGTGTTAAGTCTGGGGATCGAGATGGCTTTATCAATACCACGAGAAACACTTAAAAAAAAAAAAAAAAAAAAAAAAAAAGAAAAGAAAGAAAGGTAGGAACAAGTAGTGCCCTCTGACAGAAAAAGTAGGAACTGACTGAACTATTTTATTTGCCTAAACAAAACTTTTAATTATAAGAAGCATTTTAGTATAAATCACACTCTCGTACGTCATTTACTTGATTTTATATTAAATGTGTCAGGGTATTCTTACCCCCGTATACGCATGTGTGGGTATAATATTGTTAAAGATATAAGCAATATTTTCCTAAAACAATCGAAAAATGTATTAAATTTTGAAAATCTTGTAAAAAGAATTTAGTTATAAATTTATGAATAGTATTTAAATATATATATATATATACATTAATTACTTTTTTATGTTACCCAACAAAATTATTGAACACCACACACATATTTTATCAACACAATTTTTTGATTTTCTTTTTCTTTCTTTCTTAAAAAAAAAAAAAATGCTGATAAATACAAAATAAAATATACTGCAATAAAAGTAAATTTGTTCTGGTAAATTATTTGAAAATTAATTAATTTGTAATTTTAGAATTTTCTTTTTAAGTGCATATTGTTATTATAATGCTAATAATGATTTTAGAAACAAATAAAATTAAAATTATTATTTTTCGATATATTTTTTTTCTTAACTTTTTTTCCTTTACATATTTTGAAATATTAAGATGTTTACGAGCAATTTATAAGGTAAAAAAAAAAAAAAAAAAAGATGATGATGAAGAAGATAGAAAGAAAGAAAAACAACAATTAGCAAGCTCGCAAATAATAATAATAATAAAGAAATTTCACTTAAAAAAAGAAAAGAAAATGGAGATTGTAACTCATATTTTAATTTAATGCTATATTTTTTTAGAAGTATAACTTAATAAAAAATTAATAAGGGATAAGTCATAAGTGTAACTACGGTGTAAGTGTACAACTCACCTGATAAGCTAACTTAGAATCTATTAGACATATCTGTTTATGACAGCCTTTCTTTCTTATATTTAACCTTTGGAAACTAAATGAAATATGAAACAGTTATAGTTTTAGAAGTTTGAAAAATGGAATTATGTTTTCCTCGCCAAAAAATTACCCTCTCTCAAAATTCAGAGTTTTCCAATTACTGTATTTTTGAAGTAAACGTAGCAGTTTTGGTTAAGTTTTGTATGTAGATTTTGAAAATAACTTCAGATTTGTTCTACTTCTTAGGCCTTTTGGTTAATCACCTTTGGTTAATCACTTACTACAAAAATTTTGTACGTCGGGGAAGTGTACCCAAGGTCTTTATACTTGTTCCAAGCAATTCAACTGTATCACTTGTACATTTTTTACTTTAAATTTCAATTTTGTCTTTTAATTTTCGTTGAAACCTAATATCCTGAACATTTTTTTAATGCTTTGCTGGACTGTTAAAAAGTTTAAGATGGGAAGTACTAGTTGGAGACATATGGAAAAGTCCACAATTTTATAACGATTTGAGAAATTTTATAAATTCAAATAGGAACCAGATTGATTTCTGTAAATTTTCACTATTTGGTAACTTGAATAAAATATCTCTTGAATGTATTTTATATGTATAAAGTATGTCGATATTACACTTCCCAGGCAGCACGTAACGTTGTTATAGTATTAAAATTAAGTCTGAACAGTGAAAAATTAGTTATAACAACGTTGTAACAACGTTATGTGCTACTGGGGTTGGCCCCAATCATGGGTCACTAGAACCACAAAACTCACAATTTTCATCAATTTTTTAACTTTACGAATATACTATGTAAGGAAAGTAATGTAGTAATGGCTAAAAAGTCGACTTTAAGATTCTGTATTCTCTCTTAAATGTATCTGTACATTTTAAGGTCCCCTGAGCTTATTTTTGCTATTTTTAAGGTGATGTATGTGTGTGTATGTGTATTTGAGTGAACACGATAACGTCTAAACGCTTTAAAGTGCAATAGTGTTAAACTAAACAACGTACTATATCGAGAAAAATACTGAAACATCTTATTATAATTTTCTCTCTTGTTTATTTAGCGACTTCTCTTATTTTACATATTCTATGCAACCGTTAATTACTTAATGTTCGGAAGGTCGAGTTCAGTCACTCCACATTTTTTTTTTTTATATATTTTTTTTTTTATTGAAATGGCATATTGTTAAATTACAATGTTCTCAGATTTTTCTCAAAGCTAATTAGTTGCAGTTTATGCCTAAAATATTTCAAGACCTGACCAAAATGAGGCTAAACTCGAACTAAGCCAAAACGTTTTTACACTTACCCCACTTCATTTTAAAGAACATTCTTGTTTGAAATATTCTAGTACATTGATAAGTTGTAAATAAATGCAAGTAGCATCTCATAGTTCAATTCTTATTTTTAAGTTTAACTTTTGCAAGTGAATGCATAATGTATAATTATTAATTGTACATGGATTGTCTGAACAAAACAAAAAAAAAAAAAAAAAAAAAAAAAAAAACGAAAGAAAGTAAGAAAAGAAAAGAAAACCTTACTATTTAAAAATAAATGGAACGAGTGTAAAGGAAATTTAGGTATGTATTAATTCTATAACTTTTAATTATATTATGACATGTCATTTCTTAAATCACTGTGTTTTGTGCAACATTTCATTTTACAAAAAAAGCTTCCAATTATCAAAAGGTAAATTTATATGGTAAAAATCGCAGGTATGAGTATATGTGATCAAACCTATTAACCCCTTAACTGTTTATTTTTTATTTTCACTTTATATTTCAGCTTACACCAATATTACTGCATGATAATATTTATGTTACTTAACCTTTAAATAGACATGTTGTTTTGTCAAAAACTAATCCAAAGAAATTGTTTGAAAAAATACCGGTGTCAGTTTCTACAAACTGCTACTGAAGTAATGCCCGAGATTATCTCGGGCATGAGAATTAAAGGGTTAATGAAAAAATTAGCAATTTTGTTGTAACTGAAAATTTGTATAGATAAATAAATAAAGTAAAATGAAATTTATATAAGAATAATTGCATAATACAATGTATATAACACCAAATTTTTGTTTCGTGATTCATTTTGTATGTTCTATCACTTCTGTTTCTTTAATGCAAAATTGCTTCGTGTTCATATAATGGTTATATTATTTCTTGTATATGCATATTTACTACGCCCTGTTGGTAGTGTTGTTGGAACCACAATGATAATAGCAGAATCTCAGTTTTGTCAAAATACTCC
Organism: Salticus scenicus; assembly: GCA_963930645.1. Lineage (NCBI taxonomy): Eukaryota > Metazoa > Arthropoda > Arachnida > Araneae > Salticidae > Salticus > Salticus scenicus. Next base: position 59,522,065 of record OZ005649.1, on the reverse strand, counting down.
ACGTTATAAATATAGAATAATATAATTTAAGGCTACTTTCTACATAAGTATAGAGCCAATGATATAGCACGTATATGTACAAGGCATATCATCAGCACGTTTCAGAATTTCTAGGAGGAGTAAGGTACATCACGACAACTCAGAATCACACAACAATGCAGGGTCGGAAATGCTTTTCTGATGCGGTGGTGTATACACAAAAAACAGAAATAAAAAGAAGCCACGTATATGAATATTCATTTCATTAATTAATTTACATGAAAAAGGGAACATGGGACAAAAATAGTGTTTGAAATTTCGTCCACCGACATCAGTGTGGACCTCACATCTATATGGTGCATGGAATTCTGAATATTCTGTTTGCATGAATCGCAGGAACTGCAGGATAAATTCGAGGAAAGCCCAGAACATTCGGAATTACATCCTTCGTAAATGTGAGGACTGCACTGAAGTCGGTGGACGAAACATTGAACACTATCTTTGACCCACATTCCTGTTATTTATGTACATTTAATATTAAAGTAATTTTTCTCTTATGTGGCATCTTTTTATTTCTGATGTTTCTGTATACATCATCGCTTCTGGAAAGAACTTATGACTCAAAATTGCTATATGGTTCCAATCGGGATGCGCTCGATTCCTTCGAAAAGTTCTAAAATGAGGTACTGAGACAAATTAAGTATGTAGTATCTGCTGCTCTAATAACCCAAGAAAGTAAAATATGAGTTTTGAGCATATATACAATTAAAGATAAAAATTCGTGTTTCCATCTACGTATAGGTAATCAAACGAATATTCATCTATTCGAGTATACTGATTGATGAGATGTAGCATTGTACACTGGCGTTCAAAATTAAAGGAACAACCCGTTTTTCCATTTTCTCTTTTTGCGAATAACTTTTAAACAAATAAACATCTGAACTTAAAATTTGAATGGCATGTTTATTATCATATCATTAATCAAATTTTATGTAACTTTAGCGTAAGTAAACATTTTTAAACTAATAATTATTCAATTTTTCACTTTGAAAAAAAAAAAAAAATTGAAAATTTTCAGAAAAGAAAACTTAATGAAAAATTGTGTTAAGAATACATTACAGATAGATGAAGTCTTCAAATATTAAATTAAATCCCGATTTTTACTTTCTCTTACCCATAAGGTAGAGAAAGTATTGTTTTGGGGTCAAATTTTCGAATGCGAGCTTTTGTTATATTTACACGTTTTGAGGTCCCCTGAATACGAAAATCATGTTTTTAGCAAATGGTCTGTGTGTATGCCTGTGTGTGTGTGTGTGTCTGTGTGTGTGTGTGTGTCTGTTATCAGCATATCTCAAAAACAAATTATCGCAGAAAGTTCAAACTTGGCATTCTAAATGTGTATCATATAGGGATGCTACAGTAAGCTTTTCGTTAAGATCAAGCAAATGGTTCGTGTACAGGGACAATCAAGAGAATTCTAATACATTACGTCTATGGGGGAAATAGCAGGTAAGTAGAGTTTAACGTCTATAGACTGCACTAAACCAAATGAAACGAATATATATTTTTTGTAATAGAGATAGTTAACTGGGGAAAAAATTTTGTGTATGTAGGAGCCTCGCCTTCCCCCCTGGGGGGAAGTCCCCCCTCGAGGGGAGTAAATTTTCATGATGGGTATCTTTCAAAAGAGCTCGCCAATACCTTTAAAACGAATGGTTCAACCATCGATATGCGATAATTTAAAACAAAGTTATCGATTCTTTTTACTTTTAACGAAAAACAAACTTAGAAAAAAAAAATCGCATTTTTTTTTTTTTTTTTTTTTTTTTTTTTTTTTTTTTAATATTGAGAATAAAATGGGCTTTTTTTTAGATATTTGGTGTTATACTACTTCTCTAATATGGAAATCGTCTACATTACCATAAAAGATATATATATATATTTTAATTATAATATTAATAAATTATTTTTTAAAAACAGAATTATTTTTTAATAACCGAATTAAATTCTATATAAATGTAGGTGCATTAATGAAACGGGGGGTTGAGGGGGGCGGTAGCCCCCCCTCACACAGAACTAATTATCATATAAAACTCTTCAGAAGCCTAATCTGAATTGTTTAACGCAGGTTTACATAACAGTACTCGTTATCTTACCTTTTAATCTGCAACCTGTATTTATAGTATTAAATTTCATGGTAAGGGAAAGTCGTGTGGGTGACACACCAGATTATTCTTTCTATATTCATTTTTCTTTTATTTTTAAAACGGACTTTTTTAAAGAATACAATTACTAATTTGTAATCTATGAGCGTCACCAGAATAATAAAAATGTCGATAAATAATTTTATAATGAACGTCTTATCCAATTTTCATTCATGCGAAAAAAAAGAAGAAGCAGGAAAAATGAAAACAGGAAGAAAAATCCGGTTTTCATCAAACACGTGAATTCATGTGCATTTTCACCTATCTGTAATGCATCCTTATGACTATTTTTCATTAAGTTTTCTTTTCTAAAATTTTAAAAATATTTCCTTTTTTCAAAAGCTTACTTTTGAGAAAATTGAATAATTGTTAGTTTAGAAATTATTACTTATGCTGAAGTTATATAAAATTCGATTATGTTTCTGTTTTCATTTGTTTAAAAATGATGCGCAAAAGAAGAAACACGAGAAAACAGGTTATTGCTTTAATTTTATACGCCAGTGTAGTACAATGAACAAAAAAAAAAAAAAAAAACGGATACTAAATGAGGACGAATAAAATTTTTCGGAAGTGATCCTTAGAAAATTCAAACCCATGCAAAAATTGTTTCAGTTTTTATTCTTTAAAGTATTTTATTCTAAAAGTAACAGTTTGCGAAAGATTTTCTACGATAGGACAGAACAATTATCTAAACGTCAAGCTAAAAGAACTTTTTTATATGAAAACTGAGTGAGCCTTACACAAAGTTTACAAAACTCAAGTGTTAAAGCACCAAATTGGAAAGATCGTATGGAACTGTCCCTACAAGACTTCCTCCATGAAGAGATGTCGATTTCGAACTTTATTTTATTTTATTTTCAGTGGCATCATGCAGATGTTACGGGTTACGGAGATCCTCAGAAAGAAGCGGGAAGAGCAGCAGCTCGGAAGGGCTGGGCTTCCAAAGCCAATTTAAGATGTTAATTTTTAGAAAATGTATATATATCTGTGTATATTAATGTGCGTGTTCGTTAACATATAAATGTTTTGTGTAATGTTTTAATTAAATTTAAAAATTTAATTCTTGTGATGAATCTTTTCTCAGATCAGATATTTGAGGTTAACCAACAGAATTATTAAAGTTTAATATTAAGTATACGTATTTCCTGGCAAAAGCATTTATTAAAATCTAATTTCCTGTTTTTAAAGCTACTGATCTTCTGCAGTCTGTCTGTACTATTACGATATCTTAAAGTGAAATTTCAAAATTAACCCTACTTTATTTAGCCTAATACAAGCGCACAATTACCTATTAATTTTTAACACTAAAACATAATAACTTCAAATAAATAAATTCATTAATTACTGGAGCATACCAGGCTAAAAAAATGCAAACAAAAGTATTTTTTTATAATTTCAAGCTAATTGGTGTGTACGTATGGGATTAGGGCCGATTGACTACACGAGAATTTTAGGTATGAGGTGGTGTAGCCTTCGTGGGGTCTTTCAAAGGGGTTCTAGCTCGTATTTATGCGAGTTTTGGAGAAAATGACGGAAAATTTTGAACATCTAGTTCAACGAGCGCAACCTGGGATCAAAACCGGCACTTTCCGTCTAGCAGCTTTAAGCGCATAGCCGCTGGAGCGCTGGTGAGGCTCAAGGTGATTGAAAAGATTTTTTATAGATATTTGTATTTAAAAATATTTTTAAATAGATATGAATCACTGATAAAAATTCAAGATAAGTTTTAATATTTTATTTCGATAATAGATTAAATAAAATCAAAATTTATTTTAAATCAGTTTAAATTCATTTTTCATATATACACTATTGCTTTTAATTCATTTAATGGTAATTTCTTGTTCACAGTGTTGCAGCTCAACCCGTAGTGTCATACACAAGTGCTGCAGTTAGGCCTTCTGTGTCTTACACTGTCTCTAAACCAGCTGTTCAAGTTCAGGAGGTTGCTGTTGCTGCCCCAAGGGTTCAGTCGTACGTAGCCGCAAGACCTGCTACTACATATGTAAGCAGACCAGTAAGCACCGTTGTTTCACAGCCAGCTGTGAGCACTGTCGTTGAACAACCAGCTGTAAGCTATGTTCAGAAACCAGCAGTACGCTACGTTCAGCAGCCAGCAGTAAGCTACGTTCAGAAACCAGCAGTAAGCTACGTTCAGAAACCAGCAGTAAGCTATGTTCAGAAACCAGCAGTACGCTACGTTCAGCAACCAGCAGTAAGCTATGTTCAACAACCTGCAGTTAGCTATGTTCAACAGCCAGCAGTTAACTATGTTCAGAAACCAGCTGTCAGCTATGTTGCCTCTAGGCCAGCAGTCAATTACGTCGCTGCTAAGCCAGCAGTTAGCACTGTTGTTGCCCAACCCGCAGTATCCTACGTTCAGAAACCGGCAGTCAGTTACGTTGCCGCTGCTAGACCAGCTGCCGTTAGTTATGTTCGATCTGCACCAGCTGCAGTCAGCTATGTAGCCTCTCAACCAGCCTCAGTTGGCTATACTGTTACTGGTGGACTTGGTGGATATGGTGGATATAGTGGTTATGGAAGCTATGGAAGTGGTTATGGAAGCTACGGAAGTGGTTATGGAAGTGGTTACGGAAGTGGTTATGGAAGTGGTTACGGGGGTTATTCTGGATACAGTGGCTATTCATCGCCCAGCTACAGTTACAGCTCTGGCAGTCCATCATACTCTTACACCTCTGATTCATCCTACAGCCCATACTACTCAAACTCTTATGGGTCTTCTCTTTATGGCTATCAATACAAGAAGAAATAGATTTATGTAAAGAGGATATAAAAAACATGTAAGTATAACATTTTCTTTTCTTTATGATAGAAAAAATGATTAATGTTTTATGCGACCGCTTAATTTATTTCATTAGAGAATTATTCGATTTCCATATGGCTAAACACTAATTCATAAGATTTTAATATATGTGCTTTTATTCGCTGAAATTAAATGTTTAAAGTAAAAAATATAATACTAAAAAGTTATAAACACTTAATCTTTTGAAGGGCGGTAGGATATACATATTGTACCCCATCTCATTTTAATTCTCAACTGCAAAAACTCTTCCCGGAACTTTTTAACAAAATTTTATTTTTATAACTTAGAGAGAAAAATTTCATTTATTTCTTCTCTTCTAACGTTATTCGTAAATTCTGGTGGCTTTTCATTTTAAATGAGCAAAATTACCTTGCCACTCAAAGGATTAAATAACATTTGCGTCCAACATATAGAAGCAATAAGTTTAAAAACAATATTTTAAAACATTGTATTTTTAAAATTCAGTGATCAGCATAGTAATTTGTGTTTCTTTTTTTCCTTTATAGGTCTTGTGATACTTGGCGAGATATTTATCCAAGTTCATTTGATGCATGTTAAAGTCACCTAGAAATTGTTGTTGCTCATTTTTCTTTTTGTCGTTATAAAGTTTAAAAAAAAAAAAAATAAATAAAAATTTAATATTTAAAAAGTCTGTTTATTTGAGAATTTCTTTTTTGTCATATTTTCAGAAAACCAAAGTGAAAAGACAGATTACAGCAGATAATTCCCAGATAATTTACTGAAAGATACATGATTATATATATATATATATATATAGGGAAGTTTAGAGACAGATATCGATACTTTACACAATTTGATATAATGTAAAAATACATAAAGAAAATAGTATACAATTTTACAAAATTTCTTATTAATTTGAAAGTAAACAAAAATTATTTATTTGAAAATGAGGTACATAAAGATTTTTATTTCATTTAAGTAATTAAACATCAACAATAATAATAATGATAATAATAATAATAATAAAAAGGGAGTGGGGGACGTAAAAGCTAAAATAAATAAATCGTAATAAATGAAAAAGAAGAAACTAATTAATTAGTTTCTTAAGGCAACTTTTAACATTTACAAGTAAGAAACAAGATATATACTTTTTCTTGTTTTGTGGATGGTTAATATTTTAATAAATTTAGATTTATAGCACAATAATGCAAGAAGAAATGGAGAATGCTTTTAGAAAATAAAAATGTTTAAGATTTCTTATGTAGCTTTAATATCGACAGTTGTTATATTTCAGAAAAAAATATAATTTATTTTTTTTCCTTCAAAAAGAATGATTTATTAAAATGCAAGTACTACATAAATGCAATAAGTGTATGGGATGTGCAAATTTAAAAGTGAATATTTCTATCATTAAATTAGAAACTAATATTCAAGCTTGTTTTATGACAAATGTTTTGAAATAGATTTCTTTTTCTAATAATTTATAATGAATAAGCATCTATAACAATTAAAGATACAAGGTTCTTAAAAATTCATAATTGAATTATACAAATTTATTACAGTAGCATTCCCCTATATTACCCAAATATACTAATTCTTTCACCAACATATACACAATTAAAGAATTTTTTTAATTTTCAAAATTAATTTTTAAAATCAGAAATACAATTCAAAATTGAAAGAGGTGGGCCATATATTGCAACATATGTATATTAGTAATTAAATATTTTTGAAGAAAAAAAAAAAAGAAAAATGGGCTTTATAAATGTTTTTATGCTTTAAACCTGCACAGATTTTTGTACTAACTCTATCTAAAAAAGGAAGAAAGAAAGAAACAGAAAATAAGAAAAGAAACAGAAAAAAAAAAGTTACATGCAATATTAAGATTTATTGTTATTATTTTTTTTTTATAAATATATAAATTGTTTGAATTAATCCTATCAATTCGTACAACAGAAGAATATTTAAGTAAGAAAGAAATAATAATAATAATAGTAATAATAATAATAATAATAATAATAAAATATAAAATAAAATAAAATAAATAAAAAATCGAAATGTGACCTTGAGATGACCTTGACAAAAATTTAACGCTACTTACTTGTAAGATATGCGTATGGTTTACAACAAAGATTCGAGATGTATGTCATGCTTTATTACATACATATCATGCATGTTACATATAAAAGTAACGGTACATCATGCTCATATTTCATGCACTACATTAGTTATGTAATTGTATTTACCTTCTTCTTTTTTTACATGTGTTATTTGACATTAAAAACCGAAAATCAAGAATTTTGGTTTCATCCGATCATTTTATTTTACAATTCTGTATTTTAGAAAATCTGGAGAACAACAAGTTGGTACAGGAGCATACAATACCGGAGCGTATGACACAGGGTCATATGATACCGGAGCATATGATTCAGGTGCATATGACACTGGAGCATATAATACTGGAGCATATGATACAGGAGCCTATAGTGGAGGAGCATATGGTAATACCGGAACAAGTTATAGGTCAGGCTATACAACGGCTGGAGCACCTGGAAAGATATCATTTACTCTTGGGGGAACTGGTTACCAAACAGGCTCGTCTACAGGTTCGGGATATGGAACCACGTCTGCTGTGTCAAAGTAGGCTCACATTTAATTATTATTTCAGTGATATTAATTTATTGTTTTAATATACTATATATATTTTTGCGTTTCTATTAATTATAAAATTAAAATAATTTTTTAAATACTAGATATAGTTCTAAATTCTAAAATTTCTAGATCACCCCTGTTAATATTGTAACGAATTTGAAGAATAATTGATCTGAATTATGTGTTTAATATTCATTAAAGATATGAGTATGGTTATATCAAATGATTCGAGATGTATGTCATGCTTTATTACATATATATCATGCATATATATATATATATATATAAAGGTATAGGATATTCCTATTTCATGCGCTATGTTAATTTATGTAATTGTATTTATCTTCTTTTTTTTTACATGTGTTATTTATCATTAAAAATCAAAAATCAAAAATTTTGATTTCATCCGACAATTTTATTTTACAATTGTGTATTTTAGAAAATATGGAGGACAACAAGTTGGTACAGGATCATACAACACCGGAGCGTATGACACAGGATCATATGATACCGGAGCATATGATTCAGGTGCATATGACACTGGAGCATATAATACTGGAGCATATGATACAGGAGCCTATAGGGGAGGAGCATATGGTAATACAGGAACAAATTATAGGTCTGGCTATAGAACGGCTGGAGCACCTGGAAAGATATCATTTACTCTTGGAGGAACTGGTTACCAAACAGGTTCGTCTACAGGTTCGGGATATGGAACCACATCTGCTGTGTCAAAGTAGGTTCACATTTACTTATTATTTCAGTGATATTAATTTATTGTTTTAATATACTATACATTTTCTGCGTTTCTATTAATTATAAATTTAAAATAATATTTTTAAATACTATATATAGTTCTAAATTCTAAAATTTCTAGATCACTCCTGTTAATATTGTAACGAATTTGAAGAATAATTGATCTGAATTATGTGTTTAATATTCATTAAATTTCTCTTACGGTTTTCAGCTTAACTATCTACAGGTTTTTCAACTATTTTTATTTATAAGAAATTTAGCAGATCTTCTCATTGTGTGACTTGGTTGTTTATATAACTTAGAAAATCTTGAAATGTTGTTCGTGAGAGTTTTGAATCACTTTATTTGAAAAAAAAAAAAATTAATTAAATTAAATTAAATTAAATTAAATTAAATTAAATTAAATTAAATTGTGTAATATATAATTAGCATTATCAGATTCATATATCATTTGCATCTGAAGTAATTCACCATAATTTCTCGAAACTAATTATAAGTATTTAAACCCCAAGCGCTCGATCTACTCTTTCTGTAAGATATATTCCATAGCACAAACAATATATTTCTAGCAATTTGTAACAGTTACACAAACACAAAAATTATGTTGAAAATATTTCGTGTATTTAACTTCGACGCAGTGTTGTCAATTTTAGGGACTTTTTTTTATTCAATATCAACCACTAAGTTTTAATTGTAATGTTTGCCTAATCACATCGAAGATTAATCGTCTATCATTTATATCAAACGTATCTCCTCAAAATTGTTGGTATTATTGAATAAAAAAGTCCCTAAATTTGGCAACGCTGCTTCGATGTGACACATAGGTTGAGGTCAAGGCTGAGTGTGTTTTACTTCGCTCTAGATCTGTGCAATGTGAAATGGATTCTGTGCATCACACGTACTAGAGGATATATAAAAATCTTTACGCAAATCACTCAGCTAGAAATTTTTGTTTATTGATATATCAGACCATACCAGCCACTTAAATCAACAAAGACCCACAGCCATCCGGGACTATAATGAAATGATTGCCTTCCGGTAAACTACTGATAAAATTACAATACCACTATTTGTTTTCGTCTTCAAGTCACTGCTTTTAGTTTATCCAACAGTATAGACTTTAATATACTAAATTAAAATTTCCTATATATTGGCTTCTACTACGCTTAATAAATCATTATTATATGTATATATATATCCACATACATATAATCAAAATCTGAAAATCAATTACGAAGAATCTAAATCTAAAATCTGAATATAAAAAAAAAAAAAAAAGAAAAAAAAAACGAAAACGAAAAATTTATATACTAATGCGCCAAATGCAGCAAAAAAAAAATGTGAAATTTATGAATATAAAAATAAATTGAGAAACACATTATTATGAATGAAAAATGAAAAGTAATCCCAAAATACATGGAGGTCTTCGTCAAGGGAGTTCTCCCTCCTTCCCCCGTTGTAGGGAATAGAAAAATTTAAAAGTTTTTGAAAGAATGTAGGCATTAAACCAGATAAAAAAACATCCTTAACTTCCAACTTCTCAAAGATGAAAGTACAAATATATATCTATCTCTCTCTCTCTCTCTATATATATATATATATCAATCGAATACAAAATTAAAAAACATTAATACAATAAAATTATATAAAAGAATACACTGATAAGACAGATATTTAAGACAAAATGACTGTGGATTTTTTAAAAGAAGCAGGGAATAAAGCCACTGAAGTTCTTACTGAACTATTCAACAAGTGTATAACATTATGTGATAATCCAAAGGGTTTGAAAAATACCATCATAATTTTACTCTTTAAAAAAATAGAAAAAGAAGAAATTAGAAACTGTCGCACAATAAGCCTGCTCTCAATTTTGTATAAAAATATGGATGAAAATTTTGACAAATCGCTTATAGAAACAATTAGATGCAGCGCAACCTAAAGAACAAGCAGGAATCGAAGTGGTGTTAGTACCATTGACCATATTCATACAATTAGAGAAATTATTGAAAGAAGTAATGAATACGAATTCCCTCTCTGTGTGGTTTTGTGGAATATGAAAAAACTTTTGACGCTGTATCACCACTAGACGCCATGGATGCATTAAGGAATACAAATATTAATTCAAGATATTGTCCCTTTTTTGGAAACATTCATGAAGAAGCAACAGCCAAATTAAAAGTCCACAAAACGAGTAATGCATTCAAAATCAGAAAGGGTGTAAGACAAGGAGACACAATTTCACCTAAACTTTTCAATGCAGTACTTAGAGAAGTTTAAAAAAAAATTAAACTGGGAAGACAAAGGCATAAAAATTGATGGAGAGTTCATAAATCATTTGAGATTTGCTGATGATATTATACTGCTTGCCTCCTCATTTGAGGATTTACAAGAAATGCTTCAGGAATTAAGCAAAAGAAAGCAAGCTCGTTGGATTGAAAATGAACGTCTTTAAAGCAAAAATGATATTAAACTCCTTTGTTTCTCCACCAAAGACCACTACTGATATGGATGAGTTAATAACAGTATGCAGTTTTACTTATCTAGAACAAGTCCTTAGATGAACAGAAACATCATTGAAGAAATTAACAACAGAGTTAAACTTGCATGGAGAGCATTCGAAAGTTGTAACTTATGCTTCAGAAACTTGGACATTAAGACGTAAAACTGTACAAAAAATTAAATCAACCCAAAGAAGCATGAAGAAAGGCATGTTAGAATTCACCCGAAGAGACGAAAAGCGAAACACTTGGATTTGGGAGCAAATCAAAGTTACTGATGTTATTTCTAGAGTTAAAAAGTTAAATGGAGCTGGGCTGGGTACTTTGCCAGAAGAAATTATGATAAATGGACCACCAAAGTCCTATTTTGGGTATCAAGAGATAAGAAAAGATCTCAGAAGAGACCACTGTGCCGTTGGAGAAATGAAATTGCGAAGTTTGGAAGAACAGAATGGAGAAGTATTGCAGAAAACAGGGCAGATTGGAATCCCCTAGAAGGGGACTTCCTCCTGCACTGGATTGATAAAGGCTGAAATTGATGATGATGATTGGTATACATATAAAGAAGATAAATGCATTAAGTAAGCGGAATTGAAATAATTACCCCCCCCCCCCCCCCACACACACACATACGTACACCAAAAGGAGCAAGTCTCTTCGGCTGATAGGGTCACATACCGGCACTTCAATGTCACTTACCGGTACTTCAAATTAAAACTTTTATCAAAATAAAGCTAATATTTCCCTTTTAAGATACATGAATACAGGAGCCCATAAAAGGACATCCTCATTAAGAATAAAAAATATCGAAAACAATCGTTCGATTGAAGAATGTAACAAACAATATCTTTATTGTGGAAACTGTCAAGTTTTTATAGAGAAATTTGCAGCAAGAGCCGTTAAAAGATGGTACTGTACGCTTCACAGATTTCTAGAAATAAATAAACATTCGATTGAATACATGAGTTTATCCTATTCTTTTGTTACAAGAACTTTCTTCCACGTTTCAACGTTTAAACAGACTGCTCTGGGCATTGAAGTACTATTTACAGGGATTTCATATTACGATTATAGCGCATAGCGTAATCTGTTGGATTCTTTTTCAAATGAGTTGAGAGTAGGTACGTGAGTTATAGGTTACGTAGCACGAACTATATAGATTTTGGTGAGTCTGGCATTTATTGTTTTAGAATAAATGATAAAATATAAGGTAATATGATATAATAGTAAAGAATTTTTTGTTGTGTCCCTATATATATATTATATATAGATATAAAAGTGCTAGATTCATCAAAATTCATACAGTTCGTGCAACGGCGACCTATAACATGTAATAAATTTTTTGTTCGTTCGAATAATTCATCTAGACGCTAGCGCACTTTAAAAAATTTCAGTCTAAAAGACATAATGATAAAGGATTTTTCGTTATGTCCCTAAAAAAAAAAAAAAACTATAATTGATAGATTCACCAAAATCTTTACAGTTCGTGGGACGATGATGTATAATACGTATATAAATTTTCAATTCATTCGAATAATTCATTTAGACGCTATCGAACTTTAAATAATTTGAGCTTATAGACCGCAATGATAAAGAAATTTTCTTTCTGCCCCTGTTCACAGTGACACAAAGAAAATTTCTGGAATGCTTTTTTAATTTCAAAATAAAGGTTATCCTTATCACATTATAATAATAATAATAATTTTAAAAAAATCCTGTTATTTGTGCAACATTTAGTTAGTCTTTCTTACAAGCTTTATGTTTTTATGTAGGCCATACGGTATGTACCGCCAAAGAACATCTTCCGTTCGCCATAGTGGTGCCCAAGGCTCTGTTGCTCCAGGAAAAATAAGCTTCACCCAAGACTTCACTAGAGTATCTGGACAATCTGCTGGAATTCACAGATCTTCGGGAATTGGCGGCATATCGACTGCAAGGAAAACTGTCGCACCAGTGACAGTTGTTAGAGATGAGTAAGTTTTATTTCGAAAATTTTATAAATATTGCGAAAGTTTATTTTTTATGCACCGTGTCTGCTGAAAATTCATCCTATCCCACTTATCTATAACATAAAAGTGTTACAGTTTTCGAATTTTGTTTCGAAAATTGTAAAGCTAAGGAAAGTAATTTCCTTTATACCAAGTTTGCTAAAAATTAACACATAATTGTGTCAGAAGAATTTTGGAAAAGATACATTATTCAAAGTGTCTTCTATTATCCTTACTTTCAAAATAATCAATCAGATTATTAAAATAAAAAATAAAAATAAAAAATACATTTTTAAAAAAAAGTTAAAATATATGATATAATATATAACAGCAGAAGCCCAGGTATTTAAAACGTACTACAAAATAATTAAAACTTTTTATCTTTTAGAAAATTTTCAAAACAACAACAATTTAACTGCTGATAATGTAATGCAGTTAATATTAAATTTTGCTGTAATTATAATACAGAATAATAATAAAAAAATCTTTCGCAGCGTAAGGGCAAGCAATGCAGCAACTGGCACTTGCATGATAGATATCATAAAAAAGCCGGCGCACCAATGTCCAATCTCTCCTAACATGAGTCTCTATCTTAACTTGCAATGCATAAACACTTTATTATAATCAGAAACGTAAGGCAATAGTTATCGACGATCTGAAGTTAAGGTGGGGTATGACCTTAGCAGACCTGTATATTTAGTTAATTTGAAAGTTTCTAATCCAAGGAAACGGAGTATGCGATTTGAAATTTTAAATTATAGTCAAGAAAAGTCATGTGGCATATCGTAGGAAAATTGTCTTCAAATAAACAATTTAGGGGGAAAAAAAATATCCGTCGATTCTCACTTAATTTTTTGATGAAAATACTAAAAAATTTTTATTTATATTGTACAAAAGAATAAAATATCTTTATCCCAATTCCAATTAACTAAAAAGAGGAATCCATAATCTTCCCTATCTTAGCAGTAATAGAACAACTATAAAAATTCATCTCCGCTTGTGATAAGTCTATACATCAGAAATCCAGAAATAATGATTGATTTAACCAACATATGGTGTACTTTATTATCTGCACAGATCCTCAATTTATAATTAAACATTAATTAATAATTATTATATAGGTAAAAATTTTTGAAACCATTATTTGGTTTAATTTTTATATAAAATAGTGCCTCACTGCCTAGCAAATCATGAATAACCTCAAAAAAAATTTTTTTACTCAATCTTAAAAACAACTTTAACAATAACTTTTATTTTTCCTTTAGGTTTCCCACAGCTGTTGCTGGCAATACTGGATCCTCATTCGGCAGTGGAGCCTACGAAGCTGGTGAAGTGTCAGGAATTGGTTATCAAGAGATAGCAGGTATTGGCGGTCAAACTGTTGGAACTGATTACGCAGATGGCGGGGTTAAAATTATCTCCTCACAAGTTTCTCCTGCTGTTCCAAGGTGATTGATTTCATATTCTTTTGTCTTTGAGAACGTCACTTCTGATATTCACCAGTTTCTTTCTTTCTTTCTTTTCTTTTCTTTTTTTTTTTTTTTTTAAGTTCTTCCATGAATTATCACAAAATTTCAAATGACAAAATCAGGAGCAAATGCGTGTGATAAGGCATGTTTTTCTGACGCTAAGTTTGTATTTTGGTGGGGGAAAAAATGAAATAGTCAATGATCTCCAATTCATACTACACCGAACCAGTACAAAAATTCAAACAAATATCATAATTTAATTCTTGTATAACTAAAATATATACTTCAGTACTATTATTATGTTATGTTTATTTATTTATAATTGTCTCTTCTTCTGATCCTCATCTCACAAATATACCCTACAAAATTTTTATTCTTTACAATCCTTATTATTATTATTATTTATTTATTTTTAATAAAATCTATAATTGTTGAATTTTTTGAGAGAAATATGACTATTGAGTTATTACGTGATTTTCAAGTCTCACTAATATAACCTTAATCAATAGGCAGTAATGTTATGAAATTTAGATTACTAATAAAAAGCTTAAAATCTATAAGAGACAGCATAAAACCTAAATAATGGTAATGCTTGCAGAAATCCAAATTAAAGGGCTTCTATTTGGGCTGATTTAATAGTTAGGAATATGTCTTCTTTCTTACATTCAAAAACTTAAACTGAAATATTGATTTCATTAGTAAAACACAGAGTAAAAAATTAATTAAAATTCATTTTACAGACCTTCTACTGGATACGTTTCCGGTCTTAGAACGACGCATAAAAGCGTCAGTCAACCCCAAACTATTACCTTCACACAAGATTTCTCCAAAGTTTCAGGACTATCTTCTGTTCCTGATGCCAAACCAGCTATTCACTCATACGAAAAGATAGGCACTCCAATCAGAACTGTCGTTACTCCTGAGTAAGAGTCCTAGCAATAAAAAAAAAAAAAAATAATAATAATAATAATTATTTCTCAACATTCTGTTTGCAACGTTAAAAACTATTATTTATTTTTAAAATATTAATATTAAAAATTACCATTTACAATATTAAAATCGTGTATAATTAATTCTTCTTTTTAACTCAGTTACAAGAATAAATGCATCTCTAAAATTAGCATTAAAACAAAAATTGTATATTTCTTTTAAAAAGTAGTTTTGACTTTAAAAAAAAAAAAAGAAAGAAAAGAGAGAGAGAGAAAGAAAGAAAAGAATTAATATTAGATACAGTAAAAACGAATACATTGGGGGGTGTTGGTGTTAGGTTTAGAGCCAACTGACTTTGCTAGGATCGTAGGTCTAAAAAAGGAGTGTCCACCGAGGGGTCCATTTAGAAATTCCTAGTCCATATTTATGCAAGTTTCGAAACGAAACCACAGAAAATTCTGAACAACTAGGGCGACGAGCGCGACCTCGGATCGAAATCGGCACCTCACGTATACCAGTTTTGAGAGTAGAATCTCTAGGTCCCCGGTGGGACTAATACATTTGAGAAAATCGCGATTATGACCTCTAATTTTCATACTGCAGTATAATATTCAGCGAATACATAGTATCAAATAAGACTTCATACATCTGAATGTGCATACTTTGAGATGAAATTTAAGTTTGGAAAAGTGAAATTTGTATCTTATCATTATTTAGCTAATAAATTTTATTGCTATGGCTTCTAAATGAATAATACAGACTTTAAAATACAAAAAAAAAAAAAAAAAAAAAAAAAAAAAAAAAAAAAAATGAAAGAAAGAAATATTAAACGCATTAAAATTGAAAATTAATATTAAATTTGGTACTTTCTACCTGTAAATTTGAGTGGAAATTTATAAATTAGTAGAGACTTCTTTTCCACTCAGAAGTGATGCTAAGTTCAATAACTGAATAAGTTGAAGGTTCCAGTATATAAAATAATTCTTGAAAAAAAAAAAAAAATATATATATATATATATATATATATATATTTCTAAAAAGATTTTAAAACTCAAATAAACTAATAATACTTATGATCATTAGAAATTTATACAGAAAAATAATATAAATTTTAATTATTTAAACTATTTAAATCATAGGAATTGTTGCCTAAGCATTATTTTCTGAAATTATGTTATTAAAAGGCCACTGCTTTAAAGGTCCCATTTTCTATGGCAAGGTGGGTGACCATTTTAGAGATGTTTTATTGTATATATAACGGCGAAAATTACAAATGAATTTTTATGAAATTCATAATTCAATTTCCGTTTTCATGTACGAGTGTTTCTATTTGTTATTGTTGCATAGTAAACTGTTTTCTGAAAACCTGAACGCATTTTTATCGTTATGTTTTAGTATTAAGAATTCGTCAGCATATTCAGTTTTAAGAAATCGGAATATTAAAAAACATTGTAATATGAATACACAGTTTGAATTAAAATATATTACCATTTAGGCGTTCTTATGTAAACAAAGCAGTGCATCGAAGTGGCTCAACTCAGGGTTTAAGAACAACAACAGCCGTTCTACCTCAAATTTCTTTCACTCAAGATTTCTCAAAAGTACGAGGACAGTCTGGCTTCGTTGCAAATAAACCACAAATCCAAAGTTTTAATAGAGTTAGCTCTCCCGTAAGACCTGTTATTGCTCCAAAGTAAGTACTGATTTCGTATATAATTAAGTGAATAAATAAAAACTCATCAACTGCATTCTATTTTTTTTTAAACAGAATTATGGAATAATTTTGCCGTAGTGAATCAAAATATCACATATTGTTTAGAAAATTAATTAAATGAGAGAGTTTGAATATGTGTCGATCTAAATAATTGCTGGATACATGAGACAATATAAAATTGAATCATACATAACTGTAAGTATTTGTATAATTGCAAAATTACATATAACGATAAAAATGCAAGGGCAAACGTTAGTTATTATGAATTTGTGCTGTTTCAGTCGCGTAATTTTTTTTTTTTTTTTTTTTCGAATTTACCATAACTTTTAAATTTTCAGAATTTTGTGTCAATATTAAAATTTTGTAGTTTTTTTTTTTTTTTTTCAGAGAATAATCATTAAACCACAACAAAAACAATTTTACTCTTTTATTAACAGTTCAAGATTTGACTATTTTAACATTTTTGTCAATCATGCAAAATTGAACAAAACTAATACTGCAGGACATTTTTTGCCATCAAACATGTTTCAATTACATTTGTTGCATTGGAACGTTTATTAAAAGAATTAATATGCTATGGCTATCACAAAACGTTCTTCTATATACTACCGCTTAAAATGCTCAAAAATTTAATCAGCATATCTTTTAATAATAAAAATTTTACAGATGCAATTTGGTACAATTTTAATCAATTAATGCTGAGATACAGCCATCTAAAGAAAAGGAAGTGGATCAATAACAGTAGCGCCCTTTTATCTGATATGCACCTAAATTGAAGCAGCAAAATTGTTCATAAAATCTATTACATATTAAGTTTGGTGCATTTACATGCTATGCAAGCTGAGATATAGTTTTTTTTTTTTTTTCTAAACGAGAAATATTGTAGAATAATATCATCAACTGCAGTACGATATGCACTCTAATTGAATTAGCATTAGTTTTTTATAATATGCATTTCAATTTTCATGCTTTTATATATCATTGAAGCTGAGACGTTGCCTTCCAATAAGCGGGATTAACTTGTAGCAAAGCAGCGCACTTATTGGTCGATATGTGCTCAAATTGGAATAAAGTAGTTTTGTCCTATGGCTCTCATACATATCGATTTTTGTGCACTCACATATAATAGACCCTGAGTTATACCTTGCCTTTCAATGGGCAAAACTGCAGCACTGCAGCACAACGTGTTGGGCTATATATCCCAAAATCTTATCAGCACCAATTTAAGTCAAGTTCCAAACGAATACATAACTTTTTTTTTTTTTTAATACGTCCATTGTTTCGTTACAACACACGCATAGAGAGAAAGTAAGGAGGGGGAACATTTTTTTTTTTTTAAAGTAAATTCGTGTTCAGGTTATTTTTAAACATGTAAATCCATTGAAAAACGGAGATATAAAGTTTTCACGAATCCATTATATTTTCTTGAATATGCCGAAGAAAGTAAAAATTAAATTAAAAAAATTAAACTATTAGATCGTAATTTTTTAAAATCTTATTGCATTCTTACCAAACCTTGCATCTTACCTAGAGTGTCACAATTAAAACTTGGTGCAAATTTGAATGAAATATGACAATTACTAAAATAACAGTTCTTTTAATTGATTTTCCGCTATGTCGTATCCAAAAACATTTGGAAGTTTTGAGTTTGCTTAAAACTATATTATTATTATTATTATTATTATTATTAATTAGATTTAAAAAAAAATTATATGGCCTAATTTGTTATTTTTACGACGTGCTGCAAATGTCAGTGAGATTCGTTCAATAAAAGTAATTATTATTTTTAAGGATCTTCTTTCTTTCCACTTTCTTTTTTCTTATTTTTTTATATTCCTCTAAATTTTTGAATGAAGTGTGAGAGTGAAGAGAAAATCAACTTTTTCTTTTATGCATTTAATTTATAATTTAAATAATTATCGTTTAAGGAACGATTTCTAAGGTGCAAATCACAAAACTTTCCATTTTGTGAGGGCTCATGTCCTGGTTCGAGGTTACAGTGAAAGCCGTATTCTTCTGAACTTTGAATTTACCTCTTGTTAAATATCACAAAAATATACAGAATAGATATAGAAATCAGTGAAACGTCCCAATGAAATGTGAAAAATAATACATTTAAAAACTTAATATGAAACAGTACATTCGTATTAAAGTGTTATGACTGTTAAGTGTAAATTTGTTTGAAATATTTCCACTTCTTTTCACTTTTTACATCAGAAATTTCGAAAATATCTTTCTTGTTTACATTTCAGATTTTAATTCTTTTCGTCGCAACACATTTTTAACAGTGAGATATTTTTTATGGGTCATATGAAATTACTGTTTGACAAGCACTTCTTATAGTAATTATACCAAAAAGCATCGTATTTTATTGAACAAACATTGTATTTTATGGAAAAATGAAAACCATTTCTCCATTTTTAAAAACTTAAACAAGACTGTATAACAAGAGATAAAACTTACACTTAAAAAAATATTTTTAATCGAATCAACAGAAATACTGAGTTTGAACTTGAGAATAGTCGAAAATAAAACAGAAATTATATTCCATATTTTTAGGGCTACATCTGGAACTTATGGACAGTCGGGAATCATTAGGAGAAGCGGATTTTTAGGAAGTACGGTATCTCAGCCTCGTATTAGCTTCACCCAGGACTTCTCTAGAGTCAGAGGACAGTCCCAAGGATACGTCAGCAAACCTAGAGTGCAAAGCTTTAACAGAGTGTCTAGTCCCGTAGTTGTACCTGGAACTGTTAGACAGTAAGTACATCAAGCAACACCAACAGTTAATTTTAGTTATAAGGGCCAGTCGTCAGTTAGACTTTACGGATTAAAAAAAATGCATTCTAACTAGTAGAAAAAAAGACAGGAGAGATAGAGTAGAAACTGTTTGGAGTCCTCTTAAGAGCGGACAATACCTAATCTCGCCGAAAGCCGTGGCCCATGTTATTCTATGGGAAAATTTGTTTCCAAAATTACTCATTACCTAATGAATATTTTTCAATCCTGTTTTCATATTCAGAAATTCGTAAGCGTTAAATAAATACTTATTTTCCAAAAATTGATCTATTGAATTTTTAGTACTTTATTTTGCAACTAAAAAATGAGAAAAATGCACTTTGTAAAAAATCGCATTTTTGACCTAAAAATTAAAATGTAAAAATTTAAAAAAAAAACAATTTTTCGAAAATGAGTACTAATTTAACGGTTATGAATTTTCTGACTGTGAAAACGCAATTAAAAAAAAAAAAAAAAAAAAAAAAAAAAAAGGTGCATTAGATAATGAGTAATTGTGGGAACAAATTTTCCCACAGAATAACACTGGCAACGGGTGTCCGCAGGATTAGCTATTGTCCCCTTTTAAGAAGTTATCTGGCTTTGGAAAGCTAAAATATATATACATATATCATATTTTGGCCCCCTTTTTTTTTTTTTTTTTGATGTAATAAATAAAATTTTTAATTCAAAATTTTGAACAAATGAAAGAGCAACATTTAAACATTATTTAATAAAATTTTTATTAAACATTTCGGAAAATTCAGCTTGTGGGGGAGAGGGTGTCTTTGTTTCTGGAGACCCTTCAGAAAAGCAGTGGACACGATTCCTCAAAAACTAATTTTGCACACTTATTCAAAATAGAATTGACTAGTGCTTTGACGAAAGAGCTTTTTTTTTTATTCAAATGTGAATTTTTGGAAGAGTTGTATGCAAAAACAGTACAATTTTTTGTACATTTAACCCCACATATAGCCTTGCAAAATTAATTGTAATCGAATTTAAAAAAATCTTTTGTTCATGCACTAACCAATTCTATTTTGAAGAATTGAGTAAAATTTTAATAAGATCAGTGTATTAATTTTTGAGAAATAATGTCCACTGCACTGCATTTCTGAAGGGTCACTGGAAACGAGTAAACATGTAAATATAACAAAACATGTAAATATAACAAAAACTAACTTTCGAAAATTTGACCCTAAAACAATACTTTCTTTATCTTATGGGTAAGAGAAAGTAAAAAACAGAACTTGAGTTCATAAACTGAGTAAATACACGAGTAAATAAGGAAAAGCAGATTAAAATGTATAACTGCTAAAATGTTAAATCTGAAAAGAAGCTGAACTGATGCAATATCAGATAGGGTCATTTTTAGTTCTGTGGAGCTGTAAAAGAATAAATGACTCCTTTTTTTCACAAGAGTAGTTATTTGTTTCAACTAAATCAAAATTACCTTTGTTTCCGCCATATAAAGATTTACATCAGTTCTTTTAAATTCTTAATTATCTCCAATATTCTATGTATATTGTACATAGTTTGTATTAACAATAACTGGAGAAATAAAGATTTTTCAGCCCTTTGTCATACAACTGGAATTAAAAAATATTCCCAAATTATTTTATATTAAATTCATAGTTTAAGTTACTTTTATACTGGAAATGTACGCATTTTTAAAGCTTTTCAGCTGAAATTTACATAAAATTGCATCATCAAATGACTGAATATAAATTATTATATGTAAGCATGCATCGAATGTGTTACTTTGGAGTCTCTAAAATTAAGAAATGAACTTACTGAAAACTTAAATACTTTACAAATCACCACAAATGAATTCTAGATATTCTAATACTTTCTACTTTTTCCTACTGCCATACACTAGGAAATTCGCTACAGTTTCTTCGATACTCGAATTTGACATTTAGGTCTTTATAGGTACTAACATACAGCTAACATTCACGTAAACAAATGCAGTAATTTTAGGTTACACTGCACATGAAAATTGCTTCTGTGACACCATTTCAGCACATTCTTATGTAAAATGACTTTCTGAATCCGAATATGACGCCCATTTTGCCCAATCGCCCACCGTTTTTTAGTATCGGCCACCTATTTTTTATTATTATTATCATTTTATTTTATTTTTTTAATTATTTTTTCGGTGATTTTATGGTTATAAATTTGATTTTACATATTTAATTTACTTTTATTATTTTCTGAATTTATTTAATATTGTAATGAATTTTTAAAATAAATCTCCGTAAATACGCCAATGATATTGTATTTTTAAGTTATTACTTGAATCAATGAACAAATCTTTAAAAGCGATACAAAGCATTATTAGTTCCCCATCATACTATAGGTATGGGGAACTTAGGTAATCGGAAAGATTTTCGACCTCGTTTTTTACTTTCCGAACACTATAGTGAGGAAAGTATTGTAATCATGTCAAAAATCCGAATTCGAGATTTTGATGTTTCTATACGTTTCGAGGTCCAACGAGTCCGTTTTCACTATTTTTACGATGATGTATGTATGTGTGTGTGTATGTATGTGTGTATGTATGTGTGTATGTATGTGTGTATGTCTGTGAGTGAACACGCTAGCGTCTAAACGCTTTGTTCGAATAAGCTGAAAGTTGGTACGTATATTGTAAGTCACCATAGTACGAACCCTATAGATTTTGGTGAATGTAGCACTTATAGTTTTTTTTACAGGGACACAAAGAAAAATTCTTTATCATTATGGCCAAGCGACCAAAATCTTAAAAGTGCGATAGCATCTAAACGCCTTATTCAATTGAGCAAAAACTTTATACACGTATTTTAGGTCACAGATACTCAATCTGCATAGATTTTGGAGAATCTAGCACTTATAGTTTTTTTACAGGGACACAAAGAAAAATTTTTTGCCAAATTTTTAAAAGTGTGATAGCGTCTAAACGCCTTATTAATCCCAGCAAAGAATTTGTACACATGTTATAGGTCACATTTGAACCAACTGTATAGATTTTGGTGAATCTAGCACTTACAGTTTTTTTACAGGGACACAAAGAAAAATTCTTTATCTTTATGGCCTATGAGACCAGCGATAGCATCTAAACGCCTTATTCAATTGAGCTGAAAATTTGTATGAATATTATAAATCACTGTTGCACTAACTATAAGCATTTTGGTGAATCTAGCATTTATAGATTTTTACAGGGACACAACGAAAAATTCTTTATCCTTATGATCTAAGGCTCAAAGTTCAGTAGCGTTAAATAAAACCTCGTGTGATATATGGAGAAAAATACTCAAACACTCTGTTATGGTTTTCTCTTTTTTGTTTGTTTAGGAACACCTCTTTCTTTATTTTATCTACAAAACTGTTAGTTACTCAATGTTCGGAAAGTCGAGTGGAGTCACTCCAGATTTTTTTTTTTTTTTTTTTACTTTTTTACTCGTTTTCAGGTGTGAGGGATCCGAATATATCAAAATGGGTATGGTGTCCGTCCGTAGTATGTTAGTTTGTTAGTCTGTGTACACGATATCTTACGAACAAATGATCGCAGAGAGGTCGGACCAGTTTTAAAATACTATTTATGACACTGGCTAGAACCCTATTCATTTGCAACATTTTAATTACAAAGCTTCAGAAATTATTGGAAATTTATGATTTTCTTAACATGGGAGAATAGGGCAAAATTTTACTTAAATGTGCATGAAAAGAAGTATTTTTATCGTAAAGATGTAAGAACAGCTTTTAAATGTTAGTTGTCGGGATGAAAAAAACTAACTTTAAGCATGCTACTTTGAAAATGTCGCAAGTTATTGGAAATTTACGAATTTCTTAACATTGCAGAATAGAGCAAATTTTTCCAAAAATGTCCCTTTTGAGGAATATTTTCATCGTAAAGATGTCAGACTAATACTTTCAAAATATCATTTAAGATACTCGCAAGAACCTTGTTGATTTGCAGCATTCTAATTTAAAAACTTCGTAAGTTATTCGAAATTTACGATTTCTCGACATGGGAGAATAGGGCAAAATTTCACCTGCATAATTAAAACATGGGGAAACAAGTATGCGATGGGGAACTGCGCAGAGTCCACCTATGCCAACTAGTTTTATTCAGTTAAAATGAATCAATGGAAACCACGGATAAAATTACTTTATTTACTCTAGTACATTGTTTTAGATGTGACATCATTTAGTTTCGGGAAACTTGTGCTTTTATTTTTGAGAATATTTTAATTTTAATGCGCGTTTATGAAATTTTTCTTAATTTTAAAACAGTAATTTACAAAAGAGCTTTATAGTATCAACTGTCCCCTTACACATTTCTTCAATCGTCATACTTGATACGTTTTATTTTCAACACTAATAAATATATACATATATTTTTATTCATTTAACTATTTGTTTTTAGGCAACCAATCGCCCATGGTGTTGATTATATTGAAAAAACTGGTGTTCATGGACATACCGGTGTCGGTGGGCATGGAAATACATTTGATATTGCCCATGGCGTTTCTGGAGTTCAAGGAAGTCTTTCTGGATTTCGACCAGCATCTTTTGAAGCAATTTCGACTGGAGGTGTATCTGCTTTACCCAGGTAAAAATCAGTTTCAATAAATTGGCAAATAGTTGTGTTGTTATATTTGTGGAAAGACATTTTAGTAAACGAGATTATAAAATTAACGATGAAGCCATCTTGAAGCTTAATGAGGCTTAAAGAAATAAAATAGTAAATTTTGTATCTAAAATAAGCAATTAATTGTTTTTCTAAATACAAAATAGATACTTTTAATGAGCAATTACCACTAGAAAGCTTTTATAAATAAAATGATTGAAATCATTAGCAATCAAAATAAATGAAAAAATTTAACAAAATAAATTTTGCTTTTGTAATAATTATTAAAATCACGAATTGATATGAATAAGATGTTGACTGCACATAAACTATGAGGTTTATTTATATATTTATATATATAAATGTAACGATTATGAACTTATAATTTAATGTTCATTGTATAGATTAAACATAGCGTTCCGGGATCATGCAGACATCAAGTTAAATTTACATTATTAAGTAAGCAATTTGTAAATTTATAAATGATTCATACATAATGTATCATTAATGTTGATTTCACTCTTCTCTCGTGTCGATATTGGTGAAGGTTCATGCTTATTTATTAAGATTCGAAACAATTTCTGTATGTTTTTGAACTTCACAATGTTTCTTCACATGTTTCTTATTCTGCATCGTTCAACACCAGTTTTTCGGCAGTTTTTACTGCTTTTTTCTGGGTTTAGGGCATCACTCTTACAAAAAAAAAAAATCTCTAGTAAAAATTATACTTAAAGTTTCTACTTCTACTAAAATTTAAATGTTGTAACATTCTATTTAACAAAATTAAAACTTTGAGTTTTTAGCTCTCTTTCAAACTCATTGCAACCCAATAACGCTAAAAATAATAAAATATAAAATGTTCTGTGCAGTTTTAATCCACATTTTAATTTTTTTCTTTATTTAAGTATCGTACTTTATCTCATCTTATCTTAGTTTTGTTAAGTATCTTACTTGTTAAAGGCGATTTCTCATTGCTTTTTAGGCAATCATCAGGAAGTAGATACGGAAGCGGCCTAAGAAGAACATCTCAAACAGTTCCAGGAGTTAATCCCGCCAAAATTTCTTTCACTCAAGATTTTTCAAGAGTGTCTGGACGTCAGACCTCTGGAATTAAACCAGCAATTTCAACTCGCAACGAAATACCAGCCTTTCCTGCCGTTATATCTTCCCCTGTCGCCCCTAAACCAGTCCGCAAACCTGTTACTGAGAAATTAGTCTTCAAAGCTCCAAAACAACCTGTTATCCAACAACCTACTTATACCACAATATATGACCAATCTCCAGTTCAGGGAATATCTAGTGGTGCAGTTGAAAGTCATTTTACAACAGATAAGTCCTCATTTTCTGTCGAACCAGTTAACACTGGCTTTGTCCGCGAGCATGTCGTTGATTACAAACAGGAAATTGCTAATGTAGGTAGTCTCGGAGGAAACAAATTTTCAGATATTGTATATGCGCCAGGACCAGCAGCAGTATATGACAAGTCATCTAACTACGGTTACTCAGGAGTGCCCAGCAGCTCCAGTGGCCTTGGAAATGTTGCCTCAGCATACAAATTTACTTCTGCTGACAACACTGGAGACAAGTCTAACATTTACGTCGCTGTGCCAGGTGATGGCAAATCAGAGCTCGTACATTCAGCCGGAATAGCTCCATCAAGTGGTTATGCTGAAGAAAAGTCATCCTATTATGAAGTAACTTCCGGAAATACCAATTCAGCCCTTCCATCTCTCTCTGGTCAAACAGGTTATTCCGCCATAACAACACCTTTTAAAAGTTATTATTCCAGTTCCTACCCAGGTTATAGTCACGTGAGTGGAGAATCACCAAGATTTGATTTTTCTAATGACAGAAACCTTTTATATACCTATAGCTCTCCCTATATCAGCAGTCCATTCTCATATACTTACTCAATTGGAAAAGGACAATACGATCCAGTTTATGGGAAATCAATTGCATAGATAGTAAGTTATCTTAGTCGATGTAGTTTTTGGTTGTTTTCTGAAATCCTATTTATATTAAACAAAGTGAAATTAATGATCCATCAACATTATTCAGTGTAATTCACGATAAATCAATTTATTACGTAGTAAACATTCTACACAAATTTTACTACGTACATGAGCAAATTATAAATGACATTTCTTTATTTTTGCACTTATTTCAGTTACTCACTAGCTGTAAAAATATACAAATTTTGAGTTGTTTCAATGCGACCTTTCTAGCCGTCTGGCCAATGATGTTTAACCCTTTATAAGTCCTTGGGAAGTATACTTCCCACCAACTTTATTAGTTTTTAAATGTCGAATCCTATACTTCGTAGTTGATCTGGCTATTGTAAATGCCTTCATTCTCTGAAAAGTAAGTAGAAGATATTCGGGACCTAGAGAATAATTAAATTTTCTACTTCGGCTAGCACGACAACTGATTTCTGGATTCTCAAGTCGTAAACGCAAAGGATGGCCTATAAGTTTCCTGAGCAGCAAGAAAACTGTTCCAGATGACGCACGATTGACTAAAGTTGGTGATCATATGCCAACTTTGCAAAAAATATATAATGCAATGCGAAATAAAATAATAAATGCAAAATATATGGTGTCTTACCTTTGAATAGCTCCCAGTGGGCGGTAGAAAACATGCTTACCACCAAAAAAAAAAAAAAAAAAAAAAAAAAAAAAAGGTCTTAAAAATCAAATTAAAATTAGGCAATAAGCTAAATGATTGATTTATAATCTTTTTATAAATCAATCTCAATCACAAAAATATTTTAACATAACATTACTAGAAAAAAAATCTGATGTGGGCACCACATGACTTCCTTATACACTTTTAGAAATATACATAATGTTAAAAAACGTTGTCACTGGACCCGAAACAGTTGGCTAAAAAAATATTAAAAAAAAAAAAATGTGCCTTGAGGGGACTCATTTTAAAGTTGTGTCTTGGGGGGGGGGACTTATGTCAAAGTTGTCCCTTGGGGGGACTCATGTCAAAGTTGTGCCTTGGGGGGACTCATGTCAAAGTTGTACCTTGGGGGGACTCATGTCAAAGTTGTGCCTTGGGGGGGACTCATGTCAAAGTTGTGCCTGAGGGGGACTCATGTCAAAGTTGTGCCTTGGGGGGACTCATGTCAAAGTTGTGCCTTGGGGAGGGGACTCATGTCAAAGTTGTGCCTTGGGGGGACTCATGTCAAAGTTGTACCTTCGGGGGGGACTCATGTCAAAGTTGTACCTTCGGGGGGGACTCATGTCAAAGTTGTGCCTTGGGGTCTCATGTCAAAGTTGGGCCTGGGGGGGACTGGGGGGACTCATGTCAAAGTTGGGCCTTCGGGGGACTCATGTCAAAGTTGCGCCTTGGGGGGACTCATGTCAAAGTTGTGCCTTGGGGGGACTCATGTCAAATTTGTACCTTGGGGGGGACTCATGTCAAAGTTGTGCTTTGGGGGTCTCATGTCAAAGTTGGGCCTGGGGGGGACATGTCAAAGTTGTGCCTTGGGGAGGGGACTCATGTCAAAGTTGCGCCTTGGGGGGACTCATGTCAAAGTTGTGTCTGAGGGGTCTCATGTCAAAGTTGTGCCTGGGGGGGGACTCATGTCAAAGTTGGGCCTTGGGGGGACTCATGTCAAAGTTGGGCCTTGGGGGGGACTCATGTCATAGTTGTGCCTTGGGGGGACTCATGTCAAAGTTGGGCCTGGGGGGGGACTCATGTCAAAGTTGGGCCTTGGGGGGACTCATGTCAAAGTTGGGCCTTGGGGGGGACTCATGTCATAGTTGTGCCTTGGGGGGACTCATGTCAAAGTTGGGCCTGGGGGGGGACTCATGTCAAAGTTGGGCCTTGGGGGGGACTCATGTCAAAGTTGGGCCTTGGGGGGACTCATGCCAATGTCATTTTGAAAAGATTTTGATGAAATCCTGGCAAAATCAGAATTTAGTTTAGGACGGAGGACTATCAGTTTTTTTTTCTTCCCAATTATAACATCTCTTTCAAATTATTCAATTATATTTTCGATAAATTTTAGATTTCGATAAATGTCCATCGAAAAATGATTTTGACAAATGTCCAACTATCGAAAACGATAATGCAAAAATCGCTGTCTGAAACTAATAGGCCCTCAGTCCTAAAAATGAATTATCACCGTGTTCTGAGCTTTTCTGAAAGTTAGTTAAAAACTTATGCAAGATTTGTACCGGTAACGCTGCCGAAGACAGCAGGGACCCTTAACAGTTGGCTAAAAGTATTAAAAAATTGCATTTTCACCGTGTTCTGATCTAGTCTGAAAGTTTCAAATGTCTAGCTAGTCGTGAAGTTAGTTAAATAAATTTTCTGTTGAATCACATAAACGCTGCTGAGGGCAGCAGCAGGTATCGGAAACAGTTGGCTAAAAATATTCAAAAAATGCATTGTCAACGTGTTTTGAGCTTTTCTGAAAGTTTCAAATGCCTAGCTAGTCGGGAAGTCAGTTAAATTGCATGATTTCTCCAAACCGTTTTTGAGTTATTACCGTTTTTTGATACATTATGGCCAAAACCTATGTATTTTTGGTCACTATGAACCTAATTTTCCTAAATATCTCCAAAACGGAAAATCATACAAAGTCCAAAAAGGGAGGTGCACAACTAGATGTTATAACAAACCTATGTACCAATTTGCAACTTTCTACGACCAACCGTTTTTGAGTTATGCGACATACGGACACACACACAGACACACATACATACAGACGTCACGAAAACTCGTGTAAAGTCGCTTATATCTCTAAAACGAGAGCTCGTGTTAAGACGACACTTGCAGGTGTACAACTAGTCATCATGACAGTCACACGTATAAATTGGCAACATTCAGCGATCATTCGTTTTCGAGCAATGTGAAATACAAAATCCATTTCGCAAATCGGGATTACTATACTTCCTTATACTTTGTATAAGGAAGTAAAAATGGCCCTGTAAAGCGTTAAAATAATCTTCAATGATTTATTTACAGCCCTACAATAAACTTTTAAATATATCAGAACATAAAAGTTAATTAAATATACATATATATAGTCTTATGAAAAATTGACTTTCCTATAATTTTTTATTATTTGTTTGCTTTCTTAGAATTGAACTGCATTATCTGAATGAAGCACTTTGACTATTGCATACCGTAGGGAGGGGGGGGGAAGAGTCGAAAATTTCCTTTGATTGAAAGGTTGGTAACATTATTTGGATTACTTGTCAGTTTAATTATTACTTACTGGGAACAGTCACGAACTTTGACACATCGATCGTAACCAAAGTTAGCAGGTAGTTAAAGAAGACGAAGATATTTTCTCCTACCAATTTATATTGGTAAAAATTGCTTCAGAACTGAGGTATTGGTGTTCGAATTCGGAACTACTTTTTTTCCCAATATTGTGACGTCTTTCAATTTATCTATTTGACTTTTCTATCCCCCCCCCCAACCACCACCACCACCAAACGCGTGCTGTTGATTTATTTATTTAAGTTGCGTATTTCGGATTGCTTCAAGAAATAATGTACACGCATATGTTTGTAAAGTTCTACCGAAATGACCGAAATAGACCTAAAACTATTCATTCGCCAAGTATTATTAATTATTTGATACGCCATGTTACCATGTTATATAATTAATATATATATATATATATATATATGAATTAAATAAACTATTAAAAATTCTAATTGAAATCTCTCTTATGTAAAACTTAATATTATTTTTCAAATCTTTAGAAAAAATAAATTCTAGATCAAGAAAAATAATCACGTGCAGACGATTAAAAAATACAGTTTAAATAAATAAATCAACAGCGCGTATTTCATGGAAAACTAGTTGGCATAGGTGGACTCTGCTCAGTTCCCCATCATATGTATGTTCTCATAAATTTCTAGTACAAAACATATTATATTCAAGTTAAGAGAAATTAATTTAACCAAACGCTTGACACAGTAACAGAACGAAATCCCCGCATAATAGGCTACCCAACGTACAGTTCAATATATTTATCTAATTCTAATCTATTGATTTATTTTATTGAGGTCACATTCGTAGTTTAGTTTTCATGCTACTATTTCCAATGCAACAATCCTCAAAACTCATATTTATATGGAATATCGTCACATTTTGCTATATTGATAAAATCTTAAATTTCGAATAACTTACGAAATTTCCCTGTTAAAATATTTGTAGTCAATTCTGTTCAAACAAGTATCATAAATGTTATTTTGAAGTTGTCTGATATATTTATGGTCCTCAAAATGGACGTTTATGCTCAATTTTGCCCTATTCTGCCATGTTAAGCAAATCGTAAACTCCAAATAACTTACGAAATTTTCAAATTAAAAAATTTATAGTCGAGTATGTTCATGCCAGTATCTTAAATGATATTTTAGAAGTGTTCTGACATCTTTACGATGAAAATATCCCTCAAAGTGGACGTTTATGTGAAATTTTGCCCTATACCACCATGTTAAGTAAATCGCAAATTTCCAGTGACTTACAAAATTTTTAAATTGGAAAATTCATAGTCAAGGATGTTTATACTAGCATCTTATATAATATTTTAAAAGTAATCTGACATCTTTACGATGAAAATATCCCTCAAAAGGGACATTTATGCGAAACTTTGCTGTATTCTGCCATGTTAAGAAATTCGTAACTTTCGAATAATTTACGAAATTTTCAAAGTAGTATATTTCTGATTAAAGATGTTCATCCCGGTATCAAAACTAATACTTAAAAGCTGTTCTTACATCTTTACGATAAAAATATTTCTTTTCATGGAAGTTTAAGTGAAATTTTGCCCTATTCTGCCATGTTCAGAAAATCGTAAATTTCGAATGACTACTGAATTCTTTTAATTCGAATGTTGCAAATGAATAGGGTTCTTGCCAGTGTCATAAATAATATTTTAAAACTGCTCCGACCTCTCTGCAATCATTTGTTCGTGAGATATGGCACAGACTAACATACTAACGGACTAACGGACTAACAAACTAACAGGCACCCTACAGACGGACACCATACAAATTTTGTCATTTTCGGATTCCTTTCGTCTGAAAACGTGTAAAAAAGTGAAAAAACCGAGGTCGAAAATTTTCCCGATTACCTAAGTTCCTCATACCTATAGTATGATGGGGAACTAAAAAAAGTGGAAAAGTCAACAGATAAATTGAATGACATCACAATGTTGGAAAAAAAAAAGTTCTAAATTCGAACAGTCATTACCTCGGTTCTGAAGTATGTAACGTTTGCTGATATAAATTGGTAAGAGTGTATATCTTCATTCCCTTTTAACAATTTGTCAAGTGTCATAGTTCGTGAGTTTCTCTTGTTAGTGAATAGACAAAATGATTTATTATTATTATATCATGAGTTATATAAAGAATGCAAGCTTTAGAACCAATTTAAGCGTATTTATTTTGTGATGAAACAGACAATTTCAGTTTTAGTTTTATCTTTAACTATATTTCATATGTGAAAGATAGAACAAAATCCATTCGTTTTATTATTGTCGATTCTGTGGTAATAGCAATTAATGTCTTCGAAAAATGTTGATTTATATTTAACTCCATTGTTATGCATTATTATAAATGTCACACTAGTATAATAGTAGTCAAAATTTAGTTTTTTAACTACTGATGTAATTTATTATTCATTTACATCATGTAGCTATTATTGCACATTTATTTTGCAAAATTATAGCGATATAAGAAGAGCTTTGTTACTTAGTTTGTTTAATTACTATATTATATATTTTTACATTTAATATTAAATATTTTTTCTTTCAGGTCCCTTGATGCCAGTATTTTTTATCTAGTTGTTATTTGTTGTCAAAAGTGTACTTTTCACTGTAAAAAAAATAAAATGCTTTTTGCTATAATAATTGGGTACTTTACTTACTGAACAACATTAGTAAAATTAGTCAACTTTGGAGACTTTTAATCAAAGTTACAATTCTCAATTTACTAAATTACTAATCCAAGTTACTAATCCAAGTTCTCAAGTTACTAATACATAAATATGTTTAAAATGTTGAAACTTGAAAATTTTAAGAAAGAAAAATTTTAAGGGTGTTCTCAAGTCTTATTTCTTTTATTACGCATAAATAAATGAGTAATAATTATAGTAAAGAGAAAAAAAATCCATAGCATATTAAAGGCTGATAATAAAGAATATTTATTCCATCACATTTCAGCTTTTGTCATATATAATTATTTAAAAGTATTAAATGATCGGTTTTTATTACATCTTCTATAATTTCATCATACATCATTTACATATCTATTGTATACTTCTCATTTCTTTATGCGCTTATTTTCTATATAAATTTCTGTACTACTTAAAAACTTTTCATAGACAAAATTATGTAAAATCTAATAACGTTTTCTTCTTTAAAAAGTATTTGAGACGGAAATTTTCTAAAACGATTTATTTGAGAACAACAATAAAGTATTGAGGAGAGGGAGAAAGAGATTTGCTGTAGCAATTTTAAACATTAAACATACACAGGGAAACTGGTTACTATTTCTAATTATTAAATACAACTTAGGATCGCCAACAATATGAAAATTAAAATTTATTTTCTTTTTTATTATTATTAATCTTATTGGAATTTCCTTTATCTAAGTACACTTCACTTTTTATTAGCTTATTTTTACTCCTTTCCAAAAGTCTAAAGAAATTTTTGCTATGAAAAGATATTGCTGAATAATAATGGATAACATGACTATCGAGAAATCAATTGTTTTGTAACTTCTTTGGGAGAAAAAGTCTACTAAATATTCATACCTGTTATTACTTTATTCAATTTTTATTTTTTCATTTTTTTAACTGTTTAAATTAACTAGTGTACCATTCACACGGCTTTATCTTACCCTACATTAAGTTGACCAGATTTCTTTTTATTAGAAAAAGAGGAAAAATTATGAAATGTTCTCTAATTTATAAGAAATTAGAGAAAATTCAATTTTGAAAAAGAGCACATTTTAGAGGACACAAAATTGAATGAAAATGATTTTAAAAACTGATTGCAAATCTAATTTACATCAATGGTGAATCTATTAAGTGATATTTTAAAAGTTTCAAAATATTTTTACCTTAAATGATGAATTTGGATCAGTTAATTTAAGTTAATGATATACTGGTCCGAGAGGAAAATCCCCAATGTTATAGGTGACAGTGGACAATATAGATTTTAGTAAAAATTTATTATTAATTTTTTTGTAAAGACAAATACATTTTTTTACTGTTCATAGATCTATTAAAAGAATTGGTAGATATTTTTTATTAAAATTATAATCATAAAAGAAAACTAGATGGCATAGGTGGACTCTGCTCAGTTCCCCATCATATTTATGTTCTCATAAATTTCTAGTGCGATACATATTATAATCATGTTAAAAGAAATAAATTTGACCAAAGCTTGATACAGTGACAGAATGAAATCCCCGCCTAATAGGCTATCCACCATTCACTTCGATATATTTATCTTATTCTAATCTATTAATTTATTTTATCAGGGTCAGTTCTGTTGTTTAGTTTTCATGCTACTATTTCCAATGCAATAATCCTCAAAATTCATTCTTATATGAAAAATTTACAGTTTCGCTATGTTGATAAAATCGTAAATTACGAATAATTTACGAAATTTTCCTATTAGAATATTTGTATTCAATCATGTTCAAACAAATATCATAAATGTAATTTTAAAGTTGTCTAATGTATTTATGATCCTCAAAATGGAAGTTTATGCTCAATTTTGCCTTATTCTGACATGTTAAGTAAATCGTAAATTCCAAATAACTTACGAATTTTTTAAATTGGAAATATGATAGTCTGTGATATTCATGCCAGTATTCTAAATAATATTCCGAAAGTGGTTTGACATATTTACGATGAAAATATCCCTCAAGATTGACGTTTATGTGAAATTTTGCTCTATTCTGCCATGTTAAGAAATTCATAATTTTCCAATAACTTTCGAAATTTTTCTATTGGAAAATTCATAGTCATTAATATTCATGCCAGTGTTCTAAATAATATTTCAAAAGTAGTCTGACATCTTTAGTATGAAAATATCGCTCAAATTGACGTTTATGTGAAATTTTGCCCTATACTGCAATGTTAAGAAATTCGTAAATTTCCAATAACTTGCGAAATTTGCTAAGTATCATATTTATAGTTACTGATGTTCCTTCCGGCATCCAAACTGACATTTTAAAACTGGTCTGACATTTTTACAGTAAAACGTTTCCATTTAATGCACGTTTAAGTGAATTTTTGTCCTATTCTCCCATGTTAAGAAAATCGTAAATTTCTCATAACTTGCGAAGTTTTTTAATTCGAATGTTCCAAATAAATAGGGTTCTTGCCAGTATCAAAAATAATATTTTAAAACTGATCTGACCTCTCTGCGATTATTTTTTCGTAAGATATCGTGTAAACAGACTAACAAACTAACGGACTAACACACTAACGGACTGACACACTAACGGACTAACACACTGATACACTAACAGACACCCTACAGACAGACACCATACAAATTTTGTCATTTTCGGATTCCTCACACCTGAAAACGTATAAAAAAGTCAAAAAACCGAGTTCGAAATTTTTCACGATTACCTAAGTTCCCCATACCTATAGTATGATGGGGAACTAAAAAGATTACAAGTTAAAAAAAATATAATTAATATTTGGCAGACAAAATTATTTATTTTAACAAGCAGTCATTCTTTATCAACATTTTATACAAGTCCTCGTCCTTGTAATCTAAATTAATCTTAACAGTTAATAAGCTTTTTAATGTAACTGTATGAAGCTGATTTTTTTTGTTCATTGAAGAAAACACTTACTCTGTGGGAATGTTTGTTCCAGGCAGACATAAAATAAATTCAATTTTTTTTTAAATATTTTTGTAAGAAAATTTATTCCTGTGAAACTAAAAAAGCATAGCAACTCGATGCTTACCAACCGTACCACCAATTTCTCAACGATTCCATGACAATTTCAACATTATTTTGTGTTCTAGAACAAAGTGATGTACCAACACAGGAAATTCCTTTACCTCTAATACAGCGTTAGAATAAACAGTGTGGAAAGCGGCAAATAAAATAGTACTAAAAAAATTAAGCCTGCCACCAGATGTCATTGTAATCGAAGCTAGTGTCACGTCATCAAAACCGAGACTTCCTATTGGTTAATTATGTGCTTAGATCATGTGATTGAGCTGACGAAACTAGGAAAAGCCAATCAGGTCTTCGATTTGAGCAAGAGCTTCGATCACAGCGACATCTGGGAAAGCTTAATTTTTGTAGCATTATTTTAACATTACGGTTATAGGCGATTTCCACACTGTTTATTCTAGACGCTGTACCTCTATGTGATTCAAATAGACATAAACATAATGTGATTTGGCAAGTTTATTAAAAGGTTATTCTTTTGCGAATCTAACGCAGAGTGGGGGTGTGAGTAGATTTTACGTCGCAGTACTGCTGCACTATGAGCAATCATAATGCAGAAAAATTATCGTGTTAAGTAATCGATATAGCAAACAATTGATTCAGCTTCCGAGCTTTACGAATTCTTTGAAATTCGACGACTAAATATTATTTTTATTTGATAAAGAGGGCAAAAAACGTAAAAAAGAACACGTTTTTAGTCCTCTATTGGTTCTTTTTTTTTTTTTTTTTTTTCATTTAAGAGGCGAGAGCATTGAAGAAAGAAGACTGGCCTCTTAAAAAAAAGATGTTTTTGCCATCTCACCCCATACCTACATTACTACAGACATATTAGTATAGTACGCAGTTTAAGGTGTGAGATATAAGGTACTGTAGATTTCAAACTTTCTACCGTACTTTAAAAACAGTTAAAAATAGAATTTCAAACAGTTCTATTTGACTTACATTTCTATGTGAGGGATAAAGATTTTCCGTCAACCCCTCGTTTCAATATTGTAAATAAAATCATAAAATATTTAAAACTGTTATTAAAAATTTTATATTAACTTATTCAAAAAATCATCGTTCAACATCACCAACATACCAACTTCTTTGCAACATCCTTGACTAACTTTGAGTAGTCCTGCATGTTATTTTTAAATTTGTATACGCACAAAATAATGCATTTAAATTAAAGACTGAAAAAAAAAATCGTAACACAACTTGAAACGCTCTTCGAGCTATGTCCAACCGTAACTTAAATATATTCGAATTCTTTAAGAATACCTTATAAATGTAAATGGAAGGTTAATGCCTTCCAAAACCACACTCTATATGAAACATGACTTTGTCCATACAAAAGATGCATGTTCATTTCATTTTGTTTAGTGCAATCTAAATATATGAAACTGTACCGAAAATAAATTTTGTTCATAGACGCAACCTATCTGAATACTTTTGTGTGTCCTTTTACAAGACCTTTTCGTCTGATCTTAATAAAACGTTTTGAGTAATATCCTGGTATTATAACACATATAGAGCACCGAGATTCCTGAGGATATTTATTTTTGAGGTACCTTAATAACAGACTCACACAGACACAGGACACACAAACTGACCGAAAAAAAAAAACCTGATTTTAAAATTGAAATAACTACAAAACATGTAATTATACAAACACAGTTTTGATAATTTGACCTAAAAACCACATTTTCTGTACCATTTTCAGCAACAGAAAGTAAAAGTGTACTGAAGATACTTTTTAGAAACAAAGCTGTTTACTTAAGGAGAAAAAAAGAGAGACCTTACCTAGAATGTGAAACATTTTGGAAAAACATCTATTTCAAAATCTACAAATAACGGATTGCATAATAATTTTTTTTGGCATCCAATCGAAACACATTTTAATATTGATGAAACCATTTTCACTTTCTTTTCAAGTATTCTCCATAATTAATATCGCTATGAATATATGTGCCTAGTCACATGAGAATTTTTAGAAGAACATATAAATAGAAAATGTCTGATAATCGTATGCTACAGCCAAAACGCATTTTAAACATTATTTTTTACAGAATAATTTCAAGCATTCTGATTTTTTTTTTTTTTTTTTTTTTTTTTTTGTTACTGGTTCCCATTTTGTCTTCGGGACAAAATGTTTGCTAAAAGATATGAGATATAACATCATGTTATTCACACACCGAAATTTGCATGATATTTTGTTATATTTTTCTAGACATCTAACAGAAATCAAAAGTACCTATTCATTCATGGTAGGGTATACAGGGTGATCAGTTTAAAAGAGTACCCGTTAGTTTTTCTTATTACCCTTAAATATGACGGAGGTGGCAACTATTCTAACACTGAAGTATAATTTTTTTAACCTTGTTAATGTGTGTGGACAATTTTCAACACTGTTGGACTGTTACAATTTTATTTGTGAGGTAAAACAGAAATGGAGACGCACAGCGCATCCTGTGATAATTTTATTTATGAAAAACAAAATTTAATATATATATATTTTTTTTTTACATTATCATTCCTACATTACATTTACATTATCATTATCATTTTTACATTATCATTTCATAGGCTTTCACAGAGAAGTCCTGCAAACATCGATGAATTAAAACAGATCATAACTGAAGAAATCTCGTCGATAACACCAACAATGCTGCGAAGTGTGTCAAAAACCTGGTTCGGCGTGTTCATGTTTGCATTCAAAATGGTGGCGAACATTTTCAACATTTTCTGTGAGGAAGGATAATGTAAAAAAAATTGAATTAAATTTTGTTTTTCGTAAATAAATTTATTACAGGATTAAAAAAATTGTGCGTCTCCATTTTTGTTTTACCTCTCAAATAAAGTTGTAACAGTCCAACAGTGTTAGAAATTGTCTCACAAACTTAAACAAGGTTCAAACAATCATACTTGAATGTTAGAATAGTTGCCACATCCGTCAGATTTAAGGGTTATAAGAAAAACCCACGGGTGCTCTTTTAAACTGATCACCCTGTATATAAAACCTTTAAAAAAGGCGTCAGTAAAGGAACATTAAAAAAAAAAAAAATAGATTTGATTTTTAACATTTTTTTTTTTCAAAAAGTCCTGTAATATGTAATATTAATATATAAGGAACGACAGCCAAGGCCCATGATATTCTAAGGGGAAATTTATTTCCACACTTACTAATACCTAATGCTTTTTTTTTTTTTTTTTCGTTTTCATATTGAGAAGACTCTCAAAATCGTAAAATTAATATTATTTTTTGTTTCTCTTTTCTCCTTATAGTTAATTTTAGTTTTAATTATCAATATTTTGATTTTTTGTTAAGAAAAAAGATACTAAGTGAATTTTTCGAATTTTTAGCTGGAAAATAAAATATTGAAAGTGGGAAAAATCAATCACTCGGAAACAAGTACTAATTTAACGATTGCATACTTGCCAACCTAATCCGGTAGATTGTTAGTTCCCGCCCCTTTTTGTATACCACTTAATTTTTAGAGCAATTCTCTTCAAATATATTTACGATTAAATAAGAAGAAAAGTACTCTAAAAAAGACTGGTGTTAAAAAGCAGGCGGAACTAACAATCTTCCGGGTTAGGTTGGCAAGTGCTCTATTGGGAATTGAGCAACTGTGAAAACAATTTTTCTCACAGAATAACATGGACTGTGGCTGTCGGCGAGAAGTATTCTCCGCTCCTAACATGTAGTCTATACATATGCTCAAACAAGCAAATGTGTAAATCTATTAATTTACGCATGTTCCGTCTTTTCGGAGCACATTTCATGACACACGTTCTTCATAAAATTTACTGTTCCCAACAAAATTATACCTCTGGGGGTTACTAAAACGGGGAAGCCATTCACTCCGTGTAGCTGTAGGATCAAAATTGTGATGACATAACCATTAGGGGTGAGTCCCAGATCGTCGCAATGCCCATTGCGCAGCACTAGTGCGACGTAAAACCCAACCAACTAACCATCAGAAAATTTAGAGGTTAATTAAAAGAATCTTCGTATTTCTGTTATATAATATTCTATTTGTTTGTATTTTATTAATATTTGTCAGAAAAGAAAAAAACTTGCAACATATACATAATAATTTCTTGAAAAGTGTAATTTACAAAATGAATGACAAAACTGAGGAATGTTGAATGAGAAGTAGGTGGGCCTTTAGGCGTATGTACGTCATAGTAAAAACTTTATAGGACATACATGGCAGCTGTGGTTTGTTAATTTCTTTTACCTTTTGTTTAAGCTGTCATATCTTTTAATCTCTCTTGAATAGGATACGAGTTATTTATCTGAAAAAGGAATTAATAAGAGGATATTAAACAAGTCATACGTGAAATAAATAAATTATGCAATTAACTGGGAAAAAAAATGACGCAAAAATGTTTTATTATCTATCGAGATTTTCTTTTTCATTTGCATTCAAAACACATTTAAGAAAAACAAAAGCGGTTCTTATACCAAATAATTTTATTTTTTGGCGAATAAATTTCATTCATTTATTTATATTTCAGATAAATCCGTTCAAAATAATCAACTTTTTCAATTACACTTTACAATTGTATATATCGAAATATGGTTTGTTGGTTGGTTGAGTTTTACGTCGCACTAGTGCTGCACAGATGGGCAATTGGCGACGGTCTGGGACACACCCCTAGAGGTTGTCCAGAGACATGCCATCACAATTTTGATCCTCCACAATATATCGTAATAATAATAATAATAATAATAAAATCTTGTAATCAACTAGGGTGACCATATGTCCTCGAATTTTGAGGCCAATCCATAATTTAAAGTCGTTTTTCTAGGTTTTGAAAAAATGCAGAAAGAAAATTATGTATCATAATTGTTACTCTTTAAATACTCATTTTTTAACATAAATACTCTATCCGCGTTTGTAATGATCGATAGATGGCGCTTTTTCAGTTTCTGTTGTTAGTAAATATAATGGCCACGTGTATTAATTTTTGTTCTATATGTGTTACTACTTAATATTCGTGCTATAATTTCTCCGCCATTACATCATGGAAAATTGATTGCTTTTGGAAAAAATATTTCAGTTTATTCAACGTTCGATCGGAAGTAGATTTTTAACTGAAGCTGAACAAATATTAGTTTCAAATCATCTGATTAATTTTTTACTGCCATTAGCCGAAGCAACTGAAATTTTAAATTTGTCATTTGGAAATAAATGGAAGCTTAATTCTCGATTTTTTTATTCTTGGAGTTACACTGTGGCACACGACAGTAAGTGTTATCTTTTATACCGGATTTATTCATTTTTATTCAATAAATATATGTGAAACTAAATATCGGCCAGCAATGGCGTCTAGATGAATTCGAAAGCTATGCATGTTAATTGCAATTTCACCTTAGCCCACCAGAGGGAGAGCATTTCATTACAATCGCGGATTCTTTAAATACCCATTTTTCAATTATATTTAACAATTGTATATACCGTAATAATAATAATAATAAAATTTAAATTGGTAATAAACTAGGGTGACCATTTGTCCTCGATTTTTGAGTATAATTCATAATTTGTAATAATTTTTCTAAGTTTTGAAAAACTGTAGAAAGGAAATTATGCATCATAATTGCTACTATTTAAATACTCATTTTTTAACATAAATTATATCTCTTTAGATGTGTAATACCTTTTAATGACGTCCTCCCGTTTTTGAAGACGTTATCTGGTCACCCTCGAAACTAGTTGGCATAGGTGGACTCTGCTCAGTTCCCCATCATATTTATGTTCTCATAAATTTCTAGTGCCAGACATATTATAATTATGTTAAAAGAAATGAATTTGACCAAAGCTTGATACAGTGACAGAATGATATCCCCGCCTAATAGGCTATCCACCGTTCACTTCGATATATTTATCTTATTTTAATCTATTAATTTATTTTATCAGGGTCAATTCCCTTGTTTAGTTTTCATGCTACTATTTACAATGCAATAAGCCTCAAAATATATATTTATATGAAAAATTTACAATTTCGCTATGTTGATAAAATCGTAAATTACGAATAATTTACGAAATTGTCATGTTTGAATATTTGTATTCAATCATGTTCAAACAAATATCATAAATGTAATTTTGAAGTTGTCTAATGTATTTATGATCCTCAATTTTGCCTTATTCTGACATGTTAAGTAAATCGTAAATTCCAAATAACTTACGATTTTTTTAAATTGGAAAAATCATAGTCTATGATATTCATGCTTGTATCCTAAATAATATTTTGAAAGTGGTTTGACATCTTTACGATGAAAATATCCCTCAAGATTGACGTTTATGTGAAATTTTGCTCTATTCTGCCATGTTAAAAAATTCGTAAATTTCCAATAACTTACGAAATTGTTATATTGGAAAATTCATAGTCATTAATATTCATGCCAGTGTCCTAAATAATATTTCAAAAGTAGTCTGACATCTTTACGATGAAAATATCTCTCAAAATTGACGATTATGTGAAATTTTGTGCTATACTGCCATGTTAAGAAATTCGTAAATTTCCAATAACTTGCGAAATTTTCAAATTAGCATATTTATAGTTACTGATGTTCATTCCGGCATCAAAACTGATATTTTAAAACTGGTCTGACATTTTTACACTAAAAGGTTTCCATTTAATGCACGTTTAAGTGAATTTTTGTCCTATTCTCCCATGTTAAGAAAATCGTAAATTTCTAATAACTTACGAAGTTTTTAAATTCGAATGTTGCGAATAAATAGGGTTCTTGCCAGTGTCGAAAGTAATATTTTAAAACTGATCTGACCTCTCTGCGACAATTTGTTCTTGAGATATCGTGTACACAGACTAACAAACTAACGGACTAACAGACATTCTACAGATAGGCACCATACAAATTTTGTCATTTTCGGATTCTTCACACCTGAAAACGTGTAAAAAAGTCAAAAAACCGAGGTCGAAAATTTTCACGATTACCTAAGTTCCCCATACCTATAGTATGATGGGGAACTAATAAATAAATACATGCTCATTGAAAAAGTAATTCCGTATTGGTTTTAACAGTCAGTAATTGCAGTTTATCGACCTTTCTATCAATGCGTGTGTAAATCTTATTCCATTTACTTTCACAGAGAAAAAAATTTCTAATTGCTAAAAAATGTGTCTGTATTCATAAAATACATATCATAATTTTCAGCAGATTTTCCCCCTACCCTAAACCTCTCGAATTGCAGTAAATTTTTGAAATATGATTATTAAATAGAGCATAGTTTTTATAAGATTTTACAATTATTGTTTTGCACTACTATAATTTTCCTGGAATTTGTCTTTGGACATAATGATACATATATATATATATATATATATATATATATATATATATATATATATATATATATATATGATAGCATAAGAAACTGAAGCATCAATATATCAGTTTTGTAATTTCCAGCATGAAACGAGAAATATGACACTAAAATTTACAAAAATTATTGAATATGTCGTTATTATCATTAAGTAATGAGTAATAATTGTAAAAAATATTCCCGTGGAATAACGTGGGATTTGGTTGCCAGAGACTAGAAAATTGTAAAAGGTAGAGAGGAGTCTTAAAAGGCCAACTGTATGCAGAACATGTTGTACTTCGCAAAGTGAACTTCGGACAAGATTTCTTTTTCAACAATTCTATTACATTGTTTTCCTGTGGTATGTGAGCTATTTGATGTTTAGATGAGTATCAACCATAAAAAGCGCATACAAAAAAGAGAAAAAATTTCAGTGCTATAGAATAGATTTATCTAAAACCAGCATTTTAATCAATACATGGTGTGTAAAACTATCACAAAGTGAAGTATAAATTAGTCAAAATAATTAATTTGATATGCAATGATTGAAAACTCTATGATATGAGCTCTTCGCCTGTCCAAAACTGTATAGTACTGAGTGTGTTAGATTTATGAAAATATATTGGCGCTGGCAGTTCAACATACTCTTCGCATACGGAAAAAAATTAAAAAAGAAAAATTGAAAACAAAGTGAATTAATCTGACTCGTTGGAAGGAGTCTGTTTATTCTGAGTACTAATGAATACCATGTTTGGTTAAAATACATTTCAAAATAAACATTTGTAGAAAAATATCCAAAACTACACCGCTGACACTTTTGGGTTGTTCCATATAAATTCAAGGACGTGTGTTGCTCGACTATTTTCTTTTTTTTTTCTTTTGATACTTGTGTCCCTTATAGGCACATATGACAGATGTTCTAAACAACTTTTTTTCTCTATTATTAACCTGGGATTTTTATACAGGTCATCAAAAGTCGTTCTCCCTCTCAAAAATGGGATTATTAGACTTTATATTTTGCCACAAATCTCTTTGAATTAAATTTATGAGTGTTAATTTTAAATATTAGTATCAAAGTACATAAAGTAAAGGTGTCACATGCTTAGTTATACTGCTGTAACTTAATAACTAAAATAATTACAATAGGTCAAAGTTCAAGGTCAAACATCAATTCTTTGTCAATTCCATAGTGAATAACTCTTCCGGGGGACAAAACTATAAAATAAAATATCACAAAAATTAATCTCTGGAATCACACTAATGAGAAAATTTAATTTTAATTGTGTAATTTTTAATCCTTTACAGGTTATAGTTTCCCGAAATGCCAGAAAAATGGAAAATATGACATTTTAAGATCTCCCATAAACGAGAAGTGAATGAAATAATAATAATAAAAATTTTATTTGCCAATTTATTAATCTATTAAAGTATTTTGTATACTGTATATTGTTTTGTGATTTAAAAAGATACTTATAAAATAATGCAATAATAAAATATTTACAAAAAAAAAAAAAAAAAAAAGCAAAAATTTTTAGTATTATATCATAATTCCATTAAAGTAATTTTTGCATTATTATAAAGCACATTTTAATGAAACAAATTAATCTGCAATTATTTAATTCAATGTTTAATTTTTTTTTACTTTAGTATGCGTCAATTAACCGAACTACGCAATTTAAAAAACTATATAGTTTTTTTGAAAATAAAAACCACAAAACAATACACACAGTATACATAAGATTTTAATAGATTAATATGCTGGCACAGAATTTCTTTTATTATTATTATTATTATTATTATTATTATTATTATTATTATTATTTCATCCACTTTTGGTTTATGGAGGTCTTAAAATGTCATTTTTGTTATTTTTCTGACATTTCGAGGTCTTATAAACTGTAAAGGTTAAAAAACACTTAATTACAATAAATTTTCTCATTAGTGTGATTCCAGAAATAAATTTTTATGATGATTTATTTTGTGGTT
Organism: Salticus scenicus; assembly: GCA_963930645.1. Taxonomy (NCBI): domain Eukaryota; kingdom Metazoa; phylum Arthropoda; class Arachnida; order Araneae; family Salticidae; genus Salticus; species Salticus scenicus. Next base: position 59,477,443 of record OZ005649.1, on the reverse strand, counting down.
TTCTTCGCTGGGAGAGTTATTCACTACCAAAATTGAAAAAAAATTGATTTTTGACCTTGAATTTCGACCTATTGTAAATACTTTAGTTATTAAGTTACAGCAGTATAACTAAGCATGTGACACCTTTACCTTATGCATTTTGATACTAATGTTTAAAATTAGCTCTCATTAATTGAATGCTAAGAGATTTGGGTCAAACTGTAAAGATCTAATAATCCCATTTTTGAGCAGGAGGAGGATTTGTGAGGACCTGTATAAAACCCCACGTTAAAAGTAGAGAAAAAAATTTAAAAGTTGTTTCGAATATCTCTCATATGTGCCTATAAGAGATACAATTATAAAAAGAAATAAAAACATTCGAGCAACACGTTTCCTTGAATTTATATGGAAGAACCCTTTTTATCGAATTCAATTTCCGAAGATTGTCATCTTTCTACTTTTATTAGGGCCTAAGAAGAGACATATACAGCTGCTAAATTTCAAGTTTCCGAAACCACTGTAGAGCAGTGGCGGATTTAAGGGGGCGGGGCTAGGGGGCTGGACCCCCCCCCCCCCCCCCCCCAAAAAAAAAAAAAAAAAAAAAAAAAAACACTGACATTCACAATTGAATATTGCAATTGTAAATTTTTTATTGGTCTAGAATAACACTTTGAAAAGTCTTAAAGTCAAGTTCTGGATCCGCCACTGCTGCAGAGACAGTGAAATTATTAAAAAATGTCGTTACTCTCTTCTCTTTCAAATCCTTAATTATTAAATTTTGCAAAATCCGTTCTTAGTGAGCCCGTTCGTCTTGAAAGGAATGTGCTGAAGAAATACTATGTTTTTAGCTTCAGAGGTTTAGACTCAGCGTCGATAAATGTATCAATCACTTAAACAGTGCTATTTTGAGTTTATACATAAATTTCTACAATTATGGAAGTTAGGGCCCGTCAGTCTGCTTTTCTAATTCTTATTTCTAGCTAAACAGTAAAAAAAAAAAAAAAAAAAAAAAAAAAAAAAAAAATGAAATAGTAAACTTTTAAAATTATTCAACAGTGCTGAAATAAAACTTCTTGGAATAAACATAATTTATCACTTCTGTATAAATTAGTTTCGTTAGATTTGTTAAATAACTGAGAACATCTGGCCGTTTTAAATGAAATATGAGATAAAAATGCTCTTAAAATAACTAAACCTATTCCAGTGCTTTCCTAGGTCAACGTGTCCCAATTCCCTCTGCACTATATTAAAGTTTGAAGACGCATTAATGGCAAAATGTTTTGCTCTCAAAGTTAGTAAACGAAAGGACCAGTTTCGAAGACAGATCTCCTTATTGGTTAAGCTGTTCGAAGTTTTCCATTATTTTCTCCAAAACTCAGGTGAATACGAGCTCTAGGACTCCTTAGAAAGATCACTCTAGGACGAGAAGACAGACAATCACACGTTATCCGTACACTAAATTTGAAATACCCACCGAAATATATTTTGGGCTACGGCCTAATAGAGAATTTGAAGAGATTGCTTATAATCTTCCTTCTAAACAAAGACAATTTCTATATAATAGTAAATTTTTGCTAACAATATTAAAAACATCATGCCCACTGCACTACTAATATATTTGGTGCTGCCATCTGTTATCGCAAATCAACAAGAAATTCATAAAAGGAATCTTATGTATGTATTTCCAGGCTTTGGTATTTCTTAACTATAACAGTATTTCATATCGAAGTATGAAATGAAATAAAGATTTTTTTAATAATACGAATTGTCTAAAATAAAAATAATTTAAATAAGTTTGTATTTTTTCTTCAATAACACTGAAATTTTCTTTTTTATTTAACCTGAGGTTAGAAAAAAGTTGCAAGACATTTCATGAATTGATTTTATATCACTTTATTGTTATATGGTTGTTGTGGTTGTGTGCGTTAAGGCCGATTCACTTTACTAGAATCCTAGGCCTATAGGTGGAATGCCCTCAGTGGGGGATCTTTCTAACGGGCCCTAGCCTGTATTTACTCGAGTTTTGGAGAAAACCACGGAAAACTTCGAACGGCTATGTCGATGAAAACTACATGGGATCGAACCCGGTACTTCCCATCTATCAGCTGTGATCGCAAAAACGCTAGACCGTTGGTGAGGCTTATTGTTATATGATTAATCGATCATTATGATACAATTGCATTCCATTAACAGCTGTATAGTCGGCAGAAAAATTATTAAAGCACTAGCAGTAATTCCTACTTTAAAGATGAGCACCCAATACTGTTTTGTTAAGTAAATATTTGTCGAGTCATGATCTTAGTCTTATACTGTTTATAAAAAAGTAAGTTGATGATAAAAATTAGCGATCAAACTAAAAATATATAAATAAATAAAATAAATGCATGAAAAGTGTGGATGCGTGCTTCAATAATTTTGACGCCGACTGTATATCACGGTACTTGACCATGGTTTTGATTTTTTTTTAATAGTCGTCAATCGAAATGTATTTATTTAGAAGTTTCAATTGTTGAATTTAATTGGGGGGGGGGGAGGAATCATTTAAATATAGTGACCAGCGAAACAGGCAAAGCCTGCTAAGTAAGCTACGCGGGAATTGATGACAGCAGTGGGTAGAGCCCCCTAGTGTAAAACATAATTGAAAAATCATTTCGAGCAGTTTTATCCAATAGATGGTGATGCTATAAAAATATTTCCGGCAACTTCGAATGTGATCGATATATATTATACGCACAATATAGTATATTATTATTATTATTTTTTTTTTTTTCAAAATGTATAATATAATCAAAAATGATTTTCTAGCTGTTTATGCCGTTAGACTATTATGTATCTCGTTTTTTATATGCGTATCGCTCTAAATAAAAAAAGAATTATAATTTACAAACGTTTTTAAGAATAGCATTATTACATATTAAATATTATGGTTATATCAAATAGAAAACTGAGATATAGCCCTCATGAAAATCATCAAAAATATTTGGCTATAAGCAACACAAAAATATAATGTTACCTCGCGTTCTTTGAATTAGTGATTAGCATATATTACTTGAAAACTTTATTTAACTCATACAAAACGACATTCTATAAAATTTGTCAAGTTGTATTCAGAGCGTCTCAAAACGGTTTAGTAGAATAAAAATCGGAAAGGGAGTATTTTGACATATCCAATACTTTTTACTTTCCGAACACTTCCATACTATTTCCAAAGCAATGATCCCTTTATACAAATTTGTATGAAATAATGATCTATTCTGCCATGTTGAGAAAATCTTAAATTTCAAATAATTTATGAAATTTTCAAATTAGATTATTTGTGGTCAATGATGTTCAAGCCAGTATTATAAACTATATTTTAAAGTGATCTCACATCTTTACGACGAAAATATCCCTAAAAATCGACGTTTACACGAAATTGTATCTTATTTTGCCATGTTAAAAAAATCGTAAATTTCGAATAACTTTCGAAATTTTTAAATTAGAAATTGCATAATCAGTGATGTCCATTCCAGTATCCTCAACGATATTTAAAAATGATCTGACACCTTTGTGAGGACAATAGTACTCAAAATGGTCATTTGCAAGAAATTTTGCACTATTTTATCATGTTAAGAAATCCGTAAATTTCAAATAACTTACGATATTTTCAAAGCGGAATTTTTATAGTTTATTATTTTCATGCCAATATCATAACTGATATTTTTAAATCCAGTTTGACATATTTATATTAAAAATATTTCATTTAAGGCCCGTTTAAGCGAAAATTGCCCAATTCTTCCATAATAAGGAAATCATAAATTTCGAATAACTTATGAATTTATAAATTAGAATGTTGCAAATTAACTGGGTACTTGTTAATGTCATAAATAATATCTTAAAACTGATTCAACCTCTTTGCAATCATTTGTTCTTGAAATTTCATGTACACTATCTAGTATTTGGACACTTTCGAATTTCAATATTTTATCAAATATATAGAAAACTTCTTAAGGAATTTTCTTGAAACTTTAGGAGTATAAAGAACATACTATACCTCATATATTTCAACAAAAGTTTCGTCTTAAAAAATAAAAAATTAAACAAAAGTCAAAATGTTTTGGATCACTCTGTAAAAAGTAATACTTGAAATGCATTTCAGCTGTAGCACATGATTATGAAGAATTTTCTAATTATTTTTATAAATTTGTATGAGATTAGCACATATATTCATGCACATATAACGGTTTCTTAAAAAAATTGGCAAAAAAATAATTTTCCTTTTTAATTATAACAGGTGCGGTATTAGACCCAGTGCAAAGCCATTTTTAGATAACCTGGCATTCTAAATTAGACACAACATACTGCAATCAGAATACACAAAAGTTAAGTATCTTACGAAACATGAGCATTTTAACTAAATAATTTTTTACTACGTATGCGCAAGCTTTTAAAAAATTTTATTTGCATAATTTAATGGCCAAAAGCGTTGAGCTACTTACATGAAGCTCCAAACAAATATCGTGTAAATTCAAAAAATTATGAGAGATCGAATGTTCAAAAATTTCCATTTCTCTCAAAATGAAAGCTAAACTATAAGGGGTTTTACTTACATTTTTATTTTGATTCAGCTAATGCTTGATGGTACAGTCGGTAACAAAAGTATCCGAACACTAGCAAAAATCCCTATATAAAAAAAGAAAAAAAATAGAGTTAATACTGTTTTGTTAAATAAATCCTTGTCGAATCCTGTTCTTAGAGTGACTAACAACATGATTCGAAAAGGATTTATTTAACATAACAGTATTAACTCTACTTTTTTTACATAAGAATTTTTGCTAGTGTTCGGATACTTTTGTTACCGACTGTACAACACAGTGTTTGCTGACCGCTGAAATGTATGTGATATAATATGTTCCTTATATTCCCAAAGTTTCAAGATAATTCTTCAAGAATTATTCTAGATATTTGACAAAATGTCTAAATTCAAAAGTGTCCAAATACATATTGATAGATGGTGTACACAGATTAACAAACTATTATAAAAAACTAACAGGCACCCTACTGACCGGCACCATATTAATTTTGTAATTTCCTAATTCTTCACACTTCAAAAGGTGTAGAAATGTCAAAAACCCAAGACTGAAATTTTTCACAATTACCTAAGTGCCCCATATCTATAGTACGATGGGGAAATAAAAATTAGATTATGAATTTTACTTATTAGTCAATCTTACCTTGAACGTCCCATTAAGTTTTATTTTCACCTCCCTTCAAAATAGTTATGTGTGTATATATTGAATACCGGAGTAAAAGTCACACAATTAAAAAAAATAGCACTTTTGAAGTTATATCTTTAAGAAATCTGTGTGAAGTGTCTCAAACCACGTCACGTCTCTATTTCGCAATTTATTTATCTTAGGGCAGTTTTTTTGTAGGCTTGTTCATGTTTTACAGTATTCTTTAAGTTGCTTTTTCTCAAATACTGCATTTTTGGCAAGTGCCACTTTTCTTGTGATATGTTTGCTATTCAATACTTTTTTTTTTTTTTTTTACTTTATTCTATATTCAATAGAACAAAGTATTGGATTCGTAAAAAATTTCGACCTAGGGTTTTTGATGGATTTATACGTTTTTAGAGCTGTAGAACATGATTTGACCATTTTTAGAAAATGTCTGCCTGTCTCTCTCTCTCTCTCTCTCTCTCCCCATGTGAGTGACAAAATTTTGTGGCGACCTTATCTCAGGTACTACTGCACAGAATTTCATACAAATTGGTATGTAGTTACACATTGACATAAATTAGTGCCTCTCAGCATTTGGTAAAAATTGACCAACAGCTTGCGTTGGCATCCCGCTTTTTCTAAATTTTTAACATAGTGGTATAGGACAAAATTTTGTATAAATGTGCATAAAGAGAATTATTTTTTAATAATGATTATGAAATTTAAAAGAATTATTTGTAACAGAGATAGTCAACTGGCAAAAAAAATGTGTGTATGTAGGAGACTTGCCTACCATCTTGGGGGGCAAGTCCCCCCTCGAGGGGAGTAAATTTTCCTGATGGATGTCTTTCAAAAGAGCTCGCCAATACCTTTAAAACGAATGGTTGAGCCATCGATTTGCGATAATTTAAAATAAAGTTATAATTTTTTTTCATTTTTTACATTTTTTTTATGTAATATTGAGAATAAAATTGACTTTTTTTTTGGATATTTAGTGTTATACTACTTCTCTAATATGGAAGACATGGCATTATCATGGAAGATAATTTTTTTAAATAATAATTTTAATAAATTATTTTTACTGAGTGAATTTGTATATAGAAGAAAGTCACGTGATGGCCGCAACATACTAGGTTTTTTTTTTTTTCCGTTTATTTTCTCCAATTTTTCCGTGTATTGGGTTATGCTATTCTAACGTTGAGTACAAACATTCTCTCAATTCGTCTTTAGCAACTTTCACTGCAGATACTTTCGTTGCTCTACATTCATGTGACCTTTAAATACTTGACTTTTACTTGAAAAATAAGAAAGTAATGAGACAAGAGAAAGGCAGAACAATTCATTTTAAGCACGTTCAGTTGTTAGTAGGATTGCGAGGTAAAATGGATTTAGATACAAGAGCACGTCTTCGTCCAGAACGTGATGTGATAGTGACCAAGGGCAGGAATTGTCACTGCGCCATTAGTCGAACTTTAAATTAAAAGACGAAAAAAAAAAAAAAAAAAAAAAGAACATTGGATAGTCATTATTCTTTAAAGGTTTTATTAAGGAATTATCCAGATCTTGTCAGACGTAGCCTTAATTAAGCTAAAAATTATTTATCTACTATCCTTTTCGAAGAAGAAAATTCTTGTTGACAGAGTTTTTTCTAATTAGTAAAAGACATATGAAGATGTTAAAAATATTAATACCTATAGCAAATTACAAAATACAAAATCCCGTTAATGTATATATAGGGTGATTATAATTAAAGTTACGATTTCAAAACGCTATAATTTTAAAACCACCCATCAGAGCGATTTGATTTTACCAGAGCAATCGTGAGACAATGAAATTTTGTTTGCCAAAAGGAAAAAAGAAAAAAAAAAAAGTTCCTATGACTGTTTTCGCTGTAAACACGTATTCTTGTCTTTCTGCTAAAAAAATTGTAATAAACACTTGAGGTCTATTGTTTCCTGCTGTTCTATTGTGTTGCTAACAACATTCCTGTGTTTAATGAGTCCATTTAGGCGTTTCCCCTGACATTCCTCTGACAGCGCCATCTATAGGAACATGTTGAAACTACTTTTTTCCTCCCCTAAACAAAATTTCATTGCCTTACGATTGCTATGGTAAAATCGCTCTGATGAGTAGTTTTAAAATTATAGCGTTTTGAAATCGTAACTTTAATTATAATCACCCTGCATATAAACATATATATATATACATATATATATTAATATATACATTTATGAGTAAACAAAATAAGATTTATTTCTAATTTTTAATCCAAGTAATAATTACTTTTATTATCTAATTGGTTATTTTCTTATAATATTTAGTTGAGGTAAATGGATGTATGTTGAGCCAACAACAATAGCGTTGCGATTCAAAATAACTTTTATTTGAATGTTGTTGGTTTTAATAACGTATATTATTAGCTAAAGTTTATAACTTTCTAAATTTCTTAATTATATATATATATATATATATATATCTGTACTGATAAGTATAAAGGATTTAAGTCCAAAAATGTCGATTTTGAGTTAAGTACATAGTCAGACTGAGAAAAAAATTCTCCATCGATTGGTATAAAGGATTTAAGCCCATGCCATTTAGTCTTTGAGAAAATGCATTGGTAAAAAAGATTCAAGTGAGAAATTTAGCATTCATGTTTGGTATAAAAGGTTTAAGTCAATTTGTTCCCTTTATGAAATGAAATTTGATAATCACTTGAATGGTATAAAGTCAACATAATCCCTTTTTCCTGATCGAGTCTTCTGATTAGTTTTTGGTATAAAGGATTTAAGTCCACTTTTCTCTTTTTGCGCTGTGCCACTTGGCGGTCAACAGGTTTTAATCCAATGCAATAATGATATTATAATTATTCAGTTGCTTATTATTGTATTTTATGCTTTAATTTATAAATATAGAACTGGTATCGATAAAAAAATTACCCACTTTTCAATTGAAATTTAATATATATAAATAATTTACTACATCATTCTTTACCAATAATTTACAACATCAGAGAAAAGCAGACTTAGCCTATGAACAGAAATGGCTTGGCAAAGCAGAAGCCAAAACTGATACCTCAAAACTGTGTTTAGTTTTTGATTTACAACAGTGTCTAGCAACTCCATTTCTGTCATCATCTGTAGCTTTCTACAAACGCCAACTTTGGACTTTTAATTTGGCTATACGTGACAATGCCATAGGTAAGTCATGCCATTACATGTGGCACGATATCGTGAAACTAACGAAATTGCTTCATGTCTTTACGACTACCTACGAAATGTACCTGACACTGTTACAAGTGTTACTTTCTATTCTGACACATCAACACAGCAAAAACATCCATGTGTCAGCGATGTTTTTGAAGGCAATGGCTGACTTCCCTCATTTCTCCAGCACCAATCACAAATTTCTAATTTCAGGTGATTCGCACATGGAATGTGACGTAGACAATGCTCTAATTGAGAGAGAAAAGTAAAGTATGGCATTTCAAGTATTCCACCCACATGATTGGTATCAGCTTGTTCGGTCTACAGGGAAGAAAAATAAATTCACTGTTAGAGAGATGACTCAAGAGGATTTTTTTGATTTTGCATTACTGTCAATAAATACTCTCGTTGTGAGAAAGAATAATGTTGATGGAGAGCCGTTCAAGTGGCAAGAGGTACAATGGTTGGTATTGCCAGGAAGGGGATCAGATATTTTATAGGGACAGTCTACTTGAAGGCTCTTTCAAAAATATTAGTATTCTTCGACGAGGTAAAACAAATCTCCGAATTACCCAGATTCAAAAACGGTATAACAAATCTGTTCTAATCGCAGTGCAGAAGAAGAGAGATCAACTTACTTTGCTTCCTCTTGTGACTCCAGTATTCCATAACTTTTACAAAATTTTACGAGCTATCATAGAAAACATTGACCCTAGCTTAGAATTTAGTGATACTGATGAAAATGACCATTAATCACCATGACCCATTGTTCAGTGGAAGGAAACACGAATATAATATTGTGATGGTCAATATTCTATTAATCCTAATTCTTTGTATTTTGTGCACTATTAAAAATGGTTTCTTAAAAATGAGCTAAATTGTCTCAAAATAGCTCCGAAACAATATAGGGGAGACTAGGGCACAGTGGACCACTTTTACACTTTTAATTTGTTTTCACGAAAAATAAAAAAGCAAGGTACCTGAAAAAATTAGCAAACATTCTTTAAACCTTTCTTGACATATCCTAATTTTTTTATAACAATACTTTTAATACATTACGAAAAAAAAAAAAATTGTGTGCACTCACAAAGTGGACCACTGTGCCCCATCACCCGGGCACAGTGGTCCACATCCCGGGGTACAGTGGACCAACCTCTGTTGTTCATGTTTAATTAATATAAATTACTAATTTTTCTTTTCTAAAATTAGTTTCTTATGCAATTCTAGTCTAAATAACATAATTCCAACATTTTCATGAAATAAAATTACCAAAATTTAAAGGAATACAAAAAATAAATAAATAAATAAATAAATAAATAAATAAATAAGAAATCAAATAAGAGTAAGAATTCTATATCAGATTTCCTTTGTCTTTTACGTGCTTTACTAAAAACAATAAGATATATTTTTAATTTGTTTATTGATGTTATATAGTTATAAAAATTATGAAATATATAATTAAACATTATGTTACTATTCAAACATTTTTATTAATTATTTTGAGATATTAATACTTTGCATTATATTTGTGAGATAGGTTTAACTAAAATTATTCTACTTTTATCTTATACATATTATTCCTAAAAACAACAACAATAAACTTATATAATCTACTATTTATTATATCACATAACCATTTTTATTTTTTTAATATTAAACAATTCAAATAGTTATTAAATTTAGATATTCATAAAAATAGGGGTGGTCCCCTGTGCCCCTAGATCCACTGTGCCCAGTCTCCCCTATACTTAAATTTGAAAACCAATGTACTCCTTTTTGAGTATATTGACATGTCAAATATGTGGATATTGGGATTCTTATTGTTCAACCCTATTTTTGAATTTGTCAGTACACTCAAAAATGAGTACATGGGTTTTCAAATTTAAGTATATTATATTGTTTCGGAGCTATTTTGAGACAATTTAGCTCATTTTTAAGGAACTATTTTTTACAGTGTGTTTTAACTTTAGTGTTTTGCTTGTGGATTATTAATGACGTATTTTGTAGCCATTTAATAGGGTGATACATATTTTTGTTTTTTAATCTATTATTTTATTTTTTAATCTATTATTATGTTCTTTTTTGTTTATCATTATTATTATTATTATTATTATTAACTATTTTCAACTACAGTATATCGTTTATTGTGATTTATATTCTTCTAATCTTCGAAAGTTTTATAACAAGAATGGACAATGAAATTTTATAACATCAGCTTCTAGAAGTAAAATACAAAAATATTTCATCATTTCTCAAACTGATTTATCTCTCAATAAGTTTAGATTGAGTAGTATTGTACATCAGATATTTTTTTTATTTGGTATATATTATCAGGTGCATATTATCTTTATTTAATTACTTCATAGACATTGAAAGTTTTTGAGCATTAATTTTCAATAATGGTGTAATAATTCCTATCTTTAATATGATAGTTTATAGTATTGTATTCAATTCCTTGTTTGAGGTAATAAATTCTTTCAATAATGTTGATCGTTCATGTTTTACGAACCTGGATTTACCATGGAACCTAATAACATTTCATTAATCTTAGATTTCTAAGATGAAAGCAATTTGTAATCCGGCACAACTTTGTTCATATATCTTATTAAAGTCATGAATCAATATGTTGAAGAAGTTAGAATTGATAAGACCTTTTTTATTAGGTTCAAATTATTTTGAACATCCACTGAGGTCATAAATCCAGAATTTTTTAATGCTGCAGCCAAGTATTTGGACTGTCAGCATAATCATAATGTTAAATGTATGTACAAGTCAAAGTGGTAAAAAGGAGTTAAGTCCTGGGTTGAGTGATACAAAGGATTTAAGTCCTGCAGTCATTTTTTCAAAACTATATAAATCTGTTAAAAATAAAGAAACTTAAAAATTAAATGTATGTAGTTTATTCACAAAATTGTACATTATGATAATATCCTGGTTAAAACAGTATTGAACGGATAAGTTTTTATACAGAATTTTTTAAACTTTATTTTTCGTCTCCTGAAAAATCAAGAATATGGACTTAAATCCTTTATACTTATCAGTACAGATATATACTTTAACATTTATGGAGGGTAGTCATGTTAAAGAGCAAATAGCTCTTTTGCTAAGTGTATTTTGTATTTTATTATTCATAACTATTAGCCATAAAATCTAAAGCTTCAATATGTATGAGCTGACGCTTTCGACATTTTCTTTCTTTTTTTTTTTTTTTAAATTTGTCACATGTCACCAGCGTGTCCGCAGATTATCAAGCGGTAGCCACTGTTTCGGTTATCGCGTGTTAGTTTTGAATTATTTTATCATTATTACAGTGAAGCATTGATAATCTGGAAACCTAAAATCCGGTACTGATGACTGTTTTTTCCCTCTTATCTTTTTTTTCCCCTTCCGTAAATTGTAGTACTCAACGGGTTACTCGCAGATGATCTTGGAACAGTACACTTGCCAATTTTTATGAATCGTCAGTAAAGTTTACAGATTTTCATTTAATTTTCCAGATTTATATATTGACGCGGAATTTTTATGGATTAATAAGATAATGGTAAAATTTCAAAAAAAAACAACGAATTTTTTTTCTGACAATCGCATATCAAAAAGTTATTTAAAAAAAGAGATCGTTTATGTTCTTGATACTAAAATTCAAAATAAACATGAGAACCAGAAATCTCTTTCTCCTTATATCACCTGTTCTGCAACACTATTAATGTTGTATAATAGTTAATTTAAAAATTTTAACTTATATCAAAATTATTTACGTTTTTGATAGGGTATACATTGGGGTAGTATACATTTTTAAAACCTATTTTTTAAGAAATATTTCTCTAGGATGTTGTGATTGATCGACGATTTTGATCAATTTTTGGGGGAGAAAAAAAATATGATAGGGTACCACATAACTTCCTTTGATACCCTTTGAAATATACATATTGTTATGGAAGCATTGGCCACATCCGTTTGTGGTAAATGGTTTGTAAATAAGTCGATAGATTCCAGTCCATAAATATTCATGTGACAAGCCAATAAAACAATTACTCGAGCCACAAATGTATCTTATACTATTAAGTGAGCAATATTTGTATATTTCACTGATCTCGAAAACGGTAGCTCGGACAGTCACGAGATTTAACACAAAGGTGCCCCCCGAAGGTCATTGTGCACATCGAAGTCATATTTTCGAATTTTTGATTAGTTTTTTCTTAATTAATTAAAATGTAAAAATAATAACCTTCTAATTTCTGATAAAAAAAAAAAAAACCATTTAAATTTTAACATTTTATCCATAATTTAATTGTTGCCAATTTTTTTTCGACAAAATAATAATAATTTAAAAAAAAAAAAAAAAAAAAAAAAAAAAAAAAAAAAAACGTACATTTATTTAAAATGAGGAAAATAAATCAGAAAGATAAGAAAATGAATTAGAAATATCAGTCGCATCGTTACAAATAAGATAGCAAATGAAAGGGAAAATTTTTGTAAATCCGATGCATTAAACAGCTTATCAATCGGACAATTAGATTTTTTAAAATTAACTAAAGTATGAATTTTAGGTGGCAACAGCAGAAGATTGTATGGAAACCGTTAGGAGAAAAAAAATGAAAAATCTGCTTCACATTAAGTCACATGATTTTTAAGTGGGATTAAAAATTGCAGTTTTCAAATTCTTTTAAATTTTCTCTCACGAACACAAAAATATAATATATAGCCTGTACCCCACAAGACCAACTTGCATTTCAAATTTCATCAATTATTTTGGTTAATAAACAAAAGTTATTATTATTTTTTCAAATTAAGTTTTATTCTATCTTCGAAAAGAATTATATGATCATAGATATAATAATATATATGGATCTATCATCCCCATATTATCGTGCAAAGATTTTTGATTCCGAAAAAAAAGCTTTGGAATCAGCCATTAAGTGGTATTGAAGGAAAAAAGGAAAAAAATTAAGAATGAATTTGAAACTATATCTAGAGCTTTTCATTCACCTTTAGTAAATAAATTATTCATTAATTTTACTTGCTAAAACATTCGTGTGTATTCCCGTGTGTATTCACTCGGGGAAAGACTGCCATATTTTGGTAGAATCGCCGTCTTTTCCCGAGTGAAAAGGAATCACTTTTTTCTCCCCAATGATCAATCTATATATTATTACTATATCTATGTATGTGATACGATACATTAATAATTTGGGTTTTAAAAGTTTTTTTTTAAATAGATTATTTAAACTCTATGAACCATATTTTTATTTTATCAGTTTCATTAACAGATCCTGCTGGGCGATTTTTTAAATTTTGGTGTTGAAGTACACCGAACATTTTTCGACAAGAAATTTAATATAGCAACAGCCATTTTAATCTAAGTAGCGCATCAAATATATAAAAACATAAATGATTTATTTTTACACAAAATTTACAGAACAAATGCAGTTTTAAAGATAGAAAATTTATTTCAACAAGCACTATTTTAAACCTAAAAACCATTAAAAATATAAGCAGAATGTAAAGGATTCTTATGTATAAACAAAAAAGTGTCTGGTAAAATTATAAGCAAAAAGTCTTCCCCTTTTCAAAAAAAAAAAAAAAAAAAAATTCCATCGCTAATATGGCGACAAAAATTCAAAAGCCGCCAGTGGAGCAACAAAATAAAGTTGTGCAAAACGATAATGCTTACCTATTTATTTATTTTTTTATATAATAATCATTATGCTAATTTATCATACAAACAAATGAGCCTCTGTGTGTTACTGCACTTGCACGCTGTCGAACAGAAATATTTGAAAAATTCAAATTAATATTTAAATAAATAAATAAAAATATGTTTAATGGGAAATATATATAACCATAAAAAGATTAGTTGTCTAAAATATGGCAGAAATAGCGCTCATAGCATATTGTTACAAGGTATTAAGTCTTATTGTTACAATGGATTAAGTCTAAAATGGTGACAAAAATTCAAAAGCCGCCAAAGAGAACTATATTAAGGCTGTACTATCAGGTTTACAACCCATGAATTATTTATAAACACAAAAAATTAATTGTCTCATGCGACAGACGTAGCCGGTCACAGCATATTGTAATATTTGGCGTGAAATTGCTGTCATTTAATGGTTGATTGGATAAACAAAATAAACATATGAAATAACGTAAAAGCAAATATTATGTTGTCTAAACCCAGTTACATTTGAGTCCAGTCCGAGTTACATGTGAACAACACGTATAGTGTTGTTCACATGTAACTGGGATTCAAATATAAAAGGGAAACTCCAATTTTTTCGATACTATCTATTTCGAAACTGTTATATAATAAGCACCTAAATGGAAGCTCATTGGTAAACTATTGTCGCAGGTAATAGGGACAAGCGCCCGAGTTGCAGTGGATGACCAAATCGCTGCCGATTGCAGCAGGTGACCTGGAGCGAACTTTTGAACAATTTCAGTAATTTATTTTATTTTATTTTTATAAAGCTATATAGAAAAGAGTTTCCTTTAAATTTAGTGGCCAGCGAAGCGGGCAAAGACTGCTAGTTAAATACATAACTCAGCAATAATATCACTTGTTGAGGAACAGTATTCGACTTCGACAGCTTATTGCAGAATATCTTACTGACAAATGCATTGCACACAGTCGAATGGAATTCATTCGAATGAAATTGACCTCCTTTTATACTCTTTAATGAAAATTAGTGACGATAAACGATTCATTATACTAAAAAATTTAATTCCGTTTCAAATTGAGAAAGAAATTCCAGATTCTAGCAAAAATTTGCTCACCAATCTTGCGAAGTTCGTCACCAACGCTGACCTAGTTATTTCAAATAAAATGCTATTGTATTCTTCGTATCTTTACATGTATTTTCACACCAAAAACAGTTTTAATCAAGGAAAGAAGATTTACATTTGGCAAATACTTACATCGTTGTGAAGATTTAAGCCTCGTTATTGCATAAAGATTGTTGTTGTAGAAAAAACTAAATTTTTTTGTTCATTATATGGCCTATTGTATTTATAGACTTCAACAGAACCTAATAATAGAGCTCGTAATAATATTGTTAAAAAAAAAAATGATCGTTTTTCTTATGTGTGGGTAGTAGTTTGTAAAGAAATAAGCAGGTTCTATAAGACGGATGAACTTTATTTAAAGAATATTCTAGAAATAGTCTACCAAAACTGTTATTCACAGAACATAAATCAATAACAATTAATATTCTCGAAACAAGTAGTTTTGTGCCAAAGTAGTTCTACACCAGACACCAATGAACCGGAAAATTGAAGAACAGGGCTTCTGTTGAATATGGGGCATCCAAACTTTGGTAACCCGAAACTACCTTTTTTCACCAAATTTGATCACTAAGACCGACCGTCATGGAGATGAAAAGACTGTTCTTTGTTTCCATTTTAACTATAAATCTGATTTTCCTGTATCAACGCCTTTAGTTCAGGAAAAAGTTTGATCCGAAAATCACAAAATGGATGTTCGCATGTGGGTTAATTTATTAGTAAGTTTGTTTGTTTGTTTTTATATGTATCACCTCGTGAATCATTGATAGCAAAGAATTCGACGCAAGTTTAAAATATCCTTTATTCTACTCTATGGTTAAAACTCTATTAATTTCAGTATTCTTCTTTGAAAAACAGTATTTTTATTTATTTATTTGAGATTTTCTTAACATGACAATATACAGGATCTGATAAACTTTAATTTTTATGAGGATTAATTTCATTGTCAAGAAATACAATACAACTTCAAAAATACAACTTTTTATATACGGATGATGGATGGATGGTTGGGTTTTACGTCCCACTAGTGCTGTGCAGATGGGCAATTGGTGACGTTCTGGGACACACCCCCAGAGGTGATCCGGAGACATGCCATCACAATTTTGATCCTTCACGGAAGGGATGGCTCTCCCACTTCGGTGACCCCCAGAGGTATAATTTTTTATGGGAACATGGAGGACATTGCGGCCACGACAGATTTTACGTGCGCCAGCCACCATTAGTGTGCACGACGGTCTTTGGCCGGCTCGAGTACCGAACCCGCAATCTTCCAATTACGAGGCCGGCGCTCTACCGACTGGGCTACCGCGGCCCTTATATACGGATGAACATTTTAAATACCACCATTTTAATTTAAAAATTTCATAAGTTATTCAAAATCAAACATTTACGTAACATGGCGGAATAGAGCAATATTTCGCCTAACATACATCATGGAGATAATTTTTATTCCACTCTTTGTGAATCTTGACTTTGTGAATCTTATTTATAGCAGCAACAAACAGTTAACATCTATCGACGTAGTATATTTAGCACTATTGTGTTCCAACCTGTGCGGAATGAGAGACCCTCGGAAAAAATTTTGTTATAGAATTATTTCTGATTCTATTCGTTACTATAATAATTAAAATTATTTGCATTTTATATTATTCTATTTTATTCTCTTAGCGAATTTTCTTATCCGCGATTGTAATGAAATGCTCGCCCTCTGGTAGGCTAAGGTGAAATTACAATTAACATGAATAGCTTTCGGCTTTCATCGAGACGCCATTGCTTGCCGATGCTTAGTTTCACATATATTTATTGAATACAAATGAATAAATCCGGTAAAATGTTAGAACTTACTGTTGTGTGCCACAGTGTAACTCCAAAAATCAAGAAATCCAGAATTAAGTTTCTATTTATTTCCAAATGACAAATTTAAAATTTCAGTTGCTTCGGCTAATGGAAGTAAAGAATTAATCAGATGATTTGAAACTAATATTTGTTCAGCTTCAGTTAAAAATCTACTTCCGATTGAACTTTGAATAAACTGAAATATTTTTTCCGAAAGATATCGATTTTCCATGATGTAATGGCGGAGAAATTATAGCACGAATATTATGTAGTAATACAAATAGAACAATAATAAATACACGTGGCTATTATATTTACTAACAACAAAAGCTGAAAAAGGGCCATCTATCGATCATTACAAACGCGGATTTTTTCTAGTCAAACACTGCAAAATAATAGAAAGAGCTTTAATCTGTCAATTTTGCTTTAAAATTCTTTGAAATACAGTAAGACTCCGCTTAACGCGGGCGATACGTTCCATCAAAGTAGAGCGTAATGTGAAACAGCGCGCGCACAATTTCAGGGAATCCCCGTACTGCTGCGAACAATTTCGGGGAATCCACAGGGGAAATAAAAGAGCGCTAAACCGAAACAGCGCTAAATGAAACAGCGTTAAGCGGGGTCTTACTGTACGTGAAATGTATGTAAACAAATAAATGAAATATAGTGTTCATCTATGCCAACTTTTTTTTCCCCTTGAGGGTAGAAGACTACGCTTCGGTTCATTAAAATGAAGTAATCTCAACTGACATCCTATTTTCGAATATTGCCTCTTTTCATAATTTTCGAATCACATGAAAACTATTATTTATCAATTATGAAGCATTTTTAAAATCTTTCTGTAATAAGAAAACATTTTATATTGTTTAAAAGATTTATAAACTTCGGATAATCAAATCGAAAGCAATAACATTTGCTTTGAGAAAGTAACCACAAATAATTCGTTCAATAAATAATTTAAACAAATTAAATTTATCTTAAAACAAATATCCTCTAGATAGGTTTTCGTTTGGTTTGTTACTCTACGTCTACGGTCATTTTTAGAGCTTATTAGTCCGAGAGGATTTGACCCGAGTGGTTTTAACGTCGCAATAGAGGTATGCAGTGGACAGTTGGCGACGGTCTAATATTCATCTCCTAGGTGTGTCTCGGAAATTTCCCATCACAATTTTGATCCTCCTTTGAAGGGATGGCTCCACCGCTTGGGTAACTCGCATTAAAACATGGAGGACATTACCGCTAAAACAGATTTTACGAGCATCAGCCATCATTAATATACACGTGATTTCGGGCGGGTTCGAGAATCGAACTCCAATCCAGCTATTAAGAGCCGAATTAGACCAAGATCTATGAATTTAAAGAGGTTGTTGTTGTGTGGTTTAAGACCAATTGACTTTACTAGAGTTCTACTCCAATAGGTGGAATACCCTCCGTGGAAGTGGGGGGGGGTCTTTCTAAAGAATCCCAGCCCGTATTTACGCTAGTTTCAGAGAAAACCATGGAAAACTCCAAAGAACTAGACCAACACGATCTTTAAATAGGAATCTATAATAGTTTTACTATTCACCCTGTAGAGTAATAACAAAGTTTCCTTTTAGTAACGTTTAATTTATGTAGAGCATAAAAATATTTATGTATTTACAAATTAAAATAAAAGAATATACGTATACAGAAGCAACATCGCTGCGTCGAACATAAACATAAATTTTTTTTTTTTTTTTTTTTAAGAATAAAGTCAGTTGCCAATCCTTTTCAAAGTCAAGTTTTTTGTCGAAGTATTCGTAACCATGGAGACATGGAGTCACCACAGTACTCCCCTCCTAGTCTACAATCAGTGAAGACGAATCGTTTAGGAAAATGCACTGTTCTTCTGGAACGAGTCACAGTTGGACCGGGAGGCTTTGAGGTAGTGTTCTTAGAACCAGCTTTGGGATCAATATCATTACATATTAAATATGCTGGTTTTAGCCTATCAATAGACACAGTTTTTGTAGTACCATTAACAGAAATGACGAAGTCTTTGGGTAAACGTTTTAGAACCTGAAAAAGTCCGTTATACTGAAGTTGCAAAGGTCGACGAACTGCATCGTGTCGGAGAAAAACATCACTACAAGTCTGGATGTCTTTTGGCACATATAACCTTGGCACACCATGACGAAAGGCAACACAGGGGCGTGTTTCTCTAATGATATTATGGAGCTTTTCCACAAAACCTAGTGTCAGTGTAGGGAGGGTAGAATCGTCGTAAAAGTCTTCAGGTAGACGGATTGTCTCACCATAGACAAGCTCTGCCGAAGAAGCTTTAAGGTCTTCTCTGTATACAGAACGAAGTCCCAAAAGAATTGGAGAGAGAGCATCTACCCAATTAAGATGTGACAAGCACATGATGGCTTCCTTTAAAGGTCTATGTAAGCGTTTAACCACGCCATTGCATTTAGGGTTATACGGAGAAGAACGATGAATCTGAATATCAAAGAGGGAAATAAAAGCTCGAAATAGTGAAGATTCAAATTGTCTGCCCTGGTCGCTGGTAAAACGTATTGGTGTACAAAACCACGCAATCTAGTTAACATACAGTGCTTTAGCAACCGTTTCCACAGTTATATCAGCTAAAGTAATAACCTCTGGCCAAGGAGTAAAACAGTCAACGATAATTAAACATTAAGTAAAACCACAGCAAGTTGGCAAGGGACCAACAAGGTCAATATGTATGTGTTTGAACCTACCTTCAGATAGGGTAAAGTTACCGTAAGGCATTACAGTATGCGCTGATGAACCTACGTACGTTGACATTGTACACATGTGCGACACCATAATTTAATATCAGTGCTCATGTTCGTCCAGACATAGCGAAGAGAAATGAGCTTGGTTGTCACACGAATGCCAGGATGTGAAAGTCCGTGGACAGCATCAAAAACAGTTTTACGAGAAATGGAAGGGACGATAGGTCGAATTTTAGAGGAAGAAGTATCACAAAAGAAAAGTTTATCACAATCTGAAATAGGAAATTGTTTTGGGAGTAACGAATATTTCTCAGTGTTTGCCAAAATTTCAGGGAAAGCGAGATCAGCAATTGTAGCTAAAGCAATTGTAGCAACGAGAAAGCGTCAGCTAAGGATTCCATATCAATTGTAGAGGGAATTGCTATTTCCTCGATACGTAAGAGAGCGTCAGCTATAAAATTATCCTTTCCAGGGACATAACGAATGTTGGTAGAGAACTGAGAGATGAAATCCAGTTGCCGCAAGCGTCATCTAGGTGATGTCTTAGAATAATCTATCCAAGAAAACGCATAGAGGTAAGAGGTTTATGATCCGTGGAAATAATAAATGAACGCGCTTCCAGCATGTATCGGACATGAACTATGACAGAATATACAGCTAAAAGTTCACGGTCGTAAGTAGAATAGTTTTGTTGCGCTGCAGTTAGTTTTCTAGAAAAGAAACCCAGTGGCTTAGCTCCTGCGGGTGTAATTTCATTTAAAGTTTCTCCAATGGCAAAATCGCTACAATCAGTGTGTAATGTCACGGTGGCATCCGAATAGGGAAAATATAAAAGAGTAGCGGATGTCAAAGTGTCTTTACATTGTTCGAAAGCAGAAACAGTCTCCTCTGTCCAAATAATTTCAGTATTTCCCTTACGATCACAACCTTGCAAAAAGTTATTAAGAGGAATCTGAGTTTCCGTGATTTTAGGTGGAAATGAATGTTAGAAATTTAACATCCCTAGAAACTGACGTAAGCCTTTTAGAGTAGTTGTTTTATTGAACCGAAGAATGGCTTCAACGCGGTCGGGTAATGGTTGAAATCCAGTTTTAGTAACCAGATGCCCCAAGAAAGAAATTTCAGAAACGCCAAAGACGCATTTTGCAACATTAATTTTTATACCGTAGTCTTTCAAACGCTGAAAGAGTATCCGTAGATGTCTTTCATGTTCAGTCTCGTCGGCGCTGGCCATAAGTATACAGTCGGCAGCAAAAATATCCGAGCACTAGCAAAAATTCCTATGTAAAAAAAAAGTACACTTAATACTGCTTCGCTGAATATATTCTTGTCAAATCATGTTCTTAGACTGACTAAGAACAGGATTTGACAAGGTTTTATTTAACAAAATTGTATTAAGTGTACTTTTTTATACAGGAATTTTTGCTAGTGCTCGGATACTTTTGCTGCCGACTGTATCATCAATATAGACAAAACAAAAATTAAGACCACGAACTACTTCATCCATAAATCTCTGGAAGGTTCGGGCCACAAAAGCCAAAATTCATGTATGGAAATTCATACAAACCAAAAGGTGTTATTATAGCAGTTTTACAAACGTCTTCAGGGTTTACCGGGATCTGATGAAAAGCTTTAAGTAGGTCAATTTTGGAAAAGATTGCGGTATTATGAAGTTGTTGCGCAAAAGTAAGGCAAAGGATATCGGTCTTTGCAAGTAATTTTATTTAACCATCGATAGTTCCCAGTTGGCTGCCACTCACCAGAAGTTTCAGAAACCATATGTAGTGGGCTGAACCAACTACTACGAGATAGACGACAAATACCATGCTCAAGCATATGTTCGAGCTCTATTTTAGCGATCTTATATTTTGCCGGGGGCCAGTAGTCTGAATATAATGAAACGTATTATGAGAAACATTATTGGGGGAATGAGAATTAACCTGAGTAATAACTTTGAATTCGTTTAAAATATCATGAAATTTTGAAGTACCAGATATGCTTTTAATAGAAGGAAACGAACATTTTGGGGTACAACCAGAAGAAGCAAGACTTGTAATTGGATCTATAAGAACTTTGCGTTTGATATTAACAATAAGTCCAAAATTTTGAAGAAAATCTTCCCCAATGATTGGTTTGCCAACATCCGCAATAATAAATTGCCATTTAAGATCTCGACGTAAACCAAGGTTAAGTAATAATAATTTAGTTCCAAAAGTTTTTTTATTAGAACAATTTGCAGCCGACAATAACAAAATAGTATTATTTCTATTTTTATAGCGATGTACAAGACGGTTTTTAGCAGGCTTGAGTATCTAACGTAGACCAATTATAAAAGCAGACGGGATAATGGCAACCTTTTTCAGAGGCAAAGATAACTCATAAAAAAGTCAAGTGACTGTTGAACTACAGGAAGCCAAACTGGCCAATATTGAAATTTTCTCGCCATGCTCTAAACTCTGCTTTTTCTTAAGCAGACGATATTTTTCTCTTTTCTTTGAAAGTTCTTTTTAAAATTTATATTTCACTTTAAAAATTATATTGTTTTGAATTTAAAAAGAATTTTATAGGAAGAAATAATAATTAGATGTACTTTAAAAGCCCTAGAAGTTATGTAAAATAAGGATTTTATTTCACAGGTAAGATTCTTTTTAATATTTTAATATTTCGTTCTTTTTAAGTAATTATTTTTATAAAATGTTTATAATTGCTATACTTAATTCTCTAAATTGAATTAGTTTAAATATATTATACCTTATACGATTTCAAAAATGTCCATGATTATTTATGAGAGTTAGAGCGAGTATAGACAAACCGAAGTTATAAACACTTTTGAACTTTATTGGAAAGTGTTAATAACAAGATAAAAATAAATTTCAGCAGCTGTAGTGCTTTATACAAGTTTTGTTTGCTGTATCTTTTAATAATAATAATAATATTAATATTAATTACAATCATAACAAAAAATCGCCAATAACGCGATAAATGTCAGAAAAGATAACGTTTTTCAGCAGCCACGTGTTTCATCTTTGCCACCTTTACTTATATTCCCTAAGTAATGGAATGCTCCGTCCACTCTTATAATAGGTCTATCATATCTAATCTGCAATCTACCGATTACAGTCGGTAGCAAAATTATTTAAGCGCTAGCACTTATTCCTATACAAAAAAAGTGCACTTAATACTGTTTTGTTAAATAAATCCTTGTCGAATCATGTAGGAATAATTTTGCTGCCGACTGTACAAGCTCGAAACTTTACCAACCAGGCCACCGCGCCCCCTGATTCGTTGGATATTATTCCTTACGCGATTATAAATTATACTTTTAAATGGGGGGAGGGGGATATCATTTCTTAGGAGACTATTTCATAAAAGATTTCAAAATGATTTTGTTTTATATAAACTTCACGTACGTGATGTTTTAATTATTAATTTATGACAATTGTATAATATTAAATAATGCCAGCTCTTGCGCATCAATCACTTAGTATTCATTTATTCTATTTAAAAACACTTTTCTCCTTTTAATTCCATATCCTTAACCATCCATCATTTGAGCAAAGGTATTAAGACTTCTGAAACTAAATCGTGACGTCCTTATCTCTGGGCTTGTCTTTTAAATGTTTACGTCTGATTTAGTTGTTATTTTTTTAAAGGGTTTTCCACTGCAAATTGCTGTATATCCTTTTATTATCATAACACAGAAAAGAAAGAAATAGAGAATAACGATATTAAGTAATAAAGAGATAAAGAATAAAGTTATCGGGGGAAAATCAAATATGCTATAAACATAAAATTCTGAACTATTCTTATTTTCAACAATATTCTTCTTACTGTTATTTCACATCATCCAGCAAGTAGTATTCTTTATTTATAGAAGTTGTATTATAATTTGGAGTTAATATTACTTATTCTTACTGCTTATTCTACCATTAGTAAATTAAATAAAATATAGACACAATAATAGTAAAGCGGAACAGTTTCCTCTATTAAAATGCATTTTTTTCTATCAAATTTTTAATCTATATTTTTTCTAAGAAATGACAAATAACGTCATTTTTCAAAGTCGACAGTACTTCGTTTGGGAGGTTTTGTGAAAGTGACGTCATTCTAACATGTTATATATCTTTTTATTCTGATTATATTAAAACACTAAGTCATTATTATTCAACGTCAAAATTATTCGGTATGTATTCACAGTAAAATTTTTGAGTCGTAGTCAGGAAATTTTGACGAAAGCGTAATTTTAGAACGTTTATTTAATAATTCATCCCTTTTTAATTATAAATTTTTGTAACCCCTCTACTTTCGAATTTTTATAACCATTTACATACTACTGATATATACAGTACAAGTAACCTACATATGGAATTTGAAGTTTCTAACTATAATTATCTTGAAGAAATCATTAAAAAAAAGTTGTTTCAAAAAGGTTTTTCTTCATCCCCTCTCGTTGCGCATGCGCTAGAAACTTGAAACCCCCACAGTACTTCAACTATAGTCATAAGCAGTAACTGTGCCAAGTTTGGTTCAAATCACCTTAGTGGTTTGGGAGGAGATGTAGGACATACCCACATACATACCCACATGCATACCCACAAACATACATTGACTTTTATTTATATTAAGATTATATTTAATTTTTTTAAACATATTATTAATATACACAAAAGTAAAATAAAAATTTAATTTTAGGTATATTAATTTGTTAATCTAGTATATAAGAAATTACAGAGTCAGTATTGAAGTGATTATTAAGTTGAAAACTTTATTTTAGTACTTTGCTTTAATTTTCATTTGAGAACATTCAGTTTTGATTAAAATTTCATAAATTTTTATATTAAGCATAGTACTATGATATTGGATATTGAAAATTTTACGATTTGGTATAGTAATTTAAACAATAAAGTTTTTTTTTTTTTTTTTTTTTTTTTTTTTTTTTTTTTGACATTTAGTATCTTAACATATCATCTATCATCTTATTTAATATTTTATGTAAATCAATACCCAGATGTAACTTATAACAACAAAGAAGAAATCAAGCATCATTCCTCAAAGTAAAACTACCGGTGTCTTTACCAAAAAATTTTCGTTATCTTATCCTAAAACTTTGAACAAGACGTACGTCCGCTTAATAACTTGCAAAAGGAAGAATCACCCCTCTTTACAGGGACCGCGGTAGCCCAATCGGTTGAGCGCCGGGCTCGTAATTGGAAGATTGCGGGTTCGGTACTCGAGCCGGCCAAAGACCGTCGTGTACACTAATAGTGGCTGGTGCACCTAAAATCTGTCATGGCCGCAATGTCCTCCATCTTCCCATCAAAATTATACCTCTGGGGGGGGGGGGTCACCGAAACGGGAGAGGATCCTCCCTTCCATGGGGGATAAAAATTGTGATTGCATGTCTCCGAACCACCTATAGGGGTGTGTCCCAGACCGTCGCCGATCACCCATAGCGCAGTACTACTGCGACGTTAAACCCAACCTACCCACCCCTCTTTACAGGTTTAATGGGAAGGCCAAACCTTTTGCTTTTGAGAAGTATCCGAATTATTTTTTTTCCTGTTTAAACTATAGTTTACATAACTAACTAAACAAAGAAGAAGTCATATTTTGTTAACTCTTACCAGATGAATAGAGATGGATTATCGATGCAAACTAATCTAAGAAATTCGGGAATTAGTACTTGCTTCCTCATAATGAGGACGCTGCACGTTAAAGGGCTTAGAAACAAATTGTCACTGTCATGTTTTGACCATTCACTCATTACACAGTTCCTCGTTCCACGTACAATTGCTAGAAACGTAGATTTTTCCTATTTTGCTCTTCAAGAAATTTTTAGAAGTCTAATTAAATTTTATTCTTATAAAATTAGTTTTCATAGTCAGAGACTAGATTTTAAGTTAACGATTTTAAAACAAATGTAGGTCGAAAATTGCTTTTCGTAGAAGATTTTATAGGGAGATGGAGCCCATTTTCAGTACAGTACCGTAGTACAGTAAATATACAAAATTGGTCGAATAAAGGTTATAGTGCCACCAAATGTAATTCAAACAATTTCTCTTCAATCCGCAAAAATTACAGTGTGATGTAGCTTCATCGCAAATTTTTTGTCAGTGCTTACTTTTTGAAGTAGTACGGGCAACAGATTCTGTAACGGGTTCAGTTACTGCAGGAAGATACCATTAGGTGTTAGAACCTTTCGTTGTTTCTCTGTTACAGAAAAAAGGATCCTTTCTGGAACATTTCTAAATAAGATGAAGCTCTTCTGCATAGTACGCAACAGATATACAGATCTTCTTATGATTACACCCACGAACGGCACTCCCTCCTCAGACCTAGAACCTTAACACAGTGAGTCGGCCTTACTTTCAAACCCCAAAATTTATTATGATTGTGTAATAGGCTTAAGTTTTCCTATGGTGTGGCCTCTATGATCTCCCAATAAGACACCATGTAATTTGTGACTTTGAATATACATAAAATCTCTCGTGTACTCTAGAGGTGGCTCCAATCTTAGTGCTTAAAAGATAGCATACCCCTAACATGCGCAAAACATTACTGCGCAGTTGAACACGCTGTATTCCGCATGGAATGTATAGCTTAGCACAAAAGATATTGGAAACTCTCGTTTTTCCTTAGTTACAGCAAAAAGGATCCCATCTGAAACAGTTTTATACGAGATAAAGTTCCGCTGCATAGTAACAGATACCGATCCTGTTATGAATGTTTCTCACAAATGAATGTGTAATAAACATACGTTTTCCTATGGTGTGGCCTCTTTAATCTCCTGATATGGCGCTCTGTGATTTGTGTCATTGAGTATATATATTAGGTTGAGTCAAAAGTTTTGTCCGGTTTCTAATCCTTTATTAAAAGTTAAAAAATTATTACAATTATAACATATTTTCATTAACATATTCACCATTACTTTCAACAACAATTTTCCAACGTGACCGCACCATCAAAATTCCACGGTTGTAAAAAGCTGCTGGTTTTTGAGAGAAGAAGTCGACAATGCCTTGTCGGAGGTCATATTCGTTGCTGAAGCACTGTCCACGCATAAAGTGCTCTAGAGACATAAACAAATGATAATGTGTAAGGGCAATGTCAGGGCTATATGGCGGGTGAGCGAGAAGTTCCTAGCCCAACTCATTTAGCTTCTCACGCGTCTGATTTGAAACATGTGGTCTTGAGTTGTCATGTTGGAAGAAAACTCGAGCTGGATTAAAGCCTTTTTTGACGAGTTTCTGTTGAACGTGGTTCCATTGAGTGCAATAGACATCTGAGTTCATTGTTTGTACTTGAGGTAGAAGATCCCAATGCAGAACTCCTGTAGACATCCAAACAACGCACAAAAGTGCGTTTTTTGAATGTATCCCTGGTGTAGCCGTCTTAACTCCAAGCTGATGTAGTTTTAGCCATTGACATCCGGTTTGTTGTCGTATACTACCCACTTCTCTTTACACGTAAGAATTCGACGCCATCCATCTCGGCTAAACTCTCGCAGCAGCGATTGACAGACTGATTTTCAATGATTCTTTTGCATTTTGTTGAGCTCATACGGTACCATTTTACGTCGCCTAATCTTCATGCCAATTTTGTAAAGGTGTCTATTGACAGCTGACTGAGGAATGCCAAAACCTTGCCCTAATTTTCGGGTGGTTTGTGTCGGACAGGTTTGAATCGCACAAAGTAAAGCTCTTTCATCGATTGTCGATGGTTGCCCACAGTGTTTCTTATCGCCGCGGTGCATATCCCTGGAACGGAACTTTGCATACCAATATCTGCATGTTCTTTCGTTTACAGACTTCCTACCAAATGTTGCATATATGTTACGACTTGCTTCAGTTGCAATGTGGCCTTGTTTGAACTCGTGGAAAATTAGGCTGCGGATTTTTTTACTATTTTCTGACATACTTGATCTTTTTTAAAGAGAAATAAATCTGTGAAAATTAAAATAACATAACAATTAAATACATCATTTCGATCAGCAGAAAATGAGTTTTCAAAATAAGTATGACATTCACATTAGAACTTTAATGTAACATGTTTATTGATACGCAAATAAAAAACGGACAAAACTTTTGACTCAACCTAATAAAATCTCTCATGTACTGTTGAGGTATGTCCAACCTTAGTGCTTCAAAAGATGGCACATTCCCTAAATGCGCAAAACTTCCCAATTGATGCATTGTGCAGCTGAACAAGAAGTACAGAGCATGGAATGCGTAGCTTAGCATACAAGACATGTTGTGGAACCTGAACTTGATCACCAACGCTATACGACAATGTAGTCATATGAATTATAACATTTTGCGATAAATATGACATTTGTTTTGCATTTTTATTATATATTCTTTTAAAAAGTTTTATTTCATACTCTGAAGCGCCTTATATCGGCAATTTTTTTAACTACTTTTCTTTCTTCTACTTTTTTCCCCTCTTTTTATATAAGTGTATTCTAATTTTGGTGTCATTTAGATTAATCAATAAAACTATACAGTCAGCTCTAAATAGATATAGTACCTTTTTCATAGCCGCCTGCTAGATGCATAACTATATAATCCTCATTGAAGTTTGCAATAAAAAAAAAAAATTCTTACTGAAGTCTTGGTCCTAAATTGCATTTATTATTCGTTTTCTAATTTACTACATTTTTTAAAAGCTAAGACTTTAAACAATTAGCACAATGTTTTTTTCCTTCAATTATCTTAAGTGACCAGAAAAGGTGTTGTTTCTTAAATACGCCTCTGGCTATGCTAGAAATATTGCAATCTACATACATATATAACATACACAAGTGTTTAACATTCAACAGTTGACAATAATCCCCAACGTATTTCCCAAATTACCAACAACAACTTTTTATCTTTTTTTTAAGAAAAGGATCACCCTCCCTTTTTTTACGTGATACATCATTTACAGTGATAACATGTTCTAGCGCGTGAACACTAAAGTTTTCCAGATCTCTCCCGCTGACCTATTTCCATTAGCATGCAAGTCCAATGTTCGTTTAAACGACTCCTTCGCAAATTTTAACCTTGGTGGTCACCGAATGATTCTTGGAATTTTAAACAACGGTGACAAACATAAATTTCACCACTGTTCAAGATTTAGAATTGTGATTTCCTTAATCGGTTTTTCTAGAAATAACTTAGAAAATATTGCTAAGGAAATACAATGGTTTGTCTGTCACTATCAGAAAATTTGTAAAGAAATCAGTTAATTGCAGTCTTCTGTTTCTTTGTAATACTATATTTAAGAATATAAGGTCTTTTTTTTTTTTTTTTGTGTGTGTGTGTGTGTGTGTATAAAGTTCTGAAGGTGGGCATTTGACACTTCTTTTATCTCCCTGCGTTTGTCAGTAGATAATAAATGATATAAGAATATAGTGTAATAAAATCTCAAACATGACTGTTCCTTTTTGGTGTATTTAGTATAGAAAACATATATATAATGTCTTGAAAGATATTTACCAGTCTACTCTAGACAAGGCAAGCCATACATTCTTGACCTAGAACCCTCAGGCTTCTTATACAGGCGATCCTTTCAAAAATATTTCAGAAAACCTTTCTATTTTTAATAACATTCATTTATTAATAATATTATCTAATATTTAATAATTATATAATAAATATTTTTATATAGCTAAATTTGAAACTACAATTGATTTCATCAGAACTTATAATGGGCTAGGTATTCGCTGATGACTCGCCAACCATTTAATGATTCAACCAAAGCTTAAAAATGACTACATTTAAATTCAATAAATTTGCCACGGCAAAGAAATATAGTAAAAGTGGATTAGACATCCAACTATATTTAATAAATTTCTTTATAAAAACTCAAAATAATAATAATAATACAATTGTCTGACTCATTAACACTTTGAAGAATTAGGCATTAATGACGAAATATAAAGAATTTATAGATGATTACAAGACCTTCGTGAATTAAGAGAACAGATGGAGCGGAAATGATAAGGATAAAATCTAATACTTACAGAGGGGAAAAATTTACAATAACGGAAATGAAGCAAGTAGAAGAAGTAACAAAAGAACAGCGTTTTCAAAGAATTAAATCAATCATTTAAATATTAACATTAGTATCAAACTTCTATATCTTAAATTAAATATCAGTGAAATTGAGAATTTTACACTGATGGCAGAAGGTCAGTCATCTGGAGAGGAGTAAGTGTGGGGGACAGACAAAAAAAAGAATCATATATTAGTCACGATATGTCTTATATGTCTTAAGACGCTTTTGATCATTTGTAATTATAATTTAGCTAACCGTTAGGTGAGCTTCTAAAGAAAACAAATGCATTCCAAAATTAATTCTGAATTAATTAATTTTAAACTGAAACACTGGCATTTACATTAACATTGATATTTTAAAAACAAAATCATGTATATAAATGTTTCTATGTTAACGAACAATATCTAAATACGGTTCGCAAATTGCAATGTAGAAGCAATAGTGGCAACTATTAAAATGCTGTTGCCACTCTGTTTAAACATTAGAATAAATATGTTCTGGAAATTACAGAATGTTTCGGAACATATAAAAAATAAGTGAGCTCACGTCATTTTAATTTCTCTGTATACAACAGTGTACGCAAAAAAGGGAAAATACTCGTAAAAATATATCTTTAAGAAAAATGTCAATCATGTTCAACATGAAATATGATTCAGCATTACAAGCATCTTGTCGAGTTTGCAAAACAACATTTTGCAGCTATTGAGAATGTGCTCGAATCAGTGCTTGAATGCGGATGTCTTTTCTAGTAAGAGGATATATTCGGACTAGCAAAATATACAGTAGAGCCTCGCTTCCGAGGTAATGTGGACCGAAGGTACCTCTGTCTCGGATAATCGAAACTTCGGATAACACGAGCTCTGTCATAAATGAACATACGGTAAAGTTTAAAATGAATGAAAATGTAGTCAATGAAATAAAAGAATATTTTTATTACATATTTAAATGCAATCACACACACACACACACACAGTTAAAAATGCAATAAATACATAAGTAAATTATAAAATACAATACTGTGCAGTAAAATTTGTCAAATATAAAAAATTACTTCTTGAAAATGTCTTTATGTGTCTTCTTTTTAACGAAATTCTCACGCTTTTTTGCCGAGGCCACGCCTCCTCTGGGATGTGGCATAGACCTTATATAATAGACCACGCATCCCCTCTCATTATCTGTCTGCGACATGAAGTAGCTTCCCCAGCGAAATTATCAGGTGATGCAGACCAGGAGAGAGAGACGAGAATGAATATTATGTGATTTTTCCATAGGAAAGAAAGTAGTTTTGAGTTTTTTAATTTCTGTATTGTACACATACTTTTTATTTAAGCCTTTAGATTTACGCATCGTTGGAAAACTAAAATGTCATAGATTAATTATAAAAAAAATTCTTTTGTGAGAAATCATTCTGAAGGGGATAATTTTTGTTTGAATTCTTACAAAAATAAGTGCTTTCTTATAGAAGAATCGCCCTCAACTCTCTGTCACGTGACATACATCGCTGACCTCAAAGGATGAAGATTTCAGATTACACCCTCATGTTGAAGACATTCACTATAATGGGAAGTCCTATTGGTGGCGTAATATATATATATAAGGTCTATGGGATGTGGTCTTTACAGAACTATCTTGGTTAACCCAAAACTCGATTAGTCGGAGTTTGGATAACCATACGGCTCTACTGTAATAGGATATTTTTGTTAAGATGTTTTCGATTTCCCAAAGCAATCTAAACATTTCCAATAGGGTTTAGATCTAAAGAACGTGCTGACTACAAACAAAGTATTCAATATCCTTGTTGTTTAGACAATTTTGAACAGAGAATGCGTGTTAACATAGTGCTTTTGGTCCATAAAGAAAATTTTAACACAGAAGATGCCGCAAGAAAGGTGGACATATAAGACAGTAGATTTTTATCAATGTATTGTTTTATGGTTAGTTCTACCTTTAACTTTATTTCAAAGGTTGTGGATCTTACTGCTGTCCATATTGAATGTCGGCCTCTTTTCTGGATATTTTCTAGGAAATAAAATAAAGAACATGACCTTCACACACCTAACGGACTTCCAACAGTCCGATTGAGTTAAGGTGCCTGCCTACCTTTAAAATGCAATTTTCGGTCAAAACTCCGATTTTCTGTTTTTGGTTTAGTATTAAAGCCTGACATATTAGCTTTCTAAATCAGTTTGAATTTTGTTTCTATCTTGCTTAGAACTTGAGTTACAGGCATTTTAATATTAGTCACTCGCCAGTTTTTGAAACCGGAAGTGACCGGAAATGACCCGGAAATGTTTGTTTACATAAAAGTTTTACTCAATATAAGCTTCAAAATTTATTACTGAATATAAAATGAACTTAAAAAAGAAAGTAAAAACTTTGAAATAAATCAGGGACTTAATAGGTAAAATCTGGTTTTTAAATATGTTTTCTGCTTTTTCTCAAAATGAGATTTTTAGCATTTTGCTTTATCCCAAACATCACAACTCCAAAAGTTATAATTGAAACGTTATGAAACTTTGACAAAATACTCTAGAGGAGTTGTTTTAAGGATTGAACTACGACAATGAATCTAGCTTTTTTTTTTTTTGTGGATAGAATTTATAAACTGCCATGTATATTCATGATTTTTTCAGCATGTAAAAATGTTATCTTCTCTAAAATATTAAATAACATGGTTATAGTTTTGAGAGTAGTTCACTCCATTAAGGACCTTTCAATAATCTAAATAAAATTTACAGAATAAAAATATCTTTATTTAAATTTGACTTATGATTTTTTGTAAAAGAGCTTTTTTTCGCAAATTTTATGCATATTATGAGTCTAAATATCAAAATATTTAAAAATTTGCACATTTTTTTTTCAGGTTATTCACTGTTTTTTACTATATTCTATCATATAATGCCCATAAATAGGAAATTTTTCAATTATTAAAAAAAAATCATCTCCGACAGTAGACAGGCACCTTAAAAAATATGCGTACACAAATAATTCCATGGATAATA
Organism: Salticus scenicus; assembly: GCA_963930645.1. Lineage (NCBI taxonomy): Eukaryota > Metazoa > Arthropoda > Arachnida > Araneae > Salticidae > Salticus > Salticus scenicus. The sequence goes on along the minus strand of OZ005649.1, from coordinate 59,444,684 downwards.
CATGCTCAAGACGTAACGGACTTAGACGCGATCTGAGGGCCTGGGCTCCAAACTCCAGTTCAAAATTTGTTTTTGAGTTGTGACCATAGATATAGTAATATTATATAGGAAAATGTGATTCCTTTTCACTTGGGAAAAAACGACCATTTTACTTACTAATGGCCGTCTTTCCCAGAGTGAATATAAGGAAAGAGCACGTGACATCACTCACAGTCATGTTATGGGTAGAGTGACAAAACATTGGCATTTCCACCAATAGAGGTTCACCTTTTGCCACTCGAGAGTGGCAAAGATTGATTGACGGAGCGTTTGTTCGTAAACATGCCCTTTCCTTATACTCGGGAATATGGACGAATAATTTCGCAAATAAAATTTATGTACTAAAGGTGAGGAAAAACTCCACACACAGTTTCAAATTCATTTTCTTTTTTTCTTTTTCTCAATACCTTCTAATGGCTGATACCAAAACATTTTTTTTGGCTTCAAAAATTTTTGCTCAATAACATGAGGATGATAAATATGTATGTATTACTATATCTGTGGTTGTAACACACTTCCTACAATCCGACTGAGAGGTTTCGCACACATATATATTATCTATATCCTCTGAATTGGATTTTTTAGTACATTTCGATAAAAGCTTCTCTTTTAACCACGCTTTCTCTTTTACCCTTTCAACCCTACTGGGGTTGAATATATATAAACTGATATGTATGTCCTAGTGGGGTTGAAAGGTTAACCGTCAAATTAAAAAAAAAAAAAAAAAAAAAAAAAAAACTGATGTTCAATGTTGGAGATCATTTGCCATTGGAAGGGCCAACAAGAAGATGTACCTGCTGTGCCAAACAAAATAAAGAAACAAAATCAAAAACTATTTGCGCTTCTGTAAAGTTGCACTCTCTAACATTTGTTTTGCAATGTACCATACATGGAAATGTATCAATAATGTTGATTAGAGGTCTGGCAATAAATATGTTTCAAATGTATTCCAAAATTAATTTAGAACTAGGGAACTGAACTTTTCACCCACTTTTTCAATTTCCCTACAATTTCCAGTTCCCCATCATACTAAAGGTTCGGGGAACTTAGGTAATCGTGAAAATTTTCGATCTCGGTTTTTTGACTTTTTCAGGTGACAGGAACCCGAAAATGAAAAAATTTGTATGGAGTCCGTCTGTAGGGTGTCTGTTAGTTTGTTTGTCTGTGTACACGATATCTCAAGAACAAATAGTCGCAGAGAAGTCAGATCAGTTTTAAAATATTACTTTCGACACTGGCAAGAACCCTATTCATTTGCAACATTCGAATTAAAAACTTCGTAAGATATTAGAAATTTACGATTTTCTTAACGTGGGAGAACAGGGCAAAATTTTACTTAAACGTGCATTAAAAGGAAAATTTTTGCTGCAAAAATATCAGACAGGTTTTAAAATATCAGTTTTGATGCCGGAATGAACATCATTAACAATAAACATGCTACTTTGAAAATTTCGCAAGTTATTGGAAATTTACGAATTTCTTAACATGGCAGAATAGGGCAAAATTTCACATAAACGTCAATTTTTAGGGATATTTTCGTCGTAAAAATGTCAGACCACTTTTGAAATATTATTTAGTGTACTGGCATGAATATCATTGACTCTGAATTTCCCAATATAAAAATTTCGTGTGTTACTGGAAATTTACCATTTACTTAACATGGCAGAATAGGGCAAAATTGAGCATAAACGTCCATTTTGAGGGATATTTTCATCTTAAAGATGTCAGAGCACTTTTGAAATATCATTTAGGATATTGGCATGATCATTCCTGACTATGATTTTTTTAATTTTAAAATTTCGTTAGTTATTTGAAATTTACGATTTACTTAACATGGCATAATAGGGCAAAATCAAGCATAAACGTCCATTGTGAGGATCATAAAGATAGACAACTTCAAAATAACATTTATGGTACTTGTTTGAACATCATTGACTACAAATATTCGAATAGGAAAATTTCGCAAGTTATTCGAAATTTAATATTTTATCAACATAGTAAAATTAGGCGATATTATGTATAAATATGCATTTTGGGTACTGTTGCATTAGAAATAGTAGCATGAAAACTAAACAGCGAAATTGACTACAATAAAATAAATTAATAGATTAGAATAAGATAAATATATCGAACTGAACGATGAGTAGCCTATCAGGCGGGGATTTCATAATGTCACTGTGTCAAGCGTTTGGTCAAATTCATTTCTCTTAACATGAATATAATATGTCCTGTACTAGGAATTTATCAGAACATACATATGATGAGCAACTGAGCAGAGGCCCCTTATGCCAAGTAGTTTTTTTTTTTTTTTTTTTTTTTCAGTATACTGTATTTTTATTTTATCTGATCTACTAAAGCCCTAATTTATTTTATTTTTGAAAGGAAAAAAAAAGGTAACGAAAGGGTAATCATATATCTTTATAATGCTCTTCTCTCCCCCCCCCCGCACACACACACCTTTTTTCCCCCTTCATTCTTACCAGGCTATTTAAGTGTCCAGCATCCTTCGCTTAAATTTAATAAATAGAATTTAAGAATGAATCACTAAAAAAAAAAAAAAAAACACGTGTATATCGTATGTTTATGTAGTACGGCGTGATCGAAATTAGGATATTACTTCGTCGAAAAAAAAATAAAATAAAATAAAATAAATAAATAAAGTGTTTCATAAATTTGCAAATTCAAAGATGCGTCTTATTTCAACGGTTTTCTTATCATATAGGGGCATTTACGGAATACAAATTGCTTTCAATAGTAATTTTTTAAAATGTCAAGAACGGATGTTTAAAATAATTATATCGATTAGATTTTTTTCCTTTAACGATTTGATAGACATATTATCATATCATTCAGTTAAAGCAGCAAATATTACAACTTAAAATAATAATAATAATAATAATAATATATAATAAAGAGTGCACATATTGGAAACCTGAAATTACATTTTTAAAATTATATACTGCACATCAAAATACAGTATCATGATATTTTTTCCCCCTTTTTACTTTCTCTTACCCATAAGGTAGAGAAAGTATTGTTTTTGGGTCAAATTTTCGAACGCGAGATTTTGTTATATTTACACGTTTTGAGGTCCCCTGAATACGAAAATCATGTTTTTAGCAAATGGTCTGTGTGTATGTCTGTGTGTCTGTGTGTGTGTCTGTCTGTTATCAGCATATCTAAAAAAAAATTATGGCATAAAGCTCAAACTTGGTATTCTAAATGTGTATCATATAGGGATGCTACAGTAAGCTTTTCGTTAAGATCAAACAAATGGTTCGTGTACAGGGACAATCAAGAGAATTCTAATACATTACGTCTATGGGGGAAATTGCAGGTAAGTAGAGTTTAACGTCTATAGACTGCACTAAACCAAATGAAACGAATATATATTTTTTGTAATAGAGATAGTTAACTGAGAAAAAATTTTTGTGTATGTACGAACCTCGCCTCTCCCCCTAGGGGGGGAAGTCCCCCCTCGAGGAGAGTAAATTTTCATGATGGGTATCATTCAAAAGAGCTCACCAATACCTTTAAAACGAATGGTTGAACTATAAATCTGTGATAATTTAAAACAAAGTTATAGATTTTTTTTACTTTTAACAAAAAAAAAAAAAAGAAAAAAAAAAAGAAAACTTAGAAAAAAAAATCGTATTTTTTTTTAATATTGAGAGTAAAATGGACTTTTTTTTTTTTTTTTTTTTTTGGATATTTAGTGTTACACTACTTCTCTAATATGGAAATCGTCTGCATTATCATAAAATATAATTTTTTTAAATAATAATTTCAATAAATTCTTTTTAAAAAACAGAATTATTTTTTAATAACCGAATTAAATTCTATATAAATGTAGGTGCATTAATGAAACGGGGGGTTGAGGGGGGTTGTAGCACCCCTCACACAGAACTAATTATCGTATAAAACTCTTCTGAAGCCTAATTTGAATTGTTTAGCATAGGTTTACAGGACAGTTCTCGTTACCTTACCTCTTAATCTGCAACCTGTATTTATAATATTAAATTTCAGGGTAAGAGAAAGTCGTGTGAGTGACACACCAGATTATTTTTACATACAATGGATTAAGTGAAAGAATTTGTACTTTTATAAGGTTGAACAAATTTTCACTAAAAAAAGAATTAATTTACATTTATGAAAAAACTAGTTAACTGTTTAAGAAATAAATTTTAATAAATGAGTTTTGAGGGTATTCAGCCCTAATCAATAATAATTCAACACTGAAATATTAATTTTATTTATTTTGCAAATAAATGGCAGAATATTTATTAATATAATTTTAATGATGACTGGTATAACTTAAGTTTTTAAACTTAACATTTAAATATTCACATATAACTAGGGGGCGCTGCCGCTGCTTGCTTCGTTTATTAATCCCTGGGGGGCTCTACCCTCCTGTTCACTGCTTTACCTTTCACTGAATAGGAATATTAATAATGTATAACACAAACCAAAAGCAGAAAATTTTTATAGAAATCTCCATATATAATGGAAAATCGAAATACATAATGTTTAATAGTATTTTTTCATTCTTTATATCTAGACCATTTTGTGTTTCAGCTTTAATATATGACCCCCTTGGAAACTTTTAAATTTTTGTAACTATCTGGCGATGAATTTTTTGGTATTATTATTATTATTATTATTATTATTATTATTAAAATTAAAATAGTACCTATTTTTTTAATGCCTATAATTTTTCCTATTGAACTTTTAGTTAATTTAAAAGCAATATATAATACTCTATATATATTTCTAATGTACAGTTAAGTAATAATTTTACATATTCGAAAAATCTGAAAAGAAAAAAAAATTATTACTATTATTATTATTTTAATTTGGAAAAATCTCCCACAGCTTCGATTTTTAATTCTCTTCTACCTACTTCTTAAAATAACGAAGGATAAAACGTATTAGGGGAACAGATTTGATACCTAAAAATTGGCAAAAAATAAAAAAATTTGCTAAGTTATCTGGTGAACATATTTAATTTCTTTCAAAAATCATGGTTATTTTAATAAAGTATATTAAGAGAGCAATTAATAGTATAAAAAAATATTTCGTACAATATATATTACGAAAATATACATCTTGCATGTATATTTTCGCATTACGTTTTCGATATCCAAATACAAAAGCGGCAAGGATGATAGATATGAATATATGAAATGTATATACCGAAATGTCTAATTCTGTATTGTTAAAAAATTATCATTGCGAAATCAGAAGATGCTGCCATGAGTTTGCATTTGACTCTAAAATATTTTTATGCCAAAATATATTATCCATAATATGTCCGAAGTATTTTAAAATATGTTTTATAATAAAAAAGATACACTTTAAAGACAAAAAGAAATGCAGTCAGTTATACAGATACGATATTATTTCATTATTCAAAAAAAAAAAAAAAAAGAACATACAAAATATATATATATATATAAACAGCATAAGAAGTTGTCAGTAAAAAAATTAATTTTCAAAAAGTAAAAGAAAAAAAAAATATCTGCAGATCACAAATTATATTCCTAAATTAATTTTTTTTCATTGAATATATTTAAGATAACGCTTTTTATTTATATCTAGACGACAAATTTCCTTGTTACTAATAGCAACATTGACATTTATTTTATTTTGTTTTATTACGCCATTGATCATATTTTAATTTTCTTATGGAAAATGATGTCATAAGACTGACAGAACAACGATTTTCAGAAACTTTTTGCAAGATGTCAAACAGAGTATCTTCATTAATCCGAAGATTTTTATTAATAACTTCGTTAATTAAAATGATAGAAATTTCTAAAAAACTGAAATGTCTTCCTTTGAGTATTCGGTAAACACTAATACTTAATACTAATACACTAATACCTATCACTAATAATGACACGGAGGGCACTGCCCTCCATGAGGAGATGCGGTCGCAGACAAAAAAAAAAAAAAGTTTGACGCCATCTATTTATCGAAAGAGAGGGGCTGATCAGGTACATCCGCAGAGCATTTGCACTCTTCCTTGAGAATTCCCAAGCACGTTGGAATTAGTGAATGAGAATGGAGATCATACACCACGTCCAGCAACGCTGTACATTTAGGAATGATTTTTTGGACCGTCATTTAATGTGGGACAGAGGAGCAGGTAAGAAGGTACTGGGATCACAGGCGACCCTAAAAGAAACAGAGAGCATCTTCCCTATTGAAGAATGGACCAACATTATCATGCGCATTTAAAATGCAGAGCAGTTTATGCAGAAAGAAATCAAAGAGAGAAATGATTGCAGCTCTCCACAACACGACAATGGACAAGAACAGACACCAAAAAAATCTTATCCCGAGCATTATTCAAACCGCCTTGCTGAAGACAGCTATAACCAGGAGCTAGAGAGAGATTGGTAACATAATTTAAACTGTTGCAGAGCGTCCTTGGATGTAAATAAAAGAAAGTTGAAGATGTACAGTCGGCAGCAAAAGTATCCGAGCACTAGCCAATAGTTCCGATGTCAAAAAAGTACATTTAATACTGTTTTGTTAAAAAAAATCCTTATCGAATTATGTTTTTAGACTGACTAAGAACATGACTCGACAAGGATTTATTTAACAAAGCACTATTAAGTGTACTTTTTTTAGACATGGATTATTGCTAGTGCTCGGATACATTTGCTGCCAACTGTATACTGTTAATTTCCAAGGTTTAGTTTTTAGAGACTGTTGTTGATTTCAATTATAGAGAAGAAAGGTTTTATCATGGAAAGAAAGAAGAAACTTTTCCTTCTTTATAACTTTTTTTTTCTTTTTTTTTTTTTTTTTTTTTTCCTTTGGTAGCTGTGCGCTCATTTCTCGTTTTCATTTTTTAAAACTTTTTTTCAAGGTGAATTTAGCTATGTAGAGAATTCCTGAACATAAAGATATTAATCGAATCGTTCGCCTCTAACTTTCGCAAATTATTTTATAGCGAAAAGAACATAACCTCGGCTTCTTCGCAAAAAAAGTTCTATTTCGAAGGAAATATGAGTTAGAATTTAAATAAAAATATAAATGGAGATAATTCTGCCTTAGGTTACTAACTACAGTCGGCAACAAAAGTATCCGAGGACCAGCAAAAATTCTTATGTAAAAAAAGTACACTTAATACTGTTTTGTTAAATAAATCCTTGTCGAATCATGTTCTTAGACTGACTAGGAACAGGATTTGACAAGGATTTATTTAATAAAATTGTATTAAAAGTACTTTTTTTAAATAGGAATTTTTGCTAGTGCTCGATTACTTTTGCTGCCGACTATACACTGGCAAATAAATAAACAAATAAATAAATAAATAGATAAAAATAGAAAAATAGAAAAATAGAAGAAAAAGTAGTGGTAGTTATAAATAGTAGTCTAATTTTTATAATATTTCACTTACGACGATAAAGAATAATTAAGACGATAATTCGAGAAGTATAATTTTAATATCAAACTATTTACTTTTACAATTAATCCCAAAAATTGAACCTTTCTTTCGTAATATATTTTGAACGTCATAATCGAAATAAATTTTAATGGTAAATTATTAGACGATCATTGAATGTGAGATTACATTATTCCTGCAAGAAATAAATCGTTTTAAATATCATTACTAAAATAACAGTTGGCAATGAACTGATCGTCAATTCATAAATAGGAAATTACTGAATTTTCTACACGAGATAAATCATTTTAAACGTTATTGATGAAATAATTGTTAACGATGAACTGATTGACAGTCCACAAATAAGACATTACAGAATATTCTAAATGAGATAAATCATTTTGAACGCGATTACTGGAAAAACTGTTTGTGGCGAACTAAATACCAATCCATAAATAAGCGATTATAGAATTTATCTACTCGAAATAAATCGTTTTAAACAACATTATCGCACTAATTGTTATTGGTGAACTGATTGTCAACTGATTGTCAGTCTATAAATAATACATAGATTATGTAAATGTTTACGGGAAATAAACCACTTTACATACCACCGAAGCATAGGCGTCGGCACATAGGGGCAAGGGGGGGCACTTGCCCCCTCCTGGAAAATTCTAATAAATAAATAATTATTTTAAAACATTGCAATTAAAGCTTTAAACCTGGTGTTATTAGAATTCAAATAACCAAATAAAATTTATGTCACAGAACCAATTAGAGTCAAACCCACTTGACTTGCACTTATAGGTTGTCTCTAACTTTTCGCTGCAAACAGATTTTAAATCACTCGACAGTACGTTTTCTGGATTAGTGTTAGTTTAGAATAAGTTGTATGATTTCTATATGTAAAATGTTGTAGCTTAAATTGCATGTATAAAAAATTGTTGTAGTAAATGCTTACACATTGACTTACTTAATCACCTCAATCAACTAACTAATCATTTGAATCTAATTGAATTTGTAAAAACATGCTGAAATTTTGCAATTTGAAGTTTGCCCCCTCCTGAGAATTTTTCTGGCGACGCCACTGCACCGAAGAATTACATTTTAATGATAAACTTATTGTTGATCTTAAAAATAAGAGATTACATAAATTTGTATGTAAGGTAAGTATTTTAAACGCCATTGCCTAAATAACTGTTAGTGGTGAACGGATTGTCAATCCCTAAAGAATAGATTACTTAAATGTTTACGCGAAATAAATAATCAGTAAAATATTTTACCGCTGCTGGAAAAATATTATGTAAAATATATTTTTCTCTGAAAGTAGTGGTACTTTATTATTATTTCTATTATATTCGTTTCATTGTTTTGAAAGGCCCTGTTTAAAATCTTTATTTTTTGTAATTGAATCAATCAGTTGCCAATAGTTCATTTAGCATGTATTTTATCAATTATATAAATAAATACCTTTTGATAGCTTTTCCCTTCAAAAAAGAATACTTTTTAAATGTTATTTCAGGATTACATAATTTTGTGAGGCGCAATCAAAATTTTATAACAGACTTTAAATCATAAATCAAACCATATACGAGAAACTTTCTCAACAAGTTGACTTACGAACAAAATAAAGTGTAAAAAAAAAAATATATGTAAAAGCGAATATAAAATAGTTAATTTAAAGTATAATACTAATACTAATTACATTATTGTAAATTGTTCGTTTATGACAGTACCGATGCCTGATTAAAATTCAAAGTCGCTCTCAGCTTCATACAATCAAAATTTATAATTCACACCATTCATCATTGATTTGGCAACAACTTTTATGATAACACAATTGAAAATATACATACATTACATTTTAGGTCTTAAAGTAAAATTTCAATTATGACAGATGGTCTATTTTTCCTTCTGTTAAATTTCTAGGTATTTGCCAACTGAGGTCCGGAACATATTTCTTCTTTTGAAAACTGAATAAAAGTACCAAAATCTTCTTGACCAATAATTCTACTTTAAGACCTTGAACAATACATCAAGACAAAAACTTCACACAACCTTGCAGCCCAAGTTCAAGGTCCAAGTTGGATTTTGGGAAGATTAAAAAAACTGTCTGGTCTCAAAAGATCGTCCGAGTGATTTATTACTGTTCAGAAAATGACACGTTGAACAAACGAATCAAAAAATGAAATCTTTTACATCGGAGCCTCCTACAACAGCTTCAGGATAGTTAAAGAAGTGATTGAATAGTGATCTCTGACCCCTTAAGTATAGGAAAACTGTCACTTACATAATTTCCAAACTTGGAAGGAGAGAGGTATTTAAAGTGTTCAAAAATGTTTCACCGGATATTCCGAATTCTGAAAAGAATCGCTGAAATACCAAGGACCAATATGAATTACTTGGTGAGTAATTTAAGTTTTCGAAATGTATATTTGATTTCAATTTTGTAAGTAAAGATTTATGCTGTAACATTTTTACATGAAGATAACGTTTCATATCTTTGATTATTAAACAGCGTTTTAAAAATATTTGTCTTAAACTTAGAATTGATGTTTTTTAATTGTAAAGAATTTTACTTCTACGAATAGATATCTGTAAAAATTTTATTTTATTAAATATATTTTCTATGTATTGCAGCCTTCAATGCAATATTTTGTACGTGGGACTTAATAACATTGTCTGTACTTGGAACACATATTTGTAATAAGATATTGTTGATAAATATTGTACGAAAGTTATTGTTAGTTAAAATTTAAATAAATTCTGAAAATTTGATAGTGGGTCATATTTGAATAGCCATGCAGAGATCAATTTTAGAACAACTTCGCTTTCGTCTTTTAAGTAAAGATAAATTTCATGCAAAAAAAGACATAAAGGTCATTTTTTTACTTTTCAACTAACTCAATTATTTTTGTTCTTCTTGATAGAAAACATGTGAAACAAATCAAATACATATCACATTATGTGTACAAAAATTTTTTCATATCATTAATTAAAAAGGAATATTTAAATTTAAAAATAAATAGGCGAAATATTTTTAAAAACATGACAAGTGCTAATTTTTTACACGTCTGTCACTCTATTAACTATCATATATATATATATATATATATATATATATATATATATATATATATATACCAGGTGTCCTATAAGCCTGTAGACATTTTAAGAATTCATAACTATTGAATGAATAGCTAGAATTGAACGCGGTTTGCGAAAAAATAATTCTCAGGAAGGGATACATTTTTTTTCGGGGGGGGAGGGGTAATAATTAAGCTATTTATCGATAGAGGGCTCTAGGCGTGACCAGATCTCACATTTTCATGAAAAACTGCACTAATTCGCGTGCAAATGTTTATAGGCATATAAATCCTATTCTATGTGTCCGTTGCCACCACAAATTATAGTTTGCAAACGCGTTATAACGCTGCTAACTGCAGCTTCAGTCAGCGGTTCTTATATGAGGGAAAGCATCTTCAGCAATAACGCTTTATCCACCAAGTCAGCACCGCAATTAAAACTTCATGTATGAACAAGTAGGCAGCAAAATACGAAATAAACTGTTCTAATAGCAAAAATTGTGCAATTTATAGGACTTTCATTTGCATATTTTTCTTTCACATCCGTATGAAAAATTTAACTATTTGTCTAAATATCGTCGACAAAAAATTTAACTATATTTTTTTCTTTACCAAAAAAAATAATAATAAATAAATAAATAAATAAATATCCCCCCTTCACGAGAATAATCTTTTCGCATACCGTGTTCAAATCTATCAATTCATTCAATAGTTATGAATTTTTAAAATGTCTACAGGCTTATGGGACACCCTGTATTAATATATATATATATATATATATATATATATATATATATACTGAAATTTTAGAACTTTTTTAAAATTACAAATCAAATGAAAGTCCTATTTGTATAAATTAAAATTTCTGAACAGCAAATGAGTCTCAATTTAGAGCAATTGAATTATAAAGATAAGTAACTAAAATCATGTTTTTTTTTTTTTTTTTTTTTTTTTTTTTTGTCATGTCTGTCTTGCTACATTTTTACTTTATTAAATGTAAATTATTTTTCTTAAATTAAAAATTTCTCATTACTTATAAGCAATACATTCATACATATCGGCACATGAAAAAATTCATTAAAATAAAATAATATTTAGTATTTAAAATTGGACAAAAGAAGCCCTCTGATGTCTAGCCCCTCACACATGAAATTAACCTGAATAGAATGTCTAATTTTTAAATAGAATGTCCCTAATATATATATATAGTTTTTCTCGAGGTGATCTTCAGAAATATAATTTTAAAAAACTAAACCTTTTAAGAATTTATTGTAAAAATGATTTTTCTTTTGGTTGAAATAATTTTAAAGCAAATGACTAAGGAAAATACTCTTTCAAATGCAAATTTTCAATGGGCTTGAAACAGTTACAGACATCAGTTTATACGGTAACCATCTCGTTCACCTGACTTAAACCTAATAAGGTACATTTGAGTCTGTCATAAAACACATGCCTCAGCATTAAATTCTCCGTCCTAAGGGCCTATAATGAATTTCAACTTCTTACAAACTTTGCACAAAGTATCGAATATATTCTTCTGTACCAGATTATCTGTCGATGAAACATTGTGGTTAGGGATATAAGAATTTTTCTTATTAGATTTATTTTAAATCTGTAAAAGAATTTTTGCTAATTTAAAATTTTCAAAATCATTTTTGCTAATTCAAAAGTATTTATTATTCAATTTATAAGTCTGTTATTAATCTCAATAAACTGAATATACACTGAAATATATGTATATAAAGATTATACAGCTTAAGGAATATTATGTGGCTCCGTGAATTTACCAATATTGTTTCAAAATTTAAAAATTAAAATAAAATAAAATAAAAATATATTTTAACATTTGGAATTTGTTTTATTTTAAAAAAATCTTTCCTTCTTTTAAACTTACAGCGGATAAATAAATTCTAATCAGTTTCATTTTCCCAAATTAATAAATTGCAAAAAAGTAAATAATAATAATAATTGCATTAACTGTAACTTTTTACATATCATAAAACTCCTAAGAGAATTGATTACTTATTGAACTCCCTTTTCTTAATCTATGTATAAACTAAACTGACCAAGAACAATTATACACTGCAATCAGAAAACAAAAGAAATTTTAACAGACACATTTAACAGATTAATATATATATATATATATATATTTGGAATTTCTAAATTTTTTATAATTCTAATTCTAATTCTACTATATCGCGCTTTATTATTCAATTATCTCAAAATTAGAATAATAAAAAAAAATGTGGTTCAGTCGAAAATATATATATACGTATTACAATTTCATCAAAAATAACGTTAGAAAATTAAATGTTAGTAACTAGTGTAAAATAATATGTAATTTTATTCGAGAATGATTTTTTTTATTTTTTATTATTATTTGAGTACATTTATATACAAAATGTAGAAAAACAACAAAAATAAAAAATAAATATATAAATAAAAATAAAAAGTGTGCAGTCGTTAAAAAAAAAAAAAAAAAAAAAAAAAAGGAAGAAAGAAAGAAACAAGAAGATTTTATTTATTAATTTTGCAAAAATAATATTAGAACTTAAAAAGGTTTCTACCAACACGGAATTATATGTTATTTTATTTAATGTATAAAAAACAACTTAATAATATCACTATAATGAATTTTTTTTAAATAATAAAAAACACATGATACAGTTACGAGGTAAAAAGTAAATGTTCTTTTTACAAACCATTAAACAAAAACACCAATTCTACCAAAATAATGCTCGAAAATTAAACAGTAGCTGTAAGTTCAGAAAGACATGTACAAAAATTTCAAATTAAAAAAAAAAAAAAACTATGATATCTTTGCGTTTTAAAATGAAAGAAGCAAATAAATACCTTCAGAATATTTTCTGTATGTGTGTGGGAATGTAGGGGTTCTCTAGAAATTATTATTTGGATATCACGTGAAAAGGATTCAACAGAATTGAATGACACTTGGCAGAGGTTTACGTTTGCATCCAACTTAAAATTATACATTTAGTCCACTTCGAAATTTTAATTAGATTAACATATACGGGCAGAAAGCGTTTCCGTATGCACGATAAGACTTTTGTCATTAAAACACACAGAATGGAAATATGTTGTGATAATTTTACACTTCAAGCGTTAAAAAAGCTTAAAATGTTTTCTATATGGAGAAGGGGAGTGCCTTTAACTTTTTTTTTTTTTTTTTTTTTTTTTCGGATATCTTGTAAAAATGTCTTGACTGAATAGAATGACAACTGAGAGTAGCTTTGGCATGAGCCTACCTAATAATAATAGTACAATGTGATATTCTAAACTATTTGTAATTTCAACTTCCACCCATTTATTATTATTATTAACACCGTATGTTCGTATAATACTTGATTCATTTTCACGGCTTAATTGAAATGCGTTTTTATTGTTAAGGATTGAATTTAACTCATAGATACCCAATTCAGTTTTGCGGTTGATTTAAAGTTTAAAATTTAGTTTTTAAATAATTTTCTGTTTAAAAAAGGTGCAGATTGCTTTAAATTCAAATTATGTTAAATATATATATATATATATTTCTTTAATATCTGCAGCTTACTATAAATATAAAGAAAGAATTAGGGTAAGGTGGGGTAAGTGGGACCCCTTTTCGGCATAATTCGACTTTAGCTCAACATAGCACCGGATGTAATAGGCCTGACAACTTAATTTTTTTTGTGGTTCATTCTCTCATATGTTGTTACTGTACCCATGGCAACCTCTAACCAAATTGGCAAATGATGAATTTAAAAAAAATTATTTTGGGTAGTCATCGGGGTGGCCCACTTGCCCTGCAAGGGTAAGTGGGACCCCCCTGAATATATTTTTACACATAACTGGTAGAGATTTGGTGGGGCAAGTGGGACAATCTACATGGTTTTCTGAGTCTTTGAAAAAAAAATCACTGAAGTATCTCCATTAGTTCACCCATAGCAACTTTTTCTGCACACAAGCCTGCTAAAAGAAAAAAATGTCAAATTTTCAACTTTTGACTTTGCAAAGTTTAAACTAGCCTATGGCAGTATTACATGCTAGTAAACATTATATCTTGATAAATCGTTGGTAAACATGTATTTTGAAAGTCTCTTGGAAAGTGTTGGTTCATTTAGTTTCAGCACAACATCTTCTAGGAATACATCATGAATATCACTAGCTTCAGGGGGGAAAAAAGTTATTACGCATAGTTGTGTCTTTGTGCATGTATTACATGACAACTGTATCTTCATCGTTTTGACTGTCATTTAATACCAAGCCAACATACTATTTCTTTTTTTTTTTGCCTTCAAACTGGACAAAGGCATAATCCCCATTTTTAAGTACTGTGGTACTGGGTAACAACTGATAGTTCATCTTCGGAACTTGAATCACTACTGGTGGAGTCATCCAGAGGTAAACCCTATAAATCAGTGCATATGACTATTTTTTAACTATATTAAAGAGTTAGGGTGGGTGGCTCACTTACCCCGCCATTGTGGTGGCCCACTTACCCCAAATACGGAGGAAGTGGGCCCCCCAATTTTTTTTTCAACCTTATTAACATCATGAGTACACGATACTACAAAAAGATTCTGTGTTTTATACACTTTCAAAATATATAAAGTTTTGGTTTGTATCATGAACAGTTTGGAAGAAAAAAAATAATTAGTACGATGGCGCGAATTACGATAGGACTGCAAATTTAAAAATCGTCACAAAAAGGCTTGTAACTTATCACACACATAAATGAAAACGGTGCCATAATGTTTTCTACATCTATTGGGGTAGGTACATAAAATTATTATAACAGATTTTTTTTGAGTCAATAACTGGGGAAATGCCAGGGGGAGGGGGTGGCCCACTTACCCCAATGGCCCACTTACCCCACCTTACCCTATTAAAATGTTTGAATATACTTTATTAATCATAATTCATATTTATTTGTATACATATAAATTGGTTTAAATTTACTCTTTTTTACTTTCTCTTACCCATAAGGTAGAGAAAGTATTGTTTTTAGGTCAAATTTTCGAACGCGAGATTTTGTTATATTTACACGTTTTGAGGTCTCCTGAATACGAAAATCATGTTTTTAGCAAATGGTCTGTGTGTATGTCTGTGAGTCTGTGTGTCTGTCTGTTATCAGCATATCTCAAAAACAAATAGTAGCAGACATTCCAAACTTGGTATTCTAAATGTGTATCATATATAGATGCTACAGTAAGCTTTTCGTTAAGTTCAAGCAAATGGTTCGTATACAGGGACAATCAAGAGAATTCTAATACATTACGTCTATGGTAGAAATTGCAGGTAAGTAGAGTTTAACGTCAATAGAATGCACTAAACCAAATGAAACGAATATATATATTTTTTAATAGAGATAGTCAACTGGGAAAAAAATTTTGTGTATGCAGGAGCCTCGCCTCCCCCCCTGGGGGGGAAGTCCCCCCTCGAGGGGAGTAAATTTTCATGATGGGTATCTTTCAAAAGAGCTCACCAATACCTTTAAAACGAATGGTTGAACCATCGATCTGCGATAATTTAAAACAAAGTTATCGATTTTTTACACTTTTAACGTAAAAAAAAATAAAACAGAAAAAAAATCGTTTTTTTTTTTTTTTTTTTTTTTTTTAAATATTGAGAATAAAATGGAATTTTTTTGGATATTTAGTGTTATACTACTTCTCTAATATGGAAATCGTCTGCATTATCATAAAAGATAATTTTTTTAAATAATAATTTTAATAAATTATTTTTTAAAAACAGAATTATTTTTTAATAACCGAATAAAATTTTATATAAATGTAGGTGCATTAATGAAACGCGGGGTTCAGGGGTGCTGTAGCTCCCCTCACACAGAATTAATTATCATATAAAACTCCTCCGATGCCTAATTTGAAATATTTAACATAGGTTTACATAACATCGTTATCTTACCTTTTAATCTCCAACCTGTATTTATAGTATTAAATTTCAGGGTAAGAGAAAGTCATGTGAGTGACACTCCAGATTATTTTTATGTGTAATGATTCTAATCCAAATCTTCTCTCCATTTCTAGTGGCATTTCCTGTGCGAAGAACGAGTACAACAGCTAATATATCAATAAATACAGGACTGTACAAATTAATAAAAATACAAATCTTATTGATTTATTGGTAGAAAGTTTAAGAAAAGAGCACACAAATTTAGCGAATAAAAATAATGATGATAATAATAATAATAATAATAAACCAAAACGTATTTCTTTTTCCTAAGTAATAGACATAAAATTCTGCACAAAATAGAATTTAATTAAATACAACAGTTTTATTTTAATCTATTCTTTTAAGGCATGCAGTAACTGCGTTCTATTCCCTAGCATCGGTCATTATACCCATCTCTTAAAATTTCTTTAGTATAGGTTTCGCATAGTAACCACTTGACAGCATTTAAAATTTTATTGTCAATTTGGCGATGAACCAAAATGGCTATCGCAAATTCATTAGTAAAGATCTTGTCGAGAAACTTCCAAGCCATTTTGGTGCCAAATTTCAAATTTCGTCAAACGGTTCTATACTGAAGCTGTTTCAAATCTTTAGCACGATTTTTCTCAATTTTATTTTAATTATTTTGAAAAAAAAAAAAAAAAAAAAAATGTTTGCATTTTCTTTTTTAGTTTCGACATAAAAATAAATATATTTACTTATTTATTTATTTTGGGGTCATGAATCATACAATCTATTCATATACAGTTTTTATACATTTTTAATGGTTAAATTTATGTCACAAGGTTTGTTTACTTTCAAAAATTTCCATTTTATTCATTAAATTTAAGCCTTTTCCATATATTTTAATTTAGTAGAAATTGCCATCATTATTTTAGAAATTTAACTTCATTTTCAGTAATTTTAAAAAAGTTAATTATAAATATTTTCAAATAATTTTCTCAGTTAACTAATAGTGTCATTTCCTTCTGAAATCATAAAAAAATACATGCAAATGAACTTTACTCTTAATTCTTTTCAACGTATATAAATAACAACGATTATAATACATAATGCATACACTGAGAAAAAATTCTGTAACTGACATCTAGAATCTAAATTGTGGCTCTAGAAAAAATAGTTCCATTCCATCCTTATAAATTTTAGCCCCCTTGGAAAGCGAGTTCTAGAAGCCCCTATTAGAATTCTAGAGCGTTTGCCTATATTCTCGAAGGCAAAGTTATTTAAAAATCTCTGCAAATAAATGAGACTACAAGAAGCGGGTTTCTGCAACTATAATCTTAGTTTATTACCAAATTCTAAAAAATCAAGCGAGAATTTCTCGAAATACAAATGATTCAGAATATTTAGAGTATTCAGAATATTGTTTCACCATCTAGAAATGTGTACACTAGAAATTCTCGATCATTTCGTCTATTCAGTTTATCTTCGTGCTTTATGAGCATAGCTCGGAAATCTATATTTCTAGTTAAGGGATTTAGAAAATGGTCACTTATTCATTCTAGACAAAGGTGGTATATTTTTTTTCTCAGCGTAATATATATCGTCGTATATTACAGCTATTTTGTTTCGTTACCACAATTTTTCTCAATTTAATTTAAATTTTTGTTAATCTTTTTTAGACAGAATAAGAAATTTACTTATTTATTTATGAAAAGTTTTTTATTTATTTATTATTTAATAATATTAAAGTTACAATGGGGGTTTTATTTAATATCTTTTGAGCCAATTATCCGACTGAATTTAAAAATACGACATTAGGTAGATTTTGCCCTGATTAATTAGTGTACCAATTTTTGACAAAAGCTAACATTTCGGATTAAAATTCCGAACGGATATAAAGACAAACTTTCAGATTCATATACTTAGACGAAAACAAAAATGTTTGCAAGTTCATTTAAGAAAACTGGTAACGAAAGCAAAATCGCTATCTGAAAAAAATTGTATGGCGTGTCGTACTAATAATAAAATAATAAAGCATCCTCGATATATTTCTCCATTTTTTGAATAAAATGGTACTTGTCTGTTTAAAATAATAACTACTCGTATTCGATATTATGAAATGCTTTGGAGCATCACTGTAAAAAAATAAATAAATAAATAAATAAATACAGATATTCTTTAACCATATTTCTTGCGACATTGGAAGCCTCTGCGCAAGTGCGGATTGAACGAGTCCAGTGTTAAAATAGGGGTGACTGAGCGAAAACAAGTGATAAGGAAACACCGAATAACTGGATGTTTGCCAAATAACTATCTCTCGGCCAATTTTGCATCCCTCCAAACTTCTGGACTCGGCCTTACTGCTAGTCGTAGGAAACGTGGTCGCACTATATATAGATTTTGATAAATAAAAAGGAAAAACGTGTGATAAAGTCAAAGCGAAAAAAAAAAAAATTATAATAATAATAATAAAGAAAGAAAAGAAAGGAAAGAAATAAGAAAATAAAATAAATAAATAAAATAAAATAAAATAAAATCAGTTCCGAACAATAAATTTTTTTTTATTATTTATATTTTTTTAGGCAGAGCTTTTCTTACTTTCTCTTACCCATATATATGGCAGAGAAAGTGCTGTTTTGGGGTCAAATTTTTGAAAGTGAGTTTTTGTTATATTTACATGATCTGAAGTCCCCTGAATATGAAAATCATGTTTTTAGCGAATGGTCTCTGTGTGCTTGTTATCAGCATATCTCACGAACAAATAGTATCAGAAATTACAAACTCGGTATTCTAAATGTGTATCATATAGGGATGCTACACTAAGCTTTTCGTTGACTTTAAGTAAATGGTTCGTGTACAGAAACACTCAAAAGTATACAAATACATTACGGCTATGGGGGAAATTGCAGGTGAGTAGATTTTAACAACTGTAGACTGCACTAAACTAAATGAAACGAATATATATTTTTTGTAATAGAGATAGTCAACTGGGAAAAAAAATGTGCATGTAGGAGTCTCGCCGCCCCCCTGGGGAGGAAGTTCCCCCTCGAGGGGAGTAAATTTTCATGATGGGTATCTTTCAAAAGAGCTCGCCAATACCTTTAAAACGAATGGTTGAACCATCGATCTGCGATAATTTAAAATAAAGTTATCGATTTTTTTTTCATTTAAAAAAAAAAAAAAAAATTAATGTAATATTGAGAATAAATTAAACTTTTTCTGGATATTTAGTCTTATACTACTTTTCTAATATGGAAGTCGTCTGCATTCTCATGGAAGATAATTTTTTTAAATAATAATTTTAATAAATTATCTTTACTGAGTGAATTTGTATAGGAAAATATAGAAGAAAGTCATGTGGTGGCCACAACACACTAGTTATTTGTTGTTAGTGGATATGCTTTACTAATAATATTTTACTATTTCCAGGAAAGCTGTTCGGGAATTGATATAAATTCTTCATAGAGTTATGGTAAATAATGTATGTTTTAAGCTAAATATTCATCGCTTGTTTTTTGTATATTTACTCGTTTTAAGGCTTCCAGATTACAGAAGTCAAATTTTTTAACGTTTGATATTTGTCTGTGTCTCTTAGAGTGACTTAAAAACGAATAATTTTAGGAGATCCAAATGTTGTATTTTGAAGTTAATATAAGTTTGTTGCTGGAAAAGTTTGATCAAGATTGATAAGATTGAAGGAATGTTGCGTGTGAAAATTGTCTGTATAATTTTATGTGAACTTTAATTTAAATAACAAAATTAAATTCTATATAAATGTAGGTGCATTAATGAAACAGGGGGTTCTGTGAGAGTTCTGAGTGAGTTCTGTGTGAGTTCTGAGTGAGTTCTGTGTGAGTTCTGTGTGAGTTCTGAGTGAGTTCTGTGTGAGTTCTGTGTGAGTTATGAGTTAGTTCTGTGTGAGGGGGGCTGTAGCCCCTCTCACACAGAACTAATTGTCATGTAAAACAATTCTGAATCCTAATTTGAATTGTTTAACATAGGTTTACATGACAGTACTCGTTATCTTACCTCTTAATCTCCAACCTGAATTTATATAGTAATTAATTTCAGGGAAAGAGAAAATCGTGTGAGTGACACACCAGATTATTTAAAATTAAAAATAGCTTTAATTTGTTCAGTTAAAAGTTTTAAAATTTGATAATACGGGTGGAAAAAATCATTAAACAACTTAATAGCAATTTTTTACAAAGTTCCAACGGCTAGCTGGAGACTTTTTTCTTTTAGAAAAAAAAAACAAATTGAGATTTCTCTCAGAATTGATAAACGAAGATTTTAATAATATTGTCTAATAATATGATATAACATTCATACTACTTTCTCTTAAATTGTATTAATATAGACGTATTATAGCAGTTTAAAATGTATTTAATGTTATGATTAAAATTTAAAAACGCATATTTTAAGTTATACAGAGAACCATTTTTAGACCCCTCATAGAAACTTATTCCACTAATTTTGAGCGCTGTACATACATCGAATATAAATTGTATCGCATCACATGGTGTACTTAAATTAATAACAGAAAGAAACGTGCTTAACATAACTTGAAATGCGCATGAAGAAATTTCTAACTACAGCCTTAAAATATGCAAATTCTTTTGTGCGGCCTGTAAACGAAACATGAAAATTTTTACCATATATTTTGTGTGAAGCAGGCTTTTGTACATATAATAATATATCTTAATTTATAATAATAATAATGTACTTAAACTTAGCGCAGGGGAAAAAAAAGAAAAAATTAACACGACTTAAAATGCTTCTCTTGAGCCGTTCCTACCCTAACTCTAATACACAATCTTAATATCCACAACAAGAATTCTTTTCAGAAATATCTATACAAAAAAGTTACTATAAAACAGCATTTGTACTTAGAATAAATATAGTAACAAAATTAAGTTTCCTTACGTATAAAACAGGCAATTGTACGTAGAATAAATATAGGTTATTTCTTAATAAAGTTAGCACGAGTCTGAAGATGTTAAAATGTACCAACTAAAAATTTCACAAATAAATGTGGTGTATTTTTTTTTTCTTAAACAAAGTAAGCACGAGTGCTGCAAACAAAGCGGCAACGTTGCCGCTTTGTTTAAAACAATCGCACCTATATTGTTCGCCTGACGAAAAGTCTTGCTTTCTTTCGACCCGAAGCATTTGTTGCGAGTCCTTGCATTTTATGGTGTTTATTCAATGTGTTGCACTTATTTCTTTGAAACGCCAGTTCTTTGTGGTGCCCTTTTTTTACAACAAGTGTGCTGTTGTAGTCGAGTGGAGCAGATTCGCGATCTCGCGGATATGGAGATGACCAGTTTTAAAACTCACCAGCCTTGGGATATGGCTGGTTTTGCAGTACATCGTGATTTTCAAAAGCAAATAACACAGGGTTGGATCAGCTTTGGCATGGTTTCTTGTTTCCAGATAGTGGAACCATCTACTTAGATCTTAAAAACTGAAAAAATGCGTTTTCACATTTAATGGAGTTGGCCTCTGTTGCAACTAGGCGACACATTTACGCAAAGATTTATATGGACTGTGTATTCTCAACATCCTCTCGATCACTCATTTTCACTACTAGAAATGTAGGAAATATAAATGAAGAAGCAAGAATTAATTGAGTTTATTAATTCTTGCTTCTTCTTATCTCTTATTTGAATTCGTTATAAGGAGCGGCGGGGGGGGGGGGGAATCAACTATCTACTGGAATCTATATAGCTGTTACTAAAAAAAAAAAATCTATGTCTAATGTGGTGCAAGTAGTATCAGTTTAAGTTGGTTACCTCACCATACGTAAAAGCAACTACAACTATGTTTGCTCTACTTTGATTAACTTCCAAAGGAAACATCCCCAATGTGCATTATAATCAAGAGTACACCAAGGCATTGAATGCACGCTATTTAAATAGGGCGGATCACTTTGTAACCTTACTTCAAACCCTCTTCACAAAAATACTCGACATACAGCTGAGACGCCTGAACTTCGTAACTTCCACAACTTTTAGCCTATTACTTTCAGCTCTTGGAGAAATGATATAAGAGGCGATGATATGTCTGGAAAAACATGATATCAAAATCGTAATCGGAACAGTCATTAAGTGAAACAGTTATATAAGAAATTCTGCATTGTTATTGCGAAATTTTGTCACATGCATCATTCGAGATGAATGTCATTGTAACTACACGTCTCAAAACTGTCAAGTAAATGTCAAATAAATAAAATAACATAGTACTAGCCCAATGTTTTGGTAGACTCAATATGGCTCCTGTGTTATCTTATCTATAGCCTTATCTACTATTGTGGCAGCCATGTAGAGTAGACGACATTTAATTTCATTTTCGCTGATGCACCGTATGCCTATACTTCCCCTGAAACATTCCTCAAGTTTCAGCTATACGCCGAAACGATTCAATCTATATGAACCTTCATGTGACTTCACAACGTTTAACATCTCTTCGCTTGTGAAGCCTCACATCCGTTCAAATTCAGCACGCTTAGATAATAATGTAAAAAATATAAACAACTATATATATATAAGTAATTTAAATAAGATATTAAGACGTTAAATAATTTTAATTTTTTTTTTTTTTTTTTTTTTTTTTTTTGTAATAAACCAAAACTAAATGTGCATAAATTTAAAATTATAATAAGAATGCAGTCTTGTTGTACATGGATAAAATGTTAGTTTTTTATGTAATTTGAATATCTCGATAGCTCCCAAAACTTCTATGATCATCGGATTTTCCTAAATTTCTGAGGTCTAATTTCGTGACTATCAAAACGTTTTAGTCATTATCCCTAATTTGTTAATACTGGTATATTTTTTGTGAGATGGTTTTCTGCAGAGATGTGGCGTAAGATGTGAGTAACTTTATTATTTTTCCAGATAATAATTAATAAAGTGATACGCATAGAAATGTACAATAGGTTAGGTCCTCCGGTCGTGCACGAAAGTTTTTGCCTTATCAGCGATTTTCATCAACAGACGACGCCTCCTTCTCAGAAATAAATATGGAATCATTAAAGAAAATAGGAATCTATTGCTTCCACATTATCAATACCAAATTGTGATGGAAAATTTAAAAAAAAGAGAAGGTTTTACATTTTATTTTTATTTTCTTTTGGATTTTAAGAGGTCATAATTTATTTTTCTTATAAATATAATATTTTAGTTAGATATTTTGCGGAACTTTAAGTATGTATCTTTTCAAAAATAAAAATAAAAATAGGGAATTCAACCTTTTTTTTTTCCCCAATGTAGCTTTAAGATGTAGAGAAGAATATCTGTTGTCGTGGGAAAGTAAAAGTTGAACGTTAAAAGCAATTTGTGCGTTTAAATGGTTTTCCACAGTTAAAAGGTGAGCTTTAAAGCTGCCTTCAAACTCTGGCAACTTAGAAAGCTGCAAGTGCGGCTCTATTGATATTTCTTTTGATGTGGTTTAGGAGAGTCGGCGCTCGCTGGAATCGAAGCTCACAAACCTCCTATTGCGATAATTGCATGAGAAGGGGTCTCTTTTGTAAAAGAGCAATGAAAAGTAGTGCCCTTCATTGTAAATGTGTGCAAAATTTCAAGGGTCACTTTCGGACAATAGATAATTTATGACTTTTGAAGTTCTGTATCGTTGCCAGAGTTTGAATGCAGCTTAAGTGAAATTTTATAGAGGCAATAAAAACACTTCTCTCTTTGCGAAATGGAAAAATGTCCAGCTGTAGATATGATTGTTATCGGTTTTCCAAGAAAAACAGTTTTCTTTTGGGGTCTCAATCAATCCCGTATAAGGACGAACAGTTGGACGTAGAGATGGTGTGGGATAGAAAAAAAAAAAAAAAAAAAAAATTAGCTTTCGGAGGCTGGGCGAGCAGACCAAATTCTAATGGAGAGCAGACGTAGCTCGTGTAGCAAGCAGTTTGATGAGAAAAATGATGCGGAGTGGTAATAGCTAAAAGATGGAAAAGGATGGAATGATGCTCGGTGTTGATGTGGTGGATTGGCTTGTCGACAAAGTAGTAGTTCTCTATCTCAATACAATGTATGCTGCCTTACTAATTTGTGTAATTGTCTTTCAGGTAATACCTCCTTTATGAGGTGAAGGCTTTAAGCTAATCCTTATATCCAAATATATTATTTAGGTATCTAACTAATTCTTTTGTCTTGTAAAAAGAAAAGAAATTACTGTAGTTAACTGAATTTGTTAAAACTTTTAAGAAATGTAAACAATGTTTTTTATATAAATTTAAAATACATAAATATAAATTCTGTAAACAAATAAATGATATTGTAATAAATGTGTAATGTTAGTTTAAAATAAAGAAATGAACTATTGTTAATTTTTTTGATTTAATGAAAGATACAATGCTTATCCAATATTTCTTTAGATCAAACTGGTTTATAGAAAAATGGACATGTTAGTTAAAAAAAGATAAATATGTAAATAAATATCTATTGATATAATAGAGATTTGGAATTTTGACAAGATCAAAATAATAATCTAACAGTGTTAATAATAATTATAATGTTGGTTACCATAACCATGTTTTATATAGATATATTGACCAACCATACATGAAACATGTGACAACTGGACCAAAGGTCCTTTATTATTACTGAATCTTGGTTACTAAGGGGATGTTTAAATAATAAATTATTTTGAGTATTAAGGTGAATATGGGTAAAATTAATGAAGATCAGTAATTGAAAATATATATATATATAGATACATAGAAATATTAATTATATTAATAGAAAATAATATGATAAAATTTCATATAAATAAATTAGATCATTAGGTAATTTTTATACGTATAATAATTGGCTTCAATATAAAGAGTTGGTCTTATTTATTCAGAATCGGTCTTAAATGTCTGGAATAGTTTAAAAATAAATAGATAGACATCAGAACTGCAATTCTTTTTATTGACAATCATATAATTTATATTCTAAAATTAAAAATAAATAAATAACTTCTTTATTTTTTCTTTCTATAGGGATTCGCTTTATTCATCGCCTTCGCCATTTATGCCACCTCAGCAGACGGTGTTGTCGAAAAGACCAAACAGATCGTTCAACCTGTTTACCGAGCTTCAACCTATCCTTACAATTATGATCGATATAATGTAGTTAATTACGGCTATGATGGTTACAGAAGATATGACCCTCACTACAACTACGCAACTTATCCGCAAGTCCGTGATTTATCAAGCCACAGGCTTCACTTATCTGGAGGTATCTATAGACCTTATGGATATGAGGATCACGTCAATTATGCCAGCTATAGTCCTTATGTCTATGACAGCAAGTATTATGACAGTGCTGCAACTAGATACAGTAGATACCCTTACACTTACTACAGGGGTTATTAAAAACAATCAAGACTATTTCATGGGTATGAAATTATGTTCATTAATTTTTATATTTTGTCTGTTTCTTTAAAAAAAACAGTGAAAAAACTCAATATAATATTCAGCTTGTAAACTTAGATTTAATTTACAAGCATACTAGGAATATCAGAAAGTAATGAATGCATATGATTATAATCATCATTTGTTTTTGTCAACTTGTAATTTTTTTTTTTTTCCTCATCAATAGCTATTTTTCAAGAATATTATTTGATATATGTGATGATAAATTAAATCACTCATATACTGATATAAAAATTTGATGGCAAACATTAAAAAGAAAAAAAGGTTTATACAAGGTGGCGACACTTATTATTCATATTTCAGTACATATGCTTCATGAAACTTTACCACATACTTCGTTCTACTGCGAGAAGTTACAGTTATATATTGCAAATATACAGGATGGATTTTAAACTGCAATAAGGTAATGTTCCAATTTTGTCGATTACCGGGGATAAAACGTTACAGAAAGTAATAGTGTTTGTATATATCAGTGACAATCAATGATTAAAGGGGTGGAAGGTTGTTGAAGCGTTCATAGAAATCGATGTAACAGATTATTTTCACCAGAAAAATTAAATTTTCAATTCCAATGCATGGATATAGTAATTTATATAGATCTATCATCCACATGTTATCGATCAAAAATTTTTGATGCCGTAAAAAAGCTTTCGCATCAGCCATTAGGGAGTATGAAATAATCGAAACTCGGCAATAGTAACAGAATAGAATGTTTATGAATTTTGAAAATGCCGAAATATTGCGTGGCTTTAAATTTGTTCTAATAAATAAATGAAAAAAAAAAGGGATAAGTTTTCATCAGTAAGTTGTATTTGACTAATTCAGGAAAAATATAATTTTTTTAATAAGTTACTTTGTTATTGTCATGAAATAAACACTGTTTTTATATTTAATGGAATATTTTTTAAGATTTTATATTAATAAGTAATGTGGAATTTTCAAAATTCTTACATAGCAGCGACTCCAGTAAAGCTCGCTAGTTTAAATAATCTTTCCCCGAAGAAACAGAAATCATATTTTCTCCCACGATCTATGTCTTAAGACTATATCTATGGTAAATTCTATGTCCAAATTTGACGAATTTTTTTTATCGCAGTACGTAGCACTTAGGCCTTAAAATCTATCAAAGACAGATATTATTTCGTTTTATTTTTACAGTTGATTCGTGCGAAATTCGATATACTCACCAAGATTTCGGCCAAATTCATTAGATAATTTTTGTAATTCCTATAAACTAAACACAATTTTCAACTAAAATAAAATTAGCAGGTGAAATTATCACAATATATCAAACAGTTTCACAAATCAGTTAGTTTTATGGAAAACAAAGTATTAAAATTTTATGCGCTAAGTGTATCTTTTTATACACGTCCTTCCTTCTTTTATAAATTTTCAAATAATGTTGTTATTTTAAAAACGACGAAACATTTTCAATTATTCTTAAAACTACTTCTGAAAAAAAACGTATAATTATTAATTAAAAATTAACTAGAACTAATAAATAATTAGTTAATTTTGAAAATATGCCATTTTAAAATTATGTGCTTAAGGAAATGTCCCGGAAGTATCTGTAAATATGACAGTCTTTTCGTAAATTTGTACGGATTAATACGTAATAATTTTTAAAATGTATGAATATGAATTCACAAAAACAAAAGTCAGGGTTCGTATTCCCCGCCCCTTTTTATAGGTCACTTTCAGGGATGAGACATTTTCGCCTTTTATGCAACCACTAATTTTATGGAGAAATCTTTATGGTATTTTTATAGTAATGTGTCACGATTAAATACGATAGGGATTACTCTATAAAAATAATGGTAGCAATAAAATTTCTGATCCCTGATAGTGACCTTTACAAGGGGCGGAGAGGAATACGAATCCTGCAACTATAATATCCATTTTAAAAATTTATCCTTAATGTTTGATCGTGTAAATACGGGCTAGGACCCCTTAGAAACCCCCCCCTCACGGAGAGCATTCCCTTTCTAGGCTTAGGACCCTGGAGCATCGCTGCCAACCATCTCATTAATAAGCGTAAAATTGTTAATGTCCCTTGAAAAAAAGCCCCTTTTTCCACACCACTTTAATTTTAGAATAATTCTCTTCAAATATTGCTACGATTAAATAAGAATAAAATTACTCTAAAAAATGACTGGTGTGAAAAAAAAAAAAAGTGTATGCTAAACTTTTACGCTTCGTAACGAGATGATTGGCAAGTATGCCCTGGAGTTGTCAATCAGCCTTAAGCCACACAATTTTAACGTTTGCTCTCTGATTCGAGTCCGAAACAAACCAGGATGATTCAATTCTCGAAGTAGAACTGTCCTTGTTTGTTTACGACTCGAATCGAATAACGGTCAGTTCTTAATATTTTCTACTTCGTTAATAACATGCAAGTTTCTAACAGTTTTACTTTCATTTCAGGTATGAGAAACAGAATACGAAATGGAAAGATGATGACGCTTGATTTAAAAACTATAATCATTATGATTTTTCTGCTTATCATTTGCCATAGTTTTCCGTATAATTCTGCTGATGAAACTTTTAAATGTAATAATTTAAAATTTCAATAAATGAGTTTAAAAGCGAACATGTTGTAATATTTAATTACAGAGCATAGCCGAAAGAACATTTTCAAAATAATTTATATTTGCTTGAAAAAAGTACACAACTTATTTATACCGCCATAGTTTATAGTGGCTACATTTTTGCTTTGAACAGCAAGAGAAAAGTTCTTAAAATCACAAACGGACACAACACATTCTAATTTTTGGAACAACTTTAGTATATCCCCACAACGATATTTGGCGATTTTTTGTTGGCGATTATGGCTAAATCATAAAACTAAAAATGAGAAATGAGAAAATCATAAAACATAAAATCATAAATCCAAAAAAAACAACACATAGGCTGCCATATTATATCGCAAACAGTCCAGAACGACACTGTTATCGTTCAAAACGGCGCCAAAGAAAAATCGCCAAATTCAGTTGTGCAGATATACTAAAGTTATACCTAATTTTTCAGTCTTGTCGATTTCTTTAAAGAGTTACTTGGGTTTCTAAGACTGAAAAAAGGCATAGCTTCTCTATCTTTTTTTTAAATATGTATATATATATATATATATTCTTATATATAAATTATTCAAAAATTTGAGCATGTAAAATAGCAATATTTAAATAATATTTTATAAAATTTTCATTAAAATTTTTGGAAACTTTAACTGATTGTTCCTAATTTCCGGAAACAGGAATGCGATGAACATGATTTCTCAAATATTAATGCACCGACTTTATTGAAATTTCGGACAATTCTTAAAAACAGAATTAACTAGAGCTTGACTTTTTTTTTTTTTTTTTTTTTTTTAATTGAAACTTTCGGCAGATTTTTATGCAAAATCAACACACTTTTTGGTACGTTTTAACCTCCGTATCTTTTAAAATTAATAATAATAATAATAATAATAATAATAATAATAATAAAAACCATTTGTTCAATAATTTTTCTTTTCGTTCGTTCGTTATAATCAATTCTATTTTGAAGAAGTGCGAAAAATTTCAATAAGATTGGCTTTTGAGAGATCGTGTCGGTCTTCGAAAACTAGGAACCACCAGCTAATTTTTCCAAAATTTTTACTGAAAATTTTTATAAAATATTGTTTAAATGTTTCTATTTTATTTTTTATAAATTTATTATTTTATTTATATATTTAAAATGCTTATTGAAAAATAGAGAAAATATGCTCTTTTAGCCTTCGAAACCCTTTAAAGGGCTATCTGCACACTTATAACTTTCATACAGATGCATTACTTGTCAACTAAACACAAATGTAAAAACTGTCTTTATTTAAAAAAAAAAAAAAAAAAAAAACATAAAATTATACAAACACGACATTATTTCATTATTTAAAACATGAAAATCTGACATTGACAGATTTTAATTTAATGCCAGAGGCCTACTGCTAAACTTTTTAATATCGACAAATTCTTCTTTAGTTAATTCGTGACGATCTAAATTCCATGATAAAGTTTTCATTAAATCAAACCAATGTGTTTCAGCTGCAGATATTGTAACAAATAACGTTGGAAGTCCAAACTGTCTTATAGCCGCAAAACAACGTTTTTTCTCTTTTTCCCAATGAGGGGGAGGTGTGCCTTGGGGGGGACTCATGTGACAGGTGTGCCTTGGGGGGGGGGGAACTCATGTCAAGGTTGTACCTTGGGGGGACTCATGTCAAAGTTGGGCCTTGGGGGGACTCATGTCAAAGTTGGGCCTGGGGGGGGGGGACTCATGCCAAAATTGTGCCTTGGGGGGACTTCATTCAATAAATCCCCATTCAATAAACCGACTGAAATAGGCCCTTAGCACTATTAAGAGTGTATTATAAAAATTCGACAACGCTGTACCGACTGAAATAGGGGCACCTTGGGGGGGACTCATGTCAAAGTTGTACCTTGGGGGGGACTCATGTCAAAGTTGGGCCTTGAGGGGACTTCATTCAATAAATCCCTATTTAATAAACCGACTGAAATAGGCCCTTTTCACTATTAAGAGTGTATTATAAAAATTCGACAACGCTGTAAAGACTGAAATAGGGGCACCTTGGGGGGGGGACTCATGTCAAAGTTGGGCCTTGGGGGGACTTCATTCAATAAATCCCCATTCAATAAACCGACTGAAATAGGCCTCTAGCACTAATAATAATAATAATAATTTAACTATATATATATATATATATATATAATTTAATTATATATATATATATATAAATATATATATGTATTTAAATTTTTAATTTTTGTCTATGGAAGGATTCCGTAAATTATAAAATGTCAACGCTTGACAGACCTTAAATTTAATTAAATATACTTTTTTTTTTAATTCTCTAATTTTTAACTAAATTTAAATATTTCTGGACAGTGGAATTACTAATTATAGCATTTTAAATTTTTGTCAAAATTGATAAAAAATCCGCAATTTAAAAAAACTGCTTTTTTATACTCCAATTACTAAACCGCATGAATTTTCCTTTAACAGTAGTTGGAAAATTGACAGCTGGCAAATTTAAACGTATCAATAAAAAGTTCAGTGGTGTTTGCGTTCCGGGTCTTTTATTTTATTTTCCACCAGTAATTTTTTAATAGTGATATAATTAGCAATTGTCTAGTAATGTTTAGCAATTAAATATAGACAAAAATACAATTCGTAATTACTGGTGGGACATAAAATAAAAAATCCGGAATGCAAACACCCCTGAAAGTTGTTTAAAAAAAAATTCCATTTTAATTAAATTAAAACATTCTTTGTAAAATGTATAATTTTCAACCGAATTTAAATATTTTTTTGGAGTATAAACTCATAACACCTTTTCATAGCAAATTATTAATTTTTGTCAAAATCCATTGAAAATTCTCAATTAAAAAAATGAAAATAAAAAAAAGTATTTTTACGGATTTACCTCTAACATGAGTTCGAAGTTGTCAGCTCGCAAACTTTAAAATATCAATGCAAAGTGGCCTGGAAACCAACAAAAATCACTTTTCAATTATCTTTTAAAAATCTATCAAATAGATTTTCATCAAACATTGTTAAAAAAACATACCAATTAAATCAGCGTTCTAATAACAGAGATGCCAACATTTTAATTTATTCCGGAGCATTTTTAGCCCCGCCTTTATTCCATACCACTTTTATTTTAAGAGTAATCTTTTCTTATTTTATCGTAGTTATATATTGGAGAAAATTATTCAATAAATAAAGTGGTACGAAATAAAGGTGGGGCTAAAATGCTCCGGAATAAATTAAAATGTTAGCAACTATGTAATAATAATAATAAAAGCATTAAAATTGGTCCATTCAATTGGGAGTCTCTGTCTGCCACAGACAGACACTCAGACAAATGGGAATGAATATTTAAAACACAACACTAAATACAAATATATATATATATATATATATATATCACACGAGAAAACTCCTTAACAAACGAGTTACGCTCGCCAACTTCACAAATTTCTTTCCGTATATATAATGATTCACTACAATGACAAAACACTAGACAGGAAGACCAGAATCAATGAACAAAATAGAAGGAAAGGAGGAGCAGAATAAGGAAAGGAGGAGCAGAGGCCACCATATATATATACAAATATATATATATATATGTATGTACTAGCTGTACCCTACCACGCTTTGCAGTGGCACGTGTATGTGGACTGCCTATGTATGAATAAGGCAAAATAGTTATAGTTAGCTTTCCAACGTTGGTTGTATTACCTTCATTCACAACTGCATCTCGCAAATGGATGTATTCTTTGGAGCGGAGTTAGGTCTGATTCAAACGAAAAAATAGCAAACCTTCCGTTTCAATTTTTGCATACATATCCACAGTGAACTGGTGAAACAACTGACGGCATTTCAAATTATAATTGTCCTCGTTGCTCCGAATCATTAAGCGGTATGCGTACATGTTCACTGCGCTGCACTTTTTATTGATTTCTGCACCATTTACTGAATTTATAATTTTCACATTGAAATGATATCCATCGGCATCATCCCAGAAGATAACTGGATATTGCAAAGCATCATAACAACGGCGAGTTTCTGCGACGTTTATCAATTGATTGTTTCTTCGATGGAGAACAATATCTCTAGGTTGGAACTGATCTCCGACAATGACAATTGCTATAGTTGGAGCATTATATCTCCGGACATGTTCTTCAGCGGGCGTTTTGTCTGCGTGAATGACAATCTTGTGGGTATCTGATGGCATCATATCAATTGCCGTTTTGGACAAACGCACCAAATTGTACCTTTCGTGAAGGAGCTCCTGTAGTTGCGAAATCATTGATCTTCTTAGGGACGTATGCATTCCACAATGTGCATCGACCCGACTTGAACTATAATCAACAGCTGGATTATACCGGAATGAAAAATGATGGAATTCCAGATTCAGATCTGCTGTTCTTTGGGTTCAAGTTTCAGCTATCCTCACCCTCTCGCGTTCATTCCGTTGAGAACGAACCAAATCTGTTGATGCAGAACGCGACTGCCGTGCTCGCAGTCGTGCATCCTCACGCCTGGTTGATCGTCTTTCTGCTAGTTTCACGTTACGCATCTGAATGGTCCTTAGTCTGTTCCTCTCTTGTACGGATGCCCACTCTACCTCAGTCATATTCGAAAGCCATCTTCTCGATCCTTTTGTGTGACGAGTGCGACAACCCAAATTCGTTTTGCGAGGCATTATTTCGGTTTTCACAGGAACAGACGGAAGGGTGATTATAACCTCTTATGGCTCTCACAGCTCTAGGTTGAAAAAAAATGAGAGATAGGAGAAAAAATTTAATAACGAAAAATTTTCACTTTGAAATGGCCAAAGAAATTCATGGCATTTCAGGCAAGTATTTATTTCGTTAATAGAGCATATATATTTTCGTTTCTTACGATGTTAACGTTACTGACCGAAAGAGAAACAGTTGAGAAGTATTTACATAGAAAGATAAGTACAGTCCGAGACACGAAAGTTTGAGAAAAAAAATAATTGCAACACGAAATCACAAACCGCAACAGGCGAAGGGTCCTACTACATAAACATTAATCGCAACAGGACATATCGGAGCAAAAATGGGAAAGTTATTTTCTTTTCTAAAAAACAAAAATTTTATACAGATGCCATTCCTCCAAAATCAAACATTTTTAACTATCGCGTGCTTATATATTCACAAAAATAAAAAATTGAAAAATCAACATTATTTTCCTTTTCATTTTTTACTGAGCACGCGCTGTATAAAATAAATGGTGAACATAAAGCAAATTTGCAGTGTCAATATGGCGGATTTGCTAGTACCGTTAAAAAAGCTGTTTTCTCACGGTCGCGGGTATGTTACTGACACGAAAAATAGATAAAAACAATCTTTGAAGCAGGTTGTATATAATGTCAAAACTTGAGATCAATCGGTGCAGAACATTTTGAGTTTTTGAGCCGTACACAAACCAACTTAACATTTATATATATATAGGGCAGTTCCTTGTATGTAAACAAACATCTCAACTTTTATGAGTGGTTGGCAAAAAGGCTTGGGAAAAGCATAGCGATGGCGATTACTTGATTACTACCAACGGAAAATCAATGGTGGGCGGGGCGCGGGAAAGTCGAGCGCGCTTTTTTGCCAACCACATGACGTCACGAGGAAATGCTCTATATATGTTTCACAGGAAGAAAAATGAAATCACATGAAGAAATGGAAGATTCGATTAAAAATGATTAACAAAACCAAAGAATAAAAGAAAACATTAAACAGTACTTCTTCAGGGGTAGTGATAGAATAATGTATGCAAATAATAGATGAATTTCTGTATACCTGTAAGCCTAAAAGAAAAAAAAAATGTAGATAACACCTTCCAATTCACCTAAACCTGACGTAGCCAATGAAACGTGAAGACAAGATAAATTTAATACAGAGATTAAATGGAGGGTAAAGAGACACTAAAAAAAAAGTACTAACTCACATGAAAAAAAAAAATATATTCAGAACAAATTTGTTGAAGGTTATATATATATTATGATCATACTGAATTTAAAAAACGCATTACAAGCACTTTTACCTACAAACTAGTATATAACCCCGTCAAAAATGACGGAATGTGAAATCAATTAAGGTCGTGAATCAACGAATGATTTGCCTGCTTCGCTGGACACTATATTTAAAGGGGACTAATGTGCAAGTTGCACCTGATGGGGCTAATATGCAAGTTGTACCTGATGGGACTAACGTGCAAGTTGCACCGAACGAACAAACTATTTCTTTTAACGAAAATACCTACTAACCCAGGATGATAGGTCTAATATAACGTATCATATTATATATCGTAATATAGTTCAGTACTTATTCCGCTTCCTTCTTCGACTTGTTTTAATAAGTATTTTTTATATGCAGCCCCCCCTCAATATATATATATATATATATAACAATAACTGGTAAATTTTTTTGGCAACAATCATAAATTTAAATGTCCAATTTTGAAATTATTTTCATATTTTAATTAATTCTAAAATATCTAATCAAAACTTCGTTACAAATCAGGTACCAAATGAAAGGTACCCTATTTGTAACGAAGTAACCTTAGGTACCTTATTTGTAACCTTATTTTAGTGCTAGAGGCCTATTTCAGTCGGTACAGTTGTCGAATTTTTATAATACACTCTTAATTAGTGCTAGAGGCCTATTTTAGTCGGTTTATTGAATGGGGATTTATTGAATGAAGTCCCCCCAAGGCCCAACTTTGACATGAGTCCCCCCCAGGCCCAACTTTGACATGAGTCCCCCCCCAAGGTACCCCTATTTCAGTCGGTACAGCGTTGTCGAATTTTTATACGTCACTCTTAATTAGTGCTAGAGGCCTATTTCAGTCGGTTTATTGAATGGGGATTTATTGAATGAAGTCCCCCCAAGGCACAACTTTGACATGAGTCCCCCCAAGGTACCCCTATTTCAGTCGGTACAGCGTTGTCGAATTTTTATAATACACTCTTAATTAGTGCTAGAGGCCTATTTCAGTCGGTTTATTGAATGGGGATTTATTGAATGAAGTCCCCCCAAGGAACAACTTTGACATGAGTCCCCCCCCAGGCCCAACTTTGACATGAGTCCCCCCCAAGGTACCCCTATTTCAGTCGGTACAGCGTTGTCGAATTTTTATAATACACTCTTAATAGTGCTAAGGGCCTATTTCAGTCGGTTTATTGAATGGGGATTTATTGAATGAAGTCCCCCCAAGGCACAACTTTGACATGAGTCCCCCCCAGGCCCAACTTTGACATGAGTCCCCCCCCCAAGGTACAACTTTGACATGAGTCCCCCCCAAGGCCCAACTTTGACATGAGTCCCCCCCAGGCCCAACTTTGACATGAGTCCCCCCAAGGCCCAACTTTGACATGAGTCCCCCCTAAGGTACAACTTTGACATGAGTCCCCCCCCAAGGCACACCTTTGACATGAGTCCCCTCCAAGACACACCTCCCCCTCATTGGGAAAAAGAGAAAAAAACGTTGTTTTGCGGCTATAAGACAGTTTGGACTTCCAACGTTATTTAATACAATATCTGTAGCTGAAACACATTGGTTTGATTTAATGAAAACTTTATCATGGAATTTAGATCGTCACGAATTAACTAAAGAAGAATTTGTCGATATTAACAAGTTTAGCAGTAGGCCTCTGGCACTAAATTAAAATCTGTCAATGTCAGATTTTCATGTTTTAAATAATGAAATAATGTCGTGTCTGTATAATTTTATTTTAACTAATTTGATAAATATGGCGTCACAATCAACTGTTTGTTTATATCAGATAAGAACATTATCATGATTGCAAGAAAATGATGTAATAACTATTAGCCCATCATTTTTATGATTGAATTTTATATTACATTTTAATTTTATCCTCCATGGGTATTTTAGAATTGCAATGGTAGTTATAAACTTTCGTTGAAATCTTTTTACATATTGAGATTAAGGGAAAAGTGCAAGCACAAAAAATGTTCAGTTTTGAAAGATCTTTCTAATGATGTAACATTTATGCGGATTAATAAAAAAAATAAATAAATAAAAATAAAAATGCATAGCATTTCTAAGGGGGAAAAAAAGGCTACCAAAAGTCTCTGTTTTGAAGCGGTCTAAACCGGAATCGTTCCTGACAGAAGATGGTCATTATTATTATTATTATTATTATTATTATTACTAATAAAATTTCCTGAACGCATGTTTGTCCTAAAAATATTCCAATCGCGTTCAGGATATCTCAAAGCATGTAAATTCGGAAATCGGAAGTCGAAAAAGTTTTACGAATTCAGTACTTTCTTTTGTGAATATAGAAATTAAAAATACATTGAAATCATATCACTCACTCAATAGAGAAAGAACTTTACTTGTTAAAAGGTTTATAAAAGTGTATGGATCTTTAAAATAAGGTACAATAACTTTTGGCAAAATTAGTTTTAAAACCTAGTAAAGTAATATTCTAGTATTTTAAAGAAAATTATTTAAAAAAAAAAAAAAAAAAGACTAAAACATGAAAACATTTTTCTTACCTTAATTTTTATCATAAAGTATGATGGCATATTAAAAAAAAAAAAGCAAAAATATTAAATAAGTAATCCTATTGTTTCAAGTTGTAGAGGAAAAAAAAATACATGAAGGGAAAGAAGTCCACAGATGTTATTTTGAATACGTGATTGTAATTTTTAAAAATAACAAAAATGTTCTAGAAAAAAAAATTATGCATACAGTTAATGATATGTAATTAGCTTATATACAATTGAAATGTACAAGTTTAATGAAAAATGTCAATTTAACGACGTTTATAGATAGAGAAGATTTGAAGCTTCATGAATAAATGTAATTGGGTAAATCTCATTTCCTATGCAACAAAGCGTTTTTAGTAAAGCTGTTATGTAAGAAGTTTTAAATTATTATGTGTACCCTTGCACTGAGAAAAAAAAGAAAGAAAAATCATGCAGAACGCATTGATTAGTAACACTTTCCAACTGTACGTAATTGTTGTATCGAATAACTTTTAATATTTTATGCCTACGTTATCACACAACAGACAGAAGGACGGAAAAATATACAGATAGACTAATTGATTTTAAAATTACTCTTAGGCATTTTGGAAAGTGTTAAAAAGGCTTAACGAAAAAGAAAATGCAGCTATTAGATTATAATTACAGCTTTTGACCTCTCTGAATATTTTAGTGTAGCCCTGTAAATCAGAAAATTAATCATATCATATTCTATACAAAACATTATTTTAGAATATTAACAATACATTTCAACATTTTTATGATTTTTACAGCAGAAAGATTTTTAAATATAACTTTCTAAAAACTCTGTCCTAAAACGTAATGCCTTGGATTATTTTTTTTGTTGTTGTTGTTGTTGTTGTTGTTGTCCCTGTAAGCAAACTATTTATACAGGACCAATTAATGTCATTTTAAATGGGGAAAATTCTATAGGGAAAATAATTATAAAAATAACACTCATAGAACGCAATGCTTTCGAATGCTTTTGAGTATCCCTGTACACAAACCAGAAGAGATATTCACTCCATTTTCAATATGGAACATCCGATAGTGAACTTCAATAAAATATATCAGTTTCGAGAAATTCCATAAATACTTACAGGAGTTAGAGCGCGGGCAGACAGACAGACAGATGGATAGGTACGCAAACTGAAATCATATTCACACTTAAAAATGTTAGAAAGTGGTAAAAACGCTTAATGTAAACGAAAGTACAATTCTAGCAATTTTTTATTAATAGCTCTTAATATAAATGGATATTTTTGTGTCACCCTGTAAATCTAATTCTAATCATGCTATATTCTATGCAAAGCATTTTTTTGCGCATATAAATAACATATTTCAATTTCCTAAAACTTTGTGGAAAGTAAAGTTAATAAAATTTGATTTATAGAAATATCTCTCATAGAACGCAATGCTTTGGAATACTTCTAAGTGTCCCTGTACATAAATCGGTGGTGGTATTTCCTCCATTTTATACAGGAAACATAAAATAGTGAACTTCAATAACATATTTCAATTTCATTCAGATATGTCTACAATAAAGGTATGAAAATATGGTTTATAGAAATACCTCTCATAGAACACAATGCTTTGAAATACTTTCGGGTGTCCCTGTACACAAACCAGTAGAGGTATAAACTCCATTTTCAATAGGGAACATTCGATAGTGAAATTGAATAACATATATCAGTTTCAAGAAATTCAATAAATATTTACGGGAGTTAGAGATCGGACAGGCAGATACACAAAACTGAAATAATATTCACACTTAAAAAATGTTAGAAAGTGTTAAAAACGCTTAACGTAAACAAAAGTACAATTCTAGCAATTTTTTATTAATAGCTCTTAATATAAATGGATATTTTTGTGTCCCCCTGTAAATCTAATTCTAATCATGCTATATTCTATGCAAAGCATTTTTTTGCGCATATAAATAACATATTTCAATTTCCTAAAACTTTGTGGAAAGTAAAGTTAATAAAATTTGATTTATAGAAATATCTCTCATAGAACGCAATGCTTTGGAATACTTCTAAGTGTCCCTGTACATAAATCGGTGGTGGTATTTCCTCCATTTTATACAGGAAACATAAAATAGTGAACTTCAATAACATATTTCAATTTCATTCAGATATGTCTACAATAAAGGTATGAAAATATGGTTTATAGAAATACCTCTCATAGAACACAATGCTTTGAAATACTTTCGGGTGTCCCTGTACACAAACCAGTAGAGGTATAAACTCCATTTTCAATAGGGAACATTCGATAGTGAAATTGAATAACATATATCAGTTTCAAGAAATTCAATAAATATTTACGGGAGTTAGAGATCGGACAGGCAGATACACAAAACTGAAATAATATTCACACTTAAAAAATGTTTGAAAGTGTTAAAAACGCTTAACGTAAACAAAAGTACAATTCTAGCAATTTTTTATTAATAGCTCTTAATATAAATGGATATTTTCTTGTCACCCTGTAAATCTAATTCTAATCATGCTATATTCTATGCAAAGCATTCTTTTGTGCATATAAATAACATATTTTAATTTTCTAAAACTTTGTGGAAAGTAAAGTTATTAAAATTTGATTTATAGAAATATATCTCATAGAACACAATGATTTGGAATAATTTTGAGTGTCCCTGTACATAAACCGATGGTGGTATTTCCTCCATTTTATACAGGAAACATCCAATAGTGAACTTGAATAACATATTTCAATTTCATTCAGATATGTCTACAGTAAAAGTATGAAAATATGGTTTATAGAAATACCTCTATTAGAACACAATGCTTTGAAATACTTTCGGGTGTCCCTGTACACAAACCAGTAGAGGTATAAACTCCATTTTCAATAGGGAACGTCCGATAGTGAACTTGAATAACATATTTCAATTTCATTAAGATATGCCTACAGTAAAGGTATGAAAATATGGTTTATAAAAATACCTCTCATGGAACACAATGCTTTGAAATACTTTCGGGTGTCCCTGTACACAAACCAGTAGAGGTATAAACTCTATTTTGAATAGGGAACGTCCGATAGTGAACTTGAATAACATATATCAGTTTCAAGAAATTCCATAAATATTTACGGGAGTTAGAGCGTGGACAGACAAACTGAAGTCATAAACACTTTTCAACCTTATTGGAAAGTGTTAAAAACGCTTAACGTAAACGAAATAACAATTCTAGCATTTTTTTATTAATAGCTCTTAATGTAACCGGATATTTTTGTGCCACCCTGTAAATCTAATGCTAATCATGCTATATTCTGTGCAAATAAGCATTCTTTTGTGCATATAAATAACATATTTCAATTTCCAAAACCTTCGTTGAAAGTTAAGTTATTAAAATTTGATGTATAGAAATATCTCTCCTAGAACGCAATGCTTTGGAATACTTTTGAGTGTCCCTGTACATAAACCGATGGTGGTATTGCCTCCATTTTATACAGAAAACATCCAGTAGTGAACTTGAATAACATATTTCAATTTCATTCAGATATGTCTACAGTGATGGTATGAAAATATGGTTTATAGAAATACCTCTCATAGAACACAATGCTTTCAAATGCTTTCGGGTGTCCCTGTACACAAACCAGTCGAGGTATAAACTCCATTTTCAATAGGGAACGTCCGATAGTGAACTTGAATAACATATTTCAATTTCATTAAGATATGTCTACAGTAAAGGTTTGAAAATATGGTTTATAAAAATACCTCTCATAGAACACAATGCTTTGAAATACTTTCGGGTGTCCCTATACACAAAGCAGTAGAGGCATAAACTCCATTTTCAATAGGGAACGTCCGATAGTGAACTTGAATAACAGATTTCAATTTCATTAAGATATGTCTATAGTAAAGGTATGAAAGTAGGGTTTATAGAAATACCTGTCATAGAACATAATGCTTTGAAATACTTTCGGGTGTCCCTGTACACAAACCAGTAGAGGTATAAACTCCCTTTTCGATAGGAAACGTCCGATAATGAACTTGAATAACATATATAAGTTTGAAGAAATTTTTCATAAATATTTACGGGAGTCAGACAGACAGACAGACGGATAGACGGACAGACGGACAGACAGACAGACAAACCGAAGTCATAAACACTTTTCAACCTCGTTGGAAAGTGTTAAAAACATGTAATTTTCATATAAATGAATAAAAGAAGTTATAAGTTATTTTTCTAGATATTGCACTTTTAAGATATAGCCAAAAGTGAAGGCTACTAGCAAATCTTTGTGTCCTACCTAAAAATTTTCCTTTTTTACTTTCCAAACATGCACTCTTGCACTTTTTTTTTCAAATAACAAATTAGCCACTTGAATTTTTCTCAACCCGTTAAACGTCGCTATATGAATCCCACTGATTTTTTTTTTTTTTTTTTTTTTTAATTTTCGTATATTTTAGGTTTCAATGTGCATTTCTAATCAGTTTAAAAAAATATATATATATTTTGTTAGAAGATATGATATGTTTCCAAAATGAGAGATTTGACACCTAATTGGGGTAGAACAGATGTTGAAAAACTGCGAAACCCTTTTAAATTATTTTTCTTGATCCCTGTTTGTTATAATTTAAGAAAAGAACTATTTTATTTCATATGCATTCTTTTAAATCCCTGCACTCGAATGAGTTATTTTTATTGATTTTTTTTTTTTTTTTCTGATGTTTTGCGGAAAAACAAACATCTTTGTTTGAATAATTGAAAAAAGAAAAAAAAATAGAAGTTACATTACAAACTCTTTAAAAAAATTATGAACGAAGATAGGCGTTTCAATATTCAATATAAAAAATAAAAAATATATTTATCTTAATTACTTACACTGAAAAAAATTCTTAAATATTGTTCCCGCAGCGGGAGCTTTGGCGCCTAATGGATTAAGGTATACTATGTCTTTTATACCAATTAACACATTTTTCAATTTTCATCTAGGAATAATTCGCAAACCTTTTAGCTTTAATTATCTGTTTGAATTTTGTTTCTAGAGTAAATACAGAGTTTCGAGTTATGACATTTTATAAAACACATGACAGAACAACACAGAAATTATTTGAAGCAGAGCTTATCGCAATACATATCTCCTGCACTCTCACTTTAAAAGTTATAAAATTTGGCATGTATGTTTACAGCATTGTTATCCAGGTTTTTGAACTACTTTTATAAAGATATCTTAAAATTTCTTCATTTGTTGGGGAAAAGTTAGAAATACGTGGAAATTTTCGGAAAATTTTCAATACAATTAGTTTGATAGCACATAACTCTTAAACTATCATATACAAACTTATAATAGTAATTAAAATTCTGAAACATATTTTTTTTGAGTAAAATGTTTTTTAATTTCTTTTTAATATTTAATTATTTTTATTATTTTACGATTTACATAACTGTCATTTTTTAGACAAATCCCAGGTTTTTTTTTTTTTTTTTGAGTGTTTATATTTATTTATATATATATATAATAAAAGTTTTAATACAAATTAAGAAATTTAAAAGAATAAAACTTTAAAATATGTAAGTATTTAAAAAATGACCTCTAAAGTTGTACGTATACTTTAAGCTTTGTAGATCTAATATCGCTCCGTTCCTTTGAAAGCAAATTGTGTTATGATGTTAAGACAGTAACTGAGGATTTTACACCAAATTAAATAAAAAATTTAGTGCTTGCGATCACCATGGAATATAAAATGTATGAAGGGATCTGTAATTGTAGAAAATGTTTAATGCAGCCACGATGCACTTATACAACAACAGCATATAAAAATGAAAACGTTATAAGTATTTACTTTAAAAATTTTAGCATGCTTTTTATTTATGGTATACGCATACGGAGTTTTCACATCTAAATTTAACGCCATTTTTTGATAGAAATTGCAAATTCATGTTTGAAGTAATGTACTGCAATTGGAATACAAAAATATTAAATATCATGAAGTATAAGCATTTATATACGAAAAATGTTTTAATTGCGCATTTTCGAATGATCAAAAATATTCTTTTTGCGTAATTTGATAGTCAAATAAGACAGATCTCGCAACGGTCTTAAAATTTTGCGCTCATTTTATTATTTTGTCACCACTATTTAAAAACAATATTTTCAGCACATAATATTCCAGCATTAAAATATTGAAGAATTTTTTTTCCCAATAGTGGTGACAATATAATTAAAAGCGAAAAAATTTTTAGGAACGTTGCAAGGTCTGAAAAAAAAGGGCCATCTCATATAAAAAGCCATGCCAAATGCAATGAAAATTCAAAACAAAAAATGCAAAATACTAAGGGGTTTTTCAGTTACCGAATAAAATCGATTTTTTACCAAAAGGATAACCTCCAATTGTTGTTTTTATTATAAGTCAACGGATAATTACGCTTTTATTCATAAAAATATGTAAATGCTTTAAATAATACATATTTTTAACTAAAGCGAAATGTGATACTTATATTGTAATAAATTTTGGTTTTACATTATAACACAAAATAAAAGGTGCAAGATTTCTTAAATTTATAAATAAATAAATATTAATTATTTAATTTAGTATGGTTATCCCTTGACA
This sequence comes from Salticus scenicus, assembly GCA_963930645.1. Lineage (NCBI taxonomy): Eukaryota > Metazoa > Arthropoda > Arachnida > Araneae > Salticidae > Salticus > Salticus scenicus. The sequence continues at coordinate 59,401,165 of OZ005649.1, read as the reverse complement.
TATAACAAAATTCTCAATTTTCAGAGCGTTGACAACATTTTAATTTATTCCGGAGCCTTTTTAGCCCAGCCTTTATTTCATAATACTTTCATTTAAAGAGTAACTTTTTCTTATTTTATTGTAGTTATATATTAAAGAAAATTATTCTATAAATAAAGTAGTTCGAAATAAAGACGGGGTTAAAAACTCCAGAATAAATTAAAATGTTGACAACTATGTTTGCGACTTAATGAAAAATCAAGTTTATTCAGTAACTGAAATGCACCTTAGTATTTTTCGAATATATTTCTGATTTTTCAGTATTTTCACCGAGCTTAAATCATAATACGCAGAGTAAAGTCAGCGGTTCGTTTACGTCTGCTAGAAACCGCTTCTCATCTTGCTGCTCGAATATTACGCTGTCGGTATATAACACTTTCTATCGCCAAAATTTAACATTCTGAAAGTATTTTAAAATAGAAAACATGTTTAATGCACACAAGGACGGTTATTTTAAACTCAAATAAACCTTTTTAATTTCAGAAATATTTGAAAGTAAAATATAATTCACATAATTCGACAAGGGGATTAAAAAGTCAATGTTCTTGAGGAAAATTGTATTCTTACGCGAACCGCGGGCTTCTGTGTTAAAATATAAGGAGTCCACACTACATATATATTATTGAAGATAAGTGGGGATGGCCCTATCGTTTAATCATGAAATTATAAAAAAAGAAAAAATCTTTCGCACGTGCACAATTAAAGCACTTTTTATACAAATGTTCATATTTTACAAGATATTTAATTTTTTTGTATTCCGATTGCAATATATTATGTGTAATCTCTTTTTTCAACTTAACTGAAAGGGGCGTTTAATTTCGTTGAAAGCTTTGCGTATTATAAATCCAAAAAACTACTGAACTTTTCAAGGCGACAGTAGACTATCAAAATTTCAAAATTGGGATAAAAATTCTATATTTTAATTTTACAAAAATATAAAACATCATAATAGGAGTAACGTGTGGCAAAAAGGATTTTTTTTTTAATTCCTATCATTCTTTGCCGAGTTATAAGCGTTTATATTTGTACAAAAAATAAATAAAGAAATAAAGAAAGAAATAATAAATAAATAAAAATAAAAATAAAAATAAAAATAAATAAAGTATTAAATTTGTTGTAAAATCAAAATTTTAACCATCGTTATCTCGAAACTAATTTTTACGAAGTTTCGTCAAGTTTAAAATGTTCCACGTGCCTTAATTATTGTTTAATTTTCCTAAAATTGGTACACTTGTGCTTCATACATACTGTTAAAAATTCGGTGTTAGTTTAAACCAAAACTTGGTACTGAAGTAGCTACAACCACTCACCTTTTACCACGATTTGGTAATTTTATGTTGAACCAAATATTGGTACTATGATTTAAATAAAACAAAAAATTCAAAATTCGACCGAGACGGGTATCAAACTAAAGACCTTCTTGTTTCAAGTCAAACACCTTGCCACTGTGCCTTGTTTTCTTGCCCGCTAACTCTGTGTGTGTTTCATTGTTTTTGATAAAAAGGGCTAAATTTTCTAGGGTCTTATCTTGGCCCATAGGTGAGTTGTTGCACAAAATTTGCACTTTACTTTATATTTTCGGCCGTGCTCTTTAATTGATTTGGTTTCAATAGGAATTTTACTGATTTATTCCCTTGTGAATGGATGTATGGTAGCTCCAAGTTTTGGTGCAACTTATGTTCAGTCGCAAGAAATAGAAAACTTAAAAGTGAGGTTGAATCATATTATGCTATTGCTTATAACTTCATTCCATATAGTGGATCAAGATTGAACTAAAATTTTTAACAGTGTCATTTTTCATAAAACTTAGTACAGTCGAACCTCGTTAACGTGAACACTGCAGGGATGGAACACGGGCGCAGAATTCATACCGGTATTTGTTTAAGAAATTTCGCTACCTACAATATCGTTGATTTAAGAAGTAGAAAATTTTTTACATTGATATTAGTGTGAGTTCTGCGTTGGTGTTTCATCCCTGATACTGTTAACGTGAATTACTTTTAACATGAACTGTTTCCACAAACCTCGTCAAAATGAAGATTATTAGTTATATGAAGATTAGTTACTGATAAAGACTGGTTACTCAAAAGAAAGATTCTATCCATAATTGTCATACACAACTCCCGATATGGTATTGTCGTTATATCTTCTAAAAAATGCATTGTAGTTGGCCATAATTGTATTTTTATACTAATCACATGTATATATCTATACAGTGAGAAAACAATATATGCAAACTGCACGTTACTATACGAACTATACAAACTGCATGAACATTTACGAACTGCACGTTAAAAATTAACTTCATGCATTTTAATTCCTGTTTCGAGAAGCTCTGCTTTCGAAGCTGGTAGACGAAAAGTTCCAGCTTCTAACTGATATCGCGCTCATCAGTCTAGCCGTTCAGATTTTTTTTTAGGTTTCCTTCGAAACTCGTATAAATTTGGGCTGGAATCCATTAAAAATGCTCCGACGGAAAATATCCCACCCAGGCCTAACACCCTCACGTTTTCAATAGATCTTAATCCATGCACCAATGTCACCCTCTATTATTTCTTCTTGACACTTTTACTGGAAGAAATTTTTTAATTTCAGAGGACGGTTCTTTGATATTTCAGTGTCTTTCTATCTAGACCATTAATAACATCATTGGGGTGTCTAGGAATCACATTTTGGTGCTCCTTTCGAAAAATTACAACACCCTTGTCAATCAAAATTTATAATTCTTTTCAGTATTACAGGCGGATGCAACTCACAAATCATAAATTTTTATTACATCATTCTACCTCACACACATATTATCAGAAAGAACCCAAAAAATGTTTTTCAGTATGACGAGATAAACATAGGTCGCTTATCTTTAAGAAAAAAAAAAAAAAAAAGAAAGAAAGAAAGAACGAAAGAGATGGCATGGCAACTTATCAACGTCTCACGTATCGCTTTGAAAAACATAAATATACAAATTTTATTTAAAAATTAACCAATTGTGATTTTTCAAAACTTTTTTATCTTATAAATCTAAAGCCAGAAAGATTTTTAACAGCTTTTAGCAAAAGGCTTGTAACAAAGATTGTAAAAATATTCTTGATTGGCAAAATCACGGTTTTAGGGCTTCAAAAGGCAAAAATTCAAATCTAATACAAAAGAATTATGCTTGACAGAACTTACGCAATAGAGAATTAATTGTGGGGAATTTTCTACGTTTTACCCTAAAACTGTGAAACGTAAAGTATTGCTGTAAATCATGTTGTAATGTAAATTTCGGAATATTTCATTGGAAGACAAAATCGATCATTTCGTAACCATGCGTATGTATTAGGTTGTAACATATGAAATGTCCGATTTTCATGGTCTACTTAAAGAAAGAATATATTTTTACAGAACAATCTTTATTAATCAAAATAGGAACCATTAGCTTCAATACACTTTTTCCAACGAGAAACAAGTTTTTTTATGCCGGTATCATAAAATATAGTCGTCCTGGAGGCAACAAATTCATTGAATGCCGTTTCAGCATCCTTTGGATTTCTGAAGCTTTTCTCCTGCAAGAAGTTATCGAGATGTTTGAAAAAGTGAAAATCTCTAGGTGAGAGGTCAGGTGAATATGGTGGATGGTCTAAAACTTCATAGTTTAATATGTGCAGCTTCTGACGAGTGATCATTGAAACATGCGGTCTAGCGTTATCATGGAGAAGAATAGGGCCATTCCTATTGACCAATGCCGGCTGTTTACGTGTAAGTTCCTGGTGCATTTCATCGATTTCTCTACAATATTTCTCCGCTGTGATGGTTTCGCCTGGTTTTAGAAAGCTATGGTGAATTAAACCAGCTGAGGACCACCAAACAGTCACCATAACCCTCTTTTGATGGAGTTTCGGCTTTGAGGAGTGTTGTGGAGCCTTGTCAGCATCCAGCCACTGCGCTGAACGTTTACGATTGTCGTACAGAATCCACTTTTCGTCAGAAGTTACAATTCGATTGAGAAAAGGATCATTTTGGTTGCGAAGAAAAAGGGCAGACGAGATTTCAAAACGTTTGCGCTTCTGATTCTCATTCAATTCATGCGGTATCCCTTTATCCAATTTTTTAACTTTGCCAATCAATTTTAGATGACGTGAAATGGTTGTAGTAGATACACCTAGTACTTCTGCATAATCTCTAACAGTATTGCCTGGATTTTTTTCAACTATTGCTCGTAAAACTTCATTGTCCACAATAGTCTCTGGTCTGCCCCGGTCTTCGTTTGTGAGACTGTCATCCCCAGTTTCGAACTTTGCATACCAACGTCGAATGGTACGTTCATTTACAGAACCGTTTCCAAATGCAGCATTAATGTTTCGGGCAGCTGCTGCAGCATTATGCTTACTTTTCCACTCATACAAAAATAGCACTCTAAAATCTCTAGAATTTATCCTACTATTAAAGCTATAAACTTACCACCAAATCACAATATTTTTATTTGAAACACATCAGATGAAAAAGACAAGGTTTTAGCTTTAACCCTTAACTGCTGTCATCGTTCTTACAGACCGCTCGCCATTTTCTAGCCCTCATTAACACCCCTCAAAATAGGTAATGATCCAGGCCCTCTTTTCTACCTTCCTAAAACTATCGGCCAAGGTCACATTCCACTTGTCGTTCAGCGAACGGGGTTTAGTTATTTTTTTTTCTACTTTTCTTTTTTCTAGCGGTATGTGAGACCGCTGACAGCAGATACGAGTCTGTTTTTGTCAGATGAGTAGTATTGTTTCTCTAGATATATTTATGATATTTTTTGCAATTTTATGAAAAAAATGGCTTTGACTAGTTCAATAAAACGTCCGGTGTATCTCACACAGAATGAAATTCTGGAACTTGTAAATTTATATAAAAAAAATAAAGAAAATGTGTATGCAAGTTTCATTTTATTTACTGTTTTATTTAAATACCGATGCCAACTACTCCGGATGTTGACTACCACTATTTTTTTTTTCAAGATATATACACTATATTTGTGCATTTTGAAAAAGTTTCAACTCAGAAGTTGTGTTAGTTATAATCCGGAGTAGTTTGCAACTATGTATTTTTAATGGAACTAATAATATTTTTTTATAGTGCAATATTTTCCACAATTAATAATACTTTTTCACTATATCTATAATTTTTTGTTACACCAGTGAGAATACTAGCGAGTTTAAAATTATATAATTCATGCTCATCGATGCAATGTTGCCCTATCGGTATTCTCTTGCATGTTCACATGTCGGGATACCCGTTTAAGTTCTCCAAAATTGCCTTTAAAAAAATAATAATTAAAAAAAGATAAATTAAACAATTTAGTAGATAAATAATAGCATACAATCAATAGCTTACCATTTATTCGACGTTTTAAATAAGTTTTAATCAAGCGGTCTGAGAGACCGCTCACAGTAGTTGTGAGAGAATTTTAGTCACAGTAGTTAAGGATTAAAATGATACATAATTAACGACTGTATCAAAAAAGTTTATAAGGAACCAAATCTCAAAAATTTTACTGGTGAGAATTGGACATTTCATATGTTACAACCTGATACATCAAGATACATAATGTTACATTGCTTTCGGGAATTAAAAATAAATTAATGTGTTTTTAATCTGAAGTAAAATATGTATGGTGTTAAAAATTCTATCTGAGAAATGAAAGTTTACTAGCAGTTTGGTGACATCTAGTTGGCTAAATGGTTAACATTCTAGCGGGCTTCAGTTTCCATGTGCTGTGTTCGATTCCTGATTCAGGCATAATTCAGACATTTGAGCACTAGGTTGTGGTCTAATTAGAGCCAGTCCTAGTGTGCAAATAATGACCATCGAGAAAGAGAACTATGTACACGTTTAAAATAAAGAATTTTTATAAAAAAAAAACTTCATTATCACTGCTTTTTAGACATATTTGCTGAGTCTACCATATAAACAGCTTTTGTATTTCTACCTTTTGATATATTATTTATAATATCCGACACTTAATACATACAAGCATCACACCGTCTCATTCAGATACGTTAAAAATAAAAATGTTTTTAATTTGAGACAAAAAAAAATTTAATTAAAATATACATTTTAAAACATTTTAAAATATTAAAGTGAACGTTTCGGAACTCGCCCAAGTTTCATCATCAGTACTACAACAACATCTCTTGCAAACTCACATATACATTCAAAGAATTTATAGAAGAATGGAATACGGAGGTGCCAAAGTGCATGCCTCATTGATTGTGTGCAGATGGCTTGAAGGATGGCACGCTGCCAGCCATCTGCGCACAATCAATGAGGCATGCACTTTGGCACATCCGTATTCCATCCTTTTATAAATTCTTTCATGGTATGTGTGAGTTTTCAGAGATTTTGTTATAGAATTGATGATAAAATTCGGGCGAGTTTCGAAACGTTTCCTTACATATTTCTAAATTTTTATGCGTATATATTTATTTTATTTTATTTTATTTGTATTTATTTATTTGTTTTAATTAATTAATTTATTTATTTTTGTTTTATTTATTTATTTATTTATTTTATTTATTTTATTTCATTTTGTGCATGTGTTAAATTAAAAACGTTTTTATTTCTATCTGAAACTTACCTTAGAATTTTTGCCTCCCTATCTTAGGAATTATGCGCTATAAAATCCATAATAACTACGTTTGATTTTTACAAACCGTGTTCCGAAGCCTCATTGCAATGAGCTTTTGGAAACTTTACATTTGAAGAATTTAAAAAAAGAAAAAAAGAAAGAAAGAAAGCTTTCAAAAATCTAAAAAATTATTATTCGGGTATTTTCATTTTTTGTAAAAGCGTTCTATCACAAATTTCGAAACCTGTTAATTAATAAAGATTCATGAATTTATGTATATTTATGTGTAATTTTATAGTTTATATGGAAGATGATTACGCACGTGAATGTGTGCGTATGGATTAGTTAATAGCTGAATCCGTTCACTGGCTGATTTAAAAATTATACTACCTTAAGGTTTAGTTACTCTGAAGTAAAAAGATCCCTTGTTCAATTATTATTATTATTTTTTTATTATTGTTATTAATTTGTTTTTGTATTGTAAATGTTCATATTCTTTCAGATAGCACATACGGTTATGTCGTCTTTCACTCAATTACTCGGAAAAGATTTTCAAAATTTACCTAAGATATTGTTTTCAGATATATTCAGCAATATTTTACATTTCACGTTTAAATTTTTACCTTTAGAAAACCTGTACATAAAATCCTTAAAGCGATTAGCTTTTGATTTTGTTAACTACGAACTTTTTTAGAACCCTCTTACAAGGTTGAAAGCTTTTTGCTACAAGTTTTTGAAAAAATCTTTCTGATGACTTTATAGTCATGAGGTAAAAAATGCTTTCAAAAATCTTAAAGTTCTATCTGCTAAGTGACATCTAGCTAAATTTCATAAAAGTCATAGCACACCTAGTGGACAAATAGTCAACGCAAAATCCTTCAGTTGCCATGTATCGGGTTCAAATCCCGGTTCAGTCATGGATGGTCGTAACTTTTCAGAATTCAATTTAAATAGTATGCCTTGGGCTAGCCAAAGTGCATACATTTTAAATTAAGACAGTTTTATTTTATTTTATTTTTATCGCAGCTTTTAAGGCATGTTGGCAAATCAACCTTGTAAACATTCTTTGTATTTTTACCTTTTTATAGGCTATATATAAAATACTCAAAAATTATCTTTTTTTTTTTTTTTTTTTTTTCCTTGGTGCTATACATAAAATCCTTAAAAATTAACTTTGGTTTCGTAAATTAGGAACTGTGAATCAGGAATTGTGAGTTTTTTTTTTTTTTTTTTTTTTTTTTTCGTCCCATGCTATTTCTATGGGGCTTTTAGCTTTTTTTTTTTCCTTTTTTTTATACATTCTAAAGTGCGGTGGTTCCCGCTCGCCCACCCCCACCACCGCCGAGACACATAATAGGTATGAGTCGTATTAACCCCGGACGATATATTTAACGCCCCACCCGCCCCTCGATGTCTTTTTCTAGTCAATTTTGTCCTTTTATTACTTCCGGTGCGAGCCGTTTTTTTTTTTTCTTTTTTTTATACATTTGACATTGTGAGTTATTTGGTTTTCGTCCCATGCTATTTCTATGGGGTTTTTAGCTTTTTTTTTTTTTTTTTTTTTTTTTCCTTTTTTTATACATTCTAAAGTGCGGTTTTGTTACAAGCTTTTAAACCTAGTTTCCAAAAAACTGCTGAAATGCCTTTTAAACTTTACATCCACACAGTTGCCAACACTTTAATTTATTCCGGAGCATTTTTAACCGGAGCATTATTTCCCTTTTTACCCAATTTTATTTTAACAGTAATTTTTTCTTATTTTATTGTAGTTATATATTGGAGAAAATTATTCTATAAATAAAATGATGCGAAATAAAGGCGGGGCTAAAAATGCTCCGGAATAAATAAAAATATTGGTAATTACGTAATCTATAGAAGAAAGAAAAAAAAATTGAAAAATCTTAAATTAAGTTAAAACAACAATTTCATTTTTTTTTTTTTTTTTTTTTTTTTTTTTCGTAAATAAAATAATTTTCACGTGTAAATATAACACTAGATAACAAATGAAAGTATTTGTATACCTAAGATTAATATAAAAGCTTAATTATTTTGTATCTTTAAGTCCAATATTATTTGCAATGGGGTATACTAATATAAAAATTGTATGCACTTAATACTTTAATGAATTTTAGAATGTTTTTTAACAATAAAAAAGATATTTTTACTCATTTGTGAATTCATTTTGTGAAACAACCTAATTCTGAAGATTTAATTTTTTACCATAAAAAATTTCTACACATTTATTTATTTATTTATTTATTTATTTTATTTATTTATTTATTTTTTACAATCACACGTTTGTTTCAACATACTTTTTATATGTATGTTGAACTAATTCATCTTTCATACCATATTAAACTTTTTCGGTCACTCTATACAATATAAGCATTCATCCTTTTAATTCAATGTACCCATTCGCTTATACGATGAGACAGTTTAATGTTATAAATGAACTTCAAAAGAAAATTTAATTGCGACATTGCTCTCTTATGATATAGATCACCTACTGCAACTATGGTACAGATATTAACATTGCACATTCCACCGTATTCCAGATCACGTACTAGAAATACATTTCTACGCGTTGCCCTTCCGTCGTAACCTCAGACAGCTAGCAATCTGACCTGACCCATCAGAATACATCTTCGCATTGTTTACGAAACGAGCATCGTTTTTAGCATGGCAAGCATGTAACTTTCTCAACGTATAACGTAGTTAGTCACAAACAAACAAACAAAAAATGAAAGTGAGAAAATGGGAATATTATATGATTTATCTTTTTCTTTTTTTGCAATGGATATAGGTTGAGTTCTCCCACGAAAACTGAATCAGTAGCATCATTTTTAAGATAAAATCCTGTTTTGCGAGTATTTTCGTCAGGCATCTGAATTAAATGGAGCTCACGGCCCTAAAAGACTTTTAAAATTTCAAAAGACAAATCTTTTTTGTTTAAAAATACACGCACTAAATGATAATGAAAGGAAAAGGTGTCCAACATGCAAATTAGGTATCCTTTGAGGTCCTTTTTTGTGTCGGTCAAGGGTACGAAAATAAGTCCTCATGATTCGACAAAATCCAAGGCTTGTAATGGGAGCGAATCCTATATAAAATCGGACATCTGGAGATGTCACAGCACACAGCCTCTAAGCCTCCGTAACAGTACAATAGTTTACATTTCTGTAATACAACATGAAGTCACTGGTAAGTTGGATAAACATGCATCAACTACTTTTCAGCTAACATCTCTGGATATTGTTGAAAACGAATGTTTAAAAAATTACCTGATCATCTGCTGATAGGATTACCATATTTTAGTTGAAGTCGTGTTTTATTTATTACCTAAAAGAACTTTTTTTTTTTTTTTTTTTTTTTTTTATATTAAGTATGCAATTTCGAAGCCTGTAGGGAAAAATAATGATAACTGTGAAATGGAAGAGCAAATTTAATTTTTTAAAACCCTCTTTGTTTATTTGGTAGATTTTACAATGATTTAAATTGAAATGTTATAAATTGGTTTAGAAACTAGTTTTAAATATCGGCAATGTGATTTGGATTAAAAAAAAAATAATAATTTTATTGATCAAAATTAACTATTTTTTACCGCATTAAAATAATGCAAATAGAGCTAAATAATAGCCCCTTTCCGATGAAGTATCATATTACTCATATATTTAATTCTTCGGCCAGTTAATAGCAAATAATATTCTAATATTATAACATTTTATTAAATACTTACATAATTATTAATTGTTCAAAAATAAAAGGCTAAAAAGAATATGAGAAAATAGTAAAGATAAATTTGAGTTTGTAATCAGATTTATTAATTTATTCATAAATTTTAGCCTTCAGATCTATTTAATTATATCAATGCCAAGTTTTAACTGTACGTCAGAACAGAAACTATAAAAAATTTAATTTGAGAATTCAAATAAATGGGAATTCAAAATATTTATTAAAAAATCATGTAGCAATCATATGTAATTTTAAAAATAAGTGAATATTTTTAATTGCAAAATTTAAGATTCTTGATAATATAAAACAAATGAATGCGTTAAATTTAAACAACTTTTAAGATTTTTTTTTTTTTTTTTTTTAAGAAAGTTAAAGCCAATGAATTTTTCTCCACTATTTGAAATTCTGCATAAATATTTTGATGCATATTAAGTTCTCGAATAAATGTATATTAAACTTTATTAAAAAAGAGTCTTGTAAATTTCTGTGAAATTTTTTAAATCATCTACACTGCTAAAAATTTCAACAGAAAAATTTGTGTAATCTATCATCTTAAGTCTTACATAAAATTACAGAGAAAAGTAAATAGAGATGTTAAAAAACTTAATTTATACATTCATTTTAATAACTTTAAAATTTAGTTAATTACTGTTGAGAATATATTTTTAACTTGGAATGCTTTTTCTAAAGTAAAATCTGTCATTTTTAATTTTAATTAAAAAATGAAATAATAAAATTAGGTAAAAATATAGAATAAAGATTGAGAATCTCGATTATTCACTTTTAACTAACAATTACTGTAAATTTACAGAGACTCTGAATAAATATTTACATTAAATTTACAGAAATTTTTAACAGTGTATATCAATTAAATAAGATCTTTGTATGTATATCTACAGAAATCCTAATAATATCCATTGTAGGTCATACTAAATTTTTGAAATTTTCAAAATATTTTATTGTTTTTATCAATAACTTTATTTATTAACTTAAAAAAAAAAAATCTGCTAAGCTTTTGCAGTCTATAAACTTTGTTTTTATATATATGTACAACTTTTTGAAGCTGACATTTTTTGTATTGTAATAAAAAATTTTCATCAATGCATTTTCTGTTTACAAAGTTAAATAGAATAACGTTAGCATGATATTGAATGAGTACAACTGACCTAGAGATTCAATAATATATAAAGGTTTAAATAGCTAGCTATGTTACTTAATCCATATTAGTTTAATCTATATTAAAATTTGCCACATGCAAAAAACAAATATTATGATAAATTTTTACTTACAAACATCACATGAGGAAAGTAGTTAAATATGTTAAAAGAGTCGTAGTTAATAGTTAAATAGATTAATGTTAGCATGGTATTGAATAAATACAACTGACCTAAAGATTCAATTACATATAAAAGTAGCTATGTTACTTAATCCATATTAAAATTTGCCACATGCAGAAAACTAATATTATGATTAATTTTTACTTACAAACATCACATGAGGTAAATAGTTAAATATGTTATAAATAACTATAAATTTACAGAAATGAGATAAAAAATGTACCACAAAATTAATTAATAAAAGTATGTCTCATTAATAATAGGAAATTAATTAATAAAATAGTTTGGAATTATATCTAAATTAACTATCACGATTGAATGTTGCATTTACTAACGATTTTATTCAAATTGCTCTAAAAGTTTTTGATATTTTCTATATGTGTTTTAATTTATTAAAATTTTATTTAAAAAAAAAATCTAATAATTTAACTATCAGACATTGTGCAGATTTTGTTATTAAGTGTACTAACTATTTTTTTTCTTTCTTTCAACAGAGCATTGCAGTTCTTTCTATCATAATAGCTGGTGCTTGTGCAACTTATTCTGTGATAGGAGGCTATAACGGCTTAGGCGGCTATAGCAGTTTAGGTGGCTATAGTAGTTTGGGCAGCTATGGTGGCTATGGCGGCGGTTACGGTGGCTATGGCGGTGGTTATGGTGGCTACAGCGGGTACAGTGGATATAGTCCTGTTAGTTTTACTTTAGGAGGAGCCGGCTACTCCAGTTATGGTGGTTATGGTAGCAGCCTTGGCTACGGTGGATCAGGCCTTGGAAGTATTTCGTACAGTCGTCCATCTTATGTTAGTGCTCCTGTTGTCAGAACAGTAGCACAGCCTGTCGTTACGGCAGTTGCAGCCCCTCAACCCGTTGTTACTGCAGTCGCAGCTCCGCGACAAGTTTATACAGCTGTTGCAGCTCCCCGACAAGTTATCAGAACTGTTGCTGCCCCTGCACCCGTCATTAGAACAGTTGCTGCTCCAGCTCCCGTAATTCAAACTTTTGCTGCACCAGCTCCAGTAGTTAGAACCGTTGCTGCCCCAGCACCCATAATTAGAAGAGTTTCTGTCCCAGCCCCTGTCATTAGAACTGTTGCTGCTCCAGCACCCGTATATAGAACCGTAGCTGCTCCAGCACCCGTATATAGAACCGTAGCTGCCCCAGCACCTGTCTACAGAACTTATGCTGCTCCGGCACCTGTCTACAGAACTTATGCTGCTCCCGCCCCCGTTGTAAGGACTGTAGCAGCTCCAATTGTTAGGAGTGCCCCAGCAGTGAGTGTTGTGCCCGTTGCTTCATATTCCAGCGGCATCGGAGGTTACAGTTATGGCGGTCTAGGAGGCGGCCTTGGTTATGGCGGTGGCGCCCGAACCTACAGCTTCCCCACAGTTAGAAATTACAGTGGAAAAAGCATCAAATAAGTTCCTCAATTCCTCTGGTGTCAGGTAAGGTTTCATTCAAAATTTATTTATTTGCATTAAAGTAATATCCGTAAAATATTTTCTTACATTACAGACACGAAAATTCTCTTATTTAGAAAGATTATCATGAATTTTAAAACGTATATATCAAATAGTAAAATACATAATATTTTTATTCGATTAGCATTATATTAATTATACTAATTATGATTTATTTAAGAAATCTTAATGAAATTCGACTTAGCAAGTCACTCGCATATCCTAAGCACCATTAACCCCTTGCCTGCCGACGAAAATTTACGAAATTCGCTTCAAAGTACCAGCGTTCCCTTTAAACTCTAAAATGAGTAAATCTTTCAAAAACACTGTCAAGACCACTTTCAAGTTTGTTTTATTGCATTGTCAAAAAATGTCAGTAGTTTCACTGGTAGCAGTACAATACAAAGGTATGTACTTCAGAAAAACGTATATATACGCCCGGGGCAGTTAAGGGGTTACTGAATTAAATGTCCAAAATTCCGTTTTGAATTTTAAAGTCTGATTAATTTATAATTAAAGTTTATTTGTTTTAACTTAGTTTATTTTCGTGGTAATAGTTTGATCTTTATATATTTCTTCTAAGATAGAAAGAATTGACGCCTTTGTAACGCGTTGATTTGTTTAGTTTTACAATGTCAATTTTTTTTTTTTTTTTTTTCGTATTATGTTGCTCTAATAACGTAATTTCTTCATTTACTTCAGTCATTAAAATGCACAAATAGAGAAATTTCTTTCATTTAAAGTCAGAGTTTCCGACTATGAAATACTTTATAATCTTACTTTTTTTGCAAATAAAAAAACGAAATTTGGATTTACACATTCTTTTTTGAGAAATGAAAACAAAGAAAATCCCTCAGCTCTAAATAAAATGTGTTTAATTATTTACTATAAAATGCAGTAAATTCTTATTTCGAAAAATTTCTTTTAAAATAATATATAACAAATGCACCGCAGATTCCTGAAGCAAAGACTGAATCAGCCCCAACAAGAGTGAAAAGTAATTAGGCCGGGAATCGAATCTGAATCCTTTTTCTTAAAGACTTGGTTACTTTTTGTTTAATGGGAATTATATATTTTGGACTTTCCGTTAGAAATCTGTGGTATATATTTGATAATAGTTTTCGAGTTAGATATTTATTGCTAAGTAGCGATTATATAAATAAATAAATAAATAAAATTTTCTCCATAAGATAGCATTTGGATTTGCAAAAAAAAAAGTTATAAAGATTCTAACTTTTACACACCAGTGAATAGTGCGGATTAGATATCAATTGAGATCGTTCAGTTGGTTCACCATTAGCCTATTAAGTCAGTGAATGTTGGTCAGAATATTGGCCCGGATATTTTTCGCTCTTCTTAGGATTGATTCAATTTTGCGCAGGGAAACTGAATATATAAATAGTTAAAGTTATTATTTTAAATATGGTAAATGTACATAATTCATACTAAATAATTCTTGCCAAAATTTAGCACATTTTAGGGATATGCCTATGAAAAACTTACATATACTAAGTTATTAATATATAAACAAATTAGTTTAATTTGGAAAGTGATAATTTCAAAATGAAAACATTAAGTACTTTGAGACTTTTCCTTGAGGAAACCAATATTATTTATATATTGGTAATTTATTTATATGTTTTATGATAGTTATATCCCCAATATGTACTAAATTTTGACAATTCAATGTATTTTATTGTATTACATGCTTAAATTTCAACCGTTTTTGCGTTTTGTCTAAAAGTATTATTCCTTTGAAATACGACACACACTGGCCAATAAATTAGAAACCTGTAAGAGTTTTTACAAATGCTCGCTGGCGGCGAAGGTATGCAAAACCTGTTACAAACCTTTGGGGAATGCTCTGTTTTTATGGAAGTGGTCCCCTGGTGTTACTTGAGGATAATCAAAAAGCCATGCAGCATCTGGATATATTGATAGATTAAATGCATCCCTCAATGTTACATTTTTACTCCGAAGTTAATGGATACTTTGTGCTCGATAATGCAACCATACATCGTGGCAGAATCGTTCGAGATTGGTTCAGTGAACACCAATTTGACTTCTACCTAGATGTCGCAAAGCCCGGATCTTAATCCAATAGAAAATGTTTGGGACATGTTGGAAAGAAGTATCCGTCAGCAATATCCTCTTCTATCCAACGTATGGTAAACTCTGGGCATAAAGCTTGTAGAATCGCTGCCCACGCGAATACTGGCTGTTATTCATGCTAAAGAAGATCCAACATACAGAAAAAGGTCCAATAAAATATTAATGTAAAGGTTTCTAATCCATTGGCCAGTGTGTGTATTATCATAATAGCATTGTTGGTATCAATTATATATCTTTCTTCATTTATAACTAACAGGCTTTGCCCGCTTCGATGGTCACTATATCCAAATAATACCTCTTAATTGAATAATTGAAACATTCAAGTAAATATATTTAGATTGGCAGTTTTTTTTTTTTTTTTTTTTTTTTTTTTTTTTTTTTTTTTCAGCAAATCAAAACCATGGCCAAGTAGTATGATATACAGCCGTTTAGGAAATGTAAATGACATTTATTTATTTAAGTTTCGTTATGTTGATCTGAAGCACGTATAATTTAAAATGAACTAAATAAGAATTCCATGCATTCGAAAGTCATGGGCAAGTACTATAGTATACAGTTACCAATGAAATATAGATAACATTTAATTATTTGAGTTTCATTATGTTGATCTGAAGCACGTATGATTTAAAATGAATTAAATATGCATTCCATTAGGGAACAGCTTTAGTATAGGACTCCTTTGGCGAAATTTGAAATTCGGCACCGAAGTAGCTCGGATATTTCTCACCAAGGTCTTTACTTCCAAAACTGCTATAGCCATTTTAATTCCTCGCCAAAATGACACAAATTATTAAAAGTCGCCAAGGGAGCCCTACACTATAGCTGTAGTACATTATGCTGCCTACACTATATACTGCGGGCGATAAAATCAAGAAAAAAATATATGAGAATTTTGGATTAATTGAAATTAATAGTTTAAAAATAAATAAATAAAAATAAAAATTTTAAAGCTGTTATGACTGTAGTTTTGTCAGTACAGGTCTAATTCTTCAAAAAAAAAAAAAAAAAAAAAAGATTATTTTTTTATGGTAAAAAATAAATAAATAAAATAAAAAATTTGTAAGCATTTTATTTTATTGGCATCAGCTTGAAATTACAACCCAAAGAAAAGTGTACAAGAAAAATGCAAAAAATCGCTTAAAACATAATTTAAAAAAGAAATCTAATAGAGATATATAAAATCTAAAGGTCTGTTACAAATCTGCACGCATTCTTTTATCTAGAAAAAGTTTTTTTCAGAAATGTACGTGTCACAGTTTTTTCTGTACGTCGCACACAGACAGGCAGACAAACATTTTCTTTTATTAATATGGATATAAAGGTTCTTAGATATTTGTATCCAATCCTCCCTCAACTAAATGTTGCTATTTATCAGGATTTTGATTTAGTAATTTACCTGAATTTTGTGGTTGTCACGTAATAAATCCTGAGTTTTGATGATTATCACGTTAAAATATCATTATATATACGTGAATATATATTTATATATTTCTAAATTTCGAATTTGAAGAATGATTTTTATGAATTCTTAAAACATAAATAAGAATATTTTATAACTGTGCATTTAAATTTTATTATAAACTTTGTCGATTATACAATTAACAAATTCTTAATACAGAAACTAAGCATGTTTTTATTATTTTTTTAAATATATATATTATTGAATTTCACGAATATAATACTTATACTGGGATATCAGTAGTTTGATATGCATTTATCAGTAATGAATCGTATGATTATATCCATTATCTTCTACATTACATTCTCTTTCACTTTATTTTCAGAGTTCCTGATATTCTACAGTAGGAATTCCAAGATGTTTTCCACGCAGTCCTATTTCCATAACTAGGCATACTCCAAAAGATCTTCAAACTGATGAAATTTTGAAAAAAAAAAAAAAAAAAACTTTTAATTGTCGAATTTTACATTTTGATCCAAATCATAATTTAATTGTAAGAAACTGAAGCTGGAAAACTATTTCGTAATAAAATGTTTGTCTTAATTTATTTAGTTTTGTTTTATTCTTTTTTTTTATTTCTGTAACAAAACACTTTGACTTTTAGCGTATATAAAGTTTTACAGAAATATTCCAAAACTTTAAAGAATGCAGGGTTCAAAGCAGTTTTTGAATTTTTTTCAAAAATTTCCAGTTTAACTGATTTACAAGAACATTTGGAATTAATAAGAAGTTTTATCAAAAAAAAAAAAAAATTTATTAAAAAAAAAAAGTTTCTTGAGAACTTATATCAAAAGAACTTTTTCATAAAAGTTTTGGAAATATAAGTTCTTACTAAAACTTTTTTTAAATAAAAGTTCTGATAATGGAAGAGGTTTTTAAATATATTTTCTCAAATATAAGTTCACAAACGTATGGCTCAGAATTTGACGTGCTATTATTGAGCTAAAATCTCGGAGATGGTGGTTTCCATGTAGTGTTCTTCTAGTATTCGAAGTACACCCACTTAAAGCCACAAGCTACTTTCATTCATTTTCTTTTTTTTTTTTTTTTTTTTTTTTTTTTTTTAATTTAAATGTCTGTATTACTTCTCTAAATGTACCAGACTTGATAGTAAGATCCTCAAAATATATTTCGCAGGGTAAAATGGGAGTTATTAAAATTTTACAATAAAATAAAACTAAAGTAAAAATATTAACAACAAAATAATTGACTTCATAAAATGGCTTTATTAATAGAATTTTAATCTCAAATATTTACTTATTTCATTTTGCATTGTAATGAGAGGGGGGGGTGGAAGGGAGTTGAAGCTAGGACGTATTACACATCTAGGCACTTTAATTTATTTTCACCTAATACCAAATACTTTATTAAGAAAGTAGTAATCTTCCCCCTCTTCCTAAACAGTCAAATAAATCGAAGTATTTTGCATCTTTGTATCTTTACCTTCTATATCACATATTTAGAAACAGGATGACTTCGCAAGAGGTTTCCGTAAAGAGGAACTTTTATGAAGTAAAGATCTTAGGAACTTTACCTTAGGAACTTTTATGATTAAGAACTTGTATGGTCGTGGCCAGGCGGTTTTTGCAAAAACTTTTACTATAAAATTCTGATCAAACAATTTTTGTAGGAACTTTTATTTTTAAAATTCTTATGTATTAAAAGAAAAATGCACAGTTATTTTGGAACGCTGACAGAATGTGTGCTAAATTGCTTATAATTAATAATTGCTTAAAATATAATTTGGTGTAGCATTCACTTTATTTTTACCTTACGCTATGTTTTTGTAAAAAGAAATTATTACAGTTTAAGGCAGTGATTCTCAATTTTTGTGTGGCCATGCCGCATTTAAAATCTTACTACTAAGTGCATGCACAATACAGGTAAATTTCTGCTAAATATATTGTAGTAATTATGGCTGCATATCGGTCAAATTCACCCATTCTTCCTTTACTATGTAATCCTATGTGGTTTTTATTGCTTCTTAATGAGAATATCTCATTCAAAAATAAATTTTTTGAACTCTGTTTTTTGAATATTACTCTTTGAACATGTCACCTTCTAGCTTAGTTAAATATTTCTTTTTTTTGAGATTGAAAATTAAAGTACAAAGTTTACTTATTAAAGTAAATTATTTAAATTTATTTTTAAAAAAATGCTCATTAAGCTAAAAGGCAACATGTTCAAAAAGTGTAATTCAAAAAACAGAATTTGAAAAAGCTTCATTTTTGAATAAGAAACATTTATAATATAAAGTTGCAAAAGTCCCACAGAATAACATGGGAAGGAAGAAATGGACTGATATGTAGCTTTAAAATGCAAAGCACGAACATCCTATTAGAAAACTCTTATTTCCACGTCAATATGTGGGAAAATCCTAAAGTAAAATCCTGAGAGGACAAACAAAATCCTAATTTGCATCGAAAATAACTTTCATTATATATCCGAATAAGCTGCCGTTTTGCTTTTTTCCTGGCACTTAACTTTCTTCGACTGCCTGTTCACTTCCACTTTGTTCAATTTTTAATTAAAAAAATCTATAAATTTTATTTGGGTACGTTTATCTGAAAATAAGTATAATGCACATAATATTCTTTTCCAAAATTTTGAAAATAAGTAATTTGCACAATACAAATAAATGGTTACACTTTTTGCAAGAAAACCTGTTGTTAAATAATACAAGAAAGGAAAATCATGTTCGCATAGATTATTAACACTTTCCAACTGTACTTACTCCTTGTCTCGTTTAAACTTTCAGGTACTTTGTTTTATTACACACAACGGACAGACAAGTATACTAAATGAATTCATAATCATTCTTAAAATTGCTGGAAGGTGTTACAAACGCTTAGTGAAATTGAAAATGTAATTCTAGCAATTTCCGGATATAGCCTTCAATGTATATGAATATTTTTGTGTGACCCTGTCAATCTTAAAGCAACTCATAATGTATTCTAAATAAAAATAGAGAACATCCCGAAGTGAACCTGAAAAACATTTATAAGTTTGAAGGAATTCCATGAATATTTACGAGAGTTAGAGCGTAGACAGACAGACAAACCGAAGTCATAAACACTTTTCAACTTTCTTGAAAAGTGTTAATACTAGTAATGTGTGGACAAGTCATATGTGAAAAGAATGGTACATCCAAAATGAAATGGTATCTAACAGTAACTATGTTTATTTTTATATTTGGACACATATATACATAAAATATATATATATGTGTATCCAATATACATGCATATATACATATACATGGCGACCATAATTAAATTGACAGTGTCCACAGTGCTCTGTAGAGTGATCTAATTGCGAGAATGGCACCAAATTTTGTAGGATGATTTAACAAGACGGGGAACGAAGGATTGCACTAAAAAGAATATTGATTCCGAAAGTCACCGCTAGGGGAATATGTGGCGCTGTGTAAAAGAAATGAGAGTTCTAAAAAATACACACATATTTCCATACTCTTGTATTCTGGTACACTTGGAAATCTTCTAAGGGGCACCAGCATACCCTGACATCCCTTGTGAGTATCACTGGTTTAAAGTGTACGATAAGAGGTACTGTATATGAACATTTCCAGAGTCCTTTAAATAACAATTGAAAACTGTTTTAGCGACAATTTTATTTGGCTTCCATTACTGTGTGCATTTGATTGAGTATTATAACTACAGTCGGTAACGAAAGTCTCCGAACACTAACAAAAATTTCTATATAAATAAGTACACTTAACACTGTTTTGTTAAATAAATCCTTGTCGAATCCTGTTTTTAGACTGACTAAGAACAGGATTCGACAAGGATTTATCTAACAAAACTGTATTAAGTGTACTTTTTTATATAGGAATCTTTGCTAGTGTTCGGAGACTTTTGTTACCGACTGTACATTTCGTAAGACATTTGAGGTTGTTATTAATTTGAAAAAATATATTTTAAATTATTCACAGAATTTTCTCTTATACTACTCTTAAAAAAAGTTCTATCTTAAAATAAATAAGTTAATTGACCATATCAAGCAAGAGGTTTTTTTTTTTTTTTTTTTGAATCGACTTGAGTTAAAAATGCAATTCTTTGAGCAAATTAGTAGTTCTTTATTTAAGCAAACTTGAGTTGTCCATATTTATCGAAACTTGAGTTATTTCTTGTCATTCAGCCACTTGTAAGTGGCAGCATCGCTCTCGCTGCAATGCATTTCTTCAGTCGCACGCAAGTGAAACGGGCAACGCCATTGTAAAGTGATCCAGGTTATTAAAATCATTAGTAAAACAAATAAATGACTCAAATACAATAAATAACTCAACTTTGAGTGCATTATGTTAACGCATTCAATTCCTTGAATTTAACTCCAGATGAGGGGATGCGTTTCTTCTAGGTGAATAAGTGGAGAATTCACTCAAGTTGAGTTATTTTCATTCTTTCATTTTAAGAGAGTTAGTCGATTAATTTTTGGTACTCCTGTGTATTTATTGTTATTTTTTATAAATGACACATAGTGCACTTAAATTTAGCTCAGTATAAAAAATGCATAACACAATTTGAAATATACTTCAAGAAATTTTGAACTATAGCCTTAATATATATGTCAATATGAATTTGTAAGTAAATAGTAAATGCATTCTGTAACGTATTTTATATTTAAAATGCTTTTGCGGATATAAAATGTGTGTTAATTTAATTATATTTTGTGCATTCCGAAGATGTTAAAATATACATTTCAATACTTTTAAAGATTAAATTATCGGTTTCACTAAAAAGTGATTCCACTGCAGCAGCAGCCTGTATTTTATTTATTTATTTATTTATTTATTTATTTATTCTACCATGTTTTATCATTCCAATAGTACTAATTTAGTAGTAAACACCACTAAAATAATGAAACTTACCAATAAAACATTGGTTGCAGCAAAATTTGCTTTACATTTTCTTACCGATTTATATAGTAGAGGAAGTATTGTTTTTGGATCAAATTTTCTAAACTGAGTTTGAGTTATATTTACATGTTTTGAGGTCCCCGGAACCCAAAAAATCATGTTTTAACCGATTAGTCCCTGTGTGTGTGTTATCAGCATATCTCAAGAACAAATAATAGCAAGAAGTTCTAACTCACTATCCTGCACATACTCCTAAATCTGCATGATATAGTGATGCTACATTAAAATTTTTGTTGACATCAAGCAAAAAATTCATGTACAGGGACATCGAACAGAATTCAAATACATTACGTCTATGGGGGAAATTTCTAATAAGTACAGTGTGACAGGCAGCCAATAGGTTGCCCTAAACAAAATGGAATGAACATATTTGTTATACTATGCATAAAAGAACGTTTTATGTAGTTTGTAGTATGGAAATAATTCACTATTCGTTTACGGGGCTTCCCAAAGTATTTGGATATATTGGGGCTATACTTGGAAATTGCTCGAAGTGTATTTTATTTTATGTTAGATGTTTTTCGCATAATACTAAATTTAAGTGCACAATCTGATGTACATATAGTTTAGAAACAATATACAGGGCTACATAAAACTAAACCTGATGTCCTTTTCTATTGAATGTAATTAATCGAAGTGCTTTGCTACATTTTACTATGTCGACGAATACTGCTCAGGAAAATTCTTTTTCATACTCATACTGTAAACAAAGTATTTTTTAAAGTTCTATTTTTAACTGTAATTTTTTTTATACTATCATGTTTTGAGGTACAGTCGGTAACAAAAGTGTCCGAACACTAGCAAAAATTCCTATGTAAAAAAAGTACACTTCATACGATTTTGTTAAATAAATCCCTATAGAATCATGTTCTTACACTGACTAAGAACAGGATTCGACAAATATTTATTTAACAAAACCGATTGAAGTGTACTTTTTCTACATAGGAATTTTTGCTAGCGTTCGGACACTTTTGTTACCGATTGTATCTGAAATATGAAAGCACAATTTTTCGCGGTTGATCTGCATGTACATCTGTTATCAGCATAACTTAAAACAAATAACTGCAGGAAATTAAAGTTTCGTATTTTGAAGCTCGTATTAGGTTGCCACTTGAAAAATTTGATTAAAATTGGCAAGTTTGGAGTCAAATTAATAAAAGCCTTGAATTTAAAAGGAATGTAGGCACAATAATTGAGCGAGACTACAGCCCCTCCTTCTCACAGAATTATATATCAAATAAAACTCTTCCTAAACCTATATTATATTGTTATTAAATTAGATTGATCTTTATTTTCTTACCTTATTGATCTTACGACTTAATCTTCAATCTATCTTTATAATATTGAAATACAAGGTCAGAGAAAATTGTGTGAGTGACACACCAGATTATTATTATTTATCCGCGTTTGTAATGATCGATAGATGGCGCTTTTTTAGCTTTTGTTGTTAGTAAATATAATAGCCACGTGTATTTATTATTGTTCTATTTGTGTTAATACTTAATATTCGTGCTATAATTTCTCCGCCATTACATCATGGAAAATTGACTGCTTTTGGAAAAAATATTTCAGTTTATTCAAAGTTCGATCGGAAGTAGATATTTAACTGAAGCTGACCAAATATTAGTTTCAAATCATCTGATTAATTCTTTACTTCCATTAGCCGAAGCAACTGAAATTTTAAATTTGTCATTTGGAAATAAATGGAAGCTTAATTCTGGATTTCTTGATCCTTTGGAGTTACACTGTGACACACAACAGTATACATTATCTTTTTTACCGGATTTATTCATTTTTATTCAATAAATATATGTGAAACTAAACTACAGCAAGCAATGGCGTCTTGACGAAAGCCGAAAGCTATACCGAAAGCTATGTTAATTGTAATTTCACCTTAGCCCACCAGAGGGCGAGCATTTCATTACAATCGAGGATATTTATTGTTATTATTATTATTTACTAGCAGGCTACGCCCACTTCGCTGGTCCCTATATTTAAATAAAATTTCAAAAGAACTGAATCTATTTATTTTTATAACACATTATTAAAAAAAAAAAATTATATTGAAATCGCTCTAAATTTTCAATAAATATAATAAATTTTTAAAAATATTCGGCCTTCAAATGAATGAATTAAATAAATAAAAATTAAGTAGCGAAATAGTCGTTGCTAAGATACGCAGACAATTGAAGTGAAAGAATAAACTTTAGAAAAATGAAACACAGAAGCCAATATTTAAAATCGAAAAAAAAAATAATAATTTTAAAAATCCAAGTTCGAAATTCGAAAAAATCGCAAAGAGGTGCACACCTACAGGGTCCCAGGAACCTATCTACTAAATTTTATAGCTCTGTGATCAATTGTGTAAGCACCAGAGCGCAGATAGACACACATAGACACACAGACACATCTCTTTATTTATATAGATTTATTTATTCATTTATCTATTGAGTGAAACTTTGAACTATTGATTTTAACAGTGGAATATTTTATCAACTTTGCTTTACACAAATTGTAACAAGGAAGATGTAAAAAGGAAGCTATCCTTGTCGCTCATGATACCAGGGACAAATATACAATTTATTTTGGCGCCACTCCCCTACCATGGTCTGAAAATTATAAATATCTCGGTATTATCCTTGATCAAATTCTTACTTTTAAAAGTCATATCATTTCAACGCGTAATAACATATCATTTCAACGCGTCTAACCGCTATATCTGATTGATCTGAAAATTTATGTGCATGTTACAAACCACTTTCAAACGTACTGTATCAATTTTGTAGAACATAGCACTTGTAGTCTTTTTACAGTGACACAAATAAAAATTCTTTATCATTGTGGTTTATGAGCTCAAATTATTTAATGTACGATAGCGTCTGTACGCCTCATTCGATTAAGTTGAAAATTTATATAATTGTTATAGGTGACCATCGCACGAACGGTATAGAATTTAGTGAATCTAGCATTTATAGATTTTTACAGGAATACAACGAAAATTTCTTTTTCATCATGATCTATGCCTGATCATGAAATATTTGAAAGGCAATCGCATTAATTTAAATAACATACTACATAGAGAAAAGTACTTATGCACCTTATTATAATTTTTTCTTTTGTTTATTTAATGACACCTCTTACTTTATTTATAGAACCATTAATTACTTAAAGATTGGAAAGTGGAGTGGAGTCACTCCAGATTTTTTTTCTCCTTATACTTCAATCGTAAAAACTTTTTAAAAAATTATTCCAGGGAACAAAGTACTATATACTTTTAGACAAAGTTCATTAACAAACATGCATAAAACATAACACGTACATAACAATTTTTGCTTAAACCAAGTTTTTCGAGAAATTCTCGTAATTTGCTACTTCATTTGTGTTATACGACCTGTTGTTTGCGATGATTAAAATTTCCACCATAAAATACAGAAATAAATTTGATAAAAAAAAAAGTAACAAAACACTTCCTTTTTATTTTTTAAAAGAAAAGTTACATTTTGAATGAAAATTTTGTCCATTTTGAGTAGATTATAAAGTAAAATAAAAATAAAAGGAGCTGTATATTGTAGGAGTCGCACACGAATACGATATACTTACTCTTAAGTAGTTACATAGGTTTCGAAGGCTTAAAAAAAGCATAGTTTCTTTCTTTCTTTCTTTTCCTTTCTTACTTTTTTTTTAATATAATTAACAAATTTTCTCATTCAAGATTTTGAGCATATAAGAGCAAACTTTAACCAATATTTTATAAAATTTTCTTTAAAAATTTTGGAAAATTCAGTCGGTTGGTCCTGGTTTTCGAAGACCTTTCAAAAAAAGTGGTGGACACGATTTTTCAAAAACGTGGGTTACATCGATGTTATTGAAATTTTGCACAATTCTTCAGAATAGAATTGACTAGTGCTTGAATGAAGAATTTAAAAAAATAATAATAAATAAATTTGAATTTTTGAAAAAGTTGTAGGTAAAAACAGTACAATTTTCGCAAAAACAGAACATTTTGCCTGACGTATAGCCTTTTAAAATTAGTTGTAAGTAGGAAAATATATATATATAAATCCGTCGTTAAATCACTAGACAATTCTAAACATTTTTTTTTTTTTTTTTTTTTTTTATTGAAATCGGAAAAATCATCAGTTTACAGAGAGAAAGAAATGAAGTACATTGTGGTGTGTTTGCGACATTTTTCATTGGTACATTTTAACACCTTTATGCTCACTAAACTTAATGAAATTAACATACATATTTTTAAATATTTAAAATTATATTCCTTTTTAATATGATTTAAAAAGCATTCATCATTTGTTTACAGAGCTGCAGAAAAGAATAAGGATATGTTAGTAGCTATAGCTGAAAACTTCTCGAAATGCATTTCAAGTTTGTGTTATACATTTCCCCTCTTGCCTTGCTAAATTTATTGAACTATGCGATGCTTATACATTGGACAATATATAGGGGTACACTAAATTAGATGAAATCTTTTCTATTTCATGTACTTGATAGAAGTATTTTACTAAAATATACCATATTTAGAAGAAATATCCATATTCTTTTTATAAGCACAGAAAAGTTCTAAAACGAAGATTGGTGTGTATGTTGGTGTTTGGGAATAAGGCCGATTAGCTGCACTAGGGTCCAAGACCTGGGGGAGAGTGAATTCCGTGGAGGTCAAATTGAAGATCGGATCTGTTAATAAAAATTTCTTCAGTTAAAAAAAGGTGAAAGAAAAAGAATGCGAGAACGACATCAAATTAATTTTAAATAGAGTAATGGCAGCATTGTTGGTAAAGAAACACATATCTTTATTACAAAGAAAATTGATCAATTTGTGTATATGTTTAGTTCATTACATTTGAAATGCCACTTGCATGCGTGGAATTGAAAGGTAACGAATTATGTATTGTCACACCGACAACGTGGTTGGCATTTATGGTGTTGCTTTGTGAAGGTGGTAAATATTTGGAAGCATAACGTGAAACCTGGAAACGTGTTGTGGATGGCAATGTTGAAATAGAGAAAGTGGATTACTTTTTCAAATTTTTTGTATGACCTCGTTGAGTCATGATTGAGGGTAAAAATGAAGAACGATTGGAAAACAAAGAACAAATTTGTTTGTTTATATTACTAATCTAATACACTCCTTCTCATATTTAAAAGGACACTTTATGTTTTGAAATAACTAATGTAAAAATAATTGTGAACAAGATTATACTAAGTGCACTTAATATATCTAGTATTCTAAAAACTAAAACTGCTATTTTTTTTTTTTTTTAATATGAAACAAAATTAATCAGAAAAAATGCAAAAGATTGTTTTCTCCACGTTTTTAGATGGTCATAATTATAGGGACAATCAAGATTTTTTCGTTTTATTTAACTTACTAGCGGATAAATTACAGTTGACATGCGAATTTGTTAACTACTGGGTTAGATTAAATCAAATATGAGCCTTCGAATTTTCTTGGACGGACATTACTGATAATTCCTCGAAAAAAAGAACGTTCATGCAGTGAAGTATGATAAATGTGTTTTTTAAGTGGAAGGATAATTTCAATCCGCCGAATTTCTAATGAAATTCGAAGATCTAAAATTGCTGAAGGAAATGTGATCAAACGTTGAACTGCTGGTTCGATAGGAGAGAGATCTAATGCAAAATCAGATTTGTTTTACACAAATTGAAGACTCATAATTCATCTTACTGTTCTACTCATAATGACTGCTGCTGAATTTGCTCGTAATTTTTAACGAAAGGTTGGAGTCCACATTTATGCATGTTTAAAATAATTAATCATATGTTAAAATGAATAAAAAACCTGTAATAATCAATAAGCATTTAATGGGAGAAAGAACGTCTGTGTTAAAGTTGAATAAAGACAATATTAAACGGTAAAATGTTGCATTTTCGGATGAAAAACATTTTATTCTTGATTAACCAAATGGTTTTAACAGTTACTGGCACGATCTGAAGATAGCGAAAGACAGAGCAGATTTTTTAAAGGCAGATATGAATCGGGCTTTTTAAAGGTGGATCTATGGTGCTCTGGAGAGCTGTTTCTACTGAAGGCAGAATGAATTTAGTAATTTTTTTTATTAATATGAACATCAAGAGAATATCCGCAAATTTTAAACGTGGAATTCTCAGATTTTTGTTAGATTTTGGGGGGTAATAATATTTTTTTTCAACAAGACTTACATTTTTGCTCTACTTCTAGAGCAATAGGAAATAGTTTGAAGAAAGAAACTTCTGTATTATTGCCTTTAACGTGGCCTAAAATTTGAAGAAAACTTAACTTATCATATTAGAAAAGTGCATGCAAGTGGAAAGCTATTTTAAATAGTTTAAATATATTCAGAATATCATCTATGCTGTATGAAATGGTACTGAAACTGAATATTAAAAAGAAAAAAAATATATTTATGTATACCAGAGCGAATGTCTGACTGTTTCACCCTATAAAGAGACCCCATAAAATATTAATTTAAAAAATAACTGAAAAAAAAATTACTAAGATTCAAGCTGTCCTTATAATTGTAAACACCTGAAAAATCATCTTTTTGACCGTATCTAAGTTTTCTAAGATAGAAAAACGATATAACTATTTAAATATAGCCTATTAATGAAATTCAAATTAATAAAAAATATATTTGTTTAAATAATAGTGTTCAGTGTTTAGTTAATATAGAAAAACAGGTGTCCTTATAATTATGAGAACAGTGTATTAGACTTACAAATGTATGTAAATATCTTTTCTTATAATACGTTTAATTTAAAAGAATTTTGTACTTAAAAGGTACAAATCTGTTAACTTACATACATAAAATTATCAGCAGCATCTACTTTCTTTTTTATTTCTTTGATAATTTCTGAATATATTTAATTTTTTTTCCTCCTTTACTATGTTCAGTAAGTGATAAATTTTATTCTTTTTTTTTTTTTTTTTTTTAATCTACTATAAAATTCACTATTTTCATTTATTTCCATAAAAATCAATTGTTATTTTAGTTCTTCTTCTTCCTAGAAATCATCTCGAATCCTGTTATATCTGCAAAAATTAGTTTTCATTGGTCACTTCCCTTCGCGCATTGGGACGAATATTTTTAGCTATTTTGATAACAATCATAGAATTTTTAGCGTAAATTTTGTTCCTTTCTTTTCTCTTTCGCTCCGAATTCTAAAAGAAAAAAAAATTGTCTTAACATAATAGTGGAAATTGTAATGGTAGCATCATTTAAATACGAGTTTAATGCAATATAAACAGTTTGAGTGAAAGAGGAAGAGGAATCTAGTGGTGATGGAACGCTATTAATAAAACGCATCTATTGAAAAACCCTCAATGCCCTATCTATCTTTACTTTAACCATTAACACGTTGAGCGCCACGCAAATTCTTAAAATCCATTAAAATTCCATAATGATTCCTCCTATAAAAAATAAAAATTAAGCAAATTTTTAATAAATTTTCAATCATTAAATGTAATATTTTTAGTTTTATATTCTATTTTATATACGCCACTGGTGATTGACGCGATTTTATATCATATTTGACACTGTCAGCCACCGATGGCTGACAGGGCGCTCAACGTTTTAATTTTTTATTGGTATTGCTTTTACTTTCGGGGTAAAATTTTCGCTGAAATGTTTGAAGTATAACATGTTCTGCACACTCCTAAAGTTTCAAGATGATTCCTTCAGTACTTAGAGATACATGACAAAATGTCTAGGATCTAGAATGGCTGACATGGCGCTCAACGTGTTAACACTATCTATCATACGGTTGACGAATCAAGGGCCCGATCATGCCGAAAGTGGCTCCAGAACTCAATGTTCATTCGGACCCCTTCACCTTGTTATATACTGATAGAAAAAAAATAAACATTTTAGACGCGCTAAATTGCCATTTTATGAACATTTACAAGGTATTGTTTTTTATTCACGACGAATTTTCTTAATAACTGCTTTGAAGAGTTTAAATACGTTTCTTTTTAAATTTTTAGACATTGTATTTTTATTTCGTTTCATGCAATCAAAATATAAATATCCGTAAATTAGGTATTACGTCCAAAATAAAATATAAACTATCTATTTCAGTCTCTTCTGTGAGTGCAAAAAAAATCTGGTGTGTAACAACCACATAACTTCCATTACTACAAACATTATAGACTCTTTTTGCAAGTAATATGATTAGAAGACATAAAAATTGACCTAATCAATCAGGCGCCTATCAATTTTCCTGTAGCAACAAACTAATGCATACATCTAAAAACACGTAATAGAGAGCTTATATAGTGAAATGAAACAAAATCTGCAGACCTGTTTTTGAAATATCTATTCCCGAGATCTAACACTGACCTACCTAATCAGGATATCTATGAATTTCATGCAATAACCAAGTAATATATACGAAAAGATATCTGAAAAGGGTTTTAAGTAGCAACTTTGAAGAACATCGTTAGAGCGTTTTTTCAGATAAGGATTTTCAGCGCCAATTTTCTCCAAAATTTGGCATATTCATCAACTGATCAGAAATCATATAATTACGTATGAAAGGACATCTAAAAGAGAGATAATATGGGTAGTTTGAAGAATACCCGTAGAACCATTTTTTAAGAATCCCACTTGCAAGGTCTAAAACTGATCAACTTATAAAGGACGCCTATCAGTTTTCCAAAAGACCTACATAAGGACATCTAAAAAAATATATAGAGAAACTTTGAAGAAAATCGTTAGAGTTGTTTTTGAGATACAAACTTACGATCCCACATCAGATTTTTTTATGTTTAATTTCTGGCTTTCTAATCTTTTTTCTTCTTAAAATTATTATTGGCGAAATCATCTGTACACCTGACATGTTTTAATTATGTATTTTAGTAATTGCTTAGAAATAGCTTTGATATCTTATTGCTTAGATTTCAAAAGATTATTAATTTTATATTAATTAACGTGGTTAAGACAGAAACATTCATAAATTGGGTATTACATGTACTCGTATAAAATAATAATAATAAAATGCCTGTTTATTTTTGTCTCTATCCCATAGTATAAAATAGTACATTGTGGCAATTACAAAACTATCTTTATATCATTATCTATAATAGTGCCAACCAGGGCTCGTAAAATATGGTTGCCTCGTCGCCACTGGCGACCAATATATTTTAAGTGCGGTCTATGTTTTAAACTTTAAGGAAACTCAACCTTTTTGTTTGTTTGTTTGTTTTGTTTTGTTTTGTTTTTTCTTTAACATTTTGGTGAAAAGATTGGTCCCAGAATCGGGTCCCGGTTCTACTCCCGATGTAAGCTAACTCACACCGTTTTGATTCCCACTCCTCTCACCACGTTTGAATCCATAGACCTTATATAGGACATTATAAAAGGTCTATGGTTGAGTTAATACACCATTAGAAGATTTACATCACTTTTCTCCGTGCAGGTTTCACAACTCGGGGTTAAATTACTGCACCTTTTTAGGGAATTGGTTTACTGTGTTTCACGTGCTTTGGGTCCTAGTGATGAATCGTTGTGCCGGTGTAATGATGTATCGATGATCTATGGTGTATCAATTTAGTGAAAATAATAATACCGGTTTTACGTTTAAACAGGTGCTTCGTGATGTATTATTCTGTCCTAGTAAATATTCGTTTTTTATGTACAGAATTTTAATTTCTCTATTCAAATAAATTTCAAAATAAAAAAATAAACGGCGATGGGTGAGGGTGGGGTGGGATATTTTTTACTGGCTACCAGAAATTTTTGCTGATGACCACCTTTTTTCAAATTCCTGGAGCCCTGAAGCCAACTACTAATTAACATGCACAAAAAATTAATCATGGCTTCTCCCAATAAAGATTTTATACACACAATTTGGATCAATTTTTGATGCTAAGATGTAAACTAATGTAAAGTCGCGAAAGATAAATACTAGCAGCTCCATCCGTCGGCCGATAATCACCCAAATTAAGTCAGTATTATTTTCGATAAGAGCCATTTTATGCATCAAGTTTCTTGCATTTTTACAATTAAGAGACTAAGATACAGCATACGCCAATATTGTAGTATAGCAGTTTCATTTATCATGTGCACCTAAACTAAATCAGTATAATTCTTTGTAATGGTCCTCTCGCATTTAAAATTTTGTGCGATTATGCACTATAAAAGCTACAACACTATAGAGACATAGTCTTTCCGTAAACAAGGGAAATCGCAACATCATTTTTAACGATATGCGCCAAAAAATGATAGACACTAATTTATGCCTACGTACAAGTGAATATAAATTTAAATGCAATTTTGTGCATTATCTCTCGATGTAAAGTTGCCAGAAAACTTTATTACACAAACACAGACAAGCAAACATTTTCTAAAATTAGTCAAATAGTGTTCAGGACATTTCAAAACATTAAAATTCATCGAAAGGATGTTGGAAATTCTTAAGAATCCAATGCTTTATTTTGTGACTAAAGAAGAAAGTAAAAATTGTTTAGAGGGAAAAAATATAATCATACAATACTAGTGACGTTATCAAAGCACTGCGTTGCTAGTTGCTATTACTGACCATGTAATATATGCGATAAGTGACGATTTAGTAACAGAAAGCACTCACGATTTAGTAACATAAAGACCTCACTGCATCCAGTATTTCAAGAAATGTTCATAAAAATAGCCTGCAGTTAAATCTTTCATCCTCTGCTATCCCCCTTACCTCAATAAATTAAAAAAAAATTTCACTAGCATGATATTTAATTGGTCCGTCTAAGGAAAATAAACAAGAATTAATGCACATTAAAGACAGTAACTGTAATAATTCTTCAAGAATACAAATGAAAATCATGCTTCCAAAGCTATAGAAAAAGCAAGTATAAGTAGAAAAATATACTTGAGAAAGCTTTAGTAAATGATATGGGAAATGTTATAAAAATAAAATATGGTTTAAAAAATATTTTTTAATATGAGAAAGCTCTAGTAAGTGTAAAGTAATGCTAGGGAAAATAAATTACAAGAACGAAAAATCTTACGGTTACCCTAGATTAAAAACACTTTCCAACTGCACGTACCCGTTGCCTCGTTTAATCAAATTTGCTTCCGTGATCGCAACATAAAGAACATTGAAATTTAGGTAGGTAGAAAACTCTCGAAAATTATTTCTACTCCCTTTTCTTTATTTTAAGGAAAAACCATACATTAGTTTTTTTTTTGTTTTTTTTTATACCACGTAGTCATAGTTTTTGTAATATATTGCCTTAGCGTAATTTTTTTTTAGCTATGCAGCGAACAGCCGCACCAAAGCATCTGTATAGCTTTATTTCTAAAGAGAAGCCATTAAAAAGTCGCTTTTATCGAGCCCCGTATGTTGTCTAGATTTTGCATACGCACTATATGATGTACTAAAAAAACTCCTCACAACAATGTAAATTTGCAAGGAACAATTAACACTCCTTGTGTATCATAAACAATAAGAATAACTGTTTGATGAACCTGTAAAACAATCCATTCGACTAATCATACCTTATTTTAAAGGAAAAATGGTTTTGTGTTTCTTAAAAATACACATTAGATGCGCGTAGTATAAAAATGTTAAAATAGACTTTTAAAATAGACTTCTGATACACCGTTGATCGTAATGCATTGGAAACCTTTTGCAAGTCCGAGTACTCAAACCAGTTGTGCTGTCTGTTTACACCATTTAAATAGAGAATATGTCATAGTGAACATAAATAAAATATATTAATTTCAAGTAATTTTATTAATATTACCGATATTAACATAGACAGATAGAATGGTAGCAGATGGACTAATTGAAGCCATAATTATCCTGTGGCCTTGTTGGAAAATATCGAAACGCTTAACACAAAAGTTGATGCTATTCTAGCAATTTACAATTATAGCCATTATTGTATCTGAATACTTTTGTTTGACCTGTAAACCTTTAGGTTGATCATATCATATTCTACTTTGTGTGTGTGTGTGTTTGTGTGTGTGTGTGTGTGTGCATAAGATTCAATTTCATTAAGATTTGTTCAGTACAAAGGTATTTAAAAATTATTCATAAAAATACTTCTCCTAGAACGTAATATATTGGTATTCTTTTGGGTGTCCTTGTACACAAACCAGTAGTGACCGTTTTACCATTTTCAATGAGGAACATGGCATAGTGTACTTGAATAAAATGTATCACATTGAAGAAATTCTGAAAATATTTACAGATGCTAGAGTCCGGACGAACCATAGACCTTATATAATAGACCACGCATTCCCTCTCATTATCTGTCTGCGACATGAAGTAGCTTCCCCAGCGAAATTATCACGTGATGTAGACCAGGAGAGAGAGACGAGAATGAATATTATGTGATTTTTCCATAGGAAAGAAAGTAGTTTTGAGTTTTTTAATTTGTGTATTGTACACATACTTTTTATTTAAGCTTTAAGATTTACGCATCGTTGGAAAGCTAAAATGTCATAGATTAATGAAAAAAAAAAATTCTTTTGTGAGAAACCATTCTGAAGGGGAGAATTTTTTGTTTGAATTCTTACAAAAATAAGTGCTTTCTTATGGAAGAATCGCCCTCAACTGTCTGTCTCGTGACATACATCGCTGACCGCAAAGGATGAAGGTTTCAGATTACACCCTCATGTTGAAGACATTCACTATAATGGGAAGTCCAATTGGTGGCGTAGTCTATATATATAAGGTCTATGGGACGAACAGACGTATTAACGAACCGAAGTCGTAAACATTTTTAAACTCCGTTGAAACGTTTTGCATCAAAGTGGTATAAATTACATAAACTCCAATATCATCACCAGAAAATTTTTATCTTTAATCCAAAATTCATTATTAGGTACGAGTATCGAAAAGTTTTATGTATTACTAAAAAATAACTGAATATCTGGATAAAATTTATTCTGAATATTAATTTAACCCCATGTTCATAATGTTATAAATATCAATTATTAATGCTAATTTCTTTGGTTTCGAGAATCTATAGATTGAAGTGTAATCCACATTCCTCGCATCTCCATATCTAACGAGGGGATATCTTAAAGTTTTAATTATTACTAAAAAAACAACAGAAATATCCGAATAAAATTTATTCTTTAAATTAATTTATCCTCACGTATATAATGTTGTAAATTATAAATTTTAATGTTGTTTTGTTTGGTTTCAGTGAGCCAGATATTGAAGTAAATTGCGTTCGTCATATCTACATAGCCAGTCAGTGGAGAACTTAAAATTTTAATTATTGCTAAGGAACAACAGAGCTATCTGGATACAATTTCTCTTTTAAGTTAACTTATCCTTGTGTGCATAATGTTCTAAATTATAGCTCTTAATTTTGATTTGTTTGGTTTTAGGAAAAAATAAATTGAAGTAACCCACATTCACTGAAAAAAAAATCTGTAACTGACATCTAGAATCTAAATTGTGGCTCTAGAAAAAAAAAATCAAAGCAGTCTTTGAAGACTGCCGATAGAAGTGAAAACTAAGTAACTTGTGAATTGTATCGTCGAGATATTAGATTATTATTTTCGAATTATTTTTGGTTTGTAAAGAAGTATGATCTGTATAATATGATTCGGCACAATATTTGTAGCTACCCAAATTAAATGAACTAAGCCTTATATTAGGTAAAAATATTAATTACTTATGAAATTATTTTAATTAGTAGCTGAGATACAAAAGAAACCGATTCAGGACACCTCAAAACATGTAAATCAGGTGAAATCTCAATTCCACTTTCGATAATATAAAAGAACTTTAAAATATCTTTCGAATGATGTATTAAAAATAATTTAATCATAATTAGAAATTGAAATTTTGAAATTTTAAAATATTACAGCGCCATCTGGCGGTAGAAATTTCTGTAATCTACAGTTCGATTTCAAATCAACAAAGCTTTCTAATGATGTATTACTTAGGAAATTATTTTAATTAGTAGCTGAGATAGAAAAGAAAACCCATTCAGGACACCTTAAAACGTGTAAACCAGGTGAAATCTCGAATTCCACTTTCGATAATATAAAAGAACTTTAAAATATCTTTCGAATGATGTATTAAAAATAATTTAATCATAATTAGAAATTAAAATACGCGTATTAGAATAAAATTTAATTTGCAATTAAAATGTAAATTTTTTCCAAAATCGATGAAATTTGAACTGCAACTATCCCGTGTGCTGTTAATGGCGCACAGTAAGTTTCAAAGAATTTAGAAGAATATTGAAGCATTTCGAAATTTGCAACTTTTATTCCTAGTAGAAAACCACGTGATGTCAATTGGCAAAAAATATGTTTCTTCCCGATCAGATTCTCTGTGACTGGGTTGTCATGGTAACGAACGCCTGCAGAATTTCATTCAAAGCGTTAGCTGACGATGACGCGAGTTTCATGATTTTCGTTCACCCGAAAGTGCTCAACGCGCCTAAAGAAGTTTTCCCTTCAATAGTTCCATATCATCCTTATAAATTCTAATCCCCTTTGAAAGCGAATTCTAGAAACTCCTATTAGAATTCTAGAGCGTTTGCCTATATTCTCGAGGGCAAAGTTATTTGAAAATCTCTGCAAATAAATGTGAATACAAGAGGCGGGTTTCAGTAACTACAATCTTGGTTTATTACCCAATTCTAGAAAATCAAGCGAGAATTTCTCACAATACAAAAGATTCAGAATATTGTTTCACCATCTAGAAATGTGTAGACTAGAAATTCTCGATCCTTTCGTCTATTCAGTTTATTGGCGTACCTTATCCGCATAGCTCGGAAATTTATATTTTTAGTTAAGGGATTTAGAAAATGACCACTTATTCATTCTAGATGAAGGCGATATATTTGTTTTCTCAATGTTCGTCACATCTCCATAGTCAATGACTGAATATCTTAAAGTTTTAATTATTACTTTGAAATAACTGATCTATCTCGATAAAACTTAATCTATATATTAATTGATCCTTGCGTAGATAATGTTATAAATTACAGATATTAATGTAGATTTGGTAGGTTTCAGGAAACCTGCTTAGATTAAAGTAACCCATATTCGCCATATTTTACAATGAAGACATCAAGGAATACATGGAGAAATGAATAATTCTAGTGGTGATTATGTGCAGAGAAATCTTAAGAATAACAATTAACAGCTAAGTTTTTATCTTAATTATTTTTAGTAATAATTTAAATATTCCACCGTAAATTATAATTTTCAATGGAGAAATATTATTCAGTATTTACGAAACAATAACGACAAGAGAATTTAAATATTAAAAAATAAAAACCCTTGTTAAAAAGAAAAACTTATGTAACAGAGTCTACAGTAATATCTATTACAATTACTGGAGTTCTCACAAAATGCATTACCAGTCAGCTAATAAAACTTTTTCTTTTCCTTAAATGTCTTTTCCCGTTACATGCTAATGGACTAAAATTAGCATTTATAAATTATTTCATATTCATAATATGCTATTAATTAACTTTGAGAAATTCTTGCTATAGTTTCTACAAATGTTTTTATAACTTTCATCAAGATAAGAGACCCTTTTAAATATTCTATGCTTGTTACAAAAGCAATAAAATTTTCGGAATGCATTGACGTCAAGATGAAAGAAAGAGCTTCCGTACCAGTTGTCCATAAAGAAATGAACCTTGAAATACCTCTATTAAATGTACGAAGACGAACAGTATTAATGTATACTTTTTTTAGGCCTAAAAAATTCCTTTGTTACATCTTTTTTTTTTTTTTTTTTTTTACTACGATAATTTTCTTTTATAATCATTTATCCCATGTGTGAGAAAAAAAACATCGTCACATTTCGGTAATGGAATGTGGTTAAAATTCTGCTATGAACAGCATTCTGCTGCTAAAACATGCGAGCTGATGTACAGTCGGCAGCAAAATTATTGAAACAGACATCTATATATATATATATTTATACAAATACACTTTAATTAATAAGTAATTAATATATATACATATATATATATATATTTAGTTTGATCTCTAATTTTTATCATCAACTTACTTTTTTATAAACAGCATGAAAACTAAGATCATGACTCGACGAATATTTACTTAACAAAACAGTATTAGATGTCTATCATTTAAGCAGGAATTATTGCTAGTGCTTCATTTTGCTGCCGACTGTATGCTTAGTTGATAAAAACCAAATATCCCCATTTTGTAGAGACAATCCCCACTTTTGGTAGTTTTTTTTTTTTTTTCTTCCCACATGAACTAGTTTTCTAAGTAAATCTTTTACCGCTGTTTATAATTTAAAATTGATGGTTGTGCACTTTTTAAAGTAGGTACTACTTTTATCCCCATTTCTTATTTTTAAACTGGAAACACTGCACTAATTTGTCACCACAGTTCTTTTAGATGAATTTGGTCGCCTTAAAGTAGAAGATGTGTGAGATATGTTCAAGGTATATGTTTAGTTAAAAAAATGTTCACCAAGGCCCTTTATGTTTAAAAGTGGTAAATTTAACACAAACTTGCCAGAAGATGAAAAATTACTCAATAAATATTTAAATTGTTTAGGTGCTCCTTGTGAATCATTTTCTATATTGTATTTTCAACTTTTCCAAACAAACCTAGTGAACATTTATCATCTATTACAAAAAAAAAAAAAAAAAAAAAAAAAAAAATTCTTTAATGCATCTCATAAATCATCCGCATACCAAATTTCGTTTAATTCCACTCATCCGCTGAAGCTGCTGGATACTATTTATAACGGATATTTAATTATAATCATCCTGCATAAGCCAATGAAATCTTTAAAATGTTAAATCCGAGCAAAAGGAAAAGTATTTTGAATTTTGTAATTATTTTAATTTTGATTATTAATGTGTTTAATGGCAGTTAAGACAGCTCTAAATATAGCTCTCACCCTATTTCACAAAACAAATTTCTACTAATTATATAAAATCATACAGATTTAATTAACACAGCATCGTTTCTCATATATTTATCAAAATAATTCGTGAAAATAAGAAAACGGTCCAAAATTATTTGTTATATTAAAACATATTTTAAACGATGGCTTTAAAAATTAACATATAGCCATTAATTGGTTACATTCCCATAAGGGTATCATTTGGTTTGTCGCTTTACACTGTAAAAAATAACGGCAGTTTTACAGCAGAATGTGCTGGCAATATTGGTGCCAGCACATTCTGTTGTTAGAAAGAAGTAATTTACAGCAGAAACAACCGTAAAAGAGTCTTTCCTTACAGATTTTTCCGCTTTGAATTGCCTTATTTAGCAGCAGAATATGCTGGCGAAATGAGTGCCAGCACATTCTACTGTAACGATTTCCGTTATTTTTTACAGTGTACGGTCATTTGTTACTTATTAAGGTTCATTAGGCCAGGATCTACGGATTAAAATAGATTTCGAACAAATCTAAACACACATGTTTGAACAGGGAATAAAATCCGCATCCGGAAATTAAAGGAAAGTGCACTAATCATTTCATACACATTTTTTCATACAAATTTTTTCTATGACATAAACTCAAAATTTCCAATTTTTAACTTGTGACGCGTTTCTTACCGTAGTGCGATAATATGTTATATGAATATTTAAAAGCATAGTTTTTGTAAAATATGATAGACGTTGCATTTGTAATTAGTTAATTAGTTTAAGGGATACACAAAAGAATTACGATACGTTATATAACCATCTAACTGATATCATATTTGGTAAAAATATTTAGCAGTTTCATGAAATTAGTTGTACAGATTTTTCTTTCTTTCTTTCTTTTTATATATATATTTGTGACTCGTGTACAGACATGAACATACAAAAAAAAATTTCTTACCATTAAGATCTATACACGAAATTCCTTTTAAAAGCATTTTAACATGGTTACACTTTATTTCACATAAGGAATGGAAATGCTTAAAAACGTGATTTCTGTACAAAATAACAAGCATAGAAAAGTAGTTACTTTACAGGACAACATGAAAAAAATTCCGATACATTATTTAATCATCCGATTGACTAGAAATTTAGTACAAGTATATATGAATTACTTGGAATTAGCTGTATAGTTTTTGATGTACATAATGTTTGTAGATGATGTACAAAGACATATTAGTACAAAGAAATACATATATAAATATATATATATAGAGAGAGAGAGAAACAGATACAACGAAGGATTTAGGAGACAGTAGCAGTCCCTCCCTCATATATGTATCAAATTATGGAGCTGTTATCACACATATGTATGTGCAATAAATAATGCAAATAAAATATTGAGTTTGCTGGTCTGTAGATCCACGAGTAACTTCTAGGTTAGAAAGGTAGAGAGAACCTGCGGAATTTGAAAATCTATATAATATTTCTATACGGGACAGTTACGATTAAATTTTGTCGAAACGATACGATAATGACGTAAAGTGTTATCAGATTCATAAAATCATAAATTCAGCTGCTTGATTTCGGTTTCAAAAATTTAATCTAATATACTTGAAAAGTACATTTTCTTAAAGAAATGGGGAAAATATTAACAGCTTATGCTTAAATATGTGTTTAAAATCTCGTATTTAGAAGTACATATTTGAAAGAGTTTAAACCCAGTTAAGTCTCACATTCCATTATTCGCTACTCGGCAGGACGGTAGTGGCTAGACCTATTCATCGAAATCAAAATTATTATATTAAGATACAATTTTAATATAACAAAAATTTAATTTTCTTTTAAGAATTTTTAACTTAATTTTTTTTTATCTTATTGGTCATTGGTGTTTCAGTGTTCTTGTATCTGTTGCTTGGCTTCTACTATGCTTAATAGACTTAATAGATCATCTTTATTATATATATATATATATATTTTTTTTTTTTTTTTTTAACTGAAATTATAATGCAAATATCAAAAATTCTCTTTCATTAAAAAAAAAAAAAAAGAAAGAAAGAAAGAAAAACTGAAATTTTCTAGTGAAGGATTATTTAGGAGACTTTTTTGAAAATCATATTGGATATGGTGGTACTCTTACACATATGTTCTGCTTGAGAAAGGCTAGGGAAACAATAATGCAGTTGATTTAACTATGTAAAAGTTCAAGACCGTTTAATCAAAATGATACGAACATGATGAGAACCAAACTTGGATTTAGATGTAAAACTGTTCCAAAACTTTTCAAGATAGTTGGACCTTTCAAGGTTATGATAAAAACCTGGCCAAAATATTTATACAATTTATTCAGAAATATAATGTCATGATGAATTTGACTGAAGAAATGAAATACATTTAAAAAGTTATGTTACTAGCAATTACTTTAAATTTATTTTTGAAATCAAAATCCTTATTCAATAAACTAACATAGACTTTTTTCATTGTAGTATAAATATTTCTTAAATCACCTGTAACATGAAGAAAAAGTAGAATAATAGTTTAACGTTGTGACATGCATAACCATGGTGTAATGGTAAATTGTCTGATTTCAGAGTTTAATCAACTAATTCCATATCAAAGTTGATTATGATGAATTGTTATTATCCAATTTTAAAACACAAGATAAGCTTTGTCATAGAAAACATAATCTATTCAACAAATTAATATTTTCCTTCTGTTTTAAAACAATGACTTTCAAATTTCGTGATTGATACACTGGCCTCCAAAAGTTAATGTACAACCTGTTTTCTCGTTTTCTTCTTTTACGCATAATTTTGAAACAAATCAGCATATGAATTTAAAATTTGGACAGCCTATTCGTTATCAAATCATTTATCAAATATTATATAACTTTAACATAATTAATTGTTTTTAAACAGATATAACTTCAATTTTTGTCAAAGGTAAGCATTGGAGGAATTGAAAAATTTAAACAGTTTTATCGAGAAAGGAAGGAATAAATGAGGAAGGGTATCAAAGGTGCATTTTACAGACAGGTGAAGATGCACTTGTCTCCAAATGTTTGATTAAAACCAAACTTTCCTTCCTGTATTCACTTTTCTATTTTTTTCCCTACTATTTTCATTTTTTCGTATCTGAATAACTTTTTAAAAAATAGACATACGAAGATGTAAACTGCATGAGATTTTCTTTCATTAGTATTATCATCAATAGTGAATTTCTGAACAACTAAAAAAGGACAATTCATCATAAAAGTGCAATATATTCAACAGGCATTGCGCATGCTTCATTTAAAAGAGGCTGAAACCTTGTAAACCAGGAAATTCCTCGAATGATAACTGGAGTAATTTGAAACAATAATTTTAGTTTGATCGAAATCAGATAAATGATCGGTCTCTATGGCATATTGGACAATTTTTCATCTAACATCACGCTTTTTAAAAGCTCTTTTGTATTCAAGAACGCGAATATGGAGTGAACGACAGCTTTCACCAATATAAGCAGAGTTACCTGTTTTACGAGGTATATTATGAACAACATAGGTAAGGCAAAGGGGGATGGGAGATAATTTGCTTAAGATTAGATAAAAAGTTACGGGTTAGAAGCTGCGGTTTGAAGGCTATATTAACAGTGAGTAAAATTTTTGCGATTGATTCAGAAATTTTCTTAAAATATGGGATAGAAACGAAAGACCTTGGAAGCAATAGAAAACTTAATGTATTGTGTTTTATCCTATATGAATTTTAATATTTTAAACTGTGTTTTCAATTATTCTATAAACAGTGTTGCCAGATCTGTCGGATTTTTTATTCAATAATCAACAATAATATTGAGAGGTGATATTTTATATATACAACATACTATCAACATTTGAAGTGATTAGACAAACGTTACAATTAAAAATTATTGGTGGCTAGCAAACCCGTGCGAAATATTCGCACTTTATTTCTTTTCATATTTACCTTTAAAATTTGAAACTCATAAATGTTATACCAATTTCACCACCTAATTAAAATTTTAATTTACCAGAAGTCAAATTATTATTAAAACCAAATTAATATTGTACAATATGTAAAACCAAAATCTTTAAAGAAAGGTTTTCAAATAAAATTCATGGTTCACGACCCAATTTTCATACTTCCACAGACAGTACAATTTTAATATAGGACTCCCACGACGCCTTTTAAATTTTTGTCGTCATGTTGGCGACATTATTAATTGACTTTTTATTAATTTTGATATATGTATATTGTTGTTGTTGTTTTGTTTAAAAAT
This sequence comes from Salticus scenicus, assembly GCA_963930645.1. Taxonomy (NCBI): domain Eukaryota; kingdom Metazoa; phylum Arthropoda; class Arachnida; order Araneae; family Salticidae; genus Salticus; species Salticus scenicus. Next base: position 59,358,388 of record OZ005649.1, on the reverse strand, counting down.
TAATTAATTAATAAATAAAATAAAATAAATTAATTCCTGTTTTGATTATATTTTTTATGATTGTGTTTTTTAGTCAATTTATGACACAAAAGTTCATAATCTGTATACATCTTTAAAATATTGCTAGATTTAAAATGACGCTTGCAAAGATTCTGAAGAAACAACTGTTAAAAACACATTTTTCCATAAGATAATCTCATCAAACAAATGCCGTCATCTTTTCTTGTTAGTCCATTGAGCTAAGTCCGCGTGCTGAAATATTGTGCATGTATAAATATTATTTTTTTATCCTCGCGTATCGTATCGTTTCGACAAAAAATAATTGAAATTGATCCATGTTAGAGAAATATTAAATAGATTGTTCAATAAAAAATCCGCCAGATCTGGCAACACTGTTTATAAACTGTTTTAATTTATATTGCAATTTATTTATTGATAAAGTAACAAAACGTAATAATTTATAAATACTCTAAATAGATACAGTTTACTTGAAAGAATTTTTTTTTTTCAGTAGTTTTTCTTATTTTTGAAATATAAAATTTAATATTACATGCATAAAATAAATAAATAAAAATAACTATTAATACTCACTAGAATATATACAGTTTGTGTGACGGTAACCTGTAATATGTAAATAAATTTTCAGTTCATTCGAAAAGGAATTGAGACGCTGTTCCACTTTAAATAATTTAAGCCCATAAGCCATAGTAATAAAGAATTTGTGTGTGTGTGTGTGTGTCCCTGTAAAAAATCTATAACTGTTAGATTCACCAAAATTTGTAGAGTTCGTCCTATGATGTGCTATAACATACGTACCAGCTTTCAGCTCATTCGAACAAAATGTTTAGATGCTATTCATGCTCGCACCCACATACACACATATATACGTCACCGTAAAAAAAATCAGGAGACCTCAAAACGTATACATACATCAAAATCTAATAATCGAATTTTTGTCATGATTACAATATTTCCTATACATATCTATGTTCGGGAATAAAAGCTGAAATACTATCATCTGTCAATTTTTAACAATAAATTTATTAATTGTTATATATCTATCAAAGAAACAACATTATAGGTAATGTTACTCACTGTATTTCGCTTCCAGAGCGCATTGGGTTGAGTTTCAGTGGGTTTAATGTTCCACTAAACATTGTCGATGGTCTGGTATTCACCCCTAGAAGTGGTCTGGAGACATGACATTACAATTTTGATCCGCTGTGGAGGGAATGGATCCTCCACTTTGGAGCCCTCAGAAGTATTATTTTTATAAAACATAGATTTTAATGAGTGTGTAATTATTAAGCATTTGAATGTAACGAACAACAAATTAACTACGCAATTTATCTAGGACATTTAACCATTCCACATTAGTAAAATTTCCAAATTATGGCTCCCCTGAAACATCATTTAATGAATTGCCTATGACAACTTCATATTCAAAAACATGAAATGACTGTCGTCCCCAATTTGTGTCATATGAAGACAGATCACCATTTCAAAGGATTGATTTCTCTTTTAACCCTTTAACGTACGTTGGTTTCACCCTAAAATCAAAAATTTAACTTTATTTTGTGTGTATGCAATAAATTTTAATCGATATTTTAACTTTTATTCCTTCTCTGTCCGATAGATGGCAGCAGTACTCTGAAATTTAACAAATGATATTTCAGAGGATGCCGTAGGTAGAAGTAACTATAAATTTCATTGTAGGCGAGAACTGTACCATGGCTGCTTGATGAAGAACCCGTGCTTAGTTTTTTGACCCCATGAAGGGCTATGTTTTGATGTTGACTTGAAACAACTGTTGCGATTTTTTTTTTTTTTTTGGCAATTAATAATGTTTACTTGCAAAGTTGAATATTTATTAAACTAATTATTGTTTGAATTTAATCAGGCTAACAGGTAGTTGCGTTAAAACAAAATTTTCTCGAGAATTAGAAATACTAATCTCTTTCTTTTCACACATAGGTGATCCATGTGTCAAATAGACATTTTTGAAATCAGTTTAGGGCTTAGCAATTTTCTATATATATATATATATATATGTATATATATAGTGAACATTAAAGGGTTATAGGCGCCAACTTGTACGGTTTTTAACACCACTATTTCTTTCTTAAAAATTTCATCATGTTTAATGGAAGGAAGCTGCTAAAAAGATTATTAAAACTTTATAAAGGGTTTTCCATTAACCCCTTCCGCTCCAGACTAGCTGTAGTGTAAATATGTGAAATACCAGATTATAATTTTGAAATAATGCAGTACATAACGAAGTAACAATGTGCATTTTGTTGTGAAGTAAATATATTTCATTAATGAAGGTAGTAAATATGAATACATATAAAAATATTTCAATTATTTATAGCAATGACTGCTGTAAGTGGTTCAGCATCACTGTCATCGCTTTCGCCGTCTGCACTTGTTGTAAAGTCATCATTGGAATCTTCAAGTTCGTCATAATCGGGGATATAATCACTATCCGAATCACTAGAATCAGACATTATTCACAGTTTCAAACACAGGCGAAACACACAAAAAATCGAGGAGCGAAAATTACACACAATCGCAGCCGCGAGAACACTGGCGTAGCCAAAACTAATAGGTCACCGAGACTACTAACGCTAACTAGTTGTCAGTAATGAAAATACAATTTCAAAATACCATATGACAAATAAATAACTCTCTCTGATACCACTACAATGTTGGGCTTATTGTATCGTATACTTTCTTTGGACGTATGCACGTTCGTCCATGGTATTAATGGTCATTAACACTAGGACGTACGCATGTACGTCCCTGGAGTGGAAGGGGTTAAGAGTGATACAAATAATATATATATATATATATATACATATATATATAAATTATCCAGTGAGACACTTTTTTTTTCCTTGAAAGCTTACATTATGCCATTAAGTTGTCAGGTATAGCAAAGTGCTACAATTAAAACTCGCACTTTGCGGGTAAAACGTGAATCTGCTGTTTTAGGATTCGATTTGAGTAATAGAGTTAGTGCCGATCCTAAGCTAAAATTGTAAATTGAAATACGCTAATATTTTGGAAACTGAATAGTATAAAAGGAGAAAGAAGATTGCGTTTGGAGGTCAGTTGGAGAGGAGTTAAAGTTAGTTGGAAGGAAGATTGTTTTGGAGAGTTAGGAGCGGATATAGTTGGATATAAGTCGAGTAGATAGCAGTGTCAGGGAATCCTCCTGCTAATCGAAAGATTACTTGACCTCATGAGTTAATGAAAGTGATTAAAAGTGGTTGGGATCATTTGTGAGTAATTAAGTAAAGTAACGGGGGTTATTTATTAATATCAAAGTATTTAAGAGGGCTGCCCATTTAAACGTAGTAAATCCAACCAAAGTCCAGCGTCCCCCTCCTTATTTATGCTCAATTAAAGCTCATTTATGTTGTATATTTGGACTCTGTCATTTCTTCATAGTTTAAGTATTTCATTTACAGCTTCAAGTTAAAGTTAAATGAGTATGGAGAACTCTCGTTCTCCACAAAGTATGAAGATAATATCGTTCATGAGAGCACCACGACTTTTCTGTACATACCGCATTCTTTCAACCCAATTTTCCATCACTCATTCACATAATTTTGGTATTATTTCACGAATAACACGTACAATGTTGGTTTTTAATTGTTCAATTGTTATTGAATTAATAACATAAACTTGTGACTTAACATATCTCCAAAGAAAAAAATCACAATCGATCGAGTCGATTAACTGAATAATATTGTCCATGAATTCTTCTCAAATTTCTCTCAGTATTCACATATGAACAACGATTTTGATGAAACAATTTAGTAATTTCGAAACGTTGTTCAAGCGTGTATCTCTGCATGATTAAATGGCATAGCATACTAAACACAGATGGCACAATAAATGTCAAAAAATAATACGCAGTGTTGCCATTCTAACCATTTAAAATTGTATCATCCCTATTGGGAAACCCTTTATAAAACCTTATTTATTGAAATTTTATTTTTCCGACTGAGTGAAAACATTGCCTGGACCGGGAGTCGAACCCCGGATCTTTGACTTACAAGGTCAAGGCTCTACCAATTGAGCTATCCAGGCCGACAAACAGGAGTAAAATTGTAATTCTTTCTCCAATTGTTTAATGGTGTTTTCCATTACCTGCGGCTTATTTCTGTCGCGCTATCTATATGATAGACCAGATGTTTCTGCCAAAAGGTTGCCTGAGTGAGTAATGCCGACCGGTTTGTCGGCCTGGATAGCTCAATTGGTAGAGCCTTGACCTTGTAAGTCAATGATCCGGGGTTCGACTCCCGGTCCAGGCATTATTTTCACTCAGTCGGAAAAATAAAATTTCAATAAATATGATTTTCTACCACAGTTGATTGTGTGATTTTAATAAAAATTGTAACCCTTTATAAAACATTTCCGATAGCAAAAATACGTACTGCAGATATGAACGGTTAAGTGTACATCTGGTAAACAAATAAATAGCGTTTTTGAGTATTTTAATCAAATTACATGTTTGAAACCCAGCATATATTTAGGATAATAATTAATATAAATTTCCTATCTGAAAAAGAGTATGCTTTAAATTAAAAACTATTCTTCTCCAGTTTCGACCTTCGTAGCTTTTGAAATAAACACCACTTTTGTAACTAAAACACTACATAGATTACCAAATCTTTTTGAGTCTTATCGTAGTCACGCTCAATTTTTTAATGCGTTAAAAAAAAAAAAAAAAAAAAAAAAAAAAATATTGAGATTTTCACAGAATAAAATGCATAACGTGTCACTTTGTTTTCAACTTAAAAATGGTGTTATCTTAAGTCCTTTTAGTTTTATGGATGTAGATAATTCAATTACAGGTTATAATCAAAATAACTGTGCTCAAACACGCGATATTTTTATTCCTGAATTTAAATGAAGAATTCAACTTAATTCATTCACGTGTGAATTTCATTTATCTACCACAGTAAAAAAAAATACTAGAATTACGGAATAGCTCCACATTTTTTATATAAGGAATGCATAACATTAGCAGAAGTGTTTTGAATATCAATGAACACTACAAAGTATTTTTAGCTTAATTTGGAACCTTACCTTTTATTTACTTACAAGGGAAGTATGAAACGGTAAATTTCTATTAAAAACAAACCAAGCTTAAATTAAAGAGCACCATCAAAAACAAGGATAGGGAGAAATTCTGGGCAATAACCCCTCTTGGGTCAATATATGACCCTACAAGTTTTAAGTTTTTTCTATCAAAACCAACAAAATAAAACTAGATGGCAAGAAAGAATGACGCTATGTTAAGAATTATCCTCATGTCTGGTATGGGCTCTATTCTAAACCCGCTAGATTCTTTTGATTAATTCCTTTATTTATTATTTGAACTGAAAAAAATAGTTTAATTTTTTTTTTATTACATTAAATTAATAATGTATGAGAAAATAAATATTAAATTGGGTTAAGAAGTTTTTTTTAAATAAATATATATATTCATTAACAAAATATTAACGATGAATGAAAAGGAAAAATAAGTTACTAAGATGAAAGAGCATATTTAAAATTATAAACGTAGTTTATAAGTTATAATGACTGCAATTAGAAGTAGAGAAATGTTTATAGCATAATCATTCTTCATAATGAACAAATCGTGTGAAAAATGATCACAATTAATATCCTTACAATCTTGTTCACCGCTAAATATTCTTCATCGCGAACGTTTTTGTGAAATTATTTATCTTTCCGTCAAAATACCGTGCTTTGTAAAATGCACATTTACTCAGATTTTGAAATTTTGGAGTTGTAAACCGATTGTAAAATAGTAAAAACATTTTGAGAAAAATTATTCTTGTGCTTAATTTCATCGTCCGTTCCTCCAAGAACACGAAATTTGACGATTCTTCAGTCGAAGTTAAATGCGACGTCGACTACGTTGAGTAACAGCTATTGTCCATTCAAGATTTTCCATTCATCAAATTTCATGAGTAATAATACAAGAAGAGACTATCAACGCCTGCCTTAGTTGCATATATAAAAAATACTAGTTAAAACAGCTTTCAGTGCACCCCAAAAAAAGACATCTAGGTTGCTTAAATCAGAAAAGCATGGTGATCCAGCAAATGGTCCATTCGGCCCAACCCGATCCATTTTTGTCAAAGCATTGCATTTAAATGCAATGTCTTGTTGCATTTGCATTGTTGCATTTAAATGCAACTCCTAACATGTGGTCCATAATGTGGAGGCGTTCTATCATGATGGAACCATATTCGGCGTCTGACATTTTGTGGCACCAGGTTAAGTATGCTTGGTAAGTCCTCCTTCAAAAATATGACATACTTTTCTGATACCATAGATGATGGCAAAACATAAAAGGTTTGACTGCACAGTGTTTGAACCAGACCAAACCAACCTAAACATCGGCTGAGAAGCGATGTTGTGCATCATGCGGTCTCACATCGTAGGGGATTTCCTGTCCTTATTAATGTGCATTATGTTTGTTAAACACACCTTTTCTTGTGAAATACAGCTCATCAGAAAATAAAACAAGTGATTGGAAATCAACTTCTTGGGCACATTTTTAGAAATACCAATTTGCAAAATGCTCGCATGCAGGAGGATCTGTGGGGCCCAAGGTCTGTATCCTTTAGAGAAGATATGGATAGAAAGATTCGTCTAGCAGAACATGATGTACAGAAGATCGAGACTCTCCTAGGGCAGCAGCGATGGCAAGACTCGTACCCTCCGCAATTTTTTTTTCAGGTACTTTTCTAAGGGCCATATTCACCAACGTCTTAACACTCGGATTAAACTTCGGATCAGCGGTAATCGCTCGATCATACGAAAATCGGTATTCTCCAACGAAAATCCGCAGTTCATCGGCTACTTTAAGGGCCGTATTCACCAACTTCTTAACACTCGGATTAAATCTCGGATCAGCGGTAATCGCTCGATCATACGAAAATCCGCAGTTCACCGGCTACTTTAACACTTCGTTTTTTATCCTCGAATATCGGAGAATTAACAGAGTTAATTCTCGGATCTTTTCGTAACGCATGCGCACTCCGCAACTCAGCTTCGTAAACAAATAACAAACATGACTGACGTTGACGATCTATTCTCACTAGATGATATTGAAAGCTTAGAACTATTGGAAATATTTGAAAGAAGGAAAAAGACGGTGCATCAAATTAGAGTAAATGATTTGGATTCTTTGGATAATGTGGCATTTCCATATCGCTATCGATTAAATAAAGATTCCGTGGAATTCCTAATACGAATGTTAGATAATAGGCTGTCATCTGCCACAGAAAAGAATAATGCATTAACTTCGGCAAAAAAAAATTTAACAGCTTTAAGATTCTTTTAATCATAACAATCAAAATTTTAAATCGTAGCGTAAACAGTTGTCGTCTGCGTAATTATTCTTTTTAAAAATGTTCTAAAGTAAAATTGATTCTTAATCCGTGCGTAAACAAAAGCGAAGTAAACAAGAGTATCAGTGTTGCCAATTTGCTTTTTACCCTTTCGAATCTGCTAATCTGATTGATTAATTAATTGAAGCCGAATGGTGTATAAATGCTATCTTCGTTCTTGGCCAATCAAAACGAAGCTTTTATTTCTCTTCCAGTTAATCCATTGATCACGTAATCGGCTGATGGTGAATACCGTAGGAATTTAATCGAGTGTTAGCTTTGATTCTCGGATTTGCTGATCGATGGTTTAATCCTCGATAAAGGAAATTTGGTAAATACGGCCCTAAGACTTCGTTTTAGATCCTCGAATATCGGAGGATTAACAGAGTTAATTCGCGGATCTTTTCGTAACGCATGCGCACTCTGCAGCTTAGCTTCGTAAACAAATAATGAACATGGCTGACGTTGACGATCTATTCTCACTAGATAATATTGAAAACTTAGAACTATTGGAAACATTTGAAAAAAGGAAAAGGACGGTGCATCAAATTACAGTAAATGATTTGGATTCTTTGGATTATTTAACATTTCGATATCGCTTTCGATTAAATAAAGATTCCGTGGAATTTCTAATGCGAATGTTAGATAATAGGCTGTCATCTGCCACAGAAAAGAATAATGCATTAATTTCGGCAGAAAAAAAGTTTAATAGCTTTAAGATTCTCTTAATCATAACAATCAAAATTTTAAATCGTAGCGTAAACAGTTGTCGTCTGCGTGATTATTCTTTTTAAAAATGTTCTAAAGTAAAATTGATTTTTAATCCGTGCGTAAACCACGGAGTAATGTAAACAAAAGCGAAGTAAACAAGAGTATCAGTGTTGCCAATTTGCTTTTTACCCTTTCTAATATTCTAATCCGATTAGTTAATTGAAGCCGAATGGGAAATAAAAGCTATCTTCGTTCTTGGCCAATCAAAACGAAGCTTTTATTTCTCTTCCAGTTAATCCATGGATCACGTAATCGGCTGATGGTGAATACCGTAGGAATTTAATCCAGTGTTAGCTTTGATTCTCGGATTTGCTGATCCATGGCTTAATCCTCGATCAATGAAGTTTGGTGAATACGACCCTAAATGAGAAATTTCTGCCTTTATTATTGCCATTATTTTTATACAATAATTTCTGTCCTATTTAATTAGAACATATTACTATATAAATACCATAAAGATTTCTGCATTAAATTAGTGGTGACAAAAAGGCGAAAATTTCACACTCCTGAAAGTGTTCTGAAAAAAGGGCGCGGAGTATGATAGTACCTTTACCGTGTCTCTCGCCCTTGGAGTAGGCTGACCAGATCAAAGTACCTTTATAAGAGAGAAGCGTTAAAAATTGCTACAATTATCCAATTATGGATGCATTTTTTCATTCCTAATAAATAAGGACTAAAATTAAGTATTACTGATTAATAATTTACTTTCTACAATTCTTTAAAACTTAGAAAAATACTTTTAAAAAAAGGAAGTCCCGATTTGTCCCCAGAAAATGGGGACGTTTGTTCAGTATACCTTAGAGACACATTTTTGCACAAATTGTTATACGTTCTTGATGCATTCTCAATCTTTTTGTGCATCTACTAATCCATACACGAAGTGCATGTCTGCCAGTTCTACATTTGTATAATGTATGTTTTTCCACTGCGACTATTACTCCGATGAGAAATACTCGACGAAAGTACCCCTCTAGCACTCTTGGGCAGTGTTGCTAGATCTTGTTTTTTTTTTATTCAATAATCACCAACATATATATATATATATATATATATTTTAACGTTTGCCTAATCACTTCGAAGATTGATAGCCTATTATATATATCAAATATTACTTCTCAAAATTATAGGGGATTGTTGTATAAAAAATCTGCCAGATCTGGCAACACGGCTCTCGGGAGCCACTCAAACTTCGAGTATGCCTACTTGATTTTCTAATTCGTTTGCAATGATGCAAAACAGATTTTCTGATTGCAGGTACCCCTTGCCAGCGTATTTGTCTATAAACTGCCTCGACTCGCATAACAGTCCAGGGCCACCACCGTCATGTTAAAATATAAGCTTTGGATATTTTCTGAAGTTTTTTAACACTAAGTTCTACGTGTTTGCCCAATTGACGGCTCACGAGTATAATTTTTTAGCAGAGCTGCCAACATAATCCGGCAAATTGTTAGTACCGCCCCTTTTTCTACACCACTTAATTTTTAGAGTATTTTTCTACTTAATTCATCATAGATACATTTGAAGAGAATTGCTCTAAAAATTAAGTGGTGTAGAAAAAGGGGCGTTTTTCAATAGGCGTTAACAATTTGCCGGATTAGGTTGGCAGCTCTGTTTTAGTTATCTATAACTCCGCCTACTTTGTAAATTCTAGAATCTTGTGGGATTCATCATTTCACTGAATCATACACGATATTAGTATTAATACGATCAGTGCTTTAAATAGATCAATTAGAAATGGCATTATTACTATGTATATCTTTTTTATGCAATCATATGCACGAAAAAATTTTGTTACAAATTTAACATTTAAAAGCCAAGCCCACATCTGTTAAAAAATAAACAAAAACATCCAGTTCTTAAAGGGTCAAGACAGGGGTCGCACTCTCCGCCAGTGTTGATAGACTTCGCGACTTTTTTATTCAATAGTCCCCAATAATATAAAGACGTGATATTTTACATGCATAATAGCCGATTCTTGATTCGATTTGCCTGTTACATACATCAAATATCACTTCTCAAAATTATTGGGGACTATTGAATAAAAAAGTCACAAAATCTGGCAACACTGCTCTCCGCTCCGCCCCTTTTTTAGGGCTCTTTCGAGAATGAGAAATTTCCGTCTTTTATACTACCACGATTTTTATCGAAATGTCTCTATCCTGTTTAATCACGATACATTACTATGAAAATAACATAAAAATTTCTCTATAAAAATACTGGTAACAAAAAAGTCTGAAATTTTTCATCCCTGCAAGTGCCCTAAAAAAAGGCGAAGAATGCGAGTTCTGGTTAAGAGGACATTTGCAATCATGAATCACTATGCAATTCTGAATGCTTATGATGTGCCTATCGCCCCTCAAATTTTGTCGCTGTACTTATGAGACACCCTGTATATTAAAGCATTTGAAATGTGTAATCAAAAATTTGGTTATATCTGTTTGCGCGATTGGATAAATTTCGAATAAAGGACAATTCTCAAAAATATGGCATCACTAAACGTTCATTATGAACAAGTTTTTTTATTTTTAAACTTAAAGACACTTTTTTTAAGATTTAGTTTAAAAGCCTAGAAAATAATACAATCCTTAAACGACAGTAACTCTTTCATAAAATTGGCAATTAAAGCATTTAATTAGTTTATATGTAAGTTACGAATTTCGCACATTGGCGAGAAATAGGTAGATTTCAGACAATTTTCTAAATTATATTATATTATATGGTTCAAATATGCCTTATTTATATAAAATTCGTAATTTTTAAAAATAAAACACTATAGTAAATGTATTTTTGTATATTTCAGGACATCAGGTCATCTTAAAACTTATATATTTTGCAAAAACATTATCGAAGTTTCAAGAGTTACATGATTCGGATATTGCAGATTCTAACTTAAGAAAAGTACATTATTTATTGTAAAGAAATTTTACAAAAATGCATATAAATACTTTAGAAACGTTTAAAAACTATTTTAAAGGTCGACAAAAATGTTTAAGTTAGTTAATATATTTTAAGTTCATATACTAATAATTTAAATTTAATTTAAGATTAGAATATAATATTTGAAAATGTGTATTTAACTTTTAAATATTCTAAACTAAAACATGAAGTTGAATTTGATATGGGCTTGAACTTGAGAACAAGATAATAGCTAGTTCAGCTAATCGATGTTGTTGAATTCAGTTAACCCCCTTGAACATAGCTGCCAAAATTTTAATATATTCCGAAGAATTTTTAGCTTCGCCTTTATTTCGCACCACTTTATCTTTAAAATCGAGTATTTTTCTCCAATTTATAACTGTGATAAAATAAGAAAAATTTACTATTAAAAAAAAAAAAAAATGTGGTATGGAATAAAGGCGGAGCTAAAAGTGCTCCGGAACAAATTTAAATATTGGCAGCTATGCTCTTGGGTCTTATTAAAGCATTTAATGGAGTAATAACCAGTACATTTTAAATGTATCTGAATGCTAACAAAGATGACAATAGCAGAATTAAGATAAAATCCATAAGTGTACATATTAATTTGTACACAAATGAAGGAGACATTAGCGAGTCAAAAATAATTGTTAGAAATGTACCTATTCTTATACATAGTATTACATATATATTAGTATAGCTGCCAACTTATGCGTTTTTTTTTTTTTTTTTTTTTTTTTTTAAACCGGAAATTTTTAATGATCGTTTTAGTACTTTACTTCGTTTAAACATGAGATCTTTTACAAAGAAATAGTGGTGTTAAAAAACCGTACAAGCTGGTACCTATACTAATCGCTAAGGCTCGAATATAATTATGGCTAATAGGATGATCATATAAAAATAATTTAAAACCAAACTTAAAGCCTTTATTAGTTCAGACGAACAATAAAGAATTTATAATTTCGCTCATTAATTTACTTTGTATTTAAAATCAGATTAATAAGCATTACTTTATATGCAAATAATATGAATTGAGGTTTTTTTTTAGGAGTTACAAATACGTACCATTGCAAAGTGAAAGAATTTCTTGAAAAAGTAAGAACAGACTGAAAAGTACTTAATTGGAAAAAAATATATATACATGTGTGTAGGCCTGGAGTAAATTGTTCCAGCTTATACTATATATCATTCTGGTGAACCACTCGCAACAGTTTGGTAATGCGTTTATAATAGTTAATATAGTATTGATACTGTTATACACCAAGAAAATATTAAATTACAGTAAGTAAACAAATTACTAGATTTTTTTTTTTTTTTTTTTTTTTTTTGTAATACTAGACGAAATGGCCTGGAACTTCACACATCCAAAGAACATTTAAAAACTCACTCATTGTTTACACTATTAAGTACAGAGTGTAATTAGGAGACCAACCACAAATTGAAGAACAGCGAAAATACTTTGGATCGCCCTGTATCATAAAAAGCTGCAAATGACTTGTAACTTTAATACATTATTGCACATACTATGTACAATATTTGTATGTTTTGGTGCGGAAAATGTGTAATTATTTAGGCAGATATACTTTGTTTAAAAAATTACTAATTTTTTTGACATGTTTTTTGCTTATAACTAGAACGGATTTGCATAAAATTCGGAAACATAAAATTCACACGTGTAATATTCGTTGTGATATGAGCATTTTTACTAAATATTATTTTACTGCGCATGCGTGAAAGATAGAAAAAATTTTATTGCATATGTTGAAAGCTAGATGATATATTCAGCAACTTTTGTCCAAAGCTCATTTAAATGGAGTAAAAATTAAGCAAATTGTCAGCAAAAGAATGAGCTAGATTTTAGGCATTTTCCAGAGTTGAAATTTCATAAGGGTTTTTTCACATGCTGCTCATTTAATTTGAAGATCCAATTATTTCAACCGCATTGCAAAAGTTCTTTTTTGTAAAATAAAATAAATAAAATAAATAAACTTATAGGCTTGTAACTTTAAAATATTTTTATTTATTTACTAAGATTTTTTGAGTTCATAAGGGGTTTTTCACAAAAAAAAAAACTTTTACAACATTATTGAAATAATTGGATCTTTAAATTAAAAACACGGCATGTGTAAAATCCCTTATGAAATTTCAACTCTGGAAAATACCTAAAATCTAGGTCGTTCTTTTGCCGATAATTTTTTTAATTTTAACTCTATTCAAATGAATTTTTGAGAAAAGTTGCTCAGTATATTTAGCTTTCAACCTATGTAATAAAATCTTTTCTATCTTTCGTGCATGCACAGTAAAATAATATTTACTAAGAATGCTCATATCTCAACGAATATTACACATCTGAATTTTATGTTACAGAATGTTTCTCTAATGTTTTGTCAATATTTCAGCAAGTTTCGTAAACTTTTATGGAAATCTGTTCTAGTTATAAGCAAAAAACTTGTCAAAAAAAATTAATATATATATATATATATATATTTTTTTTTTTTTTTTTTTTTTTTTTTTTTTTTTTTTGGGGGGGGGGGGGGCGGGGGAAATTATATCTGCCTAAATAAATGCACAATTCCCGCATCAAAACATAAAAATATTGTACATAGTATGTGTAACAATGTATTAAAGTTACAAGTCATTTGCAGCTTTTTATGATACAGGGTGTCCAAAGTATTTTCACTTTTCTTCAATTTGTGTTTTGTCCCCATTTGCACTCTGGACTAAAACGATAGTGGAAAATATGAATTTTTAAATGTTCTTTGCATGTATGAAGTTTCAGGTCATTTTGTCAAATATTTTTTTAGATAATCGAAAAAAATATATATATCTAATAATTTGATCATCTACTGTATGTGATAATGATTGTTTAAGTGATTGAAGTAAAAATTGCGTTTCTTTTACTTCTTATGTTTACATAGACACATTTCTAATGAAATTTCAATATGCTTATTTTATTCTACATACACTAAGCGACAAAAAAAAAAAAAAAAAAAAAAAGCCGCACTTGTATATTTTCCTTTTCACCTTCTACAACCGCCAATTTTATAGTTTAAAAAAAAAAAAAAAAAAAAAAAAAATCGAATAGATTTTATTATGTTGTCCTCCACATACACTTTAGCTTTGAGTCCAGTGTTAAAAACAAAATTCAATTGTCAGGAAAATGGTAATTTTAGAAGTTGTTTTAAAAATGGTAAGAATAAGACAGTTAACGATGCCACAAAAAGTATTAATTTTTCATTGAAAATCAAAAAAATATTTTAATACGTGAGATGACAAAATACTTAAATGTTAACTAAATACTGGTAAAATGGTTTTTAGCAAGATATAAAATATTTTGGCCGTTAAAACTGGAAATTTGGCTTTAGGCGGCCATGTTGCTCATCCAAGCGAGATGACCGTAAGCGAAAAAGCCCTTGCTTATAAAATCGGTTTGTATTACATTTAGAACATAAAAGAGATTCAGAAAAAGTATTTAGCATCATAATTTCTTTAACTACAGTTCAGCAACTATTAAAAAAAGCAGATTTAAATGACAGAAAGTTTGAAAAAATTCCATTCTCAGTGAAGAGAATTAGGAAAGCAAGACCTCAGATGGCTAAAAAAATTAAAAAATGGTTAGTTAATTATTGGGCTGAACTGGTTCTCTCTGATGAGTCAAGTTTAACTTATTTCGAGCTAAAGGAAACAAGCAGATCTGGCAACGAAAATATGACCGACTTAATGAAAATCGCACTTTTAAAACAGTGACACATTCACCGTACATTATGGTACGGAGGTGCATAACTTTTCAAACAATCGGACAAATTTTTTATGCTCAAGGGATCAATTAACTCGAAATAAAACACAGTCTTCATAAAAGTGCTGCCTCACCGACAATTTTGGAGGCATCTTGGACATTTCCGCAAACAGAATTCCAAGATGGTAATGCCCCTTACTAACACGGCGCCTGTGGTAAGTTTATTCACTTCAAATTGTCAAATTTTCCTACCCATTCCCATGAGAACCTATAATTCTGTAAGTATTCATATCTTTTTTCACTTTAAGTTAAATCCCCCAAAAGTTGTAGTAGAATTTCTTTTTTACCAGACATTGAAATAGTCCTAATTGCGATCCGCTCGAAAATGTTTAGTCATAAAAAGGCGCGGGGTGAGAGAGGAGGATTCGAAATTTGCAGCCTACACCTTCGCAAGAACTAGAAAAACTATTTACAATATTTAGCACAGTGAAAGTTTTGAGATTTATATTAAAAAACGTTAGAATACTATGCCACTGTGCATTAAAGCAATAATTCCATATAAACATGGAATTAACCCAATGAAGAATACATATTTTATTTAAAAAATTGCTTAAATCTAACAAATAAATAGTTTTATTTCATATATTAAAATATGACTTCTTTATTTCATATAATAAATCATAACACAATACAAAGTGTATGGTACGCAAACATGACAGTTTTATTTGTTTCAACCATTAATTTTAAAGTTATTACAAATAAAAAAGGTATAAGTCATTTTTTCTGGAGTGCGGCTTTTTTTTTTTTTTTTTTTTTTTTTTTTTGTCGCTTACTGTATGTAACTTTTATTTTATTTTATTTTTTCATTCGAGTGCGATTGTTCCTGTTTTTACTGATTCTTCTTCCTATTAAGTGAAACAGAAATTATGAAAATTTATAGGTTAAAATTGAGGTTGAGTGGGGGGAGTATGGGATTCTGTGAGTATAATAATCAAGTGAGTATCGCGGATTTTTTTTCATATATTTAATTACAAAAAAAAAAAAAAAACTATTATATCTATCATTTTGTTTCTTGTGAATGTTGATGTTGTTTCATTATCTGTTTACTTACATTCTACAATAGTTGTAAATATATATATATATATATATATATATATATATATCCGTAAAAAAAAAAAAAAAAAAAAAAAATCTGGAGTAATTCGATTTGACTTTCAAAACATTAAGTAATTAATGTTTTTATAAATAAATTAAAGTGAGACAAGTCGTTAAATAAACAAAAGTGAAAATTCTAATAGCGTACTTGAGTATTTTTGCCCATTGTTTAATTTTACGCTATTGCACTTCAAATAATTTGAGTCGTAGATCATACTAATAAAGAAATTTTCGTTGTGTCTCTGTAAAAATCTATAAGGATTAAATTCATCAAAATCTATGCAATTCATGCTACGATGACCTATAACATATGTAATTTTCAGCTCATTGGAGCGAGGTGTTTAGACATTATCGCAGTTTAAAAAATTTGGACCCATAAGCCATAATGATAAAGAATATTTCTTTGTGTCCCTGTAAAAAAAAACGTGCTAGAAAAGTAAAAAAGTGCTAGATTCACCAAAATCTATATAGTTCGTAAGACAGTAAGCTGTCTTATGTGTATAAATTTTCAGCTCAATCGAATAAGGCGTTTAGACGCTATCGCACATTAAAAAAATTTGGGCCCATAGGCCATAATAATAAAGAATTTTTCTTGTGTCCCTGTAAAAACTCTATATGTCCTAGATTCACCAAAATGAATAGGGTTCGTGATATGGTGACCTATAACATACATATGAACATTCAACTCATTCTAACTAAGCTGTAGGCGCTATCGTGTTCACTCACACACATACGTTTATGTTTTGCTAAGTTTTATTACTCCTTTCTTTTAAATTATATATATATATATATACATGTATATGTATCGAAACTAGCGCGCTTTACCTGCGATGCTACTTATTATATATTAAAGAATTTTGAAAATTACATATTACTTACTAATATAAAATCTTTAAAGAATAAAAAAAAAAAAAATCCATTAAGTATAAAAACATTATTTCTATCATAATAACAACAAAGGAACTGATTACAAAGATAGTTTTCATAAGTTAATGAAATAGAACTTCGGTATTTTCAAAATTCATCAACATTCTTTTCTATTACTATTCCCGAGTTTCAAGCCCCAGTAATGGCTGACGCCAAAACTTTTTTTCGGCATCAAAAATATTTGATCGATAGCAGAAGGATGATAGATTTATTTAAATTACTATATCTATGAAAAGCAAAATTAAAAAAAAAAAAAATTTCAAAACGAGTTCTAACGTTAAAAATTTTAAAAACAATTAAACTTTAATTTTTAAATAACGCCAAAATCTGCTTTAACCCTCAAAATTAAATAGCGAAGATTATTCCAGATCGATTCATGCTACTATCATTTTCATACAGTGCACAAAAAAGGGTAAAAGACAAACAAAAACTGTCCAAATCTAGAAATCTTTTAACCCTTTCACGCCCAAGGGAAATATTTTTCCCTTCTACAAAAATCGTTATCGATTGTTCAATTATTATTGAATCGTTTTTTTTTTTTACTGAATGTCAAAATAAAAAGTATGTCCAAGGCGGCAAATGTGTTTCTTAACGAATTAAAAAAAAACGTATAGAAAATAGGACACATAATAAATGTGTTATGTGCAATGTCCACTTGTGCTTCACAAGTAAACGAAATTGTTTCGTAGAATACCATAACTAACTATTTATTTTACTTTTCTGATAATTTTTATGTTACAAAGCAATAAATTTGTATTACAAAGCAATAAATAAAATACCGATATAATAAACCTAACTCTTCGTTTATTTACTTTTATGGTCCATAGGGAAAAATATTTCCCATGAAATTATACGAAACCTATACACCCTGCTATGTTTTTCTGGTGATATTCTCTTACTTTACACCCACAATAGCTAAAATATTGTGTTGTATTGGCATATTTAGTCTTGGACATCTTATGGTCCTGTAAGGGTTAAGCAAAAATGAAAAATGTATGCAAATTTCCTAAGCAAAAATATTGACAAAATTATATTCTTTTTCAAAATAATTCGTTAAGTTTTTCAAAAAATAAATATGTATAAATTTATTTTAGGAATTTTAGGCCCATATAATCTTGATAAAAAGTATAAAGATAATTGTTTTTTCATCTAAAATTCTTCTGAAGTTTACATATTTGCAAGCAAAAAAATGACTGTTTAAGATATAGTTCCTAAACAAATTTTACACTTTAATCATATCTTCACGAGATTTATACGATAATATATAGGGTAGGTGCTCCAGTTATTGACATGCTCCAGTAATTGACATCTTCCCCGAAATAATTAATAAAAAATAAAAAATAAAAAAAGCATATGATTTACACATCAGAATTTTAACATTGTATGTCAAACACTGGAGCACAGGGTGTCTATTACTGGTAAAATGAAAAATTATCAGTGTCAATCACTGGAGCATAGAGGGTCAGTTAGTGGTAAAATGAAAAACTGGCAGTGTCAGTTACTGGAACATAGAGTGCAAAATAAAAATTCATTTAAAAAATAATAATTATCAAATGCATATATTTTAACATATATGTGGTTCTGAAAGTCTTCATCCCATATACATTAACTTACATTTCCAAAAATAGTGTCTGATGACTGAAACATTAAAAACATCAGAAATTGTTCTAAAAGCGTCAACCATTGGAGCACTTACCCTATATATATATATATATATATATATATATTTTTTTTTTTTTTTTTTTTTTAACTAAAAATTAAAAACTTTTGCTTATAATTACAGGGGTTTAATGGGCATGAAATTCTGAAAAAAAAAAAAAAAAAAAGAAAGAAAGAAAGAAAAGATCTAAAACTGTACTTCATAACATTATTTGTATAAAATAAAATTTCAAACTGGGAGACCAATTTGAATTTTCCAATTAAAATTTTTCGGAAATTCCAATTTATTCACAGAAAAGGATGATTGTTAGAAGAGTTTGTCAGAAAAAGAATCTGCAAATGAAGTTAAAAGTAATTTGCACAAGTTCTGTGCACAAACCGTTCAAAATGTTTTCAATAAACATCCTAATATTTTACATGGAAAGTTAATATCACATACGCATCTTTCAAATCAATACAAGAAAAGAAGATGATTTTAAAAGAAAAAAAAAAATTCAGATTTAAATAGAATGATGTATTTTTTATCGAACGAAAAAAAGTTGGTTTTTGTGGTCCAGATGATTATTGTTATTTTGCTATAAACTACAAACAAAACACCGTTCTTTCAAACGTCAATACGTTGGGGACACATTAATAACATGGCGCGCATTTGCAATAAACGGAACTGTTCCAATAGACTTTGTGAACTACAAAATGCATTATGACAATATTGAAATGTTATGCAAACAATTGTTACCTAAAGCGCCCGTAGTTACTTCAAGAGGCTATTTTTTTTCATCAAGGTAATGCTTTCATACATGTTTCTTTAAGTGTAAAATTCTGATTTGTAACTTAATTTAGAAAATTTGCTTGATTAACCAGAGAGTAGTCTCGATCTAAACCCAATAGAAAATTTATGGAGCCTTCTAGCCCGAAAAATTTACAAAAATGGTAAATAATATCAATGCAGACAAGACCTTATGTTAACTATCAATTAAGCTAGGAATAGTGTTTCCGTAGACACTTTAGAAGAACTTTCAGCAGCATGACATCTCGGTTTGTTCAAGTAAACTGTCTAAAGAGTTATTTTTACTTTCCGAACATACATATGTAAAGAAAGTATTGTAATCATGACAAAAAATCAACTTTGAGATTCTGGTGTATCTATACATTTTGAGGACCCCTGAGTTCATTTTTTAAGTTTTTACGGGGATTATGTATGTGTGAATGAACACGACAGAGTCAAAACGCTTCGACCGATTCAGTTGAAAATTGGCACGTATGTTGTAGGTCACCGTAGCCCGAACCCTATTCAGACTTACCAATTTGCCGGATCATTTAATACCAGTAGATTTTTATAGGAATATTCACTTTAGCGAAAATTGAGTGGTTAAATAGGTCGGATAAAACTTTAAGATAATAGTGGTATGAATTTGCCGGATTAATTGACAACTCTGCCTATTGATTTTGGTGAATCTAGCACTTATAGTTTTTTTACAGGGACACAAAGAAAAATTCTTTATCATAGGTTGGTTGGTTGGGTTTAACGTCACACTAGTACTGCGCTATAGGTAATTGGTGATGATCTTGGACGCACCCCTAAGGATGGTCCGTAGACATGTCATGACAATTTTTATCCTCCACGGAAGGGATGGCTCTCCCGCTTCAGTATAATTTGGATGGGAACATTGCGGTCATGACAGATTTTTACGTGCATCAACCATCATTAGTGTACACGACAGTCTTTGGCCAGCTCGAGTATCGTACAGGTAATCTTTTAATTACTCTTTATTTTTAGGATCATGGACTCAAATTATTTAAAATGCGATAGCGTCTGAAAGCCGTATTCGAATGAACTCAAAATTTATATACATATTATAGAGCATCGTCACATAAACTGTATGCATTTTGAATAATTTAGCACTGATTTTTTTTTTTTTTTTTTTTTTACAGGACACGGCGAAAAATTCTGTATCGTTATGACTTATGGGCTCAAATTTTTTAAAGTGCAACAGCGTCTAAATGCCTTATCTGATTGATCTGGAATGAACTATATCAAAAATTGAACGATTGAAAATATCCGATTGAACTATATGAAGAAAAAGTGAAATACCCTTTTACAAATTTCTCTTTTGTTTATTTAACCACTTCTCTTACTTTAATTTATTTTACACTCGTTAATTACTTGATGCTCGAAAAGTCGGGTGGAGTCACTTCAGATTTTTTCCTTATTAAGAGAAATGTTAACAAATTTAGAGCATGTCTTTATATATATATATTTTTTTTTTTTTTTCACATTTCCTATAGTAATAATCTTCATAAAGTCAAGTTTTATAAAGTTCTAATTTGTTGTTTTGTGAATCGTGCATGTTTTTCTAAAATTTTATATTAGCAGTAAAAAATTCGTTTTGTTAAATTGAAAATCGTGTATGCTTTTGTGCAATTATACCTTGTTCTTATACTTTTATTCGCGCACTGCACATTAATTTACAATAAAATTAGTAGGGAGGTTTTTAATATTTAAGATTCAGTTATCCCCTCCCCCTATTAATTATTTATTGCTCATAATATTCTGAAACTTTTTCTCGTTTCGCAGCTGTTATGGGATATAATTAGAAAAGACGAAACTTCAAAAAGTTTTTTTTCTTTCCATTTCATTCCTAGAATCATTCTATCACGCATCAGTCCTTATGTTATTCTGTTAGTGCTTATATCATAGTGAAACTAATTTTAGTTGTTTCTCAACTTCTTTGCCCATAAATTTTAATGCTACCAACACAAAGCATATTTTCCCTAACAATTATTATTTAAAGCTCTTTTTTATTATTATATCACGCGGTACCAATGCAAAGATTTTTTTAATTCTAGTAAGATATTTCCGCCAAGGACATTTTAGCGATTAGTAGACAATTACTTGTTCGAGTTATACTTTATGATCTAGTTTTTATCACTGTGACGGCTTGACAAAAAAATATAACAAACAATTCTTCCTCTGTCACACCTACTGGAATGTAAGTTTATTTGGCCAATACTAAGTGGAACAGGTTTAAATAGCCACTGTCATAGAATTACAAAAGCTTTTTTCTTTTTGTGATTTGACCCTCCTTTCAATATTTACCTCATTTGTAAAAGAATAGCGTTATCTGGTGTGGTAAGTAATGTAGAGGAATGTATGATTTAATTGGTACTATATAATTTCCATAAGTTGATAATCTTTCGCTTCCAAGGTTGCTCATAAACTTCCCATGCCTTTTACAGTGATTGGAAACTACTGCCAAGGTTCTGCATGTAGCTATATAAAGGCAGAAAGTTACAAGCACCGTGAGATATTTATCTGTTTGCAGTACAGATACTCTAATTTTAAGGATAACTGAGGAATCCGGCATTTCGACAACATGAGGACACTGGTAAGTTGAAATATTTCGTTAAACTCATATTTAAATTTTTCGATAGGGAAAATGCTTGAATAAGTATTAAATATTTGTATCATTATATTTCGGTGTTCAATGTTACTATTTAAACTTCTAAAAATTGGTAAAAGTCATAAAAAAAGAAATTTTGAATTAGTTTGTTATGTTGCCGTCCTATCAATTTTTGTATACTAGAGCCAAAAAGTCGTAAACTACTGTTTAAAATATATTTTAAATCATTACAAACATCCATGCTTAACCAGGACTTGAAAGCAGCAACTGTTAACTAAGGTTCAGAGCGCTAACCATTAAGCCATCAGGGGGGCAAGACAAAAAAAGTGCTGGAGTTGGCTTGGAGTAAAGGCCATTTGACTATAGTATACCTAGACCTGGTGAAGTGACTTCCATGGGGTTTTTTCGAAAAGTTCCTAGTTCGTACATAAATCAGGACGAAGGAGAGAAACGAATTAATAAATATAAAGTATTTCTGGCCAATGTGTCTTGGTATCAGTACAATTATTTGAAAATCCTAATTTAGGAAAAGTAGGAGTTTTTATTGATAGACGTCAGCCAGTTTTAACCATATATTAACTTTGTGCTGATTTTATTAATTATCTACGATTAAATAGCAACAATAGCATGTAGTCTAAATATTATTCATAGTTTTAGAAGCCATACAGTGTTTTTAAATCCGATCTGTATTTACTTAAAGAGTAAAATTGTTATACGTATCGAGTACTTTCCATTATACACTCGTTTAAATTGTACATTTAATATTCAAGGGGTACCATTAAAGATTTCATATAAAAGTTTTATATTTCCATTTAATATTTATAAATTGAATTATATTAGGCTTGTTCAATAAAATGCACATTCAGGCGAAAATTCTTGTGATTTTTTATGTATATTTTCACAGACTTGAAATCTTTACACAGCGTTTTCTAACTTTGAATTCGTGATCTTCAAATTGCTAAAACATCCACAGATATTTAAGAAAAGAGTTTTTTTTCCTTAATATTTAATAGAAATTACTTAAAAAATTAGGGGTAGACTCAATAATGGATTTAAAAGAAAAAATATAGTAAAAGTCGTTTTTTTTTTTTTTTTTTTTCCAAATTTTTACATAGACATGCACATTTAATTTTTTTTTCTCAAAAAACAATTAATAAATTTCAAAATCCATCCCTTTCTTTATTGGTATATTCTATTAAACATCCAAAAAGAAATATTAAGTCTTTTCCTAAATACCTGTAGAAATTTTAGCATTTTGAAGATCACGAATTCATAAAAATGTGCAAAGTAAGAAAATGTAATTTTAAGATTTCAAATCTGTAAAAAAATCCAAAACCATAAAAGTTGTTGCCTTCACTGAACAAGCCTAATATTGTTCAATTTATAAATATTGAATGGAAATGTAAGCTTTTATATTAAGCCTTCAGTGATGCTAAGACAAAGGTGCGAAGTCCCCGTGAAAAAAAAATAGATCATGGATGATTGGCATACTTTCGGTTAATTTTACTTATAGTAATAATCCTTATATGTGTTTGCGAAAAAAAAAAAGAAAGAAAGGAAAAGGAAAAGAAAAAGGGACAATTTTTTTATTAGCCTCCATGAACAGTTTAAGCAAAAATGCCTATGTTTAAAAAATGATAACATTGTTTTGAATGTGAGGACATTTTTTCCTCATTCAAAAAATATTTCCAGAAACCTTGTTGCTTGAATACCACGGTAATCCAAATCTTATTATTATTATTATTATTATTATTATTATTATTATTATGGATAACACATTAGCTAAAGGTGCCTCCTAATGAAAATTTCTAAATGTACATCAAACATGCATACGTAATGAGTCCTTTTGATTCGAATATCGTGTATGAACTAGATAATAGTGACGATAGGATAATAATTTTTTAACAAAAACTTTTACCTTTATCTTAAAAATTTAAAATTCCAAAAGTTTGTACATGGTAATTTTAATGTGGAATCGTATTATCTTGTAAATTGTTTTTTAATGTAATAACTTCAACTAGACTAACGAAAGTTTTAACATATAAATACAATTTAAAAAATTGTTTCAGAGATGAATTTTCGAAAAGTGAGTAATATTAATTTAAATTCTTAACATTAGTTGTCATGGTTGATAAATAAATTGTTAATTTCCAACATTCA
Organism: Salticus scenicus; assembly: GCA_963930645.1. NCBI lineage: Eukaryota > Metazoa > Arthropoda > Arachnida > Araneae > Salticidae > Salticus > Salticus scenicus. The sequence continues at coordinate 59,334,245 of OZ005649.1, read as the reverse complement.
CGCAAATTCAAACAATAAATTGTATTATACACGTTTGATTAAAATTTTTCAGTCATTTACAAAATGTAATTGGGATATCCAAATAACGTTCATTAAAATAAGTGTTGATTTAACATATATATAGAAGCTAATAAAGATTTAATAAATACGGGATAAAAATACACTGGTGGACAAAATTAAAGCCACAACTTGTTTTCTCGTTTTCTTCTTTTGCCCATATTTTTTAAACAAATAAACATATGAACATAAAATTTGGATGGCCTGTTCGTTATCATATTATTGACCGAATTTTATGTAACTTTAGCATAAAAGTAATTTTTAAGCTAATAAATATTCATTTTTCTCTCAAAAGTAAGCTCTGGAAAAAATGAAAAATTTCAATAATTTTTGGGAAGAACAATTAATGAAAAATGGTCCTACCCTTACAGATAGGTGAAGATGCATAAGCATCCATTTGTTAGATTACAATCAAAATCTTTCTACTTGTATTCACTTTTCTGTTTCTTATTTTTTCTTCTTTTTTTTTCGCATGTGAATAGCTTTTTAAAAAATACACACACAAATATGAAAATTGAATAAGATGTTCATTATAAAACTATTTATCGACATTTTTATTATTCTTGTGATGCTCATAGTTTACAAATTATTAATTATATTTTTTTAAAAAGCCCGCTATAAAAGTAAAAGAAAAGTTAATACAAAAAGGAAAATCGTGATTTAGTTCAACCTTTCAAGGGATGTGCGTCTTTAACTATCTCTAATGCATCCTTAACACCACTTTTGATTCAATGTTCTTTCCTAAAATTATTGAAATTTTTTATTTTTTCCAAAGCTTACTTTTGAGAGAAAAATGAATATTTGTTAGCTTAAAAAATATTCTTATGCTAAAGTTGCTCAAAATTCGGTTAATAATATGATAACGAACAGGACATCCAAATTTTATGTTCATATGTTCATTTGTTTAAAAATTATGTGCAAAAGAAGAGAACGAGAAAACAGGTTGTTGCTTTAATTTTGCCCACCAGTGTAGATATAAATCGCTAAAATTAAATAATTGTAGTTGTAAATCTTTAAAAAACTCAAATATTGAAATCTATTGAAGGAAATTTGTTGTTCTAAGTTGTCTTATCTAAAAAAAAATTCTGGTTTAATGAAATTCTACAATCTCATTGAAATATTTAAATCATTGTAAAATATTTTTTAAAAATCAATCAAATCAAACAATTATAATTTCTATAAAACTATTAATGCATCATTTGATAAATATTTCAATAGTGAATGTAATATTATTAGGGGCAGTGATGAAATTATGCTTTATATACTCATAAATCTACATTTATTAACACGCTTATATTAGCTTCATCTGTATGTATGTATGTATGTTTGTTTGTAACTTCTCCTGGAGCAAAACGTGATTGCACAAAATCCTTCATATCTCAAACAAAAAAACAGATATCCGTAAAATTTTTGCTTTAAAATATAGCTAATACAAATGTCTAAAAATTGGTTTCTGGAATTTTTTTAATTCGGTCCCCAAGGGGGGCGGTGGGAGGGGGGCAAAACGTGATTTCACTTGCGTAAAACGTGATTTCGCATAATCCTATATATCCCAAACAAAAAAAAATAGATATACGTGAAATTTTTACTCTAAAATATAGCTAAGGCAACTATCTAAAAACCAATTTCTGGAATTTTAGAAATTCAGCCCCCAGGTGGGGCAGCAAGGGGGGGGGGGGGGCTATGGAGCAAAAAAAAAAAAAAAATACAGTTAGACCGCTGAAAATTGGTACAGATAGGTTTTAAAGGTCTGCAAGTCGAATGGGGATATTTTCGATTGTGTAAAGTTATTAAGAGGGGCAAGAGGGGGGGGGGAAGGGAGGGGGGGGGCAAAAAATAAAAATAGTGTCAGATCGTTCAAAATTGGTACATAGAGGTTTTCGATACTTACAAATCAATTGTGGATATTTTTGAATTTGTAAAATTATTAGGAGGGGCGGGTAGGGGGTGAGGGGGTAAGGGGGGCTATGGGGCAAAAACAAATAGAAATACAGTTAGGCCGTTCAAAATTGTTACAGATAGATTTAAGAGACCTGCAAGTCGAATGGGGATATTTTCGATTGTGTAAAGTTATTAGGAGGGGCAAGAAGGGGGGGGATAGAGGGGGGGGCAAAAAAATAAAAATAGTGTCAGATCGTTCAAAATTGGTACATAGAGGTTTTCGATACTTACAAATCGATTGCGAATATTTTTGAATTTGTAAAATTATTAGGAGGGGCGGGTAGGGGGGTGAGGGGGTAAGGGGGGGCAATGGGGCAAAAACAAATAGAAATACAGTTAGGCCGTTCAAAATTGTTACAGATAGATTTAAGAGGCCTGCAAGTCGAATGGGGATATTTTCGATTGTGTAAAGTTATTAGGAGGGGCAAGAAGTGGGGGAGGGGAGGTGGGGGGGCAAAAAAATAAAAAATAGTGTCAGATCGTTCAAAATTGGTACATAGAGGTTTTCGATACTTACAAATCGATTGCGGATATTTTTGAATTTGTAAAATTATTAGTAGGGGCGGGTAGGGGGGTGGGGCGGTAAGGGGGGGCTATGGAGCAAAAACAAATAGAAATAGAGTTAGGCCGTTGAAAATTGGTACAGATAGGTTTTAAAGGTCTGCAAGTCGAATGGGGATATTTTCGATTGTGTAAAGTTAGTAGGAGGGGCAAGAAGGGGGGGGGAAGGGAGGGGGGGCAAAAAAATAAAAATAGTGTCAGATCGTTCAAAATTGGTACATAGAGGTTTTCGATACTTACAAATCGATTGCGGATATTTTTGAATTTGTAAAATTATTAGGAGGGGCGGGTAGGGGGTGAAGGGGTGAGGGGGTAAGGGGGGGCTATGGGGCAAAAACAAATAGAAATACAGTTAGTGCCGTTCAAAATTGGTACAGATAGATTTAAGAGGCCTGCAGATAAGTCGAATAGGAATATTTTCGATTGTGTAAAGTTATTAGGAGGGGCAAGAAGGGGGGGGGGGGCAAAAAAATAAAAATAGTGTCAGATCGTTCAAAATTGGTACATAGAGGTTTTCGATACTTACAAATCGAATGCGGATATTTTTGAATTTGTAAAATTATTAGGAGGGGCGGGTAGGGGGGTGAGGGGGGGGGCTATGGGGCAAAAACAAATAGAAATACAGTTAGGCCGTTCAAAATTGGTACCGATAGATTTAAGAGGCCTGCAAGTCGAATGGGGATATTTTCGATTGTGTGTAAATTTTAACCAAAAACTTACATACTGTAGCTATTTATGTGATAAATAATAAAATAATAAATATAGTTAAAAAAAGCATGCTTTCATAGCACATCGAACTAAAAAGTGAAAAATAAATATAGTTTAAAAAAACTAAAAAACACGCTTTTAAAGCACATCAAACTAAAAAGTGAAAAATAATTCTTAATATAAGCTGAAAACAATAATGAACGAAAAATACTAGTATAATTGTGAAAAAAGCGTGGGTTGCTCGATGTACGAAAAATATGGCACAAAGCACCCCACGCTTTTTTCACTATTATACTAGTATTTTTCGTTCATTATTGTTTTCAGCTTATATTAAGAATTATTTTTCACTTTTTAGTTTGATGTGCTTTAAAAGCGTGTTTTTTAGTTTTTTTAAACTATATTTTTTATATATATTATTCGAAGAAAATGACATACTTCTTATAATATGATTTATTTGAAACTAAATAAAGTCAAATTAAAACACTAACTATAAGAGTTAAATTAATTCAGTAACATTAATTCCTCGGAGAGAAACAAAATGCAGGTCTATTTTCTGGAAAAGATTTTGTGACCAATGAGCTACGATCTATGCGATCCGTAAATTATCTATATATATAAAAATGAATTGCTGTTCGTTAGTCTCACTAACACTCGAGAACGGCTGAACGGATTTCGATCATTCTTTTTTTTTTGTTTTTTTCCTTATAGGTCAGGGATGGTTTAGGAAAAAAAAAAATTCGAAAAAATTCGAATAGTTTTCTTATTATTAATTAAAATATGAAAATAATAACCTCCTAATACCTTATAAATAGCCATTAAAATATTAGCTATAATTTAATTGTTGCCAAAAAAAATTTACGAGTTCATTTTCTTTCGACATAAAAATAAATAAACGTGATTAAATAAATAATTTAATTAAACGTGAGCTTTAAAAAATTGTAAAAAATTAAATTATGTATCTCACAAAAATTGACGTCACTATCGGTTTAAAGATTTCATACGCATTGATAAAGTGCTAATGTAGTTAGTTCTATGATTCAACAGAAAATTTAAAAACACAGTTTATAAAAAGTTTTTTTTCTTATCTATATATATAAAAGAACACTTCCTGAGTGAGTGAGTGAGGGGGTGATCTATCAACGCCCAGACCAAACCCCTGGACCTAGAAGCATGAAATTTTGTGACAATGTTCTTTCTATGACGTAGGCATCCACTAAGAAGCGATTTTACAAAATTCACCCCCCAAGGGGGGGAGGGGGGGCAAAACGTGATTTCACAAAATCCTTCATATCTCAAACAAAAAAACAGATATCCATAAAATTTTTACTTTAAAATATAGCTAATACAAATGTCAAAAAACCAATTTCTGGAATTTTCAAAATTCGGTCCCCAAGGGGGGCGGGGGGGCAAAACGTGATTTCACATGCGTAAAACGTGATTTCGCATAATCCTATATATCTCAAACAAAAAAATAGATATGCGTGAAATTTTTGCTCTAAAATATTGCTAATGCAAATATCTAAAAACCAATTTCTGGAATTTTAGAAATTCACCCCCAGGTGGGGCAGCAGGGGGGGGGGGAGGGGGCTAAGGGGCAAAAACAAATAGAAATACAGTTAGGGCGTTCAAAATTGATACAGATAGGTTTTAGAGGCCTGCAAGTCGAATGAGGATATTTTCGATTGTGTAAAGTTATTAGGAGGGGCAGGAAGGGAGGGGAGGGGAGAGGGGGGCAAAAAATAAAAATAGAGTTAGATCGTTCAAAATTGGTATATAGAGGTTTTCGATACCTACAAATCGATTTCGGATAGTTTCGAATTTGTAAAATTATTAGGAGGGGCGGGAAGGGGGGCTATGGGGCAAAAACAAATAGAAATGCAGTTAGGCCGTTCAAAATTGGTACAGATAGGTTTTAGATGCCTGCAAGTCGAATGGGGATATTTTCGAAAGTGTAAAGTTATTAGGAGGGCCGGGAAAGGGGGGAGGGAAGAGGGGGGGGGAAGAGGGGGGGGGGCAAAAAAATAAAAATAGAGTTAGATCGTTTAAATTGGTATATAGATGTTTTCGATACTTACAAATCGATTGCGGATATTTTCGAATTTTTAAAATTATTAGGTGGGTCGGGAAGGGGGGGGGCGGTAAGGGGGGCTATGGTCAAAAACAAATAGAAATACAGTTAGGCCGTTCAAAATTGGTACAGATAGGCTTTAGAGGCCTGCAAGTCGAATGGGGATATTTTCGAAAGTGTAAAGTTATTAGGAGGGCCGGGAAGGGGGGGGGGGCAGATGGCAAAAAAAAAGAAAATAGAGTTAGATCATTCAAAATTGGTACATAGAGGTTTCCAATACCTACAAATCGATTGCGGATAGTTTCGAATTTTTAAAATTATTGGGAGGGCGGGAAGGGGGGGGGGCAGTAGAGCGGCAAAAAAATAAAAATGGAGATATATCGTTCAAAACTGGTGCATAGAGGTTTTTGATACTTACAAATCGATTGCGGACATTTTCAAATTTGTAAAATTATTAGGATAGACAGGAGGGGGGGGGCGAAGTGGGAAAATAATAGAAATAAGGGTTAGAGCATTTTGGGAATTTTTTCCGAAGGCAGTGAGAACCCGGTGCGACATTTTTCCTACTCAGATTTTGTTTCTCTTTTTTTTTCACGTGATAAAAATTAATGCAATTTTGAGAATTCATTATAGTGATTCATTTAAAAATAGGGACCAGCGAAGCGGGCGTTGCCTGCTAGTAATCTATATCTATATATATATATAAATGAATGTTTGTCTGTATGTCCATTATAAAATTGTAAACGGCTTGACCGATTTCGATCATTCTTTTTTTGTTTTTTTCCTTATAGGTCAGGGATGGTTTAGGAAACAAAAAAATTGAAAAAATTCGGCCCCCAAGGGGGAAGGGGGGCAAAACGTGAATTCAAAATATCCTTCATAGCTCAAACAAAGAAACAGATATCCGTAAAATTTTTGCTTTAAAATATAGCTAATATAAATGTCTAAAAACCAATTCCTGGAATTTTCGAAATTTGATCCCCAAGGGGGGGGGGGGCAAAAACAATTAGAAATACAGTTAGGCCTTTCAAAATTGGTACAGATAGGTTTCAATAGCCTGCAAGTCGAATGGGGATATTTTCGAAAGTGTAAAGTTATTAGGAGGGGAGTGAAGGGGGAGGGGAGAGGGGGGGTAAAAAAATAAAAATAGAGTTAGATCGTTCAAATTTGGTATATAGAGGTTTTCGATACTTACAAATCGATTGCGGATATTTTCGAATTTGTAAAATTATTAGGAGGGGCGGGAAGGGGGGGCTATGGGCAAAAACAAATAGAAATACAGTTAGGGCATTCAAAATTGGTACAGATAGGTTTTAAAGGCCTGCAAGTCGAATGGGGATATTTTCGAAAGTGTAAAGTTATTAGGAGGGGTGAGAAGGGGGGATGGGATGGGGGGGGCAAAAAATTAAAAATAGAGTTAGATCGTTCAAAATTGGTACAGAAATGGTTTTCGATACTTAAAATCGAATGCGGATATTTTTGAATTTGTAAAATTATTAGGAGGGGCGGTAAGGGGGGGCTATGGGCAAAAACAAATAGAAATGCAGTTAGGCCGTTCAAAATTGGTACAGATTGGTTTTGGATGCCTGCAAGTCGAATGGGGATATTTTCGAATGTGTAACGTTATTAGGACGGACGGAAGGGGGGCGGAGGGGCAAACAAAATAAAATAGAGTTAGATCATTCAAAATTGGTACATAGAGGTTTTCGATACTTACAAATCGATTGCGGATATTTTCGAATTTTTAAAAATATTGGGAAGGGGGAGAGTGGTGGGGCAAAAAAATAAAAATAGAGATAGATCGTTCAAAACTGGTGCATAGAGGTTTTTGATATTTACAAATCGATTGCGGATATTTTTGAATTTGTAAAATTATTAGGATAGACGGAAGGGGGGGTCGAAGGGGGAAATAAGAGTTAGAGCATTTTGGGAATTTTTTCGGAAGGCAGTGAGAACCCGGTGCGACATTTTTCCTAATCAGATTTTGTTTCGCTTTTTTTTTTTTTTTTCACGTGATAAAAATTAATGCAATTTTGAGAATTCAGTAATTATAGTGATTCATTTAAAAATAGTGACCAGCGAAGCGGGCAAAGCCTGCTAGTATATATATATATATATGTGTGTGTGTGTGTGTGTGTGTGTGTATGTATGGATATATATATATATATATACATATTCTGAATTTTCGATAGTCTTTGAATTCGACCCTTTAATTCTTGCTGCATACCTGCCAACTTGTACGTTTTGCTATCAGAAATTTTTAATAGAAACTTTTAATGATTGCCGTAGGAGTTTTATGGAGTCAAAGTGCTGTTAAAAGAACGGATAAGTTGGCACCTATGTTTCTGTATTCTAATTCCTTTAAACTGGTGTATCTTCTGTCAGTCCAGTGATTTCGATGTCTAAAATATCTTTGCAATGATTACCTTAATCAGTAAACGTATTGAAGTTGTTATGAATCTATTTTTGATCTCTTCTGTTAAAAATAAAATCCGACGTTTCATTCATTTAAAAAAAAAGGACCACTGTACACTCATTTTCAAAAGTTAAGGAACTACCTGTTTTCCCGTTTTAATTTTTTGCGTATAATTTTTAAACGAGATTAACATAAAATTTGAATAACACGTTTGTTATGAAGTCATTAATTAATTGTACATACTTTACTAAAAAATGATATTAATACATATTGGCGTGCCTTATGTGCATAGCTCGGAAATCTATATTTCTAGTTTAAGGATTTAGAAAATGACCATTTATTCATTCTAGATAACGGCGCTATATTTTTTTTCTCAATGCACAAAATGAATCAGTTGTAGATAAACTGGTTCATTTTTGTGGGTAGAATCGTGGGACTTTTTTTAACAGTATTATACAATAAAATAAGAATTAAAAAATAAAATAAAATAAAATTAATACACGTAAAATTTAAAAACATAGACTTTATATAAATGTCACAATTAAAATACTACATTTTCAGATAAAATATTCTTTGTAAAAATTACAATTACACAAAGCTTTTCGCCATTACATAATGGCATCTTCAGGTGACGAAATGGGTTCAAATAGTCAACATATATATGGTAAAACGTGTTCGGTGAAAATTGTGTTGCATGCCAGTAGAAAATGATTCAAAATTCAAGAGTTACGCCAGGAATTCTTTTCCTTTTCGGAAAAGAATCTTTACGTAGTATTACAATGTAATCAGTTATTAAAGGCTGTATTTTCGCTTAGTCTTTAGAATTACACTTAAGGTAACGACACCAGTGCTCGTCACTCTTAAGGCCTTATTTTTAAAATGTTTGTTTTTTTCGCGTGGTATTCATGTGGTATTTATGTATCAATATTATACTTTGGTCTATTTTATACACTGATTCTTCTTGTTGTTGTTAGACACTTTAAATTTTTCGATACATTAAACCAATGTTTTTTTAAAAAAATGAAAATTAAACCTATAAAAATGCACCAGTGCTTGTCACTTGAAAAATGCTTTTCACCAGTAGTCGTCAGGTGTTTGCACCAGTGGTCGTCATGTAAATAAAACGCAACAATTTGCTGAATGTTTTTAATTTTAATTGCGCTTTTACAAAATTTAATGAAACAAAATATCATTGGCACATATTTAGAACCTAAATCCATTCTTAGGGTTTAAAACACAAAACATTAAATGGTAAAATTCAAAATATTGCGAATAAAACAAATTCATATGTGAAATAATTTGAAAATTGTTTGCTTTTAAGAAAAGTTCTCAAAATTTTATTCGTTCTCAAAAATATCTTTACTTAAAGCAGAGGGAAAGTAGCAGGAGAGGGGGTAATAATCCCGTTTTAAGAGTGACTTTGCTCCAAATTACCGCAGTAAGACTGATTTTACCATGTTTTTATTCTTATTCTTGATTGTTTTGTTTGTTTGTCCAGTATAAAACTTGCAATTGATTTTTAACTAACTTCCCGACTACCTAGACATTTGAAACTTTCAGAATAGCTCAGAACACGGTGACAATGCATTTTTTAAGTGCTTTTAGCCAACTGTTTCGGGTCCCCGCTGCCTTCGGTAGTGTTTATATGATTCAATAGAAAATTTATTTAATTAACTTCCCGACTAGCCAGACATTTGAAACTTTTAGAATAGCTCAAAACACGATAACAATGCATTTTTTAATACTTTTAGCCAATTGTTTCAGGTCCTCGCTGCCTTCGGTAGCATTTATAGGGTTCAGTAATCATATACTCATCCCGATCATCAATCTTCCCGACTAGCTAGACTTTTGAAATTTTCAGAATAGCTCAGAACACAGTGACATTGCATTTAAAAAATATTTTTAGCCAATTGTTTCGGGTTCTCGCTGCCTTCGATAGCATTTGTATGATTCAACAGCAAATTTAAAAACAGGGTATATAAAAAGTTCTTTTTATCTTGCAAATATTTTTTTAAAACGTATGGGTTGATTATGCGTACCTGACGCACACTATAAAAGAATTTTGCGAAATCTTTCACTTCTCCTTCCTCATTAAGTGTGGGGTGGATGCAAAAACACGTTTTTAAGAGTAATTCTGCTCCAAATTATATCAGGAAAGCAATTTTTTGATGCGTTGATATTTTATGCGTACCCAAACATACTGTAAAGGGATTTTGCGTAATTCTTTCTGACCAAATTTTGAGGAAGGGGTGCAAAAACATATTTCTATGCATAACTCTGCTCTAAATTATCATACAAAGGGGATTTTTTATGTGTGAGTTGGTCATATGTATCCAACACCTAGATTAAGGAAATTTTGCGGAAGTCTTTCGTCTATGTGCGGGTAGCAAAAATAATAATAATAATACGTTTTCAAGCTTAATTCTGCTGCAAATTATTTTAGGAAGGGGATTCTTTTTATGCGTTGGTTGGTTGTGTGTACCCAACATGCAATATAAAGCGATTTTACAAAATTATCCCTCCCCCCTTCCCTCAGGCGGGCGGACAAAAAACATGTTTTTAACCTTAGCTCTACTCCAAATTAACTCAGAAAGGTCAGTTTTGATGTGTGGGTATTGGTTTTTTTTCTTTTTTTTCTTTTTTACTTTCTTCTATATGTAATATAGAGAAAGTATTGGATTTGCGAAAATTTTCGACCTCCGTTTTTTGATGGATTTACATGTTTTGGGATGTCTAGATTACGAATTAATAGTTTTTAGAAAATGTCTGTCTGTCTGTCTGTATCATTTTTTTGTGGACGCTGTATATCACGAACCAATGAATGAAATTTAACCAAACTTGGTATTTAGTTGCATCCTGACATGAAATGGTGCTGATTAGATTTGGGGATCAATAGCTCAACAGGTGGCGCTGTGATCGCATTTTATGCAAATTTTTAACATGGCAGCATAGGACAAAATTCCGTATAAATGGGCATAATGAGAGTTATTTTAAACTTGTGATTGTAAAATTAATATGAATTATTGATAATAGTAGTAGTTAACTAGGAAAAAAATTTTGTGCATGTGGGGGCATCGATTTCCCCCCCCCTGGGGGAAGTACCCCCCCCCCCCCCCAGGGAAGTAAATTTTCATGATGGATATCTTTCGAAAGGTCTCGTTGGTAATAGTAATAGTTAACTGGGAAAAAATTTTTGTGCATCTGGGGGCATCGGTTGCCCCCCCACACCGGGGGGGAAGTACCTCCCGGGGGGCAAAGTGTCAAGATGGGTATCTTTCGAAAGGTCTCGTCAATACCTTTAAAACGAATGGTTGAACCATAAATCTGTGATAATTTAAAACAAAGTTATCGATTTTTTTTTTTTAAATCGTTTTTTTTTTTTTTTTTTTTTTTTTTTTTTTTTTAACGAAATTTTACCAAACTTGGTATTTAGTTGGTCCCCGACATAAACTGGTGCTGATTATATTTGGGGATCAATCGCTCAACAGGTGGCGCTGTGATAGCATTTTATCTAAATTTTTAACATGGCAGTATAGGACAAAAATTCGTATAAATGTGCATAATGAGAGTTATTTTACACTTGTGATTGTAAAATTAATATGAATTATTGATAATAGTAGTACGTAACTAGGAAAAAAATTTTTGTGCATGGGGGGGCATCGCTTTCCCCTTCCCCCCCCCCCCGGGGGGGGGGGTAAATTTTGAAGATGGGTATCATTCGAAAGATCTCGTCAATACCTTTAAAACGAATGGTTGAACTATAAATCTGTGATAATTTAAAACAAAGTTATCGATTTTTTTTACTTTTAACAAAAAAAAAAAAAAAAAAAAATTCGTAATTTTTTTTTTTTTTTTTTTTAAATATTGTTACTGATTGAATATGTATTACTTTTAACAAAAAAAAAAAAAAAAAAAAAAACTTCGAAAAAAAAAAATCGTTTTTTTTTTTTTTTATAATATTGTTACTGATTGAATATGTATAGGAAAATATAGAAGAAAGTCTTGTGGTGGCCACAACATACTAGTTTTTTTTTATAATGATATGGATTTTTTTATATTTTATTTAAATATAGGGACCAGCAAAGGGGGCAAAGCTTTCTAGTATTATTCTACACATCAAGATAATATTATCAAATTTTATGGATCTGTATCTTGCAATTTTAATTATTTAAGAACAACAGTCAACAGGGGGCAATTTCGATTAACATTTTAACTATTTGTTTATCTTACATAATTAATATAATGTATAAATAGAAAACTTGCTTAAGAAATGTTTTTAATTTTTAATATTTTTTCTATATAAATTTTTATTCACTTGCATCTATCATAACAAAAAAGCCTTAACATAATTCTGAACCGACTCACAGTCATGATAATTATGAAATTAAGTCTTTGTGTTTTATCATTTTCGAAATATATATGAATTAAAATTAAATTATCACGGTCAATAAAAAACTTATATAAAATGCATAAAAAAGTGCTTAAATGGTACTTATAGTTTGCAACTAATTAGTATGAAGCAACTTTAAAACATCACTTAAATACATCTTCGCAAAAGCATGACATCATAAAAATTTAAAATACATTAGACAGATGTATAGAGTAATCATGTCTGTTTTTCTAAAATATATAGCAGAAAACTAGAAAAACCTCTTTATAACTAAATATGTTTTTGTGCCATCGTTTAATTTTTCCAGCAAAATACAATGAAAAATTTTAAGTGGTTTAAAGTCAGTCATAGTGAATTAAAGGTACCATGACTGACTTTATTTAAACAAGCTATACAAAAGGTACAAGTGCAATAAAGTTCAAATTCTTGAAGTTAAAATACATTTGTTTACATTTACGAATACCCCTGACGACTACTGGTGCCGATAGTCCAATTAAAGTAAAAATTGTATCATCACAATTCTAAACTAAAAAATATTTTTTTTTAATCAAAAAAGTTACCTAGTTAATAAAAATGTTAAAACACCAGTGCTCGTCAGGGGTGACGAGCACTGGTAAAACGTGCAAAATATGCACCAGTAGTCGTCATACCTTAAAAATCTTTATATTATGTCAAATTTTAAAAAGTTGCACATAAATCGCATTCTACATTTCATAAACATTGCATACAATGCTTTATAAGCAGTGTCAAATACAGCAAACAACAAAATATATCGAGAAATGCTTCCTTAATCATTTGCTTTACGTTGACTCAATCCAATTGTAATTTAACGTATACTTCCCTTGTTTTGTTTCTCCCTACTCTTCCCCAATTTGTTGAAATCGAGCTTTTTATGTCATAAGAAGCAGAAGGCTTTGGAAAATCTTATGAGGGAAGATTCAAATTCATACAGGTTATAAAACGGTTATTTTAACACATCTTTTAAGAGGGTGACGACTACTGGTGCAGATTTTAGGTGTGACGAGCACTGGTGTCTTTACCTTACTTTCTCATTCTTCGAACATTCAGAAGCATGCTGTTGTAATCTTGCCAAGAAGTAAATAAATAAATAATAATAATAATTAATTAGTTAATTAATTAATAATAAATAAATAAATAAATAAATAAATAAATAAATAAATAAAAAGATGATAACTTGTAAATGATCTATTATGCTATATAATTTGCAAATAAATAGCTTTATCTGTAAAAGATACTGTCACTCTTAATCATTCACATGCCTTATATCCTGCATATCTTTTGATAATTGTATGAAGTGTAATACAGAAAGTGTTACAAATCTTTAAAAAAAAAAAAAAAAAAGTAAACATATATTCATATGAGTATAAACCTATACATATGTAAATGAAGGTGTATAAAACTAGTTGGCATAGGTGGACTCTGCTCAGTTCCCCATCATATTTATGTTCTCATAAATTTCTAGTGCGAGACATATTATAATCATGTTAAAATAAATAATTTGACCAAAACTTGATACAGTGACAGAATGAAATCCCCACCTAATAGGCTATCCACCGTTCAATTCGATATATTTATCTTATTCTGATCTATTAATTTATTTTATCAGGGTCAATTCCATTGTTTAGTTTTCATGCTACTATTTCCAATGCAATAATCCTCAAAATTCCTATTTATATGGAAAATTTACAATTTCGCTATGTTGATAAAATCGTAAATTACGAATAATTTACGAAAATTTCCTATTAGAATATTTGTATTCAATCATGTTCAAACAAATATCACAAATGTAATTTTGAAGTTGTCTAATGCATTTATGATCCTCAAAATGGAAGTTTATGCTCAATTTTGCCTTATTCTGACATGTTAAGTAAATCGTAAATTCCAAATAACTTACGAATTTTTTTTAATTGGAAAAATCATAGTCTATGATATTCATGGCAGTATCCTAAATAATACTTCGAAAGTGGTTTGACATCTTTACGATGAAAACATCCCTCAAGATTGACGTTTATGTGAAATTTAGCTCTATTCGGCCATGTTAAGAAATTCGTAAATTTCCAATAACTTACGAAATGTTTATATTGGAAAATTCATAGTCATTAATATTCATGCCAGTGTCCTAAATAATATTTCAAAAGTAGTCTGACATCTTTACGATGAAAATATGTCTAAAAATTGACGTTTATGTGAAATTTTGCCCTATACTGCCATGTTAAGAAATTCGTAAATTTCCAATAACTTGGGAAATTTTCAAAGTAGCATATTTTTAGTGACCGATGTTCATTCCGGCATCAAAACTGATATTTTAAAACTGGTCTGACATTTTTACAGTAAAAAGTTTCCATTTAATTCACGTTTAAGTGAATTTCTGTCCTATTCTCCCATGTTAAGAAAATCGTAAATTTCTCATAACTTACGATGTTTTATACTTCGAATGTTGCAAATTAATAGGGTTCTTGCCAGTGTCGAAAGTAATATTTTAAAACTAATCTGAGCTCTCTGCAACAATTTGTTCGTGAGATATCGTGTACACAGACTAACAAACTAACGGACTAACACACTAACACACAAACACACTAACAGACTAACCCACTAACAGACACCCTACAGACAGACATCATACAAATTTTGTCATTTTCGGATTCCTCACACCTGAAAACGTGTAAAAAAGTCAAAAAACCAAGGTCGAAAATTTTCACGATTACCTAAGTTCTCCATAGCTACAGTATGATGGGGAAGTAATAAGAAGAAAAAAACTTACTTAAAAAATTAATTTTTTTTGTTGGTATTGTAATAATTGCAGTAATAAAAATAGATTATAAAGTTAAAGTAAGGCACTAAATCTTTTCTGTGACAAGAACATTGTCCCATGGTCAAATAAACACACTTATGATGCTCGGTCGCAACCAGGGTGCATGTTGAATGGTAAAGTGAATTGAATGTTAAAGTGCATTTGTGAATTACCCTTCTAAGAAGAGTAATTCACAAATTTTTTTAATTCGTGGCGCATTTAAATTCTACAAATAAGTGTAGGCGCGCTATTTACAAATTTCTGAAAAATTTTATAATAATTAAGTTAAATATTTGAAAGGAAAACTTTTATTTACTCGTAAGTGCATAGAAAATTTTTATTTTTACGCTTAATATTGATAAAGGTCGAAAATACTACTGCTCACAAATATGACATTAAAAATAATTTTAATTATATTTCAGATTAGGCTGCAATTATCTTTTCTTATTGGCATTCAACTATTGTTTACTTCGAAAATAGGTTTGTTTAATACAATTTGTCTTTCTGAGAAATCTATGAAATCATTCGGACGTATTTATTTGAAAATACGTAATAAGCACATAACATCAATTTGTAAAACTTTGCTATTGATTAATAAACACAACAAAAATAAATAGGTGTTTGTTTTATTTTACTTTATTTTAATTTTTTATTTATTTATTTATTTTTTTTTTTTTATTATTTTTTTTTTTTTTTCAAAACTGCTTTTATTTATCATATCGATTTGTCGATAAAAAACAGAGCAGTATATCTGTAATGAGATTGTATAATAGAGTAACTATATTCACTTTTATAATTAAACACATATTTCTTTAGAACATTACAATGCACAACTGGAAATATTCTAGGGTGCGCCAGTGCGCCCTGGCATATCCCTTGAGAACCACTGTTGTATAACAAAAGTATATTACATTGCACATAGTTTTAATCTCTATTTAATACTGTAATTATTTTATTCAGAAAATGGCTATATATTTGGCTTTAATTTTAATTTCAGACTGCAGCTTTATTCGCTTGCCTCGTCGCCTACGCCGCAGCTACTTTCGACTACTACGGAGGCCACTATGGAAGCCACTATGGAAGCCATTATTCAGGTCCCATATCATACGCTGTGAGTGCTCCTGTTTCCTATACTGTTAGCAGACCCGTATCTTATGCTGTCAGCGCCCCTGTAAGCTATGTAAGCAAACCAGTATCCTACGCTGTACGTGCTCCAGTTGCCACCTACACTACAGTAAGCAAGCCTGTAAGCTATGCTGTCAGCACTCCAGTCACATATGCTGTGAGCAAACCTGTATCCTACGCTGTCAGTACTCCAGTTACCTATGCTGTCAGCAGACCAGCTATAAGCTATGCGAAAACTTACACGGCTCCAGTTGTAAGCTATGCTAAAACCTATGCAGCTCCAGCAGTAAGCTACGTCTCTTCTCCTGTTAGCTACAGCTATGCAGCCGCTCCAGTCACCTACAGTAATATTGGAAGCTACGGTTACAGCGGTCTTGGAGGATACAGTTACCTCGGAGGCTATAGCCATCCTTATTACTCATACTACAAGAAATAAAAAGATACTGGGTAAATAATGGTCTTTACTAATTTTTTAACATTGTATTTCACTGTTCTTAGTCATGAAAAGCAGAATAATCACACTGCTCTGAAACTTAACAAACTTAAAGTGATTCATTTCTTTAATTTATGGATAAAGTTCAACTGGTAATTATTAAAACTAAAAAATTCTGAACTGCAATTTTGAATATATCTTTGTCAGATAAATTAAAAAATTATAAAATATGATGTTTGGAATACCATAAATCATCTTTATTTCTCAGTATAATAATTATCCATTTTTGTGTACTATTCTTACTTATAATAAAAGCAAATTTCTTTTAATTAAATTTTATCATTTTCTTCTAATTCTCTATTACAAGGTTCTTTAAAGCTTGAAAAAATATGCAAATAGTTAAGATGATCATCAAAATGAAAATTTATTATGCTTAAAAAAAATTAAGCACCAAGATGAAAATTTATTATGCTTAAAAACGTCATTAATTTTATCAAACAAAATTTATTTGCAAATATATTATATTTTGTCTACTAGTAACAGTGTATTTTTCTTGTTATTGAAAAATATAAAACAGACTACTTTAACCACGGAAATCTCTTAAATTTAGACAAAAAGACTTTATAAATAATGTTTTTTGTTTTTTGTTTTTTTTCCTTATTGCAATTTAAAAAAAAAAATCTTTATATTGATTTCATATATTTGATTTCAACATTTAAACAATTAATATTTTTTTTCCTGAAATGGAAGCAAAAGATTAATTTAAAAAATGGTTAAAATTGTTGGACACCAAAATTTGTACAATTCGTGCGACGGTGACCTATAATGAGTGATGTGAGCTGGAAAATGTTCCACTATATTGATTTCACTTATTGATTCCACTATATTGATTTCACTTATATTGATTTCATAAGTAACATTTAAACAATTAATATTTTTTTTTCCTGAAATGGAAGCAAAAGATTCATTTAAAAATTGGTTAAAATTGTTGGACACCAAAATTTGTACAATTCGTGCGACGGTGACCTATAACGAGTGATGTGAGCTGGAAAATGTTCCACTATGTTTTTTCAGAAATTTTTCAAAGCCAAAAAACCTATTTTTTTACGCTGACATATTTAAACTTTTACTTTCTTAGTCACAGTACAGTTAATAGTTAGGGGAGAGTGGGAATGAAAAAAATATATAAATGGTACATTCAAAATGTGAATGAGAGTCATAAACTATCCTTGTTTGATACTTTAATGATGCATATTTACTGAATGCATATATATATATATATATATATATTTAATAACTTCAGAAATAATATTAATTGTAAAGAGTAAAACTTTTCTATACAATTACTACATAAATATTCAATTAAAATTTTAAAATGAAGTAAAAGATTTTTGAGAGCGATTATTACTCTTTTTTTTTAATTAAGAACATTCAAGATTATTTTCTAAAATACAGGGCTGGGAACTTAGTGCAGAAATCATACCAGTATTTGTTTAAAAATATTCTCTACCTATGAAATCGTCGATTTAAAGAGAAGAAATTTTTGTTTCTTAGTGATATGAGTTCTGCGCCAAAAGTTTCCATTCCTTAAAACATCATAAAAATAACTTTACATTGTAACGTCATTTTAGTAATGAAACTTAATAGCCTCTAACAATGAGTGCTTATTTTAAAATAATCATTTTTTCTCTTTTATTTTTTCTTTCTAATTTTACCTTTTCGCTACAAATAAATAAGTCTGCAATACTGTATTAAATTTTAGACAATAATCTTTTGTAAATAAATATCTAAAAAGATATATTTCATTTCAACCTTATATTTTCCATTACAACATTTTTCCGATATTCAAACAGGCAACAATAAACAAATATCAAGTTATAATTATTACAGAACACTTAACTCAAAAAAAGTTAGTAAGATATTTATTTCCGCTCATCTTAATTAAACATACAGTTAACGTTTCGTATTTTCAGGAATTCTGTATAAAGAAGTAATATCTGTTTGAGGAGGAAAATTACACTAAAAAAGAACAAAACTGAGAAGATTTAAGTATAAATTGAAGGGGTCGGCTAAGCCATATTTGGGAACTTCTGATATATATCGATTTGAAAGCTGGATCAAATACTCAAAGGAAAATATATAACGTAAAGTTTTTTGCCAGTTTCTTACTAATATTTTGATGTATTCTGAATAACAATATGACATTACTTTAATGATATTAGTATTATGTATCCCCCCCCCCACACGCACACACACAAAAAAAAAAAAAATCTAGAAATACGTAGGGCAAAAACGAAACCTTTTATATATGCTGCCCCCAAGTGACTTTACAAGCTCACAATATGTAAGACAATGTTTTATTAATATAGCATCAAAAGTAAAATAATTTTGATTTCTGCCACAATCGGCAGCAAAATTATTCGAGCACTAGCAGTAATTCCTATATGAAAAAAGTGCACTTAATACTGCTTTGTTAAATAAATCCTTGTCGAGTCATATTCTAGTCAGTCTAGTCAGTCTCGTCAATGATTTATTTAACAAAACAGTATTAAGTGTACTTTTTACTTTCCGAACACTATAGTGAGGAAAGTATATTGTAATCATGTCAAAAATCCGAATTCGAGATTTTGATGTTTCTATACGTTTTGAGGTCCCCTGAGTCCGTTTTCACTATTTTTACGATGATGTATGTATGTGTGTGTGTGTATGTGTGTATGTCTGTGAGTGAACACGCTAGCGTCTAAACGCTTTGTTCGATTAACCTGAAAGTTGGTACGCATATTGTAAGTCACCATAGTACGAACCCTATAGATTTTGGTGAATCTAGCACTTATAGTTTTTTTACAGGGACACAAAGAAAAATTCTTTATCATTATGGCCTATGGGAGCAAAATCTTAAAAGTGCGATAGCATCTAAACGCCTTATTCAATTGAGCAAAAATTTTATACACATATTATAGATCACAAATACTCAATCTGTATAGATTTTATATTTTTTTACAGGGACACAAAGAAAAATTCTTTATCATTATGCCTATGGGGCCAAATTTTTAAAAATGTGATAGCGTCTAAACGCCTTATTCATCCGAGCAAAAAATTTGTACACATGTTATAGATCACAGTTGAACTAACTGTATAGATTTTGGTGAATCTAGCACTTACAGTCTTTTTACAGGGACACAAAGAAAAATTCTTTATCATTATGGCCTATGGGACTAAATTTTTAAAAGTACGATAGCATCTAAACGCCTTATTGAATTCAGCTTAAAATTTATATGAGTATTATAAATCACTGTTGCACTAACTATAAGCATTTTAGTGAATCTAGCATTTATAGGTTTTTACAGGGACACAACGAAAATTTCTTTATCATTATGATCTATGGGCTCAAAGTTCAGTAGCGTTAAATAAAACAACGTGTAATAGATGGAGAAAAATACTCAAACACTCTATTATGGTTTTCTCTCTTTTGTTTGTTTAACAACTACTCTTTCTTTACTTTATCTACAAAACTGTTAATTACTCAATGTTCGGAAAGTCGAGTGGAATCACTCCAGATTTTTTTACATAAGAATGATTGCTAGCGCTCAAATAATTTTGCTGCCAACTGTATAAAAAGTAAACATACAAAATTAAATTAAATTTATCAATTTCATTTTCCACGAGTTGCAGTTATAACGATATCCGGTAATATAGGAAAGTGTTTCGTCTGCTGTAAACAGAAACTGACTAAGGGAACGGCATGCGGGGTAGTTGCCTCGGGTCCCTAAATCAAATATAAAACTTATGTTAATGCTCTTTTTTCAGCTTAAGTGTTTGAATGAATATAAGGGACTCTCGAAGAAGCGTCTGCCCCAGGCCCAATTTAGTCTAAGTTGGACTTTGGATGTAGTAAAAGGGTTTATTCCATGTGGCTTGTAACGACGGTGTTACAGCTGACTGGAAATAATAGCTTTTGTGGACTATGCATATTATATATATATATATATATATATATATATATATATATATATATAGTAACCACCGCTTAATAAATTCACTGATTAATCAAATCAGCCGCTTAATCTGATCAAATTACCGAGACTGGAATCACATCAATACAAACTACATTTAAAAGCGCCGCTTAATAAAATCAGCATCATCGCCGGTTAATAAACTCAAAAAAAATCTCCTCAACAGCAAAAATATCATTTCTACACACAAGTTTTTTTTTTTCCTTAATTTTTGAAAAAGAAATTAAAGCACAACAATCTCTCCATTATCTCTAAATGTCGAAAATTTTACACTTTCTGCATAGTTACAAATTAAACACACTCCATAACGTACCTCCGTAACAATTTCGAGGAACGTATTCTTCAAAGCATAGTAATAAGTTACAAACTTGATTTGACTTGCAAAGCTATATATTTTTTAAATTTTTAATTATTAAAAGACAATTTTGAGGTCTTATTTTGAAATAACTATAAATCATGAGGTTTAAACGGAAAGATTTTAAATTTATAAGAAAAGCGTGAACTTTTGGTAAAGTAATGACGATTTTCCTCATAGAAAAGAGCATAGGAACATGGAATGCGTTTAATTTTTTTTATACTAAAGGAACAATTAATTATCTATATAAAAAAAATTAATCAATATTATGTATTAGTTCTCTTATTCGTTACCTTTTGAAATTTCTTTCCAAATTCAGGGAAGTAATGCCTTTTCCTTGAGTATAGGAGCGTTCACCGGATATAAAAATCAGTCGCTTTAAAAAATCATTTTGGCTTAGGACAAATGTGATTTTAATAAGCGGCAGAAACTGTATATATATCATATGCATTTTTAAACTTAAAATCATTGGATGAAAAATGCATTTTTTAGAAATTTAGTTATTTTAATTATGAAGCATGTTTACATGCAACTCTGGAATGCAAGCTTTTTTAGATGACTTGAGCATGTTTTTCTTTTAAGTACTTTATCATAAAATAAAAATATAAATAAATAAAAAGATTGTAAACAATTTTATCATTTAACTTTCTTTTTTTCCCCATTCCCAATTCAGTTCAATTTTATGAATATATATTTTTACAATTTTAATTTACAACTAAATACTGTTTTTAAAACACAAATAGACAATATAAACCTTATTCTTTTTCATTCTTTTACAGATTTTGTCCACCGCCCATGATACTTTGTTCCTGTTTCATTGTGTAATGATAACCAAAATTGTAAAAATCATCATCGTTCGAAGATCAGTCTCAAAATTTTGCTGTACTATAAAATAAAGTTTGTTTGTATTGCATATGATGTTTTTTTTTTTTTTTTTTTTTTTTTTTGTTGTTGTTGTTGTTGTTTTGTTTATATGTATATATATATATATATATATATATATATAAAGCGCATTTGATGCCAATAAGTCCCACAAAGTTGAAGTTACTACTACTACTACTACTACTACTACTACTACTACAGTAGTAGTAGTAGTAAGATGGTAACAATGTTTCAGTAAACACTATTCTTTTTTAAGAAAGCAATACAGCAAATAGAATGCAAAAGAACGAAATTTCTTCTATTTATTAGTATTAAAACCTTAACTGTTTAGCTTAACTGGCATTTAACGAAAGGCGTCTCATGTAAATAGAAAAAATGACGTCTTATATGACGATGCACAGTGAAAAATATCTGTAAATTCACTGAAATTTGAATCCAGAATTTCTGAATAATAACGATAGTTTTCAGTTTAAATAAATAGTCGAAATTCTCAAACTTTCTTTTACATTTATACAGATATTTTTAATTGTTTTATTTCGCAATAAATATTAAAAAGAATCTTTCTATTCCACAAAAAGTATTACGGAATACTAGTATATTTCCATCAATAATTAAATAATAGTAAACATTAAAATGTATATACAAAATATATTTTAACATCTCAGTTTACTTTTCGCTGTAATTTTACATAAAACTAGGGATGATGAATTTTCAACAGTTTTTCTTGTGAAAATTTTATCAGTGTAATAACATTCAAAGTTTTCATCCCTAGTATTTCGAACTTATAGGCAAACAGAAAATGGTGAAATTAGCACAAAAGTAAAAAAAAAAAAAAAGCACTCAAATTTATGATATTATTTTTAATATTCTTACTAATCTTACAGAATATATGAAAAAATTTTATACACTTAAATATGTCAAAGCGAAGCCAAAGGTGACCCAGCATCTTCTTTCTGTAACTGAATTCACTTAAAAGTAACTTCATAGTCTCATAATTTGAAAATAAAAACTTAATTGTTAAAAGTTTCTCATTATTATTTTTTTTTTACAAATAATTCATGCCATCAGATGTTAAAAACACAAATTCTGGCATTCATTTAATCCCGTGTTCGTCGTGCAATTTAGGTTATATTGGTAAAACTAGGAGGCGTTTCATATATAGTATAAATGAACACCGTCGAAATGTTCGTAATGAAGAGATTTCCAAACCTTCTATTGCTTCCCACTGCTAGGGCTTGGTTCGTGGTCATCGTTTTGATTTTTCTAAAAACTAACATAATTTCATCTCCTGTCTCTTCTTCTCTTTTGGATATCCATGAAGCATTTTACATATTTAAAAATTCAAAAAATCTTAGTGATATTTCTTTCACTCCGTTCTTGTCTGGTGCATGGAAATTACACACATAACTCTGATTTTCATTTAATTTTGATATTTTAGAGATTTTTAGATTTTGTTTTATTTTTCAATCTTATTTATTTATTTATTTTCTTCGATAATTCTGCTCATACCAGTATTTATATTTACATTCATCTTTACACATTTTTGCTCTTCATTTAAAATGGTTTTGTGCGTTGCCGCTTTGATTGCAGCACTCGTGCTTACTTTGTTTGCCTGACAAAGGATTATATGTGTTCTTTTGACCTGAAACAATTGTTGCGAGTTTATTGCGTTTTATGGTGTTTATTCAAAGTTTTGTACTTATTTCTTTGTTACCCTGTTAGGTGGACCGAGGATTAGTCCGAAGTCATCTGAACAAGATAATTGTTAAATTAATTTGCATTATTATTCAATTAATCACAGTTAATAAAAAAAACCTTTCTTAGCTCACAAATGGTAACTAGGTACTGATTCTTGGGGCTTTCAAATATACACCTGTTCCATGCATTTACTAGTTGGAATGCAAGTCTCATTTCATTTTTTACTTTTTTTTTTTTTTTTTTTTTTTCATTTTTAACATATTTTTCCTTCCTTATACTACAAAGTACAAGGAAGTATTGTAATACTGATTTGCGAAATGGATTTTGTATCGCACATAGCTCAGAAACGAATGATTGTAGAATGTTGCAAATTTATATTTGTGACTGTCATGACGTCTAGTTGTACAATGGTACAGTCGGTAACAAAAGTGTCCGAACACTAGCAAAAATTCCTATGTAAAAAAAGTACATTTCATACTGTTTTGTTAAATAAATCCTTATCGAATCATGTTCTTACACTGACTAAGAACAGGATTCCACAAGGATTTATTTAACAAAACCATATGAAGTGTACATTTTTTACATCGGAATTTTTGCTAGTGTTCGGACACTTTTGTTACCGACTGTAACTTTGGTTTTTATACGAGCACTCATTTCCGAGATATCTGCGACTTCACACAATTTTTCTGTGATGTCTCTCTCTCTCTCTCTCTCTCTCTCTGTGTGTGTGTGTGTGTGTGTGTGTGTGTGTGTGTGTGTGTGTGTGTGTGTGTGTGTGTGTGTGTGTGTGTGTGTGTGTGTGTGGACATTGAACTTTGAAAATTGGTATAAGGTTACTTTTAACATCTAGTTGTGCACCTCCTTTATTTTGGTCTTTCTATGACTTTCCGTTTTGGAGATATTTACGAAAATTATATTCGTAATGACTAAAAATACAAAGGTTTTGGCCATTATATGTATGACTTACTATCATAGAGATTTCAAAAGAAGATAGAGCCAAAAATAATATTATTATGAAAGTTGTCGCCATTTTTGCGTTTAGAAAATAATTTTTAAAGACATAAACAGGTTCTAGTCGATGAATGTATTAAATGAATATTCAGTCCATAAATAGAGCCGGTAATGATACTGTTATGAAAGTTCTTGACATTTTTGCATGTGGGTGGAAAGTACATAAGCAGGTTCTTGTCAACGAATACATATTATTTAACAAATATTGAGCTCGTAGATAGAGTTAATAATGATTCTATTATCAAAGTTGTCGACATTTTTGCACTTAGGAAGTAATTCTCAAAGGCATAAGCAGGTTCTAAACGACGAATGTACTTTATTTAATGAATATTTAGCCTATAGATCAGGGGTCGATCCAGGTTTTAATTTTTGGGTCCCTTTTTTGTGAAAAACAAAATATTTTTGTGAAATTTTTATTTATTTTTGTGAAATGTAAAATATTTTTGTGAAAAAGTAAAATATTGTGTAAAATCTTCCGTTTTTACAATCACTTTATGTAATGTTTAATATCAATTTAATAGAGTTTCGTTGCGACAAATTAAGGCATTAATTAAAAATAATACTGAAAATATGAAAACATTTAATAAAAGGATCATTTTTATAAAACAAAATCTTGTGAAGGGACTCATTTTATAAATTTAATTTTGTGAAGGGTCCCTTTTCATGGATTTGAATTTTGTGAAGGGTCCCTTTTCATGGATTTGAATTTT
Source organism: Salticus scenicus (assembly GCA_963930645.1). NCBI lineage: Eukaryota > Metazoa > Arthropoda > Arachnida > Araneae > Salticidae > Salticus > Salticus scenicus. The sequence continues at coordinate 59,309,065 of OZ005649.1, read as the reverse complement.
GTGAAGGGTTCCTTTTTATGAATTTGAATTTTGTGAAGGGTCCCTTTTTACTATGTGGAATTTTGTGAAGGGGCCGCAAAAGGGACCCAAATTTTGCCTGGATCGACCCCTGCTATAGATAGAGCCAGTAATGATATTGCCGTAAAATTTGTCGACATTTTTGCGTGTAGAAAGTGATTTTTAAGGACATAAGCAGGTTCTAGTCGATGAATGAACCTTATTTAAAGAATTTTCCTCCCGTAGATAGAGCCCGTAATGATATTGTTATTAAAGTTGTCGATATTTTTGGGTATAGAAAATTATTCTTAAAGACATAAGCAGGTTTTAGTCGACGAATTCACTTTATTTAATGAATAATCAGGAAACTGTTGAATAAAACTCTCTTTTGGGCCACAAAAATCGATAATCAATGAATATTCTCGAAACAATCCAATAAAACAGTCTTCTTACTAGAGAAATTAAATAAACCTTGTTAAATACACTATAGAATTTTTTTTAAATACTAAAACATTTAAAAAATGTAAAAAAGAATGAAAAAAATAGGAGAATGAAAATTTAAACCCCCGTAGTTTTCTGAACAAGTGTGTCCAAAGATAGGCAGAAAAAGGTAAGTTATGTTATGTACAGGGTTGTTATAATTAAAGTTCGTCTATTCAGAAGGCTCTAAAGCCGGTTCTATGGCTCTAAACGAAACAAAATTTCACTAGTTTGTAGCACAAGTGATGTGCTCGGCGAAAATCGAAAAAAAAAAAATAGTTGAAACTTCCGTCAATAGGTGGCGCTGCTCCAACATCTAAGGCAAATTTTAAGATTCATTCTATCAATTTCGGTCAATTTAAACGAAATACACGAAATTTATTTTGTTTTTAACAAAGAATTCGCAAAACTCGCTTTAGATATTGATGCAGCGCCACCTACTGACGAAAATTGTAACTCAGTTTTTTTTTTTTTTTTTTTTTTTTTTTTTTTTCAATTTTCGCAGAGCACAACGCCACTGAATTATTTTCGTCAATAGGTGGCGCTGGGATCTGAGAGCACGAAAAGTATGAGTACTGGATCTTGAAACATATAAATCCACCAAAAACCGAAGTTCGAAAATTTTGACGAATCCAGTATTTTTGTTTTATGTATATCCAAAAAAAAAAAAAAAAAATTAAAAGTCGATTAATAAAAAAAAATCACGACGTGTAATTACGACTTTATTGTCAATATCAGAAATTACCCTTAAAAGTTTGAAAAATTTCATTGCCAATGGATTTTTTTTTTTTTTTTTTTTTTTTTTCAGAATAAGAATTGGCTAATAAAATTACCAAAATTACTAGCATTCTTTAGCAGATTTTACTCCTACTAAATTAGCTTTTACAGACATAACTTTGTCACTCACATCACGACTTATTCAAATGTACGGAGCGATTACATTTGTAATAGCGTGTAAGAAAATAATAAAATAAAATAAAATAGATAAAATGTTCTTGTCTTTAGCATGACATTAACTTTTAAACAAATACCGAGACAAGGGACTCTTTGTCTTGAATAAAAACTCTCTTTGTCAAAGACTTGGGAAGAAACTATGTTGTATGTGTGTAGACTGCATTCTTGCAAGATTTCTTTCTTTCTTTATGTAAAACTTTGATTACTTTAAATTAAAAAGAAAACTAATGTAATGTTTGTATTAGTTTAATTATGAACTATCCAGGATTTCGCAAAAAATAATATTTACATCCTGTAATATATATATATATATATATATATATATATATATGTATGTATATATCAGTACTTAACATAAAAACATTCACTGTCAGCAGGATGCCACATCTTGAACTTTTAAAAGAAACGGTATTTCGATAATACAGGTCTGCGAATTATTACTTTTTCTTTTCTTCAACATGATGTGTTTTTCTGTTAAATTTTTGGATGCTGATTAAGGCAAAAATATTCAAAATTTTCTATCACGTGCAGTTTTGACAGTAAATGGAATTTTCTGACAGAAGTGAACTTAACAATCCACTTTCTCATCTCTCATCTCAGTTATTTCCCATAAAATCTAGGCGACGCAAGTAAAGAACAAGGAAAGTTATTTCATCCAGACATAAAAAAGTGGAAAGGAGATATCAGGAACGAGGGAATGTTAACATATTAGCAGATTACTGTTGGATGCTGCTTAGAGAATAGAGTCATGCGCGGGTCGAATAAATTTGACCTGCTCCCGACCCGCAAGAAGACTTCTGACCCAGAACCCGACCCGAACCCGCAGCTTTTCACCTGCAACCCGACCCGTGACCCGCAAAAAAGTATTATTCAATTTACATTATATAAGAAACTGAATTAAAATTCTATTTCAAGAAATACAATTATATTATTGAACATACCTTCCAGAGAATTAATTATTACATAAATATTACAAGTATATAATTATATAAAAACTAGCGTATAGTTAAAATTATATAAAAAGTAACTAGTTTAATTATAAACAAAATTTCAGTGCATAATATAACAAAACTTCTTGTGTATTATACTTACTTTTAAAAAATCCACTCTTTTAAATATTCATAGTATATAAAAAAAAAAAAAAGCAAAACGGGAAAGCACATATACATTGGAGGGCAAATTTTTTTCTCATATAACGCTTTAAACGTCAACTATTAATATCTATGCATTTCTTGTTTATGAATTAAATTTATGTTGTGATGCTTTAAACTGCTATAAAGGAAGAGAATGTCATCCAATCTCTACAATCAAAAGATTATATTCATAAATAACAATTATTTAAAAAAAATAAAATGCCCTTTTCTTAATGCACTAAAAAGAACAAAATAACTTTTTCAGCTCAGTACCGCCGATCTGAATACTTGCATTTTATTACTATTCCAATACAATTGCACCTCAAACGAAGAAAAGGGCGGCTCAATCCATTTTATACCAAAAATTTCCAATCTGGCTAATTTCAGCTCGCATCTATATATTAATAGGCAAGCATAAAATTTGTAGTCCCTTTTTAACATATTAATTATGGGAGTAGAGGGTTGAAAATGGTATCATTCGAAAGGTATGGTTAGCCGGAAGGTGCGAATACAAATATTATTTTCTTACGATGTCAAGAAGGTATTTAAAAATACATTTATTTTTTATGCATTTTCCCCCATTTTTCCCTTTTATACACGTATTCCTTTACATTAAAAAATACCTAAAAGTAGAAAGTTGTTAAATCTGGCAATTTCATAAAGCTCAAATAAAACCATAGACACAGTAATTTGTATAATGTAGCATCACTATAGAGTTCTAACAGATGACGTCACGAGCATGTTTGCTGAGAGACAGTTGACCTCACTGACCCATTTTATCAATGCGAAATAGTGTTACAAATTTATTGTAACACAGTGCTGTAAATGTATTTGCAAAAGCATAAAAAAATTCGACTACTACGCTTCCAAAGGCATGGAAAGATTAGCGTTGTCCTTCAGCAAAGTACGGTTGCTAAGAAGAAAGTCACGTGGTTGTTAGAACTCTATACGCAAGCGAAGTGATGACGTCACTGTCTGAGCCATGAAAAAGATTTTCTGTGTTAATCGTCCATTGGATTTTTTGTAAAAAAATTATTAAAAAATAACGGAAATTATCTGCCGATTTTAATTCCAATATTTGGGTATCCGCGATTGTAATGAAATGCTCGCCTTCTGGTGGGCTAAGGTGAAATTACAATGGGCTCTTCCCACCGTCGTCTGCTCAATCACGTGATAGAGGAAAACGAATCCGCGTTTGTAATGATCGATAGATGGCGCTTTTTCAGTTGCTGTTGTTAGTAAATATAATGGCCACGTGTATCAATTTTTGTTCTATATCTGTTACTACTTAACATTCGTGCTATAATTTCTCCGCCATTACATCATGGAAAATTGATTGCTTTTGGAAAAAATATTTCAGTTTATTCAACGTTCGATCGGAAGTAGATTTTTAACTGAAGCCGAACAAATATTAGTTTCAAATCATCTGATTAATTTTTTACTTCCATTAGCCGAAGCAATTGAAATTTTAAATTTGTCATTTGGAAATAAATGAAAGCTTAATTCTGGATTTTTTATTCTTGGAGTTACATTGTGGCACACAACAGTAAGTGTTATCTTTTTTACCGGATTTATTCATTTTTATTCAATAAATATATGTGAAACTAAATATCGGCCAGCAATGGCGTCTAGATGAATTCGAAAGCTATGCATGTTAATTGTAATTTCACCTTAGCCCACGAGAGGGAGAGCATTTCATTACAATTGCGGATAATCGAATTCAATTAAATATTGTTCTTAAGAACAAAAATGTTAATATTTGATATAAAATAAAATAAAAGTAATATTGTGCATTTATAAACAGTAGAATAGTTTTATTTGTAAATTTAATAATTTTTTAAAATCATTTTATGTGTTTATTTATTTTCAACTGTAAGAATCGATTTTTGTATGTTTTAGTGTAACTGTTACATTAACTGATGTAGCAATAATAGCTTCTTCTTGTGGAATGTTTATGGATTATAATTTAAAATTGTAATATGTTTTCATTTAATTTAATTTCATAAAGGTGTTAAACAAGTTAATTAACTTAGTTACTGGTCTAAAGGGATTTATGCAGTACGATATTGCACTGTCACTGATTTAAGTACCAAAAATCAGAGTATTTAAGATGTTCTTCATGAACATCAAGAACAAATATAAACTAAATGATGATTGTAAATGTATACAGCAAACAAAAGATGGTGAATAATGAAATAAAATGGATTAAAAATGACGATGTATAAAAAAAAAACACAGATTAAATACGATTGATCAAAAATAAGAATAGAAAATATGTTATTTCAGTAATCGCTATAGATAAACAAGACTTCATCTGCTATTTGTTTTTCCTCTATCATGTGACCTCTGACGTCAGGTGGGAAGAGCCCATTGACATGATAGCTTTCGGCTTTCGAATAGACGCCATTGCTTGCCGATGTTTAGTTTCACATATATTTATTGAATAAAAATGAATAAATCCGGTAAAAAAGATAACACTTACTGTTGTGTGCCACAGTGTAACTCCAAAAAATCAAGAAATCCAGAATTAAGCTTCCATTTATTTCCAAATGACAAATTTAAAATTTCAGTTGCTTCGGCTAATGGAAGTAAAGAATTAATCAGATGATTTTTAACTAATATTTGTTCAGCTTCAGTTAAATATCTACTTCCGATCGAACTTTGAATAAACTGAAATATTTTTTCCAAAAGCAATCAATTTTCCATGATGCAATGGCGGAGAAATTATAGCACGAATATTAAGAAGTAACACATATAGAACAAAAATAAATACACGTGGCTATAATATTTAACAGCAAAAGCTGAAAAAGCGCCACCTATCGATCATTACAAACGCGGATAGTTATATATAAGTTACTGTCTACATGTGTTTGATTGAGTTATTTTTTCTGTAAAATTGATAAAATTTTAATTTAAAATCACAAAACTCCAGAAAAAAAAAAATGGCAAACTTCCAGTTTCGAATGTAAACATAAACATTTCATTTCAAAGGGTGATATTTAAACAATAAATATTCAACTAATATACTAAATAAAAGGAAAATGGATTTGCTGCATGTGTAAGTAGACGATACGGAAAAAATTCCGATTTTCGTTTTTTGCTGAATTTACATGTTTTGAGCTTTCTTTACGTTTCAATTAACTGAAATTGGCTACTTATTTTTTTAAAAAGTGTCTTTATTGCTAGCTTTTGTGGGTAGAAGAAGAAAGTAGAAGATACATAAAAACTTTTGATTTCCGGTTTTCGATGAATTTACACGTTTTGAGATTTCCTTGCATTTTAATTAAGTGAAACTGACTACTTATTTTTATTATTTTTTAAAAAGTGGATTTATTATTCTTTCCTCTGCATATATAAGTAGAAAATATAAGATACAGAAAAGTTTTAGATTTTCGGTTTTCGATAAAGTTACACGTTTTGAAATTTCCCGAACTCAATTCGACCATTTTTGAAAAATATCTTTTTTTTTTTTTTTTTTTTTTTTTTAAACACTGTACTTTATGAACCAATCGAATTAATTTAACAGAATTTGATACTTGGTTGGGCCTTAGTTTGACATGGTACCTATTAGCTTCTGGGCTGTATCACACAACAAGGGGCGTTTTCACGTTGCGATTTTCTCTCATTTCAGGAAAAGCTAACATCTACAGAGAGAAATAGTTATATTAAGTAAAACTCTGCTGATTCAGTTAGAGTGAATATCGGCAAACAATTGCCGCAGCTGTGTTGCAATTGCATTCCGTTTAGGACAAGGCAATAATTTTGCTTTGCCTCGCTTTGCAAAAAAAAATGGTCGAGTTTCGACCACTGGGCGATACTAGTTTTCATAAATCCATAATAATTTAAAACTAATTTAAAAATTTAAATTATTATTGGGTTAAATATTTATTTGGTTTGAGCCGCCCTTTTCTTCGTTTGAGGTGAAATTTTATTGAGATAGTAGTAAAATGCAAGTATTCAGATCGGCGGTACTGAGCTGGAAAAGTTATTTTGTTCTTTTTAGTGCATTAAGAAAAGGACATTTTATTTATTTATTTATTTATTTTTTTTTTAATAATTGTTATTTGTAATTTTTTATTGTTCATGTTTAGATAAATGTGTTTATCTTCTAGTCGGGAAAAAAAAAAAAATGAACTCGTAAATTTTTTTGGCAACAATTAAATTATGGATAAAATTTAAATGTTAAAATTTTTCTATTATTAGCTTATTATTTTCATATTTTTAGTAATTAAAAGAAAACTGATCGTTTATGTTAACTTTTTTTGTTGTTGTTGTTAAATTGTAGTGTCAGATATGACTAATATTTTAGTGAAAACCCGAAGTCTTTAGGTGGTTTGATTGCTGAGATATAAGCAAAAAGATGTGACACATCCGGACACCGCCGGTGACAGACAGAGCGGGTATAAGAAAAGGTCTTAAAAAGTAACATCAAAAAACCTTCGAAGAAAACCCGTGGTTTTACCCCGCGTGTCGAAAACTGATGTTAACTCGACCCGCACCCGACTCGATGAAGGATTTTATTAGTGAATATCCTCAAGCCGCTCACAAGAGAAAAAGCTCTTAACTGAGCTTCAGTATAAAGCAACAGAGATATGTGCAAATAAAAGCCTATTTTAATGCATTTATACATAAAGAGTTTCAATTCTGCTATGGTTTATGTATGAAATCTTCCGATCTTCATACTTAGTTTGTGAAAAACGCTTATGTGATAGGCGAAAAAGACAAACATTTCTGAATTCAACAAATCAAAAATATTAGAAACAAAAAAAAAAAAAAAAAAAAAAAAAATTAAGAACACGGTTTTGCAAACCCGTGTAATGATTTTATTTTTCCTTTTTAAGATCGCTCATTAAATTAAGTTTTCCTTATACCAGGAGGTCTTGGACTGCATGGATACCCCTTGTATCTGGGACAGTCGATGATGGGGCGCGCAAGCGTGCCACCTGTCTTATACCAGGAGGTCGCAGCACTTCTACATTTTTGATTGAGTTTTATTATTTTGTTACAATTATAAAAAAAAAAAAAAAAAATTCAATGGTTATAACATTCTTTAAAAATTATTATTCTGAAATAGTGTTGACAAAATGCTTTAACGAAAGTAAAAATATGAGAACGCTGCGACTCCTACTTATACTCATCACTAAGTTTTTATTGATAACATTAGACGTTTTTGTTACATGTTATTCTCAAAATACTCATAAAGTGATATTTTTACACAAATTTAAAAAAAAAAAAAAACTGACTCCACTCGATTTTCCTAACATTAAGTGATTAACGGCTGTATAAATAAATTAAAGTAAGAGAAGTCGTTAAATAAACAAAAGAGAAAATTATAATAGGGTGTATGAGTACTTTTTGCCATATAGTGTGTTGTTTAACCCTATTGCACTTCATTTAAGCCCATAGATCACAAATATAAAGAATTTTTCATTGTGTCCCTCTAAAAATCTGTAAGCCAAAAAGTTTCACCAAAATCTATAGAGTTCGGGGGTCAGTGTTCTATAACACGTGTATAAATTTTCAGCTCAATCGAATAAAGCATTTGCACGCTATCGCATTTTAAATAATTTGAGCCCATAGGCCATAATGATAAAGAATTTTTTCGTTGCATGCCTGAAAGAAACTGAAGAGCTAGATTCATCAAAATCAACAGTGTTCGTGCTACGGTGACCTATAACATACGTACCAACTCCCAGCTCAATCGATCAAAGCATTTAGACGTTATCACTCACATACATACACATAAATGCCCATAAAATAGCTAAAAGAAACTTGGTAGCCTCAAAACATATAAATACACCAAAATCTCAAAGTCGAATTTTTTAATGCTTATAATACAGGGTGATTATAATCAAAGTTACGATTTCAAAACGCTATAATTTTAAAACTACCCATTAGAGCGATTTGGTATTTTACCCGAGTAATCGTGAGGCAATGAAATTTTGTTTGTCAAAAGAAAAAAAGAAAAAACAGTTCCAAAATGTGCCGTTAATTATCTGTAAAGTATTTGTTTCATGAAGCTTCTCTTTTTCTCTTTTTACTATGACTGTTTCCGCTGTAAACATGTATTCTTTTCTTTTTTGCTAAAAAAATTGTAGAAAACCCTTGAAGTCTATTGTTTCCTACTATTCTATTGTGTTGCTAACAACATTCCTGTGTTTAACGAGTCGATTTAGGCATTTCCCCTGCCATTACCCTGACAGCGCCATCCATAGGAACATGTTAGAACTACTTTTTTCCTCCCAAAAACAAAATTTCCTCGCCTCACGATTGCTCTGGTAAAATATCAAATAGCTCTGAAGGGTAGTTTTAAAATTATAGCGCTTTGAAATCGTAACTTTAATTATAATCACCCTGTACTTTTCTTAAATATGTATGTTCGGAATATAAAATAAGAAAATTTTTTCATGTCATTCAATTAAAATAAACGTAGCATAGTTAGTTATCCACTAAATAAACAGTCAGCATGTACTCAGGCCTTCAAAAGTTAAGGAACAACCTGTCTTTTTGTTACGTTATTTTCCGTATAACTTTTAAACAAACAAATATATGCACCTAAAATTGAATTGATACGTTCATTATCTTATAAATAATCTAATTTTATATTACATTAACATAGGTATTATAAAATTAGAAGATTTTAAAATATATATGAAATCTTTTTTTCCCAAAAGTATACTTTAGAAGAAATAAAAAATTTAAACAGTACTAGAAAAGAAATCTAACTGAGAAATGGTTTTAAGACAGTACATCAGTTAGATTTCTCCTTTTTATTTTCCGAACGTACTATGTGAAGAAAGTATTCCAATCAAGACAAAAATTTATTTTGAGATTTTGGTATATTTATACGTTTTGAGGTCCCTGAGTTCACTTTTGCTATTTTTACGGTTATGTATGTAGTACATTCATCAATATGATACTGTAACTGCATAAGCATGATGCTTGTCTTAAACATTCAGCGCGATATGCCTTTTGTAATTTATAATGCAAGATGTAATATAAATAAGATATGATGGAAATAATATACTTTAAAATGTGATTTTTTTTTAAAATAAATTATAGACGAATCCAAATAAAAAATATGTTGAAAACCTTTTTAACTCAAAGTATTTATATGGATCCTCAATATCATTTTTTTCCAAATGACAAAATTTTTTCATATTTTAATATCGAAAGTTACATTGATTTTCACCCATAAAAACAGATATTTCAATAACGAATTAGTAAGAATAATTTTACTCATACTTAAGCTTTAATCATTTCGCTAATTACAGACTATTTTGCAAGATTTTTTTTTATACAATACAAAAAAAAAAAAAAAATCTTGCAAAAATTTTATTCTGTTGTATGTATAATAGTACTAAGATATTAAATTATGCTTAAAAATATACCTCTCCTAGACTGTAATACATCGCAAATTTTTTGTGAATCCCTGTATTTAAACAAGTTGCACTTTTAATAAAATTCTCAAAGAAGAAAATGCCATAATCAACCTGAATAATATTCATTAATTATGTATTAATTTATAACATACAGTAATGGGGTGTTAATTTCAAGGAATTCTATAAATATTTACGGAATTAGAGTGTGGACATAAAAACTGACATATAGACCAAATTGAAGCCATAAACGCTGTCAAAAATTGTACGAAAATGTTACTAAAGCCTAAAACAAATGCAAATACAATTGTCTACAATAAAACTAACACAACATCCTCTCTGGTGAATAATTTTCGAGATAGAAATGTAACAATTTTTGCACATGTTGAGACGCTTCGTACATATTTTTCCTAGACATTAACTCAAAATTGTAATTCTTTACGTTCTCTTACTCATATATGGCAGATAAAATACTATTTTTAGATCAAATGCAATTTTAATAAGTATATATCTCTGGCAGATATAGTTTAACATCTATACGCTGCACAAAACAAAATGAAATAAATGTATATTATTTATATGCAAAAAAGCATACTTCGTGTGGAATATGGTATGACAGTCATTCACCATTCTATTACAGAGTGACCCCCAAAAAATTGGTATATAATAGGACTTTACTGGAAAATTGCTGGAAGTGCATTTCAGGTTATGTTATATGTTATTAATACAGGATTATTTTTAAGTGCACAATGTAATGAGTACATAATTTATAAATGAAACAGAGCATTACCAATAATTAAGTGAAAACATTCTTTCCTATAGAATGTAATTGGTAGAAATGCTTTACTACATTTTACCATGTCCAAAAAAAAAAAATTACTCGGAAATGAAAATTAAGTCCGGTACAACTATAGTATTTCCCCACAGCTGAATTTGTCGATTTTTCTTTGGCGCCGATTTGAACGATAACGATGTCGTTCTGGACTGTTTACGATGTAATATAGCAGCCTGCATGCTATTTATTTTGGATTTATGATTTTATGATTTATGATTTATAATTTAGCTTATGATTTTATCTTTTATGATATATGATTTATGATTTTTGGATTTATGATTTAGCCATAAACGCCAAAAATAAATCGCCAAATTCAGCTGTGGGGAAATACTATAGTTGTTCCTTAAGTCCTCATACCCATGCAGTAAATAAAGTATTTTCAAGTTAAAATTTTAGCGCATCTTTTTTATTTAATTTCTCTAAATATGAATGTAAAGTTTTTAAAGATCTATATAAATGTCGAATGTTGTCAGCATAATGTACCCCTAACAGCATATCTTCTCCCCAGGACATGATTTGAATGTCTTAAGGATGAAGTGACATCCTATGGATATCCTCGGGATGTACTGTGGATAAGGGTGTTGTTAGGAACAACAAATAATTGCCGGCAATTCTGGTCGTATTTTGAAGTTAATATGAAATTGCTTCCTGAAAAATTTGATTAAGACTGCTAAATTTCAAAAAGTGATGCTGGGGAAGGTTGTCTGAATAATTTGGAATATTTTTTAAATTTTTTTATAGCTTTAAATACTATATAAATGTAGATACTATCTTCAAACAGGAGCTGTAGGAGCGGTGCCCGCCCTCACATGTGTCAAATAAAACTGTTCTTAGACCTAGTTTGAAATGTTTTTTTACGTAAGTTCATATACAATGCTTTTTATTTTACCCCTTAGTTTGGAATCTGTTTTTATGTATTAAAATGCAGGTAAGAGAAAGTCGTGTGAGTGCCACACTTTTTATTAATTTTACTTGTCGGTGTGCAACATTAAAAAAATCAAAAAAAGGGAATTTAAACAATGGACAAAAACTTCATAACAATGAAAAGTTCTTTGTGGATTGTTAGTCAATAATGGAAATAATAATACCATTTAAAATTATAGCTTAACAATGATATTGAAATTAAATAATACCATTTAAAATTATAGCTTAACAATGATATTGAAATTAAACAATTTTAAAAGAAGGTGAAAATCCTTTCATAATCAGAACGCTTAATTTTTGACTACTGAGAGGTTTCTAGTATATCTCTCATACAAAAAAAAAGGCGTTTTCACACCGATTATTGACTATTTTTTTATATAAATTGTGATTTGATTTTTCTCTAATAATAGAGTCTGGGGATTCGTCACTTTTTATGGATGTTAAAAAGGTCCTTTTCAGCTATGGCTATCGTAACATTCAGCCTCTAAGTAAAGGAGACTTCGGCGATGTTTTATCTGCAATTTCACCAAATAAAGATCCTGTTGCTATCAAGATTATTAAAAATGAGAAATCTTGGCCATTAGAAGAACAAATATGGCCCACTCTAAAACACTGTAATGGGTTGCAACTTCTAGATGCGATTGATTTCGAATATTTGAACTTCAGGCTCTATATAATGCCAAAACACCCATTTGTCTTAGACAATCTGACATGTAGTAAGGAATTCTTAAGTGACAAAACTGGATTATGCAGAATGAAAGTTTGGCTCAATGACGTCCTTGATGGACTCCAGTATATGCATTCATCTGGCTACGCACATTTGGATGTTAAAAGCGATAACGTCTTAATAACACCTGAAGATCGAGCACTTTTATGTGACTATTCTGGTATAGATGTGACAGGTGTTCCACTTCAAAGGTAAAATAATTAATTTCACGCACATAATTTCGTAGTATACCAAAAGTAAAATGGCATATAAAATTTATTACGTAATATTACTAGTTTAATCTTAAGTTTTGTGTTAAGGTGTAACCTGGTTTAAATTTCAGTTATTTGATATTTTTTAGATTATTTTTTATTCTTTAATTATACAGTGAAATTTTACCTTTTTAGATTGTGTTCACCGCCCGTATTTCGACCTCCTGAATGGTATGATACACATCAAGATGTGGAAGGCACCAGTACTTACATTTGGCTTTTTGGACTGATGACATTACAAGTTCTTACAGGGCATTGGCCCGCTCTCAATATGAAACCCGTGACTAGTGCAAAAAGTTGGAAGAAGAAAAAGTTTTGAAAGTAAAACGTTTAACCAACTTTAAGTAGCCATTGTTTGATTATTTATTAATTTATTTATTAAAATATTCAAATTTTAAAAAAAATCTACTTTTAGCTACTGAAGTTAATTTAAACTGATATTCATTTACGGCTTCTGCTCTGGTTAACTAAATATGTGCTGAAATACAAATGTCATGTGTTTCCTTTTATCCGCATCATCTAATAACTTTTAAATTATACCTAAAAGGAAAATTCGCTGAAATTATAAATTTTGCAAAAATTCAGTACAAATTTTCAATATTTGAATCAAACTATCACTTATTTTACTGAAGAATTTTCTGAAACAGCTAATGCAAGTTCTTAGTTGCTTTGATACACTTCTCAAGTTATAAAGCTCACTTTGTACTATAGTTTAGTTCTTTCTCTTTTTCATTTAGCAGAAGGTTCAATGTGCAATTTGAATATAAGCAATTTTGAAAAAAAAAAAATCTCCATTATCTTTAAAACGACAGATTGATATCTGGGAGAATTTAATACAAATATATCGATTTGTTTCTTTTTTTAACACAAAAAATTTTGACATCTTGCGCCATTTATAAATTATAATTTTTTAACCAATTATTTATTGCTAATTTTATTTTCATTTTATTTTCATTTTATTTCATTATTCAAATCTTGGGAAATGCTTCTTCATCTTTTATTGTTTGTTTGAATAAAAAATAAAAATAAATCTGTAACTTTTTAAAAAATTATATTAAACCACTCGTTTTAAAGGTATCGGCAAATTCTTTTAAAAATGCTAATATTGAAAATTTACAACCTCGGAGGTGGTAGACCCGATGTTTTTACATATGCAAAAATTTTATCTTGTTTAATTACGATTATAAATTCCATATTTAAATTCCACAATGATTAATTAAAAATAATCTTTAGTGTGTATAACATTTAGTGTGCATATAATTCATACGACATTTTATTCTATACTTCCACATTTTAAAACAATCTGCTGTGAAACAACCACACGACTTCCATTACTCACAATTACACGTATTATATGTTTGTTTGTTTTTTGCGGAGGGAAGATAATATGGTCAGAAGACATAAAATTGACCTAACGAATTGCAGAAACCAAAAATCTTTTTGGTATAAGAAATTTAATACACATATAAAACAAAATTTACATTGCAAGTTAGAAAATAACAGGAAAAATGCTTATTTTTAGAAACATGAATTTCTGAGATCTAAAATTAACCTACCTAAGCAAGATGGCTGTTACTTTTCCTGTAATAATCATGTACTACATGAGAAAGGATATCTAAAATTGATTTATGTAACAATTTCGAAGAAAATCGTCAGAGCCGTTTTTGAGATACAAGCTTTCACCAAAACTTTACAAACTCAACTGTTGACCGGAAAACAATAATTACATATGAAATTATATATGAAAAAGTGTTATCATGCAGAGTTTGAAAAAATTCAGTACAGCCGTTTTTAAAGGAACGCATTTGCGAGACCTGAAATTGAGCTATTTATACAGGACGCCTATCAATTTCCCTGAACTAACCAACTGCACCATTCGGAAGGACATCTAATAGAGTGTTTATATAGCAACTTTGAAGAAAATCGTTAGGGCCATTTTTGAGATACGGATTTACGGTCCCACTTCCGGTTTCCGATGGCCCACTTTTGGTTTTCCAATTTTCACCAAAATTTGGAAACTTCATCTGTACACCAAACCTGTGTCAGTTTTTGTCGTTTTACCTTTATCAGTTTCGGAGATACGATAGTCAGAAGATTTCACACATACATGCACACACACACACTGACCACTTGCCGAAAACCACATTTTTGACTCAGGGGAACTTAAAACATGTAAATCAGGTGAAAAATCAATACCGAATTTTCGAACCGAATACAATACTTCCATTACCTACGGTAGTAGGGTAATGGAAGTAAAAAAAAATGGACGATAGAGCCATCTGTTAAATTATGTGCATCAAATGGTAATAAACAACGAATTATGCGAAATGCAACTAAATATACAATTTCATACAATTATATGCATTAAATCTTCATCTAGAACTTCTACATTTCTTGTTTTTTTTTTTTTTTTTTTTTTTTTTTTTTTTTAATCACATAGACAGACATTATTTCTAATGTGATCAGGCCTCTTCAAAGATATAAAATCGTCAAAAGTCAAAAGTCTAAAACTTTTAAGAATATAATAGTTTCTTCTTACGTGTATGGAAGAAAATAAAAATGGTTAAAATATTGTCAAAGGTGTTCTTTATCAATATGTATGCATTTCTAAAATCAAAGCTTATTGATAAGTATTGATATTTGCTATATTTAAGAATGAGGAATAGACTATTTAATTGTAATGAAATATAATTCTTCCATTTTTATTACTTCCATTATCCTACTACCGTAGGTAATGGAAGTATTGTATTCGGTCCAAAAATTCGATATCGAGTTTTCGCCTGATTTACACTTTTAAGGCCCCTAGTCCAAAAAAATGGTTTTCGACAATTGGTCAGTGTTGTGTGTACATGTGTGTTTGTATGTGCGGAATCTTCTGACTATCATATCTCCGAAACCGATAAAGATAGAACGACGAAACTTCATAATTGACACAGGTTTGGTGTACAGATGAATTTTTCAAATTTTAGTGAAAATTGGAAAAACGGAAGTGGGACATCCGAAACTGGAAGTGGGACCGTAAGGCCGTATCTCAAAAACGGCCTTAACGATTATTTTTTTTTTCAAAATTGCTATATAAACACTCTATTAAATGTCCTTTTGAATAATATAATTGGTTAGTTCAGGAAAATCCATAGGAGTCCTGTATAAATAGCTCAAATTCCAGCACGGATTTTTTTTAAACTTGGCATAATAACTCTTTTTTAGATATTTTTTCATGCGTTATCGTTGTTTTCCGGTCAACAATTGAGTTTGTCAAGTTTTGGTGAAAGCCTGTATCTCAAAAACTGCTCTAACAATTTCCTTGAAAATTGTTACATAAATCAATTTTAGATATCCTTTCTCGTGTATTACATGGTTATTACAAGAAAATTAACAGTCATCCTGCTTAGGTAGGTTAATTTTAGATCTCGGAAATTGGTGTTTCAAAAGATAACTCAACCATTTTTTCTGTTATTTTTTCTAATTTGCCATGTAAACTTTGTTTTATATTTCTTTACTCGTGTATTAAGTTTCTCACACCGGAAAATTTTAGTTTTCTACAGCCGATAACAAAAGTATCCGAACACTAGCAAAAATTCCTATATAAAAGAAGTACACTTAAAACTGTTTTGTTGAATAAATCCTTGTCGAATCATGTTCTTAGACTGACTAAAAACATGATTCGACAAGGATTTATTTAACAAAACAGTATTAACTCTACTTTTTTTTATATAGGAATTTTTGCTAGTGTTCGGATACTTTTGTTACCGACTGTACTTCGTTAGGTCAGTTTTATGCCTTCTGATCATATTAGCTCAAAAAAAAAAGCATATAATACGTGTAACAGTGGGTAATGGAAGTCGTGTGGTTGTTTCACATCAGATTTTTATACATATCTTAATGAATGACAAATAAACAATTACAACAAACACAGAGATATTACTAATATTTCTGTGTCTAATATCATATTAGACAAGCGATTACCTTTTAAAGATTGACTCTGTTTTAGAGTAAACCAACATGTAGGGGATTATACAGATCTTACATTAATTTGTACATTTTACAGGGACGAGAGTTTTGTATGACGTCATTGTATCAATAGCCAATAGGCTGACATTCAGGATACTTTGATGTGGAAACATTTAGAAATGGGATTTATCGAGATATTTTACTCTCTCTTACCCGTACGTGGTACAGAAAGTATTGTTTTTAAGTTAAATTTTTGAAACGGAATTTTTGTTATATTTACACGTTTAGAGGTTCCCTGAATCCGAAAAACATGTTTTTAGCAGTTGGTCTGTGTGTCTGTCGTTATCAGCATACATCAAGAACAAATATTAACTGAAAGCTCAAACTCGGTATTCTATATCGTATAAAAATGTTACACTAAACTGTACGTTGAGATTAAATGAAAGATTTGCGAACTGAGATATCTAAGTAAGACAATTCAAATACATTACGTCTATAGGCAAAATTTCTAGTAGGTACAGTATAACATCTACATGCTGCACTAAATATAATGAAATAAACATATATTTTTATATGCGAAAAACATGCCTTCTGCAAATTGTATCTTGGAAATATTTCATCATTTGTTTACAGAGCTACCCAATAGAAATTTGGTATGTTGGGGTTATACTAGAAAATTGCTGGCAGTTAATTTCCGGTTGTGTTATGTGTTTTTCAACAAATTTAAGTACGCCATATGACGTATACATAGTTTATAGACAATTTACAGGGCTACCTAAAATTAATAGAAAACATTTTTAAGCGTATATTTTTATATGCGAAAAACTTGCCTTCTGCAGATTGTAGATTGAAAATATTTCATCATTTGTTTACAGGGCTACTCAAAAGAAATTTGATATGTTAGGGTTATACTAAGAAATTACTTGCAGTTTATTTCAGGTTGTGTTATGTGCTTTTCAACAAATTTAAGTACACCATGTGGCGTATATATAGTTTATAGACAATACACAGGGCTACCTAAAATTAATAGAAAACATTTTTTTCTACTTAAATCTTTTCAATGAGTTCAATTGTTGAAGTGTTTTACTACGTTTTACCCCGCCGACGGAAACTGCTTAGTAATGAAAATTAAATTTTTCATTCTCGTATTGTAAACAAGGTTTTATTTGAAGTTCAGTATCCAGTTCAGCTTTTTTTGTATAATATCGTATTTTGAATTCCGTCAGATATGATATTTAAATTTTTAACTGTTGGTCTGTATATATATCTCTTATCATCCTAATTTGAAAAATAATTATTGTAGGAAATTCAAATGTTGTATTTCGCAGTTCATAAGAGGTTGCCACTCGAAAATTTCTATCAAGATTGGTAAATTTCGAAGCGTGTTGCGAGTGAAAGTTGACTGTATAATTTGAAATATAATTTTAATATTAAGCTAGATTTTTTTTTTTTTTTTTTTTTTTTTTTTTGGTAAATACAAATTTTATGATTAAATGCGGGGGGAGGGATTGAGGGGCGGTAGCCTCACTCACACCGAATTATATGTCAAAAAAAACTTTCTTTAAATTTATTTTAAATTGTTTTTAGAGCAGTTTTATGAACAGTATTTATTATCTTACACCTTAGTTTGCAGTCTGTCTTTAAAGATCACTGAAATGCTGGGTAAGGGAAAATCATGTATGGGACTCCCCAGATACTTTTCCGACTAGTCCGTGCAAAATATACTTATACAATTAATATTATTTCGAATTTTAAAGCCTAATTCTTACTACATATCCAGATTACTCAACTTGGATGTTGCAAAGTTTGGGATGTTGCTCTACAGTCAATTTTTGTACTTTAAGTTTTATTAGACATAGACATAAGGTTTCATCTGAATTCCGAATAATTTCGAACGCCTATGCATGAACCGCGATTTGAACCCAGTACTGAAGAACCCAGCTACTGAAGGCCAGAGTTAGGTCCAAAAAATCGAAATTTCGTTGATTTGGGATGAAATAATAACATACTTTGGAAATCAGATTCGAAAAAATAAACTTGCATTCTGTAAATTTGTTGTAAATCAGTTGACTATTTCAGCATTATTTACAGAAAATAATCGCAAATTTTATCTATTAACTACGAATAAACGTAATTTGTCTTAACTGATAGCATGCTAGTTCTACATATCGGCAATAAGCTACAAAGATATCTCATTTTATCAATAAGCGATTTAAAAAAAAAAAAAAGCGCAAATTTCATCAATTGACTATGGAAAAAAAATCTGGCGTCTTTCGAGTAAAAATCCGGGTTCGAAAACTGATGTTTTTACAAAAATTAAGATATTAAAATTGGACTCTTCACAAAATCAGCAAAATTAATATTAGAACTTCTTGAAAATCGACAAATTTAAAACGGATAACTCACCAAAATCAACTGATATATTATATCTATCTATCTATCTATGTATATATATATATATATATATATATATATATATATATATATATATATATACATACAGGGTGTTCCAAAAGTCCCACACACCCCACCTAACTCGAAAATGAGTCGGAATTGGGAAAAATGGCAAAACACGTATTTAGTGAATTTGAGAGGGACCTCTTTTAGTGAAAAAAGTTTGGGCCTAGGGGGCTAGGAGGGGTGGGGGCTAAGGAGGGCAACTTTAAAATTTCAAAAGTGAAGATATATCTTGTGATACATTCAAAACAATGAATTTTATATAAATGGTTTTGACCTACGATGATTATTAAAAGGGATACATTAGTTTTTAGACTTTTGAAATGTGGATTTTATATTTATGTATCCCCTTTAATAATCATTGCAGGACAAAACTATTTATGTCAAATTCATCGTTTTGAAGAGGCGTTTCCAGGGATGTATCGCAAGACATACTTTCCTGTTTGAAATTTTAATGCTGCCCTACCTAAAGGCACTCCTACCACCCCCTTGCCCAGGCCAAACTTTTTTGAGAAAAGTATGTCTTGTGATACATCCCTGGAAACGTATCTTCAAGACAATGAATTTGATATAAATAGTTTTGTCCTGCAATGATTATTAAAGGGGATACATAAGTATAAATTCCACATTTCAAGAGTCTAAAAACAAATGTATCTCCATTAATAATCATCGTAGAGCAAAACCGTTGATATCAAATTCATTGTTTTGAAGAGACGTTTCTAGATATGTATCACAAGACATACCTTCCCATTTGAAATTTTAAAGTTGCCCTCCCTAGCAGCTTCCCTAGCCCCCCTAGACCCAAACTTTTTTCATCAAAAGAGGTATAGTATTTTGTAGGCAGGAGAAGATTTATAAGCCATAACTAGGATATGACGAGGCGTTTCATTTTAAACACATAAAATTTAATAGATGACTATGACAATTACAGATGAAAAATACAAGTAACATGAACGACTACATTTTTAAGACTGCGATCTGTTCTAGCAGAGATAAACGTAAAAAGGAATGAACAGATCATTGATTGGACGTGACGTCACTTACCAACAGTCCAATAGATTAAATCAGGAATACAATGACGAAATACACCACATTTCTCCTCCCCTTAATTCTGTATACCATACCTGATGGGAGGTTTTCTTACTCTAGATGATCTTCTTACAACCTGTTCAGAAAAAGACAAATTAGTGTTTTTAAGTTTTGAATGTTCAGATTTTAGTTTATTTTTATTTAGAGTACTGTTGATATTTTTATCACAGTCAATTTCTCCAGGCTTTGTAGACACAGATCTACTGTCGGTTGGCCCTGGATCTGGTGTAGTGGGAGGATCGGTTGGCACTGGATCTAGTGTACTGGCAGGATCGGTTGGCACTGGATCTGGTATAATGGCAGGCCTCCTACCAGACTTAGATTCTCCATTGCTTTGCAGGTGTGGACTCTTGCTATCGGAAACCATGGGAATATTTTCATCAAGAGTGTTCTTTTGAATTTCACCAGGAATTGTAGTTTCATCCAGTTGTACTCTGGAACCTACACTTTTTAGTTGATCAACGTGTCTTTTCCATACACATGAACCTACTTGAATTTTATAATGTAGTTTACCTAGTCTGGCAATTACTTTACCTATTTTCCATTTATCTCCTGATGTGTAATTGCGTACTGCAACTTTTTCATTTATTTCGAATTCTCTTATCTTTTTCTTGTTAAAAACATTTTTATGTTGTTTGTTTTCAACATAATTTTTAACATTTGGTACAAGCAAATCTAATTTTGATCTGATATTTCTTTTCAGAAATAATGATGCGGGACTCTCCCCTGTTGTAATATGAGGCATTATTCGGTATTGGAATAAAAATTCGTTTAACTTAAATTGGAGATTTCCGGGTTCTGAACTTAAGGATTTCAATCCTTTTTTAATAATTTGGACATATCTTTCGGCTTGACCATTTGTAGAGGGATGATATGGTGCAGTTAAACTATGTTTTATGCCTTTACTTTGTAGAAAATGTTCGAATTTTTCTGAAATGAATTGTGGCCCATTATCAGACACAAGGGACACAGGATAGCCATATCTGGCAAAAAGCGAAGAAAGACAGTTTATAGTGTTCTCAGCCGTAGTATTAGGAACAATGAACACTTCTGTCCATTTACTGTGGGCATCTACTACGATTAAAAACATTTTCCCCATCATTGGACCAAAAAAGTCTACATGTATTCTGTTCCAAGGTGTTGTAGGCCATTCCCAGTGATGATTTTCCATTTTAGGAGGATTATGTTTTAATTTAATACAAACAGAACAGTTATTTGCTAAATTCTCAATGTCTTTATCAATACCTGGCCACCATACAAAACTACGTGCCAGTGCTTTCATTTTTACTATGCCAAAATGGCCAAAATGCAAATCTTCCAACACTTTTTGTCTATGAACAGTAGGAATTACAACACGATTCCCTTGTAGTATGCAATTATTTAGTATAGAAAAATCCTGTTGTTTATGTCCAAAAGGTAAGTAATTTGGCATCTGTGTGCCTGATATTAAATGTCGGTACATTTCTTTCAATGTTGGATCTCGCTTAGAACTTGCACATAATATCTTTGTATTTAACGGTAACGATGTGATTTGATGAATAAATAAACAATCGGATTCATCAAGGTTGCCAAATAAATTCGGTGACAAAGTTGGTGACATTTTTTCTGGTTGTAGCGAATCGGACGACGGCAGCAGTAAGTCTTCACTACGTAATGGAAGACGTGATAGAGCATCGGCATTTCCGTGCTCTGCAGATTTTTTATATTTAATATCATAATTAAATGTCTGTAAGTATAATGCGTATCTTTGCATTCTAGCTGCCGAAAGTACCGGAATACTTTTTACGGGTGAAAATATGGAAACTAGGGGTTTACTATCAGTATACATAGTAAATCTCCTACCATATAAAAATTGAAAAAATTTCTTTACACCAAAAATTATTGCTAACGCTTCTTTATATACCTGACTATACCGCTTTTCTGCAGAAGATAAAGTTCTAGAAGCAAAAGCTATGGGTTTTTCGGAGTTATCTGGCATTGTATGCGAAAGTACTGCCGAAATTCCATAAGGAGAAGCATCAGTGGCTAAATTAAGGGTAATTTAGGATTAAAGTGGGTGAGAATCCTTTCGGAAGTAATTTCCTGTTTAATTGCATTAAATGAATTTTCACATTTTTTAGTCCACTGAAAATTTACATTTTTACGTAATAATTCATTTAGAGGATAAGCAATCGTAGATAATTTAGGAACAAATCTAGAATAGTAAGATACTAAGCCTAGGAACGCTTTTACTTGAGTTACGTTTTGAGGTATTGGAGCATTTAAAATAGCAGAAATTTTTTCTTGCGTTTTGTGTATGCCATTTTTATCAATTTTGTAACCGCAGTATGTAATTTCATCATTCATAAAAAAAGATTTTTCTTTATTTATTTTAAGATTATATTCACGTAACCTTTCTAGCACTTGTTTTAATCGCTCTAAATGTATTTCATCCATTTCCCCTGAGATGCATATATCATCAATAAAAACTGAAATACCCTCTATACCATTTAAAATTTGTTCTATAGTTCTCTGCCATATTGCTGGCGAACTGGCAATTCCGTATGGTAATCGCGTAAATTGAAATAAGCCTTTAGGAGTGTTAATAGTAAGTAATTCTTGTGAATTTTCCTCTACCGGTAAATGCAAGTATGCTTGATTTAAGTCAATTTTTGTAAAATGTAATCCACCCCCTAAAGTTGCTAATATATCCTCAATTTTTGGTAGCGGGTATTTGTCAACCTTTAAAAATTTATTTACCGTGACTTTAAAATCGCCGCATAAACGAATTTTCCCATTAGGTTTTACCACCGGAACAATAGGTGTTGCCCATTTACTCGTACTAACAGCTTTTATTATCCCTTCATTTTCTAATCTTTCCAATTCTTCATTTACCGCATTCCTTAATGCATACGTAACTGTTCGCGATTTACAAAATATTGGTGATGAGTCTTTCTCTAAATGTAATTCAGCTTTAACATTTTTAATTTCACCTACGTTATTTGTGAATAAATCCGTAAATTCATTTAGTAAATTATTTAAATTTTCCGAGATTTGTACTACTTTGTTTACCGGAACAGTTTGTAAATTGTTTGGGAATATATTAAATGTAGTTATCCAATCCCTACCTAGCAATAAAGGAAAATTTTCTTTTTTAACTAAATATAACTTAACATTCCTAGTTTTGTTTTCGTAAGTTACATTTACTCTAACAAATCCCTCGGGCTGGAAAATTTCTCACGTGGCTGTCTTTAATTGTACATCAGCAGGAAACATTTTATGTTCTGGAAATAATCTCCGAAAACGATTTATCGGTACGGCGGAAATCGCCGATCCCGTATCAAGTTCCATTTCTGCTTTAGCACTATTTTCTATCAAAACCCAAATTTTTATAGGTTTAGTGCTTTCAGATTGTAACGACAAAATGTCTACAGTATCAAGAACATTTACATTTTTCTTTTGAGTAACATTGTTTTGTGCGTTCCGACACACTTTACTCAAATGACCACGTTTTTTACAAAAATTGCAAACTGCATTAATAAATTTACAAACATTTGCTAAATGAGAGCTATTTCC
Source organism: Salticus scenicus (assembly GCA_963930645.1). NCBI lineage: Eukaryota > Metazoa > Arthropoda > Arachnida > Araneae > Salticidae > Salticus > Salticus scenicus. The sequence goes on along the minus strand of OZ005649.1, from coordinate 59,285,333 downwards.
ACAACGATAACAATAAGTTTTACTTTTATTTGCACTCGCAGTTTTGTTCACGTTTTGTTTACTTAAGTTATTTTGAGAATAATTTTGTTTTGGTTTCCTAACACTAACAGAAACTTTATTCAAATTCAAATTTTTATTTTGTAATTCTATCATGTCGTTTTCAGTACTTTGCATAGTTACGGCTTGTTCTACTGCTTTTTCAAATGTTAAATCTTCAACCTGAGACATTAATTTGCTTTGGATTGTTTCATTTTTTAATCCGCGTAAAAATTGTTCTAACAAATTTTCTGACAGCGAATCGCCCGTAAACGCGCAATGTGTTGTACATTTCTTTAAACGAACACTAAAATCCTTCCAAGATTCGTTATCTCCTTGACAACATTTTCTAAATTTAATGCGTTCACTTATTTTGTTAGGAATTTTACATAGATGTTTTGTTAAGACATCTACTAATTCAGTGTAAGTTTTTGATTCAGGGAGATCTGGGAACAGTAAATTTGTAAGTAAATTATATAATTTCGGTCCGATAAAAGTTATTAAAGCACTAACTTTTTTTTCATCCTTAATATCAAACAATATAAAGTTCTGTTCCAGTCTCCTGACATAAATCTCAAACGATTCAACCGAATCATTGAATTCTTTAAAATTTTGAAACATTTTTAATGAAAATATGCTAGTTCTAACAATAAAAACATGCAATCTAATAAAAGAACAGAAAGAAAAAAAATAAAATAAATGTGTAAATACCTTTTTTTCTCTCTTTCCCGAAAAAATAAAAAATCGTAGACAACTAATTATCTCTGGCGCCTATGCATTTCCGGCCTGACAGTAGACAAAAACTCACCAACTGCCCGTCTCCGATCGCTTTTCGTTACTTTCGAAATATCAATTTTCTTTATGAAGAACTGCAGATTGCATTTTTAATCATCTTGAAGTAGATATTATTAAAATGTTGAAGAGCAAAACTTCTTTTTGCTTTTTTCTTTTTCATTTCGTCGCCAATATAGTATTTTGTAGGCAGGAGAAGATTTATAAGCCATAACTAGGATATGACGAGGCGTTTCATTTTAAACACATAAAATTTAATAGATGACTATGACAATTACAGATGAAAAATACAAGTAACATGAACGACTACATTTTTAAGACTGCGATCTGTTCTAGCAGAGATAAACGTAAAAAGGAATGAACAGATCATTGATTGGACGTGACGTCACTTACCAACAGTCCAATAGATTAAATCAGGAATACAATGACGAAATACACCACAAGAGGTACCACTCGAATTCATTGAATACGTGTTTCACCATTTTTCACAATTCCGAATCATTTTCGAGTTAGGCAGGGGTTGTGGGAATTTTGGAACACCCTGTATATATAAATCTGCCAAAGACAAAATTTAATTTAGCATGACAGGACTATTTTGTATATTACAATCATATACATATATATATATATATATATATATGTATATATTAATCGCTTTCAAATATTTGTTAGCTATATTCAGAAGATATAACCAACAAACATTCAGAAGCCATCATCAATATATATCCAGAAGAAAGAGCTAACAAATATTCAGAATTTATAATTAATATATAATAGATGCAGAAGATATAGTCAACAATTATTTAGAAGCCAACTTCAGTACTTATTCAGAAGATATTGCCAACAAATATTCAAAAGCCATTCACTTTATGAATGATAATCGTCTCTGATACCGAAATCGGCAATTGGTTTCTACATACAGTCGGTAACAAAAGTGTCCGAACAATAGCAAAAATTCCTATATATAAAAAGTACACTTCATACGGTTTTGTTAAATAAATCCTTATCGAATCATGTTCTTACACTGACTAAGAACAGGATTCGACAAGGATTTATTTAACAAAATCATATGAAGTGTGCTTTTTTTACATAGGAATTTTTGCTAGTGTTCGGACACTTTTGTTACCGACTGTACATTCAAGGAGAAATTTCTCACTTATCAGTAGGTTTTGAAAAATGTAAATTTTTTTACAGATTTGGCATAATATTTTAAAATATTACAAGAAATTAAATAATAAAATTGGATGTTGGTGGGCATCTTGGCAAATTCAAGGTGTAATACAATAAATGGTGACGATGCAAAATCGCTGTCGGAAAGAAATAGTCCTGTCAAATTTTTAAATGAGCAACGTACTTGTTTCAACCAGCCAAAATATTCACAAAAAATTTGACAGGTAAATTTCATAGATCTACCGGCTACTGGCGAGTAACTTAATATTTCAAATTTCAGATCTAATCAGATTGTTAAGTAATCGGTATTCTGGTGAGCTAATAATTCTCCTTGTGCTGCAGCGTGATTACACTTACAAATTTGAATTATTGATTTTATACATGAAATGTTATAACCAATCTAACATTAAATCTATTACTGTAATGAAAAAGTTTTTACCGTTAAAAAAATGTTTTCACATCTCATGTTTCTTTTCATTTTGCAGAAGAAAATATTTTTTAACCTTATGAAGAAGTCTTTCCCTTCGGTTGATATATCGTTAGATGAACTTAACAGCGCTCACGACTTTGTTCTTTCGGTGATGAAATGGAACCCAATTGAGAGACTTTCCATCAGTCAAATCAAGCGTCACCACCCTTTCTTGGCTAATTCAGAAAATCAGTCCGCTCTGAATGAAAGACAGTCTTTTCCTAATAATATAGAAAATGTATCAAATCCATATCTTTAAAGGTGGATAAATCCTGATAAAGATAGTGTACAAGAATTAAAGAGTCGATGAAAAAGGTGAATCTGTCAAGAGTAAGTGTTAAAATTAAATAATTAGCAACAGTTCTAAGATACATATGAGTTGTTAATAAGTACAAAACTTTGAATAAACATAATAAAATTCAAAAAATTGCAAAAATTGTTTCCGGTTGAAAGAAAATCCACCTTTGGCAGACGAGTAAAGCAGGCACGATTACAGCAAACAAAGCAACAAAATTTTCCCTTGTTTGACTATCACTATTATAAATAACATTTTTAAATTCCACAAAGATTAATTTAGAGTGTACATTTATATAATGGAATTTTGTCTTATACTTATTAAAATTTTTGAATAAAGGAATGACACCGCCACACGTTTAGCGATATGCACCAAATGTTACTGAACACTAAATTATGTGAAGTGCAACTAAATATACATTTTCATATAATTATATGCATTAAATCTTCATCTAGAAATGCTACAATGTTTTTATCCCAACTAATAGACAGACGTTATTCCAAATGCGATTAGAGCTTCTCAAAACATATAAAATCGTCAGAAACCGGAAGTCTAAAACTTTTAAGAATATAATACAGTCTTCTTATCCATGTAAAAAAGTTAAAAATAGTTAAATATTTTCAATATTATTCATTATCAATATACATATTTTGAATATTTAAGTTTATTCAGAAGAAATAGGGACTGTCGGCAAAATTGCTGGTAGGTACAGCATAGGCTAGTAGGTACAGCTGGGGTATAATTGTAACTGCTCTTAACAAAATTAAAAAAACATAAATCTTTTATATGCATAAAAAAAAACCAGTGTATGTAGATTGTAAAAGAGAAATCATTCCTCATTCGTTTACAGGGCTACCCAAAAAATTTTCGATATATTGAGGCTATATTTAGACGTAGCTGGAAATGCATTTTTGGTTATTTTACATATTTTTAATATAAGACTTAATTTAAGTGCTGTGTGATGTGTGTATAATTTATAGACTATATTCAGGGCTACCCAAAGTTAAACAAAAGTATTTTTCCCTATTAAATCCTTTTATACTGAATGCAGTTGACTGAAATGCTTTACTACATTTTATCAGTTCGACGAAAATGAAGATTAATTTTTCATGTACACACACAGTAAAAAAAAGTTTTATTTGAAGTTTTTAGGTATCCTGAATATTAAAATTAAATTTTTTAGCAGTTGATCTGTTTGTATGCGTGCGTTACAGCTTTGTTTTCTGCACTCGTGGCTACTTTGTTCATTTGACGAAGAGTCATGTTATCTTTCGACTTCATTTCCATGACCCTTTAATTTCTATTATAATCCTAAAGTCATTACTCCAATACTAAAATCATGTAACCCATTATTTAATATCAGTTTGGAATATAAATACTGACAGTTCGAAAAATTTAAATATCAATGTAAATAGACTTAAAAATAGAGATTTTTATTATTTAAAAAAAAATCTCCATTTTTTTTTCAAATTCAGAAGTGAGATTTATGGACAGTGAACTCATTATAGCCAAATTTAAAGTTTGTTAATATGTTAATATCGATTGAAATTTCTCGAATTTAAAAAATGCATTTTTATACACTAAACTAAAAAACCACGTGACTTATCCTTTAACAAACTTAGAAAGTTCGAAAATTGTCTCGCAAACTTTAAAACATCAATGTAAATTAGTCTGAAAAAAAGAAAAAAAAAACTTATTAATTAAAAAAAAAAAAAAAAAAAAAAAAATTCTCCGCTGCATATTTTTATTAAACTTAGTAAAGACCCACCAAGTTTTAATACAAATCTAAACCCCATTTAAATCGGTCCATTCTTTTGGGAACTACATAGCTACTGTGAGATAGAAAAATACACACAGATTGACAAGCTGCACCAGCGGCCGAGCGGTTATGCGCTCAAAGTTGGTAGACGGGAAATGCCGAGTTCGATCTCAGGTCGCAGTCGTCGACCTGGCCGTTTGAAGCTTTTCGCGGATTTCTCCAAAATTCTCATAAATACAGGCTAGGACCAGTACTCTCTAGATAGACCCCCACGGAGGACATTCCATACATAGTCCGAGGACCCTAGCGTAGTCAACTCTCTTTAACCTACACAACAACAGCAGATTGACAGACTTCAAACTTATAGCACACCTCGTTTTTTCGTCGTGAGCTAATAAACAATATTTAATAAACTTAGTCTGTGATCATTACAAAATTTTAGTTTAGTTAACTTACATAGCTTAATCAGTTTGCAGAAATCACCAGTATCTGTCTTTGCGCCAATGCGGCACATTCAAGGTAGGCCCACAAGAAAAATATTTTACTACGATCTCTCCTCCTCTTCAAAAAATTTTCCCGCCATAAATGTCATTATCATCCGATACGTTAGATTGAATTAAATGCTCTTACAATTGCTCATATTCCAGAATACCCGATACGTTATTTTGGAAAAAATTAAAACTACACGATAAAAGTTGAAAGTCAAAAAATGTCCTCTGCATTGAAAAATTGTTCCTCTTTCAACTTAGACGCTCTTTCAATAATAAATACAGATCTTGACGGAAATAGCCCTTATACTCATATGGCTGATATGACTAAAATAACTGAAATGAATTTGATAATCTGATTGAAATAACTTTACGCGGCTAAGAACTCTCCCCAGATTCAGAGGTTATCTCGATGATAGTACACTGGAGGTAGGAAGTTCGAAACAAGGTTTCGCTCGTCAGCCTAGCCGCTCCGAGGTTGCAGTATTTTTTAACTCGTATGAGTACAGGCTAGTACTCCTTTGAAAGCCTTTACAAAAAGCATTTTCCGACCAAACCTAAAATAATAATGGAGAGAATCAGCTTTAAATCTAACAGCACCTCAAAAAACCCTGAGTAGTAAATGCTTTTTCATACCATCGACAGAAAAAGTCAGTGACGACGTAATTTGGGGGATGAGGAGAGGGGAACTCTCAAATATGTCTTTTTAAGCGGCTCGTTATTATCTTTAAAGAACGCAATTTTTATTTATTTATTTTAATTATTTTATATTTTTTTTATTTATTTCTTTTATAGATTTCTTTCATTTTTATATTTATTTATTTTGAAACTTTGGGCATGTCAAATATCTTAAATTTTAATATTTCTTTTATTATAGAAGGCTTTTTTTTTTTTTTTTTTTTTTTTTTTTTTTTTAATATATATATATATATATATATATATATATGGAATTTTGTACAAATACATTCATGCCGATTTTATTGTAAGATATATATACAAAGTTATAACTATATTTGTTTCTATATCAGAAAAACTAACTTTTGTTATTTTTTCCCCTTGATTTAGCAGAAAATCCGCTAGAAAAAAAGAACCTCGGCAAAAAGATAAAAAAAAATGGGTGATGAAGAAATGGAACATGGCTTTTCGCCGAAAGAAGAATTACGTACGTATAAAAATTCTTCCGTTTATTTTATTTTTTATTTATTTATTTTTTTTTTTTCCATAGTTGTGGTTAACATTTTATTTAGTTACACAAAAGAAATTATTCTAAATATTTTATTGTAACATCATGTATAACTCAGCAATTTCCTGGTATATAAGATGTAAAAAAATAAATAAATAAGTAAATATAAATAAATAAAGATTATTCACAAAGATATGTTTATTATTCCCAAGTTACTATAATGTGATGGCTCAAAAAAACGAGCATTGTATGCAGCATTGCATAGAATTTGCACGATAAAGTATATTCCATATATGATCCTAAATTATTTACAACATGCCGGAAGCGAATGTCTTAATTAATACCATAGATTTGTGCACGTATGTATAGATACCGACTGCATTTCTGGTTTAAAAAAAAAATAAAAATACTGATCGAGATACGGTGAGTAAGGGGACACATAAATACTTACATTGTACATATTTCTGAAATTCATTACAATAACCAGGTCAATTTCTGTGGAGTATGAAGGGGGAAACATCTAAAATGAATAATAATAAGTCATTTATAAAACTAAATCACTTTTGCATAAATGCTATAAAAAAAAAAAAAGTATAGTACATACCCATAAGGATAGTACAACACATACGTTATCTTGAGTTCAACCGAGATAGTTAATTTTCTTGAAATTTTAATTTCAAAAATATTCAGCAAAATTTTCGATATAATTACCAGGCAAAGTTTAACCGAGATATCAATTTTTCCGCTGTTTGACGGAAAAGTCATTAAACATTAGGCTGGTGAGTTTCAAGCCTTAGGATTTAACTGGTTTTGAAGTATATCGTGGTTTTCAAATGCTTATAACACCGGCTTTGGAATAGTTTCCTGTTTCCAGATAGTGGAAACGTTTGCTTAGATCTTTAAAAAAAACTGAGAAAACGCATTTTCCTGTTTCAGGAGTTGGACAGTTTTGCAACTGGACACACATATTATTATCATACTTGTAATGGAAGTAAATAAATTTTCAACTTTAGCATTGAAAACCCATAGATTTGCCATTTCTCAAGCTTATTTTTCCTAACTTATTGTCCGGAGAAAAAAAAATTCTATAAAAGTTTAAGATCAAAATGAATATAAAGTGTCAAAAATCCATATGTGTTCTTTATAATAATTTGGAAAATATTTTTATTATTTAATAAAAAATATTGTTAGATTAGTCTAAAATATGTCTGTATGTTTTTTGGTTTTTTTTTTAATACTGACTTTAATTAAGAAATATAACTTAAATATATAAATTAATTTTCCATTAAATATATATATATATATTTGTTCTGATTAGGTACATATTTTAGAATTTTTCGCATCCAAATAATGTACATTATATGAAATATGCAATAAAGTTATAAGTTTGCTTTTAAAAATCAATCATTTATAGACAAGATTAACTTCATTACACAAAAATTAGATAAGATTAAAAATGCAAGCAAAAAGATGTAAATACTACATTTTTGTTTCTTAAATCAATTCGATTTAGTTTTATATAAGTATTTCAATACTTTTTCTACAACTACACAGCGTATTTTCACTCAATATTATAACAGTTTCTTTATTTTAAATATTAAATAACATTTAAATAAAATCTTTAAAATGTGGTAGTATTTAAATATTTTTTTTTTCTACAAATTAATTTTTATTAATAAAAAAAATAAAATAAAATAAAAAAACTGGTATGTCACTGACACGATTTTCTCTTACCCTGAAATCTAATACTATAAGTACGGATTGGATATTAAGGGTTAAGATAACGAGTACTGTTATGTAAACCTCTATGTTAAAAACAAGTCAAATTAAGCTTCGGAACAGCTTTATTTGACAAATCATTCTGCGTGAGGGGGATACCTTCACCCTGAACCCCCATTTCATTATTGTACCTACATTTATATAGAATTCAAATCTCTTATTAAGTTCAAAAGTTCATTTATAATTATTCAGACAATTTTCACATGCATCATTTTTTTTAAATTATCAATTTTGAACAAATTTTTCTAGTAACAAACGTATTGAATATCATTTGGATCGCCTGAAATTATTTGTTTTTAATTTACTCTAACAGAAAAAGACAAAGATCAAATTATAAAACTTGACTTCGATATTCAGGAAGCCTCAAAACGTGCAAATATAGAAAAAACCAAGCAATGAATATTTAGCTTTAAAAAAATACAACGATATGGCTATAAGAAATTAATTTCAATTCCTGAGCAGCTTTCCTGGACATGGTAAAATATCATATGATATAGTATATTATAGTAAAGCACTTTCACTAAAAAATAAAAAAGGATGTTATCTCTTAAATATTGGCATGCCTGTATATCTTCTGAAAGTTATGCACATATCACATGGTGCACATAAATTTAATCCTATATTAATAACACGGCACAACCTAAAGTACACTTATATCAGTTTTCGAGTATTGTCGCATTATAATCTAGTTCTTTTGTGTAGCCCTGTAAACGAATAGTGACTATTTTTTACACCATATTCTACATGAAATATGTTTTTACGCATATAAAAAATATATATTCGTTTCATTTAGTTTACTGCAGTCTACAGATGTGAAACTCTACTTACCTGCAGTTTCCCCCCATAGACGTAATGTAATTGAATTATCTTGGGTGTCCTGTACACGTATCATTCGTTGATCTCAACTTAATGTTTATTGTAGCATCTCTATATGATACATATTTAGAATACCAAATTTGAACATTCTGTTATTATTTGTTTTTGAGATATGCTAATAACAAACAGACACACACACACAGACCAACCGCTAAAAAACATTATTTTTGGATTCCTGAATCCTCAAAACGTGTAAATATAACAAAAACTCAATTTCGAAAATTTGACCCAAAAACAATACTTTCTCTACCTTATGGGTAAGAGAAAGTAAAAAGAGTCACAATTCTAAAATCTAATTTCAGCTTATTTCATACACTTAGCAATGAAATGTTTTATGCAATGAAATAAGTCTTCTGTTATACAAAAATAAATTAATGGTTTCTTATTAATTTAATTTTAATTTTCTTTCAGGTTATTCTTTCAGAAGAGTCTGAGTAATCTAGTCATCATGAACTTAATATCTGAATTTTATTCTGAAATAATTCTCTAAATTATGTTAACTGATTGTTTCTTCTAAATTTGTGCATAAGACTTGCTTTTATTTTACAAATTGTATGCTGTTTTCATGAAAATTTCTCCTCTCAACGAATGCAAGTTACCATCTGTGGTTTTAAAGAATATGTCGTTCATAAGATCTGAATTATAAAATATTAACTGTTCGACTTCTCTAAGTCCATGATAGCCATAGCTTTCGTTGAAAGTTTCTCCTTGATGCAAAATGTTACCATCTTTGCTTTTGAAGAATATGTCGCTCATAAGATCTGAATTATAAAAATGTTAACTGTTCTGCTTCTCAGGGTCAACAACTGTATGTGCTTCTGTTGAAAGTATTTCCTCGCTACGAATGAACGCTACCTTCTCTGCTTTTGAAGGATATGTGATTCATAAGATCTGAATTATAAAATGTCAATTGATATGCTTCTCTGGGTATAGAACTGTATGTGCTTCTGTTGAAAGTTTCTCCTCCCTCGAATGAATACTTCGAGCGACTTCGCTGTGAAAGTTTTCTTTGTCACTATCTGTGCTTTTGAAGATAATTTGACTCATAAGATCTGAGTGCAAGAAATGAATCATATTTGTGCTTTACTAGGTCAACAACTGTGTATGCTTTTCTTGTAAGTTTTTCTTCTCTAGATAATCACGTTAACAACTGTGATCCTGACTGATATGTGGCTTCTAAGTTCTGAATTATTGAAATGATGATCCTTGCTCTTCTCTTGTTTTGCTGATTGACTATCTTGTATTTGCACTGCTCGCTGCTTGATGACACTGCTTCACCTGATCTTCGCTAGCTGTTTAACAGATTTGCGTGTCTCACTTAGTGGGATCTCCGTCGTTAGCTGTTAAACAGAATTGCGCAACTACTTGAATTGTGTTATTTTCGCTAGCTGTAAATCAGATTTGCGTCTCTCCTTACTTGCTGCTGATTTCTACGCCATCCATCGTCTGTTCTGCTGCCTTACTTCAATAATCTCTTTTTCAATAGTATTAATTTTGTTAATAAATACATTATATTTGCATGATATATCAATGTCTTTTCTTTCTTTTCCTCTGTATATATAAATGTACACATGATGAATCCTGTTATCATTTAAAAAAAAAAAAAAAAATCTAGAAATTGATAAATAGATATACCGTGATAAATATATAGCGTGGCCATAATTAAAGTTGGCTTTTTCAGAGCACTTGTTGTAGCTGTAACTAAAATGCAGGTTTAATCGAAAATTTGTATATAAACATTTCAAAGGATTCGCTGAATATTCCTGAAAAAAAAAAAGACATTTTAAAATTTTCTCTCTGAGGGGACATACAGGATGGTTATAATTAAACTTCCCCTTATGAACAGCATCCCATAGCACAAACGGATGAACGGAATGCAACGAAATTATGTATATAGACTCTACACGAGGTGCGCTCACGGAATTTCGAAAAAAAAAAAAAAAAAAAACTTAGTTCCAAAATGTCCACCAGAGGGCGCCTTTTCTGGAAAAACATTAAATTTAACACAATAAACGACCAAAACGGAATACAGAAACTATATTAACATTTAGTGACTAGTTTCTGATCACCTTGTCATCGAACCACATTACGTATAGATAAGGGGAAAAAAACAGTACTCTGTTTGAGAAAAACAAAACAGTTCAGTTAAAACATTTAAAAGTAAACAAGTATATCATGAATATTCCTTAAAATGTTTTTTTCAATGCTTTTGCTTTTAAATTGAACAAAAGTTTTGTATGTGAAAATTATATTTCGCAACATAAGACTGATATTTTAAAAATATTTACCGGCATTAGTTAAAAACATGTATAATGCATTTGCTAGTTCAAATCTATATCTTTATTATTATGAACGAAATTTCTCTTTATGTAATGATTTAATGTCCTTCAGATATATAGATGGTATTATTGTTTTTTACTTTAATGATAGCAATACTAACACCTTCATAGATAATTATCCTAATAGTCTTTCATTAACTATTATGATATGATTAATAAAGAAATAAACTTTCTAGATTTAAAAATATGTAATGACAATGGATATTTAGAATTTGGTATTTTCGATAAGAAAAAAAATTTTCTTTTAAAGTTAAATTATTTACTCATTTCAAAACATAAAACTGTTAATATAAATATTCTAATTAGTTTCTTGCATAGAATAAAAAATCTTTGTTCTGATATATATAAAAGTAAAAGCATTAAATCTATCTATTTTCAGGCTACACTTTATGGATATCCTAAATATCTATTAAATTCAATGTTTAAATCTTATTTTTAATATCTTCTAATCCTTGTTGGGATGTTTACATATATTATGCACACACGCATACGCACATACCAAAAAAAAATGCTATTGCTTTCTAAATTTATATTCTATTTTTTTTTTTTTCCATTATTTTTAGCATTTATTTACTTGATTATTTTTATTTGTTTTGTTTTTAATCTTTGAAAAAAAAAAAAAAAAAAAGTTGTACATAACTTTTAACAATTTGTTAATATTTCTTATTTCTTATTTATTTTTTAAATTCTTATCAATCTTTATTTCTTTTTCTTTTTATTAATAAACTAATAATTAAGTTAAAATTTTATAATGTATTTTATTAAATATCTTTTTAATTACCTTTAGTTTGTTATTTTTATTAAGTGTCCGGTTTTCTATAGGATTTTTAAACAAGCATCCCTTTGTAGAGGATTTCATAAGCAAAACAAATAGTTAATTTTAATAATGTGTTTTATTTAATAACTTTTTAATTACCTTCTGTATGGTATTTTTCATTAAGTGTCTGATTTTCTAATAGAATTTTTTTTAAGCAACCATTTGTAGAGGATTTAATAAACAAAATATTTATAATATATATATATTTGGGTCATTATTTTTCTCCATGTCTCACTTTAAGAGAATTTTGACTAATTTTAATTTGTCAATGGTCTAATAGAGGGCGACAGCAATCAATAAATTTTGTACTCAAAAAAGGTTTCAAATGCGGACTCTTATATAACTGTAATTGTGAATTTAATTAACGAAACTAATAATTGTGTATGTCTGTGAAATTTTAAATTAAAATTTAATTAAATTCAATTTTTATGGTTTATTTTTTTAAATGATTATTAGTTATATTTTATTTCCAATTTTTAAGTAAAGAATTTAATTAAGATTCTACATTTAACTGCAAGATTAACTTTATTTAGCCTCGTGGCTAAACCAAAAGTTTGAGACAAAGAAAATGTGATTGTTGCAATTGTGAAGTAAGTAATAACTGTATTTTTAGTATTTTTCTTATGAATAATTTAATTTTTTAGATAACATTAGTGGTTGTAGTTTTAAAAGTATATGTGATTTTATTTTTCCTTTTTGAATCTTAAGTTTGAAATTATTCACGCGTCCTTTTAGGTGTTATCGGGATCTCCATACTGTACATTTTTAGCAAACTGCATGGAGTATGACAGAAATAACACCTAATTTGCATGTAACATTCAATCTGAACCCTTGAAAAAGTAGTGATGTTGCATGCTTTCCTTAAAAGTATGTTTTTTTTTTCAGAAATCTTTATTCGTGTTCTTTCTAGTTCTTCATGTGATACTTGGTTTCATTTTGTGCAATGTTTGAAAAGGTTTTCATTATACATACATACATATATATATATATATATGTGTGTGTGTGTGTGTGTGTGTGTGTGTGTGTGTGTGTGTGTGTATATATACAAACAAATAAATTTACTTTCCTTGAATTACTGCATGCATTAAAAATAAATAACAAAATAAAAGAACTGAAAACTCACAATTATTTTAATAATTTACACATGGCTGCACTGTAAGAAATTTTAGTAAAATTTGGAGATTAGACCGTCAAATAATATGGGCAGCTTGTAACAAATTGCTGTAAAATTCACAGTGTTAGCCATTTATTAAATGTCACTTTTCTTCTTCACGAAAAATGTCACGATAGCTTTGCAGGCATGATTTTATTTTTACCGTCAGTGACTGGAACACTTTTCACCAATCACCAATTTTTTACAGTGTGCTTGTATATACTCACGTTTCTTTTTGTGCTTGTAAAGACTCTTGTAAATGTTTTCCTAGTGGAAGATGTTCGTTTGCGTAGGCATTCCGTGAATCAACTAAGATAATCTCATATTCAACTGCTTTTCTGTCAACTATATTTTATCTTGTCACAAAAGTGACAAGTTAAGAAAACTACTGTTTCCCATGTCACTTAAACAAATGAATCACTTTTGACTTTCAAAACACTGTGTTGTCAGAACCACCCTCCAGTTATGGATTGATTGCACTCAAACCACGTACGTACCTTCCAGTGATAAATGTTTTTCTACTTAAATTAATTTTCCAGATCGTCAAAAAAAAGTTTTATTCATGTTCATGAAATGATGAATATTTGAAAATTATTCATTATTTAACGTGATCGATTTCAGAAATACGTAATCATAAATTTTATAGAGCTCTACCAATATTTTACTTCTTTATTTTTCAAGGACATAATCAAAAAGAAAATATGTAAACCTTGAAGGTATCATCCTAAATCGAGTAGTATGTCACATTTCTTTATTTAGAAACTCACACATTTTTCAATCTCTCTGAAATAACTAAACAAAAATATCCATATTATTTTAATAAATAGTTTTCACTTAATTGAAATTCTAAGATATAAATAACTAAAATGTATATAATTCTTGATTAATAAAAGAACGGTTTAAAAGGCTTTTGACTTTTGGATTCAGATCTTATAATTGCGTTTCAATGCTTCATAATAATACGTCATACTTATTTCATGAAACGCTTTTCAACATTATAGAAACATAGTAATGCATATAAATTATTTTAGACCACCGTATATAATCATAATATATAATCACTTCTTAGATGTAAGCATTCCTTCGATAAAAATTACTTTAATTTAAAATAAGTGTTTTCCGACGGTTTTTAATTAATTACTCGGCTTTAAATAGGTCCTATGAAGAAAAGACTTGTTGAAATAGGGGTTCAACAAAATTCTTTTAATTCCTGTATGCCACCCAAATACCACCCAATTCTTTAGCCGGTATGCACTCAATATGCAACATATTCTTTATCCGGTTGTACAATTTTTGAAGTTATGAATACATAAAATGCACATAATTTATCAGCAAAGATTATTGTGTAGATGCATGATTCTAATATTTTAATTTTATTACATATTGCTGTTATTTTAATATCATATGGTTATTAACTTAGGATTTATTACTCTTACCCATATATGGTATAAAAATATTGTTTTCAAAATTTAATTTTTGCTATATATACATATTTAGAGGTGCCCTGAAATCAGGTTTTTAGTGATTGGTCTGTGCATTTGTCTGTATGTGTATGAAACTGTTATCAGGGTTACTCAAGAACAAATATTAGCAGGAAGAGGAAGTCCAAACTCATTTTAAATCAGTATCATATGGGAATGCTACCTGAAATTTCTATTTAGATAGCACAAATGGTTCGTGTACAGGGACATACAAGAGTATTCAAATAACATTTATGTGCATTTTTTTTTAACAGTTTAACGTTATAGGACCCCACTAAACATAAGGAAATTTATATATATATGTATATATTATATGAACAAAAACATGTGTCACATAAAATATAGTAAGAATAGTAAGTATCCTTTGTTTGCATAACCACACAAAAAGTGTTTTATTAGTGTGATATTTGGAAGTGACTCAAAGTGCATAGAAAGTGAAAGAGAGAGATTGCAGTTTTACACTTGTTGCAGTGGTTTCTACTTGTTATAAATATATGGTAATTCCCTTTAGAATTTTTTTTTTTTTTTAATCTCTTCATTATATTTTTTAACTTTTCTTAATTTCATCGAAAAATTGGACGCATTCTATAGTGTTTTGCTTAATATGGCTGCATGGTTCGAAATCAGTTCGATTTTTTTCTCTCTAAAGAAACATACATTCCCTGAAGAGAAACTTCTTCAGTTTTTCAGCGTTTTTTCAACTTTTAATTCGATTCACTATTGTATCTTTTCTACGTAAATTTGGTCTGAATGAACATTCTTATTTATTTTCAGTTTGTTATTTTTAATTAATTCGTTGTTAGTGAATACGGATGTTTATGTTTCATTATAATGTGAATATATTGGACTTTTTTATACCTTTCATTAAATTATAACTGGATATCACTATTTTTGTTTCTTGAGGATAACTTTGGAATTTGATCATCTGTTTTTCTTGCATTCTACAATCTTGCAACAATACACTAAGAGAAAAAAAGAAAAATTGACTTATGAGTTTGTAATAACTTAAAAACTAATGATTGAAATAAATAAAACTGTTATGTTTGTATAATATGGAAGTCAAAACATGATACCTATGCACATTTTTTATTTAATAATTCGTTTTATTACACTCTAAGAAGTATTTAATAAAAATGTACGTAAAATTTTCATTTCAAACGTAATATAATAAACTTATAACTTTGTATTCTTTTATGATTTATTATGTGAAATAAACACATTATATTTTGATGTATGAAATAAAACTATTTATTTGTTAGATCTAAACAATTACTTAATAAAAGATATGTATTTTGCATTGGATAATTCCACCTTTATATGGATTTGCTGCTTTAATGCGCAATGGCCATAGTATTCTACTGTTTTTTAACATGAAACTCAGAAATTTCACTGTGCCAAATATCATAAATAATTTTTTCTAGTTCTTGCAAAGTTGTAGACTACAAATTTCGAATCCCCACCCTCTTTTATAGACTAAACATTTCTGATCATTTTTGAGATGTGAACTATTTTCAGGTCTAGTAAAGAAGAAATTCTACGATATTCTTTGTGGGATTTAACTTTAAGTAAAAAAGGTTATGATAACTTATAAAATAATAAATGCTCATGGGAATGGATAGGTAATTCTAACAACTTGAATCAAATAAATGTACCACAGGTGCCATGTAACTGAAATTGAAACTCCCCAACCACCGACCAACCCGAAGGTTTATGACCGGCCCGAAGGCCCGAGGATGGCGGAAAAACGTTTTCCTTACACCATCCAATCAAACCACAACAAAAAAAAAAAAAAAAAAAACACAGAAAATAAGCGGGCATCAATTGAACAAAGAGCAGCATAGTACAGAGCATAAATACAGCAAAACATTTAACAGAAATGTACACGCAGAAGTTTTACATACTTCACAGCAGAAAATTTACATTATTTTACAAGTATAACGATTTAAATCCAGTGACCATAAAAAGTCAATAGAATAAAACAATTCCTATTCATCTCATAGGATTACAAAATACATTTAACATAAATACACAATTAAATCTTCTTAAATTAACACACCATAAGTACCTCAAAAGAAATTTAAAACGATCCATAACATCTAGATAGGCTTATGAAACAAGTACAAATTACACAAAATTTAACAATATTGAGAGTTACGATTACCAATGTCATACCATTATATCCATTATATTACCATTTATATCCAAAATAATTTAAACAGTAATTCATGACTACATTATTTAAGTTCTCATTAACAACATTAAATAAATTTTCAAGATTCAAACAATTCAACACGTCATTAACAATACACTAATTAATACATTCTTTTATGCACAATAAATAATACACAAATTGAGAAGCAGATATATACAATAACATAATACTGAACATTCTATTTCCTACACTTATGTAATATATATATATATTAAAATAGGCTGTTACATATAAACAAAACATAAAAACAATACACCTACTACAATAGATTAAAATGCTAAAAAACATAAGAAATAACAGAAAAAAAATTATTTAAATGATTATAAATACTTTTTACTCGTTTAATTAAATAATTACAATTGTCAATTCTTTTAAAGTATGTATGTGTGCCATGTAACAAGGTACATTATCATCTTGAAATGCTAATTGTGGAAAATTCTGAAATACCCCCAAAATAGTAAGTCAGGGATCAATTTTTAAATGGCCGAGTTTTATTTCGGGTTAATTGATCCCTTGAACATGAAAATTTGCCCAACTCATTGAAAAATTATGCACTTTTGTATTATAATGTACCGAGAACGTGTCACTCTTTTAAAAGTGGAATATTCATTAAGTCGGTCACATTTTCGTCATCAGGCCTGCTTGTTTCTGTTAGCTCAAAATGAGCTAAACTTGAATCATCAGAGAGAACCACTTCAGCCCAATAATTAACTGATAATTTTTGTTAACCCTCTGAAGTCTTGCTTTCCTAATTCTTTTCTTTACGAATGGATTTTTTTCCAGATTTTCTGGCACTTAAACTATTACGCACTTAGCGTATTAAAATATTTTTTTTTTTATATTCACTCTAAAAGTAATATTTTTTGTGGTATCGTTAATTGCTTTATTCTTGCCATTTTTTAAATTCTTTCTAAAATTACAATTTCCCGAACAATTACATCTTGTTTTTAATATTTCACTGAATCCTAAATTGTACGTGGAGCACAACGTAATAAAATCTGTTCGAAAATTTACTTTAAAATAATAAAATTGGCGATTGCAGAAAAAAAAATTTCCAAGTGCGGCTTTTTTTTTTTTTTTTTTTTTTTTTTTTTTTTTTTTTTTTTTTTACGGGGGGGGGGGGGGGGTCCCCTTAGTATATGTATGTCTTCTATATGTAAAATCTGTCGTAACCGCTAAGTCTCCCATGTTCCCATTCAAAGTAATACTTCTAGAAATCACCGAAGCGGGGAAGCCATCCCCTCCGAAGAGAAAAGGATCAAAATTGGAGGAGGATTCCGTTTAGGATCAAAATTGTGATGATGTATCTCCGGACCATCTTTAGGGGTAAATCCCGAACCATCGACAACTACCCATGGCGTTGCACGAATGAACATAAACCCACTCAACTACTTCACTTCATCATTTTATATGTGGGTAAAATTTAAATACAGTGTTTGGTACTAATATAATTTATAGATAATGTATAGGGCTACTCAAAATTACTCGAATAGGCTTCAAATAGGGGGAGTAAACGGCAGTTCTCTGAATAATTTAAATTAAATTTTAAATTTTAATATCAGCATTAATTGTTTTATGACTGCGGCTACAATATTTAAACGCGGAGAGGATTAAAGGAAGTCATAGCCCCCTCAGACTGAAACGTATAAACAATACCGTTTCTAAAACTATTGTGAACTATTTTTCCACTAGTGATGTTCAAATACATAATGTGCCTCATATCTTTCAAATTAAACCTACGAAGTATATATTCGAAGTATATATTCGATTTCCTTTCCTAAAAAAACGACATGTTTATATATAGTTGAACCTCGTTAACGTGAACTACTTTTAACATGAACTGTTTTCACAATAAAATGAAGATTTGTTTCTATGTTACTGATAATATGAATTACTGATCATAGAAACAAATTTTTTATTCCCCTCGAGATTCACGTTGACGAGGTTCGACTGTGTATATATATATATATATATATATATATATAGTCGAACCTCGTTAACATGAATCTTAGGGGAACAAAAAAATTGTTCATGTTATCAGTAGTTCATACTATCAGTAACTAACCTTCATACAACTACACTAATCTTCATTTTAACGGAGATTGTGGAAACGGTTCGTGTTAAAAGTAATTCACGTTAAGAGCGTGTTCATGGTAACGTGGCTCGACTGTATATGCATATAATAATATTAAAAATTCTCGTTTTTTTTTTTTTTTTTTTAGTTCTAGTTTTAACCGAAAAATCGAACGGTAAAATTCAAACATATCACACGGATTTTACTTATATAGTTAATAATCATTAAATTATGTCCTGCAATTTTGGACAAGCTGAAAATTAAATCAATACTAAACTTGTCTGAAATAGGTAATTTTTTATTTTAAAAAATATTTCGTTTAAATGCAATAAAATATCTCAATATTATAGTATTCTTCACAAACTTATATGAAAGTAAGTAAGATTTGTTTTGTTTTCTTCTGGGGAAAAAAGGTCAGAAACTTTATTAACCCATTTAGGAATTTCTTCAGTAGCCTGTGGGTGACACTCGATGCAGCATTTCATGCACAGAATATCGCCAACTAAGGCACTTCAGTTGAATAAACAAAAACATTTCATAAGAGCGATAATGAAGACCCAAGTGACAAATGTACTAAAGGATTATACATCAAACTAATCTCTAAAATGTTTGGTAATTTTCTCGTATTATGCAACATATAAAATCATCTGTGCCTCCAGGATGTGATTTAATGAAAGAAAGAGTATAAATAGCAATCTGAAACATTTTATCTTCACATATTTATTCTGAAATCACAGAATTTTTAAAGTGCAGCCAATTTTTTTTTGTGGTATTTGCAAAACTCAACTAACATGAAGCTTTTGGTGAGAGTTCTTCTATTTCTAATTCTAAAAATTTTATATTCTTATACTTTTTAAAGTACATTAATTGTTTATAATAATGTTCAGTTTATTTTCTTTTCAGATTAATTGTATGTGTGGTTACTTACATGTTTATGGTATTTTTACAATACCATATGTTAAACTAAATTCAGTGTTTTAATGTCATTGATATCTTTGGTTAGAAAATTGTGAAGTAAACCGTTTAAGGTGCCTGCCTACTGTCGGAGGGGATTTTTTTTAATAATTGAAAAACTGCTTATTTATGTGCATTATATAATAGAATCTAGTTAAAAATAGTAAATAACAGGAAAAAATATGCAAATTTTAAAATATTTTTATATTTAAGCTCAAAATGTACAAACAATTTGCGAAAAAAAAAAAAAAAAGGCACTTTTTCAAAACATCTTAAGTCAAATTTAAATAAAGGTATTTTTATTCTGTAAATTTTATTTCGATTATTGAAAAGTCCTTAAGGGAGTGAACTATTCTCAAAATTATAACCATGTTATTTAATATTTTAAAGAAGTTAAGATTTTACACGCTGAAAAATCATGAATCTACATGACAATTCATAACTTCCATCAAAAAAAAAAAATTAACTAGATTTATTGCAGTAGTTCAATCCCTAAAATAACTCTTTTAGAGTATTTTGTCAAAGTTTTATAACATTACGATTATAACTTTTGAAGTTATGAAATGATGTTTTGCAACAAAACAAAATGTTAAAAATCTCATTTTGAGAAAAAGCAGAAAACATAATTAAAGACCAGATTTTATCTTTTAAATAAAAAAGAATTTTAAAAAGTTCCTGATTTATTTCAAAGTTTTTTATTTTCTTTTTTAAATTCATTTTATATGCCGTAACAAATTTTGATGCTTATATTGAGTAAAACATTAATGTAAACAAACATTTACGGCCACTTCCAAATTTTAAAAACTTTCGAGTAACTAAATAATAGTAAAATGCCTGTAACTCAAGTTCTAAGCAAGATAAAAACAAAATTCAAACTGATTTAGAAAGCTGAAATGTCAGGCTTTAACACTACATCAAAAATAGAAAATCGGTTTTTTGATTGGAAATTGCATTTTAAAATTAAGCTAATTTTATTTTAAACTACTTATATTAGACACTTTTTCTTTGAGAAAAAAAATTACATTTTGACTTGCTTAACTATAATTTCAAACAGGACATTTTGATATTTGAAATTTTTTAATGAAAGGAGACCACAGCGCTTTAAAGACCATCATTTGTGATGCTACCAATTAATAAACAAGCAACAAAAGAAAAAATCTGGAGTGACTCCACTCGACTTTCCGAACATTGAGTAATTAACAGTTTTGTAGATAAACTAAAGAAAGAGGAGTTGTTAAACAAATAAAAGAGAGAAAACCATAATAGAGTGTTTGAGTTGTTTTCTCCATATATTACACGATGTTTTATTTAACGCTACTGAACTTTGAGCCCATAGATCCTAATGATAAAGAATTTTTCGTTGTGTCCCTGTAAAAACCTATAAATGCTAGATTCACCAAAATGCTTATAGTTAGTGCAACAGTGATTTATAATATTCATATAAATTTTCAGCTCAATTGAATAACGCGTTTAGATGCTATCGCTCTTTTAAAAATTGGGTCACATAGGCCATAATGATAAAGAATTTTCTTTGTGTCCCTGTAAAAAAACTGTAAGTGCTAAATTCACCAAAATCTATACAGTTCGTGCAACTGTGACCTATAACATGTGTGCAAATTTTTTTTTTCAGATTAAATAAGCGTTTAGATGCTATCGCACTTTTAAAAATTTAGCCCCATAGGCCATGATGAAGAATTTTTCTTTGTGCCCCTGTAAAAAAACTGTAAGTGCCAGATTCTCCAAACTCTATACATATTGAGTAACTGTTACCTATAATATGTGTATAAATTTTTTGCTCAATTGAATAAGGCGTTTAGATGCTATTGCACTTTTAAGATTTTGGTCCCATAGACCATAATGATAAAGAATTTTTCTTTGTGTCCCTGTAAAAAAAACTATAAGTGCTAGATTCACAAAAATCTATAGGGTTCGTACTATGGTGACTTACAATATACACACCAACTTTCAGCTTATTCGAACAAAGCGTTTAGACGCTAGCGTGTTCACTCACAGACATACACACACACATACATACATATATCATCGTAAAAATAGTGAAAACGTACTCAGGGACCTCGAAACGTATAGAAACATCAAAATCTCGAATTCGGATTTTTGACATGATTACAATACTTTCCTCACTATAGTGTTCGGAAAGTAAAAATGGTTAATCCTATAATATATCATTTATATAATTTTTAAAGACTCTCCTTTCTAAATATTAATAATAATTTTATAATATATTTGTACATAGCCTTTTCTGATTACTATTTTACATAAATTCATGGTATTAAATAGAACAATATTTCCTGGTATATAACTGAATACGTAATTTTAGATGGTTTGTAGTTATACAGATTTGTTCAGGGAAAAAAATAAAATTTATTTATTATTATTAATGATATTTTATTTGTTTGTTTGTTCATTTAATACTATTTTATTTAATTTCTTTATTTTGTTTATTTATTTTGATAAATAATCATGTATCTCACCCATGTTGCTTTTTAGATTACTGGTGTTTATATTAAAAATGTGTAATCTTTTCATGCCTAACATGGTCTATAATATATACTTATATAATTTTTAAATTTTTCAACTCTTCCGTATGTAGTGAGATTTAAAAGGGCAATGACATTAAGGTATTTTATATACCTTCTTATAAAATGATAAGATCAATAAGATAGTACATTCTTTAAAGTTTGCAATTTTAACAATATTATTATTTCCATCACCGACTACAGTGTAGGTAATAGAAATATTGAATTCGCCCAAAATTTTGGTATCGAATTTTTACTTGATTTATAGTCTCCCGAGTCCAAAGAAAGATATTTTTTCTTTAATTGATCAGCTTGTGTGTATGTGTGGGGAACCTTCTGACTGTGGGGAACCTTCTTATCCAAAACGAAAAAAGATAGAGCATCAAAACTTCATACACTGTTAAAAAATTTTCTGTAAATTTACAGAGAATCTATTGGTAATTAATTATATTAAGTCTTACGTAAATTTACAGAGAATTAAAAAAAGAGATTCTGTCAAAATGCAGAGAAACTATTCTGTAAATCAATCATAGTCTCTGTAAATTTACAAAGATCAAAATATTCAAGTCTCTGTAAATTTAAATCTGTGAAACATCATAGTCTCTGTAAATCTACATATGTAAAAATATGCAAGTCTCCGTAAATTCGAGCATGTAAAAGCATATAAGTCTGTAAATTTACCATTGTAAAAATAACCACGTCTCTGTAAGGTTACATATGTAAAATCACCCAAATCTCTGTAAAATTACATATGGAAGAACATCCAAGTCTCTGTAAAATTACATACGTAAGAATATCCGTTTCTCTGTAAATTTCGTATATAATATTATGAAAATCTCAGTAAATTTACCCATGTAAAAATACCTAATATTTGAAGGCCACACCATTGGCTGAGAAGCTCTGCTCTCAACGCTTGAAGGCGGAAGGTGCATGGTTCGATCCCAAGTTGCGATTTTTGACCTACCCATTCGGAATTTTCCGCGGATTTCTCCAAAACTTGTATAAATATGGGATAAGACATTTTAGAAAGACCTACACTTTCGGCAATCCCCACAGGTCTAGAAACCTAGCACAGCCAATCGGCTTTAACTAACGTCGATTAAATATTAGTATGTTTACAAGCGTATCGAAGACACTCTAAATTGGCATATACTTAAAATAAATTCCATTATTATCAATTTACAAGTACAGAAATATCCAACAGTAAGTTTATCTTCCTGAATATAGGTAAGAATCTAGTAAATACGTTACATAAGTACAGATTCTTATACAACTTAAGGAAAAGAAACTTAAAGTTGGATGTTTTAGCACTTGTAATTTCATAGCCTTGGGATTTATTTTAAATGCGCGTCAGTTTAGAGTCTTGAATAGGCTTCTAAATATACTAATATTATTGTAGTGGTAAAATCACATTGGTTACTCCAGGGTTCTAGGCCTGTATAGAATGCCTTATGTGTAGGTCATTCTAAGGTGTTTTATCCCTTATTTACAAAAGTTTTTTAAGAAAACCTTGGAAAATTTCGAATGGGTAGGCTGAAAATCTCAACCTGAGATCGAACTTTGCACCTCCCACCTTCAAACTTTGAGATAAGAACTCCTCGGAAATATATGGGACAAAACCGGACTTTAGTATGTATATAGAAATGCTATATATTTTTTTATCAAAACTACATTAAAATTCAGAGATATAAAGTTAATTAAGCTTGTATTACCTTTGGTAGGATTTGTAATGATGCGCTGTAACAGGTTTTTAACTACAATTTTTATTAATGATCTGGTACATTTTGCATACATTAAACTTTTAATATAAAATTTAAAAACGAAGCTGATTTATATTATGATACTTCTAATAAAATGATCAGAAATAATTGCTAAATATGTCATATGTTTGCTTATTATTGCTCGGTTATATTTAGTCCATACGAAAATAAAAACTTAATTCCCTCATTTTATATGACTCAATAGTGAAAGATCTCACAGGTCTAAATCTAAAATTTTGATTTGATAATTATAGCTGATATTGATGTTTTTTGCTCGGCTGAAACCGAAACTAGATTTTACTCTATCACATACATATTTTTATCAATACAGGGTGCACTATTTTTTTTCATGACTCTTCCACCAATATAATTATACGATTACTTTTATAGTATGATTCCATGATTAATTACAATTAATCATGGAATCATACTAGAAACTAGCGAAAGAGAAGGAATTGTGTCGGTAGATACCCTGTATTGGCGAAAGCTATGTGTAACAGAGGAAAATTGGCTTCAATTTCGGCTTCAGCAGATTAAAAATGTAGGTATGAACTAAAATAAATTAAATTTTGCCAACATTATATTTGTAGATCTGTGTTAACAACCTCAGTTTCTTTCACTCAAAAAATACATCCACTTTGTAAATACACTTAAAAAAAATATTTTCACAAATGTATATATATATGTATATATATATATATATATATATATATATATATTACATTTTGATTAGATATTAACTTAAAACAATTAAGAATGTAATTAAAACACTAATCGTTTAAAATGCATTATACTCTTAAAAAGGTGTAAACTTTCTAAATGAAAAAAAAAAAAAAGAAAGAAAGAAAGACGTACTAAAAATTTGTTAGGTACACTACCTTTCCATAATGACCGTACACTTTCGATTTCAGACATTTTTAAAAGTATTTCAAAAAATGTTAAACAAATCATTTTGAAACTTCAGGGGTGTGAAAGGAAAACCGGTAAAAAAAAAAAAGTAAAATGAAAGTATTGGCTTCACCCTGTAATAATTAATGCTTGAAATACGATCTGGCAGTAGCATGTGATTATAGGACTCTTTCTCATTAACTCTTAAGTTTATATGTCTCTACCGCATATAATCAGGGAGATAAAGGTTTCTCAAAAAAAATTTCACTTTTTTTGGCTATAACACGCAAAGTATGAAAAGACAGTGCAAATTATTTTTCAGGAAACTCGACATACAATAATAAACACTGCATACTGCAATCGGAATGAAAAAAATATTGAATATCTATCTTTTACTAAATAATTTCTAACTGCGCATGCGTAAATGTTCAGTGAAATTTCATTTTCAAAATTTAACATTCAAATTTATTGAGCTACTTATGTAAAAACCCCAAACAAAAATCGTGTAAACTTAAAAAGTTCTACGTCATAGAATAAACTGAATTTCAGCTGTTCCCCAAAAAAGAAATTGTTAAGAGGGTTTTCCCAATATTTATTTACAATCACAGAAAATTGCATTACCGTTCATTGAAATAAAATAATAATGTGAGTAAAAATCCATATACTTTAGCGTTTCTTCGAGAGAAACTGAAGACCAGATCATTCTTTGCCGTAGAACTTTTTGAGTTTACACAATACTTGTTTGGGGTTTTTATATAAGTAGTTTAATGCATTTGGCTATAAATCATACAAATGAAATTTAGCTAAAACTTAGTCATGCACAGTTAAAAATTATTTAGTAAAATGCTCACATTTCATTAGATATTTAATAATTTTTTCATTCTGATTGCAGTATGTTGTGTCAAATGTTGTACATTGAGTTTCTCGAATATAGCTTTGTACTGGATTTAATACCTTGCATGTTATAGCAAAAAAAAAAAAAAATGTTCGGCAATTTTTTAAAGAAATCTTTATATCTTCTTGATTACATGCAGTAGAGACTTAAATATTTATACAGAAAATGAGCCCCATAACCATATGCTACAGCCAGATTGTATTTCGAGCATTACTTTATACTGAGTGATGCCAAATACTCTCATTTTTCTTTAATTTTTTACTGGTCACATTTTCACTTTTGGCGCAAACAAATAACTGAACTACGTGAGGTATAACATGTTTATTACACTCCTGAAGTTTCAAGATGATTTGTTAAGTACTTTTAGAGTCTTTTTAAAACGCATCTGAAAGTGTCCGGTCATTTATGGAAAGGTAGTGTATTATATGAATTTGAATTTTTAAATACTCACATTGATTTTTATATTAGCTAAAGAAAAAAAAAACGCTAATTCATTTCCATATAAAGGTCTCTCTTAAAAATTATGCATACAATTCTGGTAGTTTATTAAAAAAGTGAATTTGTGCAACTCATTAATTCAATGCATAACTTGTCACTTAAACCAAGACTAACAAATTTGATGCTAATTTTATTTCAAACTGTAACAAATTTTGAACATTTTTCAATATTCTGGTTTTAATAAAATTGGTTTTAGAAAGATATTTTATTTGAAAATAAAAATTCTCATTTCAGATCAGATTTCTAATACGTAATTGTAGAAGTATAGGAACATATTAAAGGTTTGATACCTAAATAATTTTATTTTTTTATAATTAATTCATTGCAGTGTGTAGAATAATTTCCATAATTATTGCAGTTTCTGTGATATAAATATTTTTAAATAGACGGCAAGTGGAGAGAAAATGTTCGTACGTATTAAATAGTATATAAAAAATATAGAGCTTTTAATATTTTTAAATATTAATTTAGGGTTCAATGCAGATGAAAATCAGGTACTCTTTTGGTTTTCGTCCCTAATTCCATAAATTCAAATCTTTAAAATATCTAACTTTTTGTTAAAGAAACCATTAGATTATTTTGAATTAAAAAAGTTTCGTCTTTCGTTTTTTCTTTCTTTCTTTACAAAAACAAATTTTAAAACATTTTTCTTCTACAAAATAGGATCTAAAGAAGAAACAAATTCTGCGCTTTTACACATGAAAGCAGCATCCCGGTAATTTACTAGAATCATTGCAAAAAGCTCACTAAGAAGAAAAACATCTTTGCTGCAAAGAAAACATACAATTAAAAATAATTAAAAAATAAAACATACTGAATTAGATTTAAATTAAACTTTATTTTATTAACATAACACTGAAAGTATTTTTTTTTTCTAAATGAGATTAATAAAAGATAAATGGTGAAAAATTCTTTAACAGGATAAATATTTGGTATTTGTAAATGTCTCTGATGAGGGTATTTTACGCATTTTCTATTTTCATATTTCTTAGACAACTTGTTTTGTTTCTTATATCAGGATCAATTTCCATTATAACTAGAAAAAAGAAAAATGATGAAAAATTACTATTATAGGTAAACACTTCAACTATAAATTTTTAAAACAAAATCTGCATCCTATGACATTTTAAGCAAATAATGAAAAGAAAGGATTGTAATTCCATGGCACTAAAAAGAAAATTAAGTATACATAAGTGAATTTTAAAGTATCTTATATACTCCATCTAAATAGATTCTAATGAAAAATCATCTAAAGAAAATAAAAGTAGATATACATGGTATTTTAAATCATTAATACAAGAAAAAATCACTTATATAATGAAATAATAAGATATTTAAGCACCATTTTATGAACACCAGTGTAACAGGAATATTTTTGAAGTATTTTATATTAAAAACAAGTATGAATTTTACTGGATTTGGGAATAAGGCCGATTGTCAGCAGTAGGTCCTAGGCCTACTTTGAAAAGACTTTATCCCCGAGTTTTAAAAGACTTTTCCCCCCTTCCTATATGAAATTTTAAAGTTTGCCCCTGTGTTCCCTAGCACCCCCCCCCCTTTTTTTTTCTTTTAACAAATGCCTTAATGTTTTCAGAAATTCCGAGACATTCCCAAGGTACAAGGAATAGAGTGGGACTTTGATAACTATATATTACGACATTTTCAAAAATTATTGAAAATAATTTAGGCATTTTTAAGTAAGCCTCAATTTATTACCGAAAATCCCAACGTGGGCTGACTTTAAAGGGGTATTAGTCCATATTTACATGAATTTCAGAGAAAACCTTGGAAAACACAGAACGACTAGGACAGCATGCGCGACTACATGTCGAATTTATCACTTCCTGTCTACCAGCTTCAAGAACGGATACTTCTGTCCCCTAGACCCACTTTTGTCTATTGGATCATTATAGTAATATGAATTAATACATAGTTCTGCAGGAGATTCTTTTTTACACAATTGAATTACGAACTATTTCCGTTTTATTAAATATATTTAAAAATTATTTTCTAAATATTATTTGGTCTTTAATAATTACATAAATGAAAATTAGAGTAATTTTTTGTGGTCTTACGCTACAGGTAAATTCTTTTAATTAATATCCTTCTTTATTTCCATTATTAATATTATGATAATTATTTAAATATTCTATCTCCAAAAATTTAAATATTTAATGAAAACACTTTCCGGTTTCTGGTGGTGAAACATTATCTCCACCCCTCTCCCCAAACCCCTCAAAAGAAAGAAAAGAAAATTAAAAGTTAAAAATAATATTAAAAAAAATAAAATTGAATCACTTGATAAATAAGAATTCTATAAATCTAAAATCTTTATTTTGTATTTCGGTTTTTAAATTTATAAAATTTTCAATATTTAAACTATTGTTTATACAAGATGTAGGCGATTTATTTCAATTCTACTCAAATTCTTGCATTTAGATTTCGAAAATTCAGATAATGTTCCAGTCTTCACGTAGAAGATAACGGTAAACATTTTTAATGGCATAGAGAGTTGTACAAAGAACATGAAAAAACTTGAAGAATATTAAAATAAAAATTGAAAACAACCGGTAGCAGATTATAAACGAGTATCAGAGGGGAAAGTTCTCAGGGGCTATCTTTAATTCCAGATTCTCCCACCCCCCTTTCTAAATTTTTCCTTACAATGCCTTCAGAATTCTACAAATATCATTTATTATGGGTATAAATAAACATTTTAAATAATAGCCACGTAATAATAACCTTAATCTATTCTTCCACGATTAACTTTGAATACAAATAGCAGTTTTTAGGGTTTGGGGATGTTAGGTAGTTTTTCAACCTTTGAATATGGAAATAAAACAATTTATTGTCTCCTGAGAGAGTGAACTGCTCCTCTCTAAACTATATGACTCCATGAGTGGCTGTGCCATTCTACACTCAGAGCTGATAAACGGGAAGTGCTAGGTTCAATCCCAGGTCTAGCTCGTCGTCCTAGCTGTTCGAAGTTTTCGGTAGTTTTCTTCGAGACTCACATAAATCTGGGCTGGGTCCCTTAAAAAACATCCCCCCCCCCTCAGAGGGCACACTAACCCAGGCCTAGGACTCTCGAGTCCTAGGCCTGGGGACTCGGCCTTAGTTCCAAGCACTCTCTTAACTTTATGATACTCCGAATTAAAAATTGTCCAGTTATTAAAATCTTCCCCTTACAAAAAATGAAAAGAAAAAACCATGTTTAACAAAAAATATTTCTATCAATGCAAAAACTTGTTTGAAAGTTTTTTGACAATGCGTTATTAAGCAGAATCTATTAGCTATATTTCAGTGAAACTGAATTTTTAAATTGCAGTTGCTCCACAATCGTCTGCGTTCGTTTCCCTTCATAAGCATGTAACCGCAGTCTTGGCATGCTTATGATTACGGTATATTCATCCAGGATAATTCGAAAATACAGTTGGATTTTGTACTTAAAAGTAACGTTTTATGTGGATCGGTTATTTTGAGATATAAATTAGTCCGCAACGTATAGCAACCTGGATAAAATTTCGTATTAATTTAAACATTTCCTCACTCAATTTAATATATACTCTGTACTTTGAATCCTTAAATATCAAACTGTATTCTGAAAAATCTTAACTTGTCAGAAAATTTAATTTGTCCCCCAACCACCTCTCTATTACCATTGCTCGGCAACAGCAACAATAATTTTATTTTTCTTACATTGTGGTTTTTTAACTTGTGCATATATATATATATATATATATATATATATATATATATGTGCATACATATACACATGCAAGCAGATTTTCAAAATTTTCAGAAAGAAAAATTAAAAACATTGGGGAAAAAAAAAAAAAAAAAAAAAAAAAAAAAAAAAACATTAATTAAAAAAAATTGTCGAATAAAACTCCCATCTATAAAATCTTTATTTTGTATTTCGATTTTTAAATTTACTCATTTTTTTATTATTTAAACTATTAATTATATAATGTGGAAATGAATTACTTTTTCCTCAATTCCTACTATTTTGATTTAAGGTAATCTAGATTATTTTTCAGTCTTTCAGCAAATGCCAGAAAACACTTTTAATGACAGGAAGAGGCTGTAAAACGAATATATAAGAAAATATATAGAAGTTTCAGACGATATTAAACTAAAATCTAGTATGATGTGGCCACCACATGACTTTCTTCTATATAAATTTACACAAAACTTATTCAACACAAATTACTTATTAAATTATCAAATTCTTTTCAATTATAAATGCAGACGATTTTTATCTGATAGAATTATCACTAAAATGCCGAAAGATGTCATTTTTTTTTTTTTTTCCAAATCAAAAGTATTGATTTTTTTCAGAGATTTTTTTTTCGTTAAAAGTAAAAAAAAAAAAAAAAAAAAAAAGGATAACTTTGTTTTAAATTATCACAGATCTATAGTTTTAAAGGTAGTGACGAGATCTTTCGAAAGATACCCATATTGAAAATTTACTCCCACCAGGGGGGAAGCGATGCCCCCACATGCATTTTTTTTCTAGTTAACTACTACTATTATCAATAATTCATATTAATTTTACAATCACACGATTAAAATAACTCTCATTATGTACATTTATACGAAATTTTGTCCTATACTGTCATGTTAAAAATTTAGAAAAATGCTATCATAGCACCACCTGTTTAGCCATTGTTCCATAAATCTAATTAGCACCAGTTCATGTGAGGGTCCAACTAAATACCAAGTTTGGTTAAATTTCGTTCATTGGTTCGTGAGATACAGCATCCACAAAATTTGTGATACACAGACATTTTCTAAAAACAGTCAAATCGTATTCAGGGCATCCCAAAACGTGTAAATTAATCGAAAACTGGAGTTCGAAAATTTTCACAAATCTAATATTTTCTCTATATATACATGTAGAAGAAAGTAATAAAAATCATAGGTAACAGATTAAAATAGTCAGAAAAATTACCGCCTGTAAGTAAACACACTTTCAAAAACATCCCTAAACTGTCTAATCCTCAGAACAAAATTTTCTTGTTTTTTAAAATCCCCCCCCCCCTACACACACACACACACCTCACAAAGAAAAGAAAAAAAAATTATGCTTAACATGAATTTATTATTATTTATTTATTTTCTGCGTATATAAATAATCTGGTGTGTCACTCACACGACTTTCTCTTACCCTGAAATTTAATACTATAAATACAGGTTGGAGATTAAGAGGTAAGATAACGATGTTATGTAAACCTATGTTAAACAATTCAAATTAGGCTTCGGAAGAGTTTTATATGATAATTAATTGTGTGTGAGGGGGCTACCACCCCCCTCAACCCCCGTTTTATTAATGCACCTACATTTATATAGAATTTCATTCAGTTATTAAAAAATAATTCTCTTTTTAAAAAATTTATTAAAATTATTATTTAAAAAAATTATCTTTTATGCTAATGCAGACGATTTCCATATTAGAGAAGTAGTATAACACTAAATATCCAAAAAATGTCCCTTTTATTCTCTATATTTAAAAAAAAAAAAAAGATTTTTTTCTAAGTTCTTTTTTCGTTAAAAGTAAAATAAAAATCGATAACTTTGTTTTAAATTATCGCGGATCTATGGTTCAACCATTCGTTTTAAAGGTGTTGGCGAGCTCTTTTGAAAGATACCCCTCCCCTCGAGGTGGGACTCCCCTCCAAGGGGGAGGCGAGGCTTCTACATACACAATTTTTTTTTCCCAGTTGACTATCTCTATTACAAAAAATATATATTCGTTTCATTTGGTTTAGTGCAGTCTATAGACATTAAACTCTACTTACCTGCAATTTCCCCCATAGACGTAATGTATTAGAATTCTCTTGATTGTCCCTGTACACGAACCATTTGCTTGATCTTAACGAAAATCTTACTGTAGCATCCCTATATGATACACATTTAGAATACCAAGTTTGGAATGTCTGCTACTATTCGTTCTTGAGATATGCTGATAACAGACACACAGAGACACACAGACATACACACAGACCATTTGCTAAAAACATGATTTTCGTATTCAAGGGACCTCAAAACGTGTAAATATAATAAAATCTCACATTCGAAAATTTGACCCCAAAACAATACTTTCTCTACCTTATGGGTAAGAGAAAGTAAAAATTATCTGCTTATTTTCTGGCCCAGTTTTGATAGGATAGTATCAATTAGATCCGTTTTAGCGAAAAAGTAGTTTTAAATTACAGCCAATTGTCATTTCGGCTATCTCTGACTTACAAAATAAATTCGTGGACGAAATATTGTCATGACTGTAGTTACGGCCCAAAAGTACAAAAAACATATGTGCATTAGTTGTACTTTTTAAAGTTGTAGTTTTGAATTGGTTCGAAAAATGTAACCTTGATAAAATTTCGCATTCATTTAAACATTTCTTTGCACAACTTAATATTATGTTTTCAATCTTTGAATTTCAGTTTGTACACAGAAAATTAACAAGTTTGAAAGTGTAATTTAAATTCTTCACCTCTTCCTCCATTCATTCCCGCTGCGGGTAAAGAAACAATTTTATTAGTTTTTCTATGTTGCTTGTTTCTGTTTTGTTATATCAAATATATAAATATATAAATATTGAACACACAAACAGATTTTCAAACATTTAAGAAAACAAAACTGAAAATGTGTTGGTATCCATACAAATCATTCCTATCACCCCCCCCCCACACACACACACACACACACTAAAAAATGTTTAGTATCAAAGATTTATATAATTTTCAATAATATTTCTGGTCTTTAAGGTCCTGATTAAAATTTAACCTTATTCTTATTGGAGAAAAACATTGCTCATTTAATAAACTTTTCTGGCCATTAGACATCTGTTCTTCTCAAAAGTAAAGAAAGAAAGAAAAGGGGGAAAAAAAACGCAAAAAAATAATGTGTTAATCCATACCAAAATCTTGTCGGCAAGCGTTCGGACTTTCTGTTGATGAGACAGTGTAAGTTTGACTTATTTCATCAAAAAAATATTTTTTTAATTGCAGTTAACCTGTGATCAACGTCAATTCGATAATCCAGTTGTTTTTATACTTCAAAATAATTCCGCATTAAATTAAACTTTTTAAAACTTCGATTTGAATTTATTCACAGAATGTAGCCTGTGTAAAATTTAGTATAAAACACTTCTCTACTCAGCATGATTCATAAACTATACATTTAATCTTTAAACATCAATTTGTGAGCAGATTGTGCTACTAGTTTGAAAATTTAATCTAATCTCCCTCCCCTCCCCCCCCCCATCCAGTATTGTCGCTGTGTTAAAAAAATAATTTTATCGTGTTTCTTGCATTGTTTCTTAATTTATATATTAAACGTTGACACTCGGCCAAAAAAAAAAAAAAGAAAAAGAAAAAAAACATTGCTGAGTTGATGTACAACTCACCTGCCCCCGAAAAAAGTAATGTTTAACATCAAATACTTATATATAATTTGTAATAATGTTTCTCTGTTTTTAGGGATGTGCTAAATTGTGTTTAACAACCCCCCCCCCCCCCACACACACACACACACTTTTTTCATCCTTTACAATAACTGCTTTCTAACAAATTAATATATCGATGTTTATTTTGTAAATCTTCTGCTAAAGCAATTTTCTTCCAAACTGTAGATGAAAAGGCGGCTCAAATTATAAGAAAGTCCCCCCTCCCCCGGCTAACATATCGAAAATTCGTCCTTTTCCATTAAAAGCTCATACCGGTATGAATGCATGTTGTCGAGAACATCTAAATTAAGTTTCTTTTAATCCATGAAAAAATTTTAGACCAATTTATTTGTTTTTTCTCAGGTTTCTCTGCAAGCTGAATGTAGGCTTTTTTATGTCAGGTGTTATAAGCGTATACTGCCGTAGTTTTACATCTCTAATGATTTCTTTGCTTTTGCTATTCTTATTGCTCATACGGACTTCTAATTTATTTTGTTCTTTTTTTCTACCGTGAAAAATGTCAAACGTCTATGTTGTTTCAAAACAATTCTCCTCCCCTGTTGATTTTATGTACCTTGCATAGTCGGAATTTGTACGAAAATGAAAACATCAGTCTTCTATAGTTTTGTTTTATGAGCAATTCATGAGGAAAGCATCTGTTATTATTATTATTAACTAAAATGGCCTCTTTCGGTATTATGAAACATTTAACCTCTCTCCCACATGGAAATAATCTTTGAACTGAACGAATGCAATTACAACTGCTTTTGGAAGCTCTTCTAAATGCTTTACAAAATCATACGCAGATAAGAATATCTATCCCGAACCGCTGCATTGATATAACTATGACATTCTCATCATTTTGCTCCATTGTAAATTAAAGAAGATACGCATGTAAAAATAAAGGTAAAGTTACATATGCAATATTTGTAAACTATTAATATAAAATTAGCAGCAGTATCATACATTTAACTTCGACAAAGGACTTGTGTATTAACATATAAAATTTAATTGATTTCTGCTGCATTTGTATAATTTCGCCCTCCGCAGTAAATACATAAAGAATTATGTAACTGAAATACGTAGCTACACTGTTAAAAAAATGCAGAAAAAATACAGAAATTCTCTGTAATTTCAGAAAAAAAGGCGTAAATTACGGAAAAATTACGTAGACAAAACGTATTTTACGACTTTTTTTCTGAAATTACAGAGAATTTCTGTATTTTTTCTGCATTTTTTTAACAGTGTAGATACTACATACTAGATTTTAG
Source organism: Salticus scenicus (assembly GCA_963930645.1). Lineage (NCBI taxonomy): Eukaryota > Metazoa > Arthropoda > Arachnida > Araneae > Salticidae > Salticus > Salticus scenicus. Next base: position 59,250,157 of record OZ005649.1, on the reverse strand, counting down.
GTATCTTTAAATTGAATAACTCTGTTTATAAGTTTCAGGATTTAAATATAAAAAAATAACCACTAACATAACTAACATAAACAGTCATTGTTTGTGTTGATTATAAAATAGGATAAAAGATTATATAAAATTTAACTTACCTAATTATGAGTTCCAAATGAAAACACGAATTGCTTTAAGTTCTTCAATACAGTCAACAACAACAAACTTTTAATGTGTAGCTACGAAGATAAACATTCCGCAGAAACAATCTAATTTTCCCTAACGTTCCCTTTTCCCCCTTTTTACGTAATAGTACACTGCAATGAAACAAACTATTCAGTATATTTCTACCTACAAAACTTCTAGTTAAATATATATATATATATAAATAGGTATTTACTTGAATATAAAAATAATTTAAGGTTATGCATTTATATAGTTTTTTATTTAATGTATCTATCAAAATCCCTACAGGGAAAACGTTGTTTTGAAAAGGGAAATATATGTAAATTAAGAAGTGAGTTTCTTGGTTCAATGCTTTTAACAGAGAACTCATGTAAATTTACGGAGAGTCTCAATACTTTTTCTGTACTTTTACAGAAATTTTTGACAGTGAACCGAGTTTCTTGATTCACTGCTTTTAACAGTGAACTCGTGTACATTTACGGAGATTCTCAATACTTTTTCTGTATTTTTACAGAAATTTTTAACATTGTATAGAAGAATCTCATGTATACAGATAAATTTGCAAACTTTTGATGAAATTTGGAAAACTGGAACTAGGATGTGAGAAGCCGGAAGTGGGGGCCGTACATAAGCCCATGTCTATAAAACGGCTCCAACGATTTTCTTTCAAATCAACAATTCATATTTGCTATGTAATTTTTTTTTTTAATATGTCCTTTCCTAGAAGATTAAAAAAATACATGCCTATGTAATAATTTGCAAAGAAAAAAAAATCATGTTTTTACAGTTTTATTTTTAATACTTTTTCTTTTAAAAATATTGCAAAATACATCCCTAATTCTTCAAAATACATTCTATCAAACACACCAAAAAAAAATATTATCTTTTCTTTAATATCAGTAGAAGTTTTAGCATTTTTAAGGTCATGAATTCACGAAAAAATGAAAACCGAGAAAACGCAATTTGCAGATTTCAAATTTGGAAAAATATATATCAAAAACCTAAGAATTGTTGTCTGAAAATGGATTTCATTAAACAAACTTAATATATACTAGTGAACAAAATTAAAGCAACAACATGTTTTTTCGTTTTCTTCTTTTGCACATTTTTTTAAACAAATAAACATATGAACATGAAATTTAGATAGATTGTTCGTTATCATATTATTAACCGAATTTTATGTAACTTTAACATAAGAATAATTTTTAAGCTAACAAATATTCATTTTTCTCTCAAAAGAAAACTTTGGAAAAAAGGAAATATTTCAACAATTTTTGGAAAGAACACTTAATGAAAAATGGTCATAAGGATGCCTTATAGATAGATGAAGATGCACACGCATCCATATGTTAGATTACAACCAAAAATCTTTCTACCTGTATTCACTTTACTGTTTCTTATTTTTTCTTCTTTTTTTCACATGCGAATAACTTTTTAAAAAATATGCATACAAACATGAAAATTGGATAAGATGTTCATTATAAAATTATTTATCGACATTATTATTATTCTAATTCTGAATATAGTTTATAAATTAGTAATTATATATTTTTTTAAAAGTCCATCATAAAAGTAAAAAAAAAGTTAATACAGAAAGAAAAATCAAGATTTAGTTTAACATTTCAAGGCATGCGCATCTTTACGTATCTCTAATGCATCCTTAACACCACTTTTCATTAAGTGTTCTTTTCTAAAATTATTGAAATTTTTCATTTTTTCCAAAGTTTACTTTTGAGAGAAAAATGAATATTTGTTAGCTTAAAAATTATTCTTAAGCTAAAGTTACACAAAATTTAGTTAATAATATGATAACGAACAGGGCATCTAAATTTTATGTTCATATGTTTATTTGTTTAAAAATTATGTGCAAAAGAAGAGAACGAGAAAACAGGTTGTTGCTTTAATTTTGTCTACCAGTGTAGTAATGGACAATAAGAATTTTAACAATTATATTATTATTCTAGTTGCTGTCGAATATGGAGTTTAATGAGCTAGATTTTTTCGGTTGGTCTACTGTTCATAAATATTGAGTAGAGATAGCTATTTTATTACTATATTAATTATGCATAGATTTCAAACCTCGCTGAAGCATTGTTTTGAACAATATATATATATAGGTGTGTATATAAGCAGTAGAATTGATATTGTTGAAAATTATTTCACTTTTAACGAAATGGTTAGAAAGTAACAATTAATGAAAATAGAGTCGACTTGTAGAATTCACCTTCAATATATGTAGCAAATGGGAGACGCTATAATTTAGAGATTCTGCTCTATTAAATCCTTATACCCCACCCCAGCAAGAAAAGGGAAGTAGCTTAAAAATACAGTACTTAAAGATAACAGTAAAGCATTGACTTAGCACTGACATAAAACTGACACAACTGTTTCGCAGAAGAAGAATTTTTCGAGATAGAGATGTGACACTTTTTGAGTACGTTAAAGCATTTCCTACACATTTTCCAATGATATAAACTCAAAATTGGATTTTTTTTTTTTTTTTTTACTTGTGTCGCTTTTCTTATCGAAGTGCGATATGTGAGTAGACTACAGCAACCGCCGCTTAATAAATTCACTGGTTAATAAAATCTGTTATTTGTGATAGGGATAGCAATAAAAATGCTGTGTAATTGTTTTAGAATTTTAAATCCAAGTAAAACTGGTAAAAACAACTGGTTAATCTTAATCTGTTCAAATTGTCAGGACCAGAATCAAATCAATACAAACTACTTTTGAAGCCGCCGCTTAATAAAATCAGCATCGCCAGTTTATAAACTCCTAAATATCTCCTCAGCAGCCAAAAATATCATTTATGCACAGTAAACTTTTTTTTTTCTACTTATATTGTGGTTTTTTTTTTTTTTTAATAGAAAAAGAAATTAAAGCACAACAATCCCTCCGTTATCGCTCATTGTCGAAGATTTTACACTTACAGCACAGTTACAAATTAAACTCGTCCCATCACTTATCTCCGAAACAATTTCAAGGAACGTATTCGTCAAAGCGCAGTAATAAGTTACAAATTTGATTTGAAATGATATATATATTTTTTAATTTATAATTATTAAAAGGCGATTTCTAGTTCTTATTTTGAGATTACTACATTTTATAAGGTTTAAACGGAAAGATTTAAAATTTTTAAGAACAGCTTGAACTTTTGGTAAAGTAATGATGATTTTCCTTAAAGGAAAGCTCATAGGAACTTAGAATGCATTTAATTTACTTATATCGAAGGAACAATTAATTAATTATCTATCAAAAATTAATTAATATTGTGTACTAATATTGTTATTCATTACCTTTTGAAATTTTACCCCAAATTCAGGATTTTTTTTTTTTTTTTTTTTTTTTTTACCTTAATGCAAGAATGTTCACCGGATAAAAAAATCAGCCACTGAATAAAATCAATTTCGCTCAGAACAAATGTGATTTTAATAAGCGACGGGAACTGTATTATGATTTTAAGTAGATGCAGAAGATTATGATTTTATGATCCAGCAGAATAAGAAAAAGCAATAATAATGACATATAGAATATTTGCAAATTCTTATGCTTTTACTTTTTGATGGAAAGAAAACTATCCCAAGATACGAGTTCCATATTAATCTTTAAAAAAAAAATCTAGGATTTTTTATGCCGAATCTTTGGATTCTTGTAATTGGTAAATTATTAATATTAGGCTAAATTGTATGAATACCTACATCTGAAAATTTAAAACAAAAATTTTGTGGCAATTGTATCTCAGGAATAACTGCACAGAATTTTATATAAATTTACATGTAGGTTCCCTTTGATATATTTTAGTGCCTATCTACTTTTGATTAAAATCGCTCAAATAATGGCGTTGCTGCTCATCTATTTACGCTATGAATAGGGTGGTTAAATCTCAATTTCTATGGCATATAAATACAAGAAACTTAAAATGTGACATAATCATTATGGAAACAAATTCTGACGTAATTTGGGTGTATATCGGCCAACAGGTGGCGCTGTTAGTACTCATCTTCTGTGATTTTCCATTAGGCTACATCTCAGCATTTGTTGATTAAAATTATACCAAACCCCATAGGTAAAATCTTTATTGTGAGATGCTATGATTAAAATTTTGTGCATATTAAACAATAAATGGGACTGCTATGTAGAAAGATATGGAAGAAAGTTTGTGATGGCCACAACATACTAGTCTTATTATTAATTTTAATATTTATGTCACATTTTCTTCTGCCTTCTATATTTATAGTAAAAAGTACTGGATTCATAAAAATTCCGATTTTCGATATATTTGCATGTTTTGAGACGTCCTGAACACACTATGACCATTTTTAGAAGATGTCCGTCTGTGTGCCGATCTGTCTGTCTATTTGTCTGTATGTGTGACAACTAAACCAGATTTTACAGTTTTTCGGAAAAATACTTGAAAGAACATGTAGTATGTAATGCTAAAAAATGATAGTGGACGAATTTTTCGTACATGTTTCTTCCGGAAACGTCTTGTTGGAAGTGATTTTTTCTAGAACTTTAAACAAATGTTGAAAATGTTAATAAATAATTTCAAATATGCTAACTTATTTATTGTAACCTGCTTTTTATACTATTTTTTTTTCTCTTTGAAATGCATATAATACGTAATCCAACGTTATCTAAAATCGTAAAAAAGTATTTAACAGTAAAATAAGCGGACATTCGAAAAATATCATTCAGATTACTGAAAACTCAGTTAAATGTTTCCATACTATACTAAGACCAAGTAAAGAAAACTTTAACTATTTTGTGTATTACACAGCGTAATTGTATTCATAACAGCAAGATTTTACTGGATGTCCACTAAACTTCATTCCACTAAACTCCATTAAATGCTAAACAGCTAGAGCTGTAGCCAGAAAATATATATATATATATATATTATACTTTAAAAAACTAAAGAACATTCTTTTATTGAAATATGAACTAAAATGCACATTTAGTAGTGTAAGATCAGCAAAATTTATCGGCGGAATCCTAGTAGATAATCTGTTAAAAAAAAAAAAAAAAGATTTTGATGAAATTCTGGCAAAAGCAGAATTTAGTTTAGGATGGAGGACTATTAGTTTATTTTATTTTTTTTTTTTTTTTTTAAATTATAACATCGCTTTCAAATTATTCAATTATATTTTCGATAAATTTTAGATTTCGACAAATGTCCAACTATCGAAATCGACAACGCAAAAATCCCAGATTGAGACTAATAGGCCCTCAGTCCTAAAAAAAAAAAAAAAAAAAAGAAAAGAAAAAAAAAAGACATCTTGTACTTGGCGAGCAACATACCTTCTTGTCTAAATTCAAGTAATCTTAAAAAAATTAAAAATTGTTTGCTAAACAAATGTTTTAACGTAGTTTTAAATAACTTTTAAACTGTCAGATGAAACAGTTGATTACTTTATATATAAGCTGCTATAATACACCGAAGTGATTTGCGGTTGAAAGTATTTAATTTTACTTCATAAAAATGTTTTTTATCGTATAACTAACAAACGTTTAAGTCAAACAGGCTTGAGTTATATGTATAGTTAGCACTTTATTTTATTTGAAAAATCTTTTACATTTTGCAAATTGCAGTTGTTAATTTGTTATATTTATCTTTTAAGATCTTATTTCAAAATGTGAAAAAAAAAATTAACTTTTAGTTAAAAATACAGGTTTTAAAAAACAATTACATACTTTTAAATCTTTAACTAAAAAAAAATAATTGTTACCATTCGACGACTAGACGTTATACAAATACGGCCAAATCCTGTGCCACATGCAATAAATTTATGTATAGATAGATAGATTTTTTGTTTGTCCCTGGAATCTGCCCCTGATGGGATAGGTGCCTGGGAACTCTTGCATATAGTATTGTTATTGATTATAAAGTCGTGTGCAAAATTTCAGGCCTATTGGATGACCAGAAATGGCCGAAAATTGAATTGCAAGATTATGTTACATACATTAATAGTAACATCATGTCAAGTTAATAAAAGCGTGTTAATAATAAAAATGGTCTAGGTATAGTGAAGTGATTATGTGCTACTAGTTTCGACCGCTTTCAGCGACACTTTGTGGAAAACGGTGGAGTTAGCGTTCCTATCCCAAAAACGGTACAAAATAAGGTAAAAAAAGGAACTATAAATTGCAAAACATTATTGGATATAGTGCAAAATGACTGTTTGTAGTCATGAATGAGAAAAAAAGAGCGCTTCAAACATGTATTCGTTTGTTCGCGATTTTATACACTGCCATCATAGAAAGAAAAAAAAAAAAACTAGTTACCACATGATACCTTTATTTACGATGTTCAAACTTTTATCCGTCAACTGCAATGCATATCTTAACTCTTGTTTGAATTTTACATAGCATACGTGTCACCTGCAGCGCTACAACGTGTGAACGTAAACTTAGGGTCAAAATGTTCATTGCAGCTAACGGAGTATGACCATCGAAAATAAAGATTTACTTTTATAACTAGCTGGGTTTTTTTTCCCCCGATGATTGTTTTTTTACCTACAGTATGGTAAATCGCGAACAAACGAATGCACATTTTAAGCATTCCGTTTTGAGCAATTATGTCTACAAGGTGTTTTTTCTACAAAATCGATGATACTCTACAACTTTGTAATTCATATTCTTTCGTACCGTTTTCGAAATAGGAACACTAAATCTACCAATTTGTACCAGTCGGCACTGTAAGCGGTAAGCATCCAGTAGCACGTAGTCGCGTTACTATACCTAAACATTTTTATGGCTATAGCTCTCGCCATTCAGCAAGTAAAAAGGTGGGCAAATAATCTGGGGTGCATCCTGTACATCATAAGAAGGAAAAAAAAATAGTTTTCATAAAAGTTAAATACAATCACTCAATGAACCCTCTCACGGCCTTAACGCTCTAAAACGTTCTAAACAGTGTTGCCAAATTTAGGGACATTTTTATTCAACTATCACCAATAAATTTGAAGAGTAATATTTGATATATGTAATGGAGAAATGACCTTCGAAGTGATTAGGTAACCGTTACACTTAAAATTTAATGGTAGATATTGAATAAAAAAAATCGCCTAAATTTAGCAAAGCTGACCAGAGGAGTGACATTAAATAGGACCGGCAAAAAGTTGTTTCCTTTTATAGTTTTACTAAAATTGTAAAACACAGTTATAACATTATCAAATCTCGGTATTATACAATGAAATATAAAATAGACAAATTTATATATGTTTGATGAAAATCAGTCAAAAATAAATAAATAAATAAATCTGGTGTATAACAACCGCACGACTTCCATTACTCACTATTACACGGACACTCTAAAACAAAAGTAAAAAGCGACGCACCAAAAAGGAAATATCCAAATGGGACGAAAATTGGTACATGTGGAGAAAAACAAATGATTACATTTTCAGAAAATTTGAATGATTTAATCAAGAGCCTCACAAAGTAAACAAGTCAATAACGCAGTGGTCCACTTTTGGCCCTTATGTAAGCAGTTATTCAGCTTGGTATTAATTCATAGAGTTGGCAGATGTGCTCTTGTGAGATATCGTGCCAAATTCTGTCCAATTGTATTAGATTAGCAAAATCCCGAGCTGGTTGTAGGACCCTTTTCAGGATGCTACAAACATCCTTAGTGGTAGAGAGATCCGACGACTTTGCTGGCCAAAATAATGTTGGAAAAGTAAGAAAACAAACAGTAGAAATTATCTCTGTGCGTGGACGGGCATTAAATGCTGAAATATACGATCAGAGTTGCGTGATATGAAGGGAAACACACCGGGACGTAGAATGTCGTCGACGTACCACTGCGCTGTAAATATGCCACGGATGACAACCAAAGGGGTCCTGCTATGTAATGAAATGACACCCCAGACCATCATTCCTGGTTGTCGGGCCGTATGACTGGCGACAATCAGGTTGGAATTCCCCCTTTTTTCGTAGCATCTTCAGACGCGTCTTCGCTGGTCATCGGAGCTTATATCGGAGTGGGACTCATCACTGAAGACAATTCTACTCCATTCAGTGACATTCTAGTTCGAACTATCCCGATATCACTGCAAATGTGCTTGTCGGTATACAAAGCTTAATAGTAGTCCTCACAAGGGGCTTTGTGAGCTGAGTCCATTTCTTTGAGGTATCTATTAATGATCTTTGAAGTCACTGAAGTACCAATTGCACGTAAGATCGATAATAACGACGAATTTGGGGCTTTGAGTACCGCTCTAACGACTGATCGGTTTTCACGTTCTGTCTTATTTCTAGGCCGACCGCTTCCTCCCTGACGCTGTATTCGTTCATATTTCACTCATTCCGGCCAATATCATCTAATAGTGGCATATCGCTCCTATCCAATTGTCAAGCAATTCGCAGATTAGACCAACAGGCTTCTTTGAGCCCAACTTCATACCTCTCTCAAATACTGATATCTGTGCATATTGTTTGCACACCTGTACGCGAGGCATAGTCACTGTCCATCTGAGAAGACGAAATAAAATTCTCAAAGAATTTATGACCTGGAGTCAAAATTTGTCCTCTTTAATATTCTGCCAACTACGCAGTTAAGATGTACTACAAAGTCATATGCTCATTAGATAGCAGCCAAACTTTAAAATCTTGCATTTTCCATCGTAACCTGTATGCATGTCAATTTGTGACCAATTTGTATTATTCCTTCTTGGTGCGTCGTTTTTTTTTTTTTTGTTGTTGTTGTTGTTGTTGTTGTTCTAGTGTGTATTATATGCATTTTATTGAGATAATGGTGGTCAGAAGATGTAAAATTCACCTAAAAAATTAGACACCTAACGATTTTCCTCTAAGGAAAAACTGAAACATGTGTAAAGACATGTAAAACAGAGTTTACAAAGTAAGTTTAAAAAAAGAGTTGGTACAGTCGTTTTTTTTAACACCCATTTAAGAGATCTAAAACTGACCTACCTAAAGAGGATAGGTAATGTGAGTGTTAATTTACCTGTAATAACCATGCACAACATCCAAAAGGATATATGAAAAGGGGTTTATGTCACAGTTTTCAAGAAAACTGTAAGAGCCGTTTTTGAGATAACAAATTTCACCAAAACTTGGTAAATTCATTTATCGACAGGAAAAGAACAATTACATGCTAAAGGACATCTGAAAGAGAGTTAATATGGCGAGTTTGAAAAAACTCCGATCAGTCGTTTTAAAGGAACGCACTGGCGAGACCTCAAATCAGCCTAGTTATACAGGACACCTATCAATTTTCATGAACTAACCAACTATTACATACGAAAGGACATCTCATAGCATATTTATACAGCAACTTTGAAGAAAATCGTTAGAGCCATTTTTGAGATACAGACTTACCTACTTCCGGTTTCATATGTCCCACTTCTGGTTTTCCAATTTTCTCCAAAAGCTAAAAAAATCTGTGCACCAGACCTAGCTCAATTCTGAAGTTTTTTCGTTCTACCTTTATTAGTTTCAGAGATATGATAGTCAGATGATTCTCCACACACATACACATATATACATACTAATTGCCAAAAACTACTTTTTCAGACTCATGATACCTTAAAACATGTAAATCAGGTGAAAACTCGATATCGAATTTTTGGACCGAATACAATACTCCCATTACCTACGGGTGGTAGGGTAATGAAAATAAAATGCAATTGTTAAAAAAAGAAAAATAATGAAGAGGAGGAAAAAGTTATTGTATATACTAATTTTTAGCACACGTTATCTGTATTAGATGAAAAGGTGTTTTCACAGGTAGATATTCCAATGTGTATTTAAAAAAGAAAAAAAAAAAAAAAAAAAAAACTTCCTTTTTGTTTAATCATTGCTTATAGAAGGCAGGGCGTTCAACTAATAACAATAATAATAATTATTATTACATTATTTACAGGTTGTTATCACTATCTTTTGCTTGATATCCTCTACTTTAGCTGCTACTTATGGGTTGTACGCCGTAGTACCTTCATCACTCATCAGTGGCTACACCTATCCAACGTCATCTAGAAATCGGGCTCCTGCTGGCTACAGATATGCCGTTCCAGTAGGATATACGTACAGAGCTCCAGCTACTACCACATTTGTAAAATATGTGGAACCAGATATCCATGATTACCCTATGTATGCTTTGGCTTTCGAAACTGATCTAAAAAAATAAATTTTGAGAACAAGGTAACCAACATTTTTTCATATGTTATAATTAATTCTAAAAGCGGGCAGTTCTTTTATTTGAACCCGTATTCACATTCAGGGCCTGACTGTCGCATGAGAATCCGGGGCCCGTGATCTGGGCAGAAAATTTTTCTATAATTGCATTTAACCCGTTAGTAGTCGCTAGTCGGTCGATTTGCCGCCCATCCCTTCAGCCACCAAAAAATTTTAGATGTGGCATTTGATATACATAAAAGACGAATCGACTCGAATAATCGCCGATTATGTATATCAAATGCCACTTCTAAAAATTTTTGGTGGCTGTTGAATAAACACTGAAGAAATGGGCGGCGAATCGACCAACTAACGACTACTAACGGTTTAAACTGCCGATTAAGTTAGAAAAATTTCTCTACAATTTTTAATTGTGTGAATATTTCCTTTCTGAAAGCAATGGCATAACAAGCATATGGGGAAGGTTGATTGGTTGGGTTTTTACATTGCACTAGTGCTGCGCAGATGGGCAATTGGCGACGGTCTGGGACACACCCCTAGAGGTGGTCCGGATACATGCCATCACAATTTTGATCCTCCACGGAAGGGATGGCTCTCCCGCTTCGGTGACCCCAGAGGTATCATTTTTGATGGGAACATGGAGGACATTGCGGTCACGACAGATTTTACGTGCACCAGCCACCATTAGTGTACACGACGGTCTTTGGCCGGCTCGAGTACCGAACGCGCAATCTTCCAATTACGAGGCCGGCGCTCTACCGACTGGGCTACTGCGGTGCCGCATATGGTGAAGGAAAATTAGCCGTTTCAATTTTGTTTTAAACCTAGCTGAAAGTATATGTATCTGGTTTAATCCCGCTGCTTTGTTAGGGTCCATTATGACCCAAAATCAATATTCATGAATTTTTTTTATTTTATGTCGAGTTTCTAAAAAACAAAAAAGTCTTTAAATTAACTTAGTTCAAAAATACAAAATTAAACTTTAGTTAGTTATAGAAATAAAGAACATTGGATTTATTTGGACACATTTTGTCCATTAGAAAAGAAAGTCCATATTGTCTATCCGAAGCGAACACAGTAGCAGGGTTGAATCTCTTATTTTTTTCTTCTCTAATTCACTGATTTCAATTATATAAATAAAGTTTTGAAATTAAATTTGCTATTAGGATACTTAGAACAATTTTATTTATTTTTGGGACCGAAAATTTTAAAAAAGATTTGTATTTCTTTTAAAAAAGAATTTTATTCAATGCAAGAATTTTAATAGTCTGCACTACGGAAAAAATCTGTTACGTACAAATATTCTCTGTATTGATCTGTTGCAGAAAATTTTTGCCCACGTATTTTTCTCATAGCATACGGATATTTTCTGACAAATTTGCGACCAGAAATTTTCTGAAATATAACAGGATTATTTTTTGCAATGCACATTTAAATTACGCCAAAAAAACATATGGGTTAAACTTAAAAACAAGAAATCTACAAATAGGTCTTTGCTAAGCATTACCGAGAGGGTAATCATACTTTTTAGTTTAATTCAGTTAAAATAATTTACGGGACTAAACATATACTATACAATCGGACTATGTAACCGGGTGGACTCTGGTTCGACCCTGAGTGGTAGATCTGAAGTATTTTATTTATTTTGAGAATTTTTACCGCTACACTACGGAAAAATCTGTCCTGTAGATATAGATATTCTCTGTATTGTTCTATTACAGAAAATTTTTGTTAACGTATTTTTTGCATAGCATACGGATATTTTATACCAAATTATTATCAGGAAAATTCTGTGATTTAACAGATTTTTTTTTTTTTTTTTTTTTTTTTTTTTTTAATACAGTGCAGACTTAAATTCGTCTATAAAACATATGGGCTGAATTAAAAACAAGTCCTTCCGACTTATTCGGAAGGGTAGGTTGATTTCTTTTTTCTTATCAAGCAGCCGTCATTTTGTTTCAAAATGGCGGCTACAAATTATAAACGAATTAGTAGAAATATTGATGTAGGCTATCTACATATGGAGTTTTAAGCAAATTGGTTCATAAATACCTTTTTATGTGAATTTAAACTTTTCAAGTGGACGGCGCTTGGAAACAAGATAGTGGGCCAAGTTGACAAATATATCAAATGCATTTGTGAGATAAGACTACTGTACAAATATAGTTGGAATTAATTCAGAATCTCAGAAGTCATCGTGTTGAAAAATTAAGTGGCTGCCACTTGGATCAAAATGGCAGAGAAAGGTGCTCAGTGAACTAATTAATCTAAGATATTGTTGCAAATTTGAAAATAATTCTTTTTTTTTTTTTTTTTTTTGGTAGAAATTCTTTCAAAGAGGCTTAGTAAATTGATTAAATGTTAATTTTTTGCATTTCTAGTTTGTTTTAACGTTAAAATAGCCTAATTTCCCCTTAAAAACGCATTAAAAAGCTCCAATACGGCAGGTAATGGATTTGGCGACTTTTGCACTTGGCGACTTTTTTGGCGAGAAAATCCATAGTTCATTAATAAATTTCATTGAGACACTTATATAGTCTATGTATACATCAAAATTCAAACAAATTCGGAATACACTTTTTACAATTTGAAATTGAAATTTCCAAGTGGTCTCCACTTGAAAACAAAATGGTGGAACAACTTGGTTAAGAAACTCATCCAAGTTATTCATAACACAAGTTAAGACACTGTCCAAATTTGGTTCGATTTGGAGTATTATTTCAGAAGTTATCATGATTTTAAATTTTCAAGTGGTAGCCCCACTTAACTTAAGATATCCGCCACTTTATTAAGTTCATTTAGACCCTTATGTAGTCTAGATTTACATAAAAAATTCAAGCAAATCTTGCTTTAAATACGCTTTTTACAATGTGGGTTAGAAATATTCAAGTGGCTGCCACTTGAAAACAAAAAGTCGGAGCAACTTGGTTAACGAACTCATCCAAGATATTTATAAGATCAGTTCACTGTCCAAATTTGGTTCGATTTGGAGTATTATTTCTTGAGTTATCGTGATGACAAAATTTTCATTATAGATAGATAGATAGATAGATAAACGAAGTGATTGCAATAGGTCGATTTCTAAAGAAATCAACCGAAAACAGGAAATCCGCAAATCAGTCATTGCTAAGCATTGCCGAGAGAATAATCACGCTTCTTACTTTAATTCAGTTAAAATAATCTACAGGATATGCATGAATTCTGTTTAATTGAAGCTATCCATATTGATAAAAATCATAAAAATATCATTTAATGTGACCTCAAGATACCCTTCTATCTGGTTCTTTAAAATGTCATTTAAAAAATATGTATATTTCACATTCTCCCACTTTTTATCTACTGTTCAGCCAGATTTTAAAGACTGCCCTTGGCACACTTCCAAAAAAATGGATTATTCCGAAGGTAAGGAAATGTACGTTGGATTGAAAGGGTGAGAAAAGTCACCCTCTTACCAAGCCAGTAATGAAAGATCTCATGTCATTTCCCTCTTATCCTATTCTACAGAATTGGTTCGTTTACCTTCTCTTCTCCGAGTCACATGTCCCGTCATTAATCCTTGGCCAAGCAGTACCGTTTTCAAAGCCCCTGTTTTATTAATTTCCAACTAATTATTCCCTCTAAATTTCTATAATTCTGTTGGCTGGTTAATCCCTCTCTTAATATGCCATATTAAGAGCACTATTCATTTTTGTTATTCTGTATTGATGACGATACAACTTAAAGCTACCGAAATCACAGTATGCGAATTATACTTTTTATTTTTGGTATTTTTAACGTTGATATCACTTTATTTTTCCTAAGAAGAATATTTGTTATTATTATCAATAATTACAAGGTAACTACTAACAAAAATGCATACAGACGCTTAATTGTTGGAAATCCACAAACTGTGAGAAAACATGTGTATCCATAGCTTTCATTCCCAATGAAGCAAAATTAACAATAATTCATGGAACACGCCACAGCCGATTATAGTGGAAGTTAATTTCGAAACAGAGAGGCTTTTGTTCCCTCCTGTATATAGAGCCTTGTAGAATACAGAAGTTAACTGAAATTTACCGGTTTTTTCAACTTGAAAAGATATAATTAATCTAATGAATTAATAAATTTTGAATAATCTCAAGAACAAGTTTGTTAAACGTCCCACATTTTATCTTTCATTTGCGTCAGTGTTCATTTGACGCAGCTAGCCATTCCCTAACTATTCTATACAGACATCGCTGGTCTTGATCATTAAGTATATGCAATTGGCCATTGTTTAATTCCCAAACAACTTCCGAAATGAAAATTTCCAACGTGGATCTAGCTCTGAGTAACATTATATGCTTAAATTCTATTAATTTCCGTCGTGAGGACAAAATTACATCAAAATACATTTCACATGAATCATTTAAGTACAAATAAAAGCTCTGAGAATATTTTATCCATTTATACATGTCTTACACGATGTTACTGGTATTTGGATATTTGTATAATTGTTATCTCATATCTTTGACATTTCAGTGTATGTATATAACTATGCATATGTATGCTGCATCTAATTCTTTAATTTTTTTTTTCTTTCACAGGTAAAATTCTGCAAATTATATATTTCACCCTTTGGAGCATCATCAAGAAAATGGTCTTTAATTGCCTAAAAAAAAAACGCATTATTCTTTTAAAAATTGGGCATTTAACTCTATTTCCATAGTTACATCAGAGTTTTTGACAGTATTATATATTATTGTAAAGTAAATCATTTATTTTTGCTGATTAAATTAACATTATGTAAAATATTTTCATTTGTTAATAAAAGTTTTATTACTTACATTTAAGAATGTGATTTTTTTTTTTTTAATCTTTTTCATCACAATTAAAATCTAATGCTGTTTAATTAAACAACAAAAGAAAAACTGAATATTAATCATAATTCAAAAACGCATAATATAACTACCTAAATTGATGTTGTTACTTTTTTAAGACACCTCCAGGGATCAAACACTGGCGCAGAACTTATACCGGTATTTTGTTTAAGAAATTTTTCTACTCATAATATTGTTGATTTAAGAAATAGAAAATTTTGTTAAATTAACACTGGTATGAGTTTTGCGCCAGTGTTCTACCCCTGTAACTTACGATTTCAATAGACATTGTCACAGTGAGGAACTGTTTGCAAATTTAGTTTTTCATAACTTCAAATTTCTCCATAGAAATTTCAAATTTTTATACTTTTATTCGAATAGTCGCATACTTTAATTGCCTTAAATATAAAGTATTGCAGATCTGTATAGATGTATACATTAAATAGAAAATAAAACGTATTTGAAAATTACTCGAAAGCATTATTTCAACTATTAAAGTAAGATTTAATTATTAATTGTTATCAAGAATAGAGATATTAGAATAAAATTACTAACTCCAAAATTCAGAAATGGTTAATTTCATACGTTAGACATCGGAGAACATTCTTGTCCTATTTTAAATACTAAATATTAATTTATTTCAATTAATTTTGGTGTGCCTATATATAAGCATTGCTTATAAACAATACAATTTTTTTTTATTATTATTTAAGAAAAATAAATAACACTTAATAAGGGAGAAATGTAGTATGACAGATATGACAAAAAAAAGACATGATTTCGGTGACTCATCTTTATCACTCAATTGCTCAAAATTGAGACACGTCTGAAGTTCAGAAATTTTAGTTACACAAACAGGACTTTTATCTGATACGTAATTTAAAAAAAGTTTTGAAATTTAAATAAATACATATATATATAAAATATATTTAAGAGCGTAACAATCATGACAAGTGTAAAAATTTATAATTATCTTTTGCTTACTTATTTTTTAATTTAAATATTCCTTTCAATTAACGATATAAATTTTTTTATATATGTAGTGTGTTGTGTTATTTGATATGTTTGCTATAAACAAAAATAAAAAATTATTGAGTTAGTTGAAACCACGGAGTAAAAAGTGGACTCCGTGGTTGAAACATAAAAAATGACTTCTTTTTCCACTTCTGCAGGAATTTAGCCAAATATGATAATTTTATATGAAATATGATAATAGTTTGCTTACAGTGAGTGTTCAAATTATTAGATTTTATATATATATATATATATATATATTTTTTTTTTTTTTTATTGTCTAAAAAAAATACTAAACGAACTGGCCTGAAACTTCATACATGTAAAGAACGTTTAAAAACTCATTTTTTCCACTATCGATTAAGTCCAAAGTGCAGTTAGGGGATCAACCACAAATTGAAGAATAGTAAAAATACTTTGGTTCATCCTGCATTACAAAAAGCTACCAATGACTTATAACTTTAATATATTGATGCATATACTATGTACAATATTTAAATGTAAATGTGTAGTTGCTGTAGTTGAATTACTTGTACAGAAAAGAAGAAGCCCAGAAGTTTTAGAACTATCTTAAGAAACTGTTCCTTCATCCAAAACTGAGGGCAAAAAAGTTTTAAGACTGTGTTTTGACTTCATGGCGTTTTTGATTTGCTTAAAATACCCGTTAAGTATCTTTATTACTTCATTATTATCTTTATTACTTAATATAGGGGCAAATGCTTCAAACGTAGCAGGCAAATTCAGAGTAATCATAGTCAATTCTTCAAGACTATCAGCACTAGTTTCTCACTTACTACGTCAACAGTACCACGTCACTTTAATCAAGAAGCTTGCCCATCAAAGACAGAAAACAAATTGATTTCTTCGTATAATTATTTTCAATGTTCTTCCAAAATTCCCGGTACTATTGTAACGTCTGAATTTATTGGTGGATTTATCCTCAATCATTTTTGTTTGAGAAAGCATAATGATTCTCATCTTCTCAAAATGCCGTCCACTAAATTATTACTGCAGAAAAAGCCTATAAACATCAATAAAATGAGAAACTTTAAAAGTCTAACACAGTTCATCCCGGAAGAGAAATTACGCACATTTTGGATGGAATTTTATGGATGGCCAGCTCATTAAGAATTTTACCAGTCGTTGTAATTAAGTGTAATTTGGTGTTTTTTAAATTTCTTCTACTACAATATGTTGTATAAAGCAATATTTAAATTTTCAGTGAAGAGTTTGGAAGTAAAGCAGTGATTTTTGAGAATCACTGAAACACAAGAAGAAAAAATAAATGTTAAGTGCAAAAAAGAGACATGTCCACAATGCAAAAATGGTCCCCATAAACGTATATATTATTGAATTTTTATTAAAATGTGGTATTTGTGATAGGGATAGCAATAAAAATGCTGTGTAATTGTTTTAGAATTTTAAATCCAAGTAAAACTGGTAAAAACAACTTTTTGTGTCTCCTGTAAAATTAGGATTTTGTGACATGTCTCGTTTCTGCAATCAGTGATTCATATATGGGTAAAAGAAAGTAAAAATGCGCCTTGTAAGTCCACAGAATGTTTAAAAGCCAGTTCGTATTGCTTTCCATTTTTAGAAAAGCTGAATTTGCAAATTTAGGATGCTTTTAGAAATCAGTTGTTTCCACTTACTACATGCATTGGACTTTGTACGGATACCTTTTCAGGATGGCCCTTCGATCGCCATACAATCCTGAACGAAGTACCAGTACGTTTTTAAATTTGACGCGCATTGCATTCCCCGTGTTCAGAAGATACAGATTGTATGTCAGCTTCTGGTACTGGTTCTACCTCGTGCACAACTGCTATAGGTATTTTAGGTCTTCCATTTCGTGAACGTGCTTTTAAAGTCCCAGTCTCCGCAAAGTTATTCATCATAGCTATCAGCTGAAAACAAGGCATCGGTTCCTTTCCATCTTTAATATCTAGCAGCGGGCGATAGGTACACAAAGCAACAGTTGTGCATTAGAAATTCTCATATTAAGGCTTAACTAATAATGGTTTATTTCTTAACATAGCATAATTTTCTTTTCAGAACGATTAACAAACGTAATAAGCAATAAATGTTTAATTTAAATATAAATCAAAACAATAAATGTTCAGTTTAATATAACGTCATTTGAGAAGGTGGATGTTTAAAATGTAAGAGAATACTGCTAGTACAGCTTAATGTATTGGTAAAAATATAACTATATATATATATATATGCATAAAAAATTTCCCGTGTTTTTAAGCGCATTTTAGTGAAAACCAGATAGTACTACAGTCAATACTTTTTTAATAAAAAAAATTTTTTCTGCGACCTTTAGATAACCCAGCATATATAAAACAAGATGTCTCCGTATCACGTTTCGGAAAACAAAATAGGGTACATCCTTTGAATCATGTAGTAATGCAGGGTCAGAAATGCTATACTCACGCGGTAATGTACACAGAAACGTCTGAAATAAAAAGATCCCACGTAAGTAAGTATTTATTTTCAGGGCCCGACTAAAAAATATGTGTGCCCAGGGCACTTTAAATTTTCATGCCCCCCTTAGAAGACAAGAGTTCTCCCTCATTCCCCCTGCCCCCCCCCCCCCAAAAAAAAGACCGATTAGTAATATACCACATTTTTTAGCAGGTCAAAAAGCAATTTGAATATATATATATATATATATATATATATATATATATATATATTTGATCAAAAAATTAATTTGATTTTGTTTTAGGCCAGGTTCTAAAGACAAATAAAATTACCCCCAGTCAGTTTAACGACGGTTTTTATTTTAAAATTTCATTAATGTAAATGAAACACAGTTGAGTTAAAGAAAAAGGAAGATTTAAACCATATATTTTAGCCATTAGTAAAATTTTGTGCCCCTCAGAAATTTCGTGCCCAGGGCACTAGCCTCATGTGCCCGTGCGATAGTCAAGCCCTGTTCATTTTAATAATATAGGTACATGAACCAAAGAGACATGAAACAAAGGTAGTGTTCGAAGTTTCATCCACCGATTTCAATGCAGGCCTCACATCCAAGACACATAGAATACCGAATATTCTTGTTGTATCTAATAGCTACCAGGGAAATTCAATATAAGCCTAGACTATTCTAGAATATTCAAAATTCCATGCGCCGTAGATGTGAGGCTTGCATTGAAGTCGGTGGACAAAACATCGAACACTATCATTGATTCATATTCCTTTTGTTCATGTGCATTTATTATAAAAGCTAATATTATTAAAACGAACAATCTTAAAAAACATTGTCAATTGTAATTTCGCTGCACTCCCTCTCACTTAAACGATGACTAGGAGAGGAAGCAAGAAGATGGAAGAGAAATTGTTTTGTAAGGAATGAGAGCTGGATGCCATACTCAAGACAACCGCCTTTACGACGAATTGGGATAGGCGTATCGATCCTGCGGACAGCATTATAACTAGCTTCCAGATATTTGAGAGTAGATGGAGCAGTATCATAAAAGAGTGAGGCACCATATTCCATCATGTTACGAATATGAACATTTACTATATATTCGAGACATGATTGCTACTAATAACAAGCGAGTGACTGGCAATGGATTTGATGTTGTTGATCCACCGGAAATTCCTTCCCCTTGAAATATGAAAAGTGATGTCAAAGAGAAAATAGGAAAACCTGAAACCAAAGATTTTAATATAGGACATCAAGAAATATTAAATCCGATAATAGCAGGGTCTGGATCCTTGAAGCAGGTAAAGTTGATAGCACAGTATTTGTCGGGTCGATTGAGAGCTTGTTGGCGTAATACCAGGTGCGGATACAATATAAAGTATTCTGCAGTATCTGAGTTTTCGTACACGGGCTTCCTCAGCCCATATATACCGATATTTTGGTATATGCCATCAGACTTGTGGCATATACCAAAATATCGTCTGCATATACTATCATAGAAAACCCCTCTTCAAGGACTTCGATAATATCTAACATATTCATTATAAAAAAATAAATAAATGGGGAAAAGACGCTTTCCTGAAAAAGGACCTAGTTGAAGGGGCCCATGGATGAAGCAATGCTTAACAAAGGAGGTGAGGAGATTCAGTGGCCCATTTTACCACAAATCCCGTGAGAGGTTAGTTTTTAATTTAATATGTTGGGCTGAACGAAATCTTACACAGTCTTGATATCCGAGAAAATCGCAAGAACAAAGGAACGGTCAAATCCATCAGTTGAGACATCCAAGTGAAAGGTACTAAGAGACATGGAAAAGCAGATAATAAAAAAAATAATAATAATAACGCGGGAACAAAGGAACGGTCAAACCTGCAGTTGAAACATCCAGGAGGAAGGTACTGAGAGTGAGAGCCACGGATAAGCAGATATAACAAAAAATACTTTTTTTAAAGAATGGAGGAAAAAAATAGTTAAACGTTTTCTTTTGTATCAAATTTATAATTTGCTTCGAATCACCCGTATAGTTACAATTACAGATATTTTTTCATATTATTTAAGTGAAAATAAAAATATCGCGTTAAAAATTAATAGCAACGCATTAATTAAAATCAAAGATTGTCATTATTTTTATTCTCTTTAAGCAAGTGACGACCTTCGCACCTTGTGTATTTCAAAATTATTTCTAGAAACTGCGTTATGGGTTCTTATGTCTTCGTAAGAGCATTATATTTTTTCTTTCAGACAGGGATATTTACTTAAAACATCTCAAATCCCGAAACCTTATAATAAGTTTCCTGAAATAACGTTCACTGAGAAAAAATTCTGTAACTGGCATCTAGAATCTAAATTGTGGCTCTAGAAAAAATAGTTCCATCTCATCCTTATAAATTCTAGTCTCCATTGAAAGCGAGTTCTAGAAAACCCTATCAGAATTCTAGCGCGTTTGCCTATATTATCGAGGGCAAATTTATTTAAAAATCTCTGGAAATAAATGAGAATACAAGAGGCGGGTTTCGGCAACTATAATCTTTATTTATTACCCAATTCTAGAAAAAGCAAGCGAGAATTTCTCGCAATAGAAAAGATTCAGAATATTGTTTCACTATTTAGTAACGTGTAGACTAGAAATTCTCGACCATTTCGTCTATTCAGTTTATTGGCGCACCTCATGCACATAGCTCGGAAATCTATATTTCCAGTTTAAGGATTTAAAGAATGACCTCTTATTCATTCTAGATGAGGCGGAATATTCTTTTTTTCTCAGTGTTAGAGTATCAACCAAATATATATTAAAATAATCTAGCGTGGCAGTTTTTTTTTTTTTTTTTCTATTCTGCTATATACTATTCTTATGCAGCTAATTTAAAAAAACAATTTTATTTGGCATTTATTTTTATTTGAGTAGGGCATATACTACACTTTAATTAATAAAATATTTAATAATTTTATTACATTGCAAAGTTATTTTAAATTATTCAGAGAACCTTTACTCACATCACGCTTTGAAATGTACATATCTTTTTTGATATTTCCTAGAGACATCCCCTTATGATCTTCGAAAATGCTACATTCGAGCTTCTTACAGCTACTTGCTTTTAAATTGTACTTATAACAGAGATATGCACAGACACATAGTCCAACCGATGAAAATTTTACTTTCGTATTCCCATGATTCCAAAACGCATAAATAGCAAAACACTGAGACTCATATGGGTAAGAGAAAATAATTATCGGTCCCAAATAATTTTCTTGAACATGGTAGATATAATTTTATAGAAGACTTGGCATTAGATAGACAAAAAGAAAAAAGAAAAAACAATGTCTTAACATATAGTAAAAAAAAAAAAAAAAAAAAAAAAAAAAAAAAGTAGAAATACAAATATCTGTTTCGGTAGTATTAAGCATACTATTATCAGTGAATATAAAACAAATGTTAGTTATATGCCCCTTTATAAGTGAAGGGAACTGAATTCTAGGGTCACATTATAAGGAAATAATGTTAAAGAGATTATGAGGAATTAGCCCAAAGGAAATTCAAAAATATAGCTTTTGTGAAAACTAGAAATTTTTAAAAACCGTGTATTGTATGTAAAATTTCCAATAATTAGGCAGAGGGGATACTACGAAGACCCCCATCGACGATATTTTTAAGATTCTTATCTATGTAAAAAGCTCAAAAACAATCGAATTTTTGTGTAGATTTAGGTTTGCGGATTATTTTAATTGAATCAAAATTCAAATGGTTATTTATTGTATCAGCGATGTTTAGAAAGGGCCTATTTGTTAGCTTCTTCATTCGAACGTACAGTCGGTAACAAAAGTCTCCGAACACTAGCAAAAATTCCTATATAAAAAAAGTACACTTAATACAGTTTTGTTAAATAAATCCTTGTCGAATCCTGTTCTTAGACTGACTAAAAACACGATTCGACAAGGATTTATTTAACAAAACTGTATTAAGTGTTTTTTTTTTTTCATATAGGAATTTTTGCTAGTATTCGGAGACTTTTGATACCGACTGTAAGTAATGTAGTCCTTTAAACGAACTTTAAGACTACATTTGGTCAATCGCAGCTCAATGTAAGAAGAGTACATTAGTCAAACGGTCACTAGGATCCGGTTCCCTTCTTTCACATATTTAGGAGTACAAGGTATTTCTGACTTTTATGCGCTGGTTATGGCATGCTCAATCCTACCGAAATAACTGTCCATACTTTTGTGAAATTTTTGGCATTATATACGTTGCAACATTTTACTTTTAGCATTACTTACAGTTAAGTAAAGCCTTTTCATTAATTACATTCAGTAGTAAAGAATGTATTTGCTTAATTTTTGATAGCCCTGTATAATATCTAAAAATCGAATACGTATCATGTACCATATAATGTATTTAAACATAGCACACGAAAAAAAAAAAAAACCTCATAACAGACATTGAAACATCAAGCAATTTTGAACCACAGCTGCTAATAAATCCGAATATTTTTGTGTGATACTGTAAACAAACGGTAAATACCTTTCATAATGTATGGTGTAAGTTATTTGCTTTTTCGTATATAAAAATATAAGTTAGTTTCATTAAAAGAAATAAAAAAGTACCACCGAAAAATTTCGTCTTTAGCGTAATGTATTTGAATTATTTTTAATGTCATTAAACATGTACCATTTGCCCAATCTCATTAAGAAGTTTCAAAAAGTATCACCATAATACGCGTATTTGGAATTCCGATTTGGAAATTCTTACTTCTGCTAATATCGGTTTTCAAGTTATGCTGATAACACACACACAGATGCACAAATCAACCGATAAAAACATGATTTTTGGATTCATGGGACCTCAAACTGTGTAATTATAACGAAAAACCTCAATTTCGAAAATTTGACCCTAAACTAATACTTTTTTCCTCCGCAAAAGAGAAAAAAATATATATTTTTTAATTTATTACTTTCTCTTACCCATATAAGTTGTAGAGAAAGTACTGATTTTGGGTCAAATTTTTGAAATTGAGTTTTCGTTATGTTTACATGATTTGAGATCCCTGAATTGGAAAATCACATTTTTAGCGGTTGGTCAGTGTGTGCGTCTGTTATCACAATATCTCAAGAACAAATGGCAACAGGAAGTTCAAACTCAGTATTCTAAATTTGTATCATATAGGGATGCTACACTAAACTTTTCGTTGAGATCAATCAAATGGTTCGTGTACAGGAAACGTGTACATGGACATCCAAGAGAATTCAAACACATTACATCTATGGACAAAATTTTCGATTGGTACACTTTAACATTTTTGGGCTGCACTGAGCCAAATGAAATGAATATATATACTTTTTTACATGCATAAAAGTATGTTTCATGTAGATTATGGCGTGAAAATCATTCACCATTCGTTTACAGGGCTACACCAACGATCTAGAATATAATGGAATACCTGGAAATGGAAGTGTATTTCAGGTTGTGCTGTGTTGTGTGTTATTAATATAGGATTACATTTAAGTGTCCAATGTTGTGTGCATATAAATTTTAAAAGATATAGAGAGCTTCCTATAATTAAGCGAAAATATTCTTTTTTATTGAATGTAATTAGTATAAACGCTTTATTATATTATTTTACCATGCCAGGAAAACTAATCAAGAATAAAAATTAATTCCATGCTACTCATACGGTAAATAAAATATTTTTTAAGCTAATTATTCAGCACTTGTTTTTGTATATTTACACGACTGAGATTCTCTGAATACTGAAGCAATGTTTCTAACGTTTGATCTTTGTCTTATCAAAGTAACTTAAATTTAAAAACAAGTAATTTCAGGCAAATCAAATATTATATTTTGGAGTTATTATAAATATAAGGTTGTTACAGTCGGTAACAAAAGTGTCCGAACACTAGCAAAAATTCCTATGTAAAAATAGTACACTTCATACGGTTCTGTTAAATAAATCCTTATCGAATCATGTTCTTAGACTGACTAAGAAGATGGTTCGACAAGGATTTATTTAACAAAACCGTATGAAGTGTGCTTTTTTTACATAGGAATTTTTGCTAGTGTTCGGACACTTTTGTTACCGACTGTACTTGAAACTCTTTTTCAAGATTGATAAGTGATGAAAAATTAACTATCCTATATTAGGACTTGATAACGAAGTGGCTCTAAACAGTTACAAAAAATTATTTTTTCTGAAAAATACGACATGTTATAAAATAATAATAATAATAATAATAAAGGAAAAAAAGCATGATGGAATTTTAATTAAGCATTGCTATCCGCGATTGTAATGAAATGCTCGCCCTCTGGTGGGCTAAGGTGAATATATCATACCACTGATAGCTTTCACGCTCAAACAACGATAGAACAACAAGAAAGAACAATAAATTAATACACGTGGCTATTATATTTACTAACAACTGCAGTTGAGAAAGCTCCATCTATCGATCATTACAAACGCGGATATTTCTTTTACAGTGATGCAGCAATTTAAATAAATAAATAGATTTTTTTTTTTTTTTCATAAATAAATAATAAAAATTTTAGCGTTTTTTAAATAAAGCCGATAAAAATTAATTAGGCTACACCATACACTATGTTATTATATATATGTGTGTATATAAGCATCGAATGTCTTTTGACGTACGTACTTTGAAACAAACTAGGGGAGAAAGACGAACTTTAAAATGATAAGGGCAAACCGATGTGGCATTCGCTCGAACAACTCCAAGGGGTACATACAAATGAAACACTTTCGTTTGCAAAGCCGTTTGCAAGCGTTCCAAATGTATGACTGCAGTCGGCAGCAAAAGTATCCGAGCACTAGCAAAAAATCTTATATAAAAAAAGCCCACTTAACACTGTTTTGTTAAATAAATCCTTGTTGAATCATGTTCTTAGACTGACTAAGAACAGGATTCGACAAGGATTTATTTAACAAAACTGCATTAGGTGTACTTTTTACATAGGAATTTTTGCTAGTGCTCGGATACATTTGCTGCCGACTGTATTTGCAAAAAACTTGCAAAATTTACGTCATCGAAGTTGCAAGCGTTCCGTTTGTATGTAACCCTATGGATTAATTTGTAACCAACCACTGAGCAGAGCTTTGATTGTAACAGGGTTGCCAACTTGGAGACTTAGCCCCTAAATTTAGGGACTTTTTGGGACGATGGGGACTTTTTTAGGGGCTAAATATTTTTAGGGGCTGTTTTGGGGACTTTCAAAATTATGCTGGGGTCTTCTGGAGACTTTTCAAAATTATGCTGATTTTATTTTTTTCTGTGTTTTACTTTCCCTGCAATAACTAAATAACTACTTTGGATATTTAGAGTACTGAATTAATTCTAATATTAAATAGAACATGGACAGGGTGATCCGTTTTCGTCTGCTAGAAACAGAAACCTCATCACACACATCCTTTAAGTGAGATTTCTCGGACAAGTCTCATTTTAAGGATTTCTAGATTTTTTAAGCTTTTCTTTTTTTTTCCCATAACGACATGTCGTACTATTTCTTTCAAACAGCGTCGTTACCAGTTTTTATGCATCACCTTGCATGAATTTAGGAGTTTTGTTTTTAATATATAAAGCTGATTGTTTGTCATTGTATCTGTCTGGATTTTTAGTCCGTATTATTAGATTTTGTCAAATATTGGTATACTTATTAATCAGGACAAAATCTAGCAAATATCGTTTTTTTTAGTTCAGTTGGATAATTGGTACAAAAGAAAAAAAAAAGAATTGTTTGCAAAAAGAAATGAATTAATATAGATATATTTCTTTTCATGTCGAAAAATAAATAAATGTGGAAACATTTTCTTTCTTTCTTTCTTTTTTCTTTTTTTTTTTTTTTTTTTTTTTCTAATTAAAATAAAATTGAGAAAAATCATGCTAAAGTAATGGAATAGTTTTAATATAACATTTCTCGACGAAATTTAAATTTCTCCCCGAAGTAGCTCGCATGTTTCTCGCCAAGATTTTTACAAATGCAATTACGATGACCATTCTAGTTCATTGCCAAAATAATAACAAAAATTTAGGAGCCATCAAGGGGGTCCTATGCTAAAGCTATACCAAAAAAATTTTCAGAAATGAATAGTACAATACAATAACCGATACTAGGGAATGAAACACAGTTACTGCATACCTTTATATGGAAGAATAGTTTAAAATAAGTCCTGTTGTACCAAATTAAATTCTGTTTTGTGCAAAATTTTATATATATTACTTAAAAAAAAATAGGCTTAGGGTTTTAATGCTTTTATTTATTTATTTTTCACTGCTTAAAATTAAATAAATAAAATAAAATTATTTTGCAATTTATGTCGATGTGTTTTGATAAGTCTGTTTTCAATTTGTAGCTATAAAAAATAAATCAGCATAATTAATTTGATCGCCATGATTAAATGTATTCATATATATCACCTTTTCAGTATTTACTTTGATTCACTGCACTGTGTGTATTTTTAGTTCTGAATTTGTGTGTTTAATATCTCTTTCGCACCCCATATTCTCGTTTTGAGCTCGACTGTATTATACGTATAATCAAAATATTTTTTTTACATTTGTTAAGATTATATGAATGCATCCAATGTATGCTTCAGTTACTTGAAATTAAGTATTTAAAATAAAATACGTTTACTGCTTCATATGCGTAACTTAACTTCTTACATTGAGGGACAAAATTTTTAAACTACAAAGTGAAACCAGATCGATAATGTTTTAAATTATATGTGTAATGATTTTTAATGTAATGTGTGCAACTTTTTTCATTTTGTCATAATGATTTAAAGTTTAAATGTCGAACTACTTTTCTAATATCTAACTAAAATGGCTTAATTTAAAAATGTCTACTATCTAAGTAAAATGAATAAGTTAATAAATTATTTCTGAATTTTTATTTTCACGTGTTTTTTTCGATTTAAGCGGAGTTACTCGTATTAGTATGTCTTTAGATTTCCCATACATACAGAGAAATTTTTCACGCCTCTACAAGCGTATTTCACATGTTTAAAATAAAAGCTCGCCATAAAATATTAATACAAATTCACATATTTCATATCACCAGGTTTCCGAATCAAAGTTTGGGAAAAAAAAAAAAAACTTGTCATTTTTAGATTGTTGGAAGCAGATCCGCGATTGTAATTAAATGCTCGCCCTCTGGTGGGCTAAGGTGAAATTACAATAAACATGCTTTAATTCGAATTCCATCCAGCCGCCATTGCTTGCCGTTATTTAGTTTCACATATATTTATTGAATAAAAATGAATAAATACGATAAAAAAGATAACACATACTGTTGTGTGCCACAGTGTAACTCCAAAGGATCAAGAAATCCAGAATTAAGCTTCCATTTATTTCCAAATGACAAATTTAAAATTTCAGTTGCTTCGGCTAATGGAAGTAAAGAATTAATCAGATGATTTGAAACTAATATTTGTTCAGCTTCAGTTAAAAATCTACTTCCGATCGAACTTTGAATAAACTGAAATATTTTTTCCAATAGCAATCAATTTTCCATAATGTAATGGCGGAGAAATTATAGTACGAATATTAAGTAGAATAACATTAAGAACAATAATGAATACACGTGGCTATAATATTTACTAACAACTGCAGTTCACAAAGCGCCGTCTATCGATCATTACAAACGCGGATTCCCAAAAACAGAAAACTGTTTTCTTGAATTTTTGAACTAAAAATTTGGGGACTTTTTTAGGGGATTTTCAACTCGAATTTAGGGGCTTAAGGGGTCAATTCTGGGTACGTACGTTTCGATAAGTCGGCGAATTGTGACGTCACTGAAATCTGTTATCACATCGCATGCTATAGTCGCATGCGACCAAAAGAGCTATTCTTGGACCACCATTTTCGCAAGTTCGACAAGCCAGAGTGCGATATTTAGCATGCGATAGTGTTGTTACGGCTCCTCCCAACTATCAATCATTTTCAGCGATTACGATAGCAGATATTCCGATATAACCAATGGAAAAGTTTCATCAAAAGGATGTTGTTTAGTAAACAGTAGCAGTTTGACAGTAATGGCTGACAAAGAAGCAATGTATGTTGAAATGACATCAATGCAAAGATATCACGCAACAATTATATTTTAGAGAATCCTCGTCATTTTTCTTATATTTCGAATTATACTGAAAATATTTTTTCCATATTTTGTATCCTGCGATGTTTTTTATTCGAATTATTCCATTGATTATTTATAAGGACTGCATGTAAATTTTATTTTTCAACGAACTATTTTTGATGCAGAAGAGATTTTTGTCATCTCTATAAAATGTTCCAGAAAAATAATTGAATGGAGAGTTTCTGAATTCATTGTTTTGGAAGAAATGCTTTATACCAAGCTGCACTGTGATAAATATTAATCTTTGAGGAAAGGGAAAAAGCTAGTGGGACAGTCTTGTGCACAGTGCATTTTTTTATATTAGGCAATGCATTAGATTGTCCTTCTATGCAAATATTCCTTACGAAAAATAAACGAAAGTCTAATTTTGTAAGTTTAAATTTTATTTTTTCTTTTAATCAATTATCATTTGTAAAATTATGATTGTATGTCTAATATATTACTCATTTTAATAGTTAAATATTAGCTTATACACTTATATTCCATTTACCAGTATTAACATTTTGAATATATATTGTGTAATAAGTGAATTCATCTTTTTTACTTCCTCAAAAAATAGTGTAATGAAACGTATACATTTTACTATATCCTGATAATATACTAATGGCATCGTGCATATATGTTGCTATACCATAAGCATTGCTGGAAATTGTATGTTATAGTTCTTTCCCAGAGTAGTACATAATAATTCAAATACATTAAGTATTCATCACATAAACATACAAACTTGGAAAAAAATACTTAAAATCATATTATAGTTTTTACTTATGTTTATTTACTGATTCAAATTTCTTTTAAAAATCTTGTAACTAGTGCAGAAAGTCAAGTGGCTTTACTCATAAGCATAACTTATCCAAACGTGGTGGTGTGGTCAGGGGAGGGAAATCAGAAAAGCAACCAACGTGCTTAAGGAAAATGATTTACTAATATTTTCGAATGTTGAATTATTTACAACCTTTTCTTTAAAAAATAATTGTGTAGGGTTCTTGCCTTTAGTATTTTTCTAATATTTACCTTTTATATTTTATACTTAACAATCAAAATGTTCATTTATTACCAAAATAACATTTAGTATAAGTGCTGAAAACAGTTTTGGGAGGAGGAAGATATTTATAGTGGGATCCTTTTTATAAAGTGAAATTTTGTGAAAGTGCCCTTCTTAAGAATTTCAACTTTATAAAGGCATAACTAAATGGCCTTAATAAAATAACCCCTGACATAACACTAGTGGATCTGCAGATCAGGAGCCTCAACGTCCTATTTACATCAGACATTATTCAATAGGTCATTTTTATATATTCCTTGTTATATAATCGTATATATTGATTCGATCGACTTGTTACCATAATCAGATACATTCCTGAGGGGGGCTGCCGCCCCCTCAACCCCCGCTGTATCTCTATTTGTATATCTTTTAGAGTGTTACGGAATTGTAAATAATTGCATTTATTTTTGTATAAATTTTTTCAAAGAGGTTTAGTAAAGTTAATAAAATGCTAACTTTGTGCATTTCTAGTCGTTTTAGTGTTAAAATAGCCTAATTTCCCTTAAAAACACTTAAAAAACCTCCAATAAGGGAAGAAATTGATTTGGCGCCAAATTTGGCGATTGTTTCCCTCCTTGGCGATTTTTTTGGCGACCTTGGCGAGAAAATCCTTATTAGGGATATACCAAATATGGAAGCTCTAATCTCATTATGAGATACGAGAATTTTCCAGAACACTCTGTGTTCGATAGAAAAGTATAAAAGGAGCATTTTTTCGCCAAGGTGGTCAGTCTCAGATCTGTGTCAGTTTCGTCAAATGCTTGCTTTGCTTTGAGCCACTTTAGATGAGACTTTCTTTATGCGTTCTTGCTGAACAGTTTGTACTGTTGTTTTGCTGTTAACGGCTGTTGTTTAAGCTGTGTTTACTGGTTGAATTGAAGCTGATACTTGGTTTATAGACCTGTATAATTCTGGAACTTTCTGCGAATACATCACTGAATTTTTCCAAGTTTCGCCTTTCATTTTCGGACAACTTACGAACCCTCAAGTATGCAACAATATGTATTCTTAATAAACGACGGTCTTGTATTATTTCCCTGAAATTCATAAATACCAAATTTCATACAAAAAAAATTACATAGCATATCGGAAAAATTTTGCGTAACCTTTAAACTAATTTCCAATTCTATGCCCACAGTTATCAACAGGAAAACATGCTTTTAAAATTCTAAAAAAATTTCATTATATTCGATGGGGTGTAACCATATTAAAATAAACTTTTAAGAAATATCGACTATAGACCGTAATAGTACGAAATTATTTTATGTATCCCGGAAAAGTAGCCACAGTCATTATAAACGCCAATAATAAGAATAAACCTAATTAATTATAACTCATTAATTTTTCAAACTAATTTGACATCATTTTGATGATTACAGTACATACTCGGAATTAATTTGTGTGGTCCCATAAATTATTTAGTCTATACATAACCTTTTTTAAGGGTAAACATAATTTTAAGCATCTTTATAATGTATGTTAATTTTATTAAGTTCAATTTAGCTTAAACGCATTAAAGTGCGCGCTTAAATAAAAGTTTGTCCATAGGCTCTAATGTTACGAAATTCTTTCTGGTGTCTCTGTAAACAAACCATAAACATCGTATACACCAGTATAAACTATTCAGCTTATTTTGCGTTTAAAATTAATAATTGTTCCAAATTTAACATCGTTTGGATAACTACGTGACATTGTCAGAACACTTTTGTAAGGTCCTGCATATTAATTAAAAAGCTTAAGAGCACATATTTTCTTGAAACAACATAAGTTTAAGCATCTTACTCACGTACGCTAGTTTAATTTTCTTGATTGCAAAGTAATGTTGTTAAAATGCGTTTAAACGAAATTCACCCCATATGCCGTAATGTTAAGTATTTTTGTGTGTCCCTGTACACAGTTTATAAACAATGAAGCAATAAAAATTATACAGCTACTTATATGCAAAACTGGAACGTGTGCGCCAATTTGCAAGTCAATCGAAGGACTTTTGCGGACGCTATTGCGGTACATACAAATTCTTCCCATAGCCCGTAATGATAGAAAAACTTTGGCGTGTCCCTGTACACGAACTACAAATGGAATACACACCCAAAACTATACAGCTAATTTCGTGGGGATCATGGACATGTGTACCAAATTTCAAGTCAATAGCGTGATATTTGCGGCCGCTATCGCACGGCAGACAGACAGACGGACAGATGGAACACAAAATCCTTTTGAGTCTCAACAGAGGGCCTCCACTGACGTTTCGGCAAAAATTGGAAGTCAATAGCTTGATTTATCCGGTGGCTATCGCGGCACATACAGATTCTTCCCATAGGCCGTAATGCTAGAAAAACTTTGGCGTGTCCCTGTATACGAACTACAAATGGAATATATACCAAAAACTATACAACTGATTACGTTGGGCTCATGAACATGTGTACCAAATTTCAAGTCAATAGCTCTATTTTTGCGGCCGCTACCGCGATACATACAAATTCCTCCCATAAGCCGTAATGATAAGAAAAACTTTGGCGTGTCCCTGTATACGAACTACAAATGGAATACATACCAAAAACTATACAGCTAATTTCGTGGGGCTCATGAACATGTGTACCAAATTGCAAGTCAATAGCGCTTTTTTTGCGACCGCTATCGCGATACGTACAAATTCCTCCCATAGGCCGTAATGATAAGAAAAACTTTGGCGTGTCCCTGTATACGAACTACAAATGGAATACATACCAAAAACTATACAGCTAATTTCGTGGGGCTCATGAACATGTGTACCAAATTTCAAGTCAATAGCGCTAATTTTGCGGCCGCTATCGCGCGATAGACAGACAGACAGACGGACAGACAGACACAGCCCAAAACCGTTTTGAGTCTCAATGTAGGGCCTCCACTGACGTTTCGGCAATAAATAAATTCTATGTTTAATGTATAAATTGAACTGTTCAAGTATATGTTATCATAAACCAACAATTTCATGCATACTTATAATTTTATGATAAGTACATATGTAATACATGGTGATTCATAATTACCTCCAGAATTGAAAAAAGGGTTCTTACGTATTATCGCAACCAGGTTGGCGCGATTTGTAAGTTTGAGTAAGAAAGTTAAGTTATTAGTATTAATTAAGTTATTATTATTATTAGTTATTATTATTATTAAGTTATTATTATTATTAGTTAAGTTATTAGTATTAGTAAAAGTATTTCATGGCATTCAATCTAACCAGTAAGCAAAATAATTTCTTTGCGAAAAACCACGTATAACACGTAGGGTTGCCGTAAGTAGGGTCGCCAAATTTGGCGATTTATGCGAATTTTGATCTGGTTGCGATAATACGTAAGTACCGAAAAAAGTTATTCTATGTTATGAATATGAATAGTAATTGAATATCTGTAAAAAATGCAAAATTTTTAAAATAATTTTCTAATAATATTTCAAAATACCAGAAGCAGGCCTCAACAAATTTAAAAGTATTTGGCCGCCACTTAAATTTTCTAGTAACAAAAATTAAAAAGTTTGTTCTGACCATAAGTTTAAGAAAAAGTAATTTAGGATTTTGCCAATTTTAGACGCATTGAAACAGAAATTGGTAATTTTCCATGATGGATTAACTATTTTTAGTCTAAGATTTATCGAAGTTATTCATTAATACATGCACATTAGGTTCTATGCTATAGCTTTTTCATAAGAGCTGTGCCACCTTTCAGGCAATAGGGATATACTGACAAATTTAAGCATGACTTAGAAAAAATATAGTGTAATTAGTAACATTAGATTTTGAGATACATCTTTTTCAGAAACAAGGAAAATTGTAGTATAACAGCAATACCTCTTGGCAAATATACACACAAATTTTAACAAGAGTAAGGGGGGGGGGGGATGATGTAGTTGTGTACATTAAAATTTGAGATAAAGCTTTTTAGAAACAAAGAACATTATAACATAGCAGCAGCACCTACTGACCAATATTCGCAAAAATTTAAACAAGAGTATTGAAAAAATAGTGTGGTTCTGCACATTAGATTTTGAGATAAAGCTTTTTCAGAAACAAGGAAAATTGCAGCATGGCAACACCACTTTTCAGACAACATCCACATTTTAAACACTGAGTAACAAAAATAAAGCATGATATACATTTTATTAATACTGTAATGTTTAACAGAAGTTCAGATATAGGCTGTACCTAAATATTGGAGGATAGTATATGAAGAATAGTATCACCATGGTATTATTAGGTTTTGGGATGTGAGAACAATTGTGGATACTTTTGAAAGTGTAAATTAAACAAATGTTCACTCACTAAAT
This sequence comes from Salticus scenicus, assembly GCA_963930645.1. Classification (NCBI taxonomy): domain Eukaryota; kingdom Metazoa; phylum Arthropoda; class Arachnida; order Araneae; family Salticidae; genus Salticus; species Salticus scenicus. The sequence goes on along the minus strand of OZ005649.1, from coordinate 59,216,054 downwards.
ATACAAATTAAAAATGGTATAGTTGAGTACCTTCGATTTTGAGATACAGCTTTATTTATAAATAAGGAAAATTACAACATAACAGCTACACCTTTCAGACAGCATCCACACAAATTTAAACATTGAGTAACAAAAACAGAGCAAGTGATACATACTACTCAAAATCAAAGCAATATTTCTACTTGTGTGCATGAATCTAAAAAATGCTAAAAATCCTATGTTGCAGCAATCAATAATATATATGCATATATGTAGACCACATGTATAGCCAAAGAAATCATCATTGAATGCATAAAATTACACCAATCTCTGTCACACACATATGAATGCATTATGCGAAAGCACTGGTCATGTGCAAAAGGAAATAACTTAGTAATATACCCCCCCCCCCCACACCACCAACAACCTCGTAGTTTTGAATCCTTATCAAAAGCACCATTTATCAAATTTTTATAAATACTACATACATACAGAAAAAAGCAATTTAATAACACAAGAAATATGCAGATGAATCAAGCACAGCACCACCTCTAACTTAGTTGCAGCAAAAAATGCAAATTTAAAAGTAAACAAAAATTCAAAAGCAATATGAGCTTTATCAGAATTATAAGCCTTATTTAATGATTATATATATATATATATAATTATGTAAACTTACTCAGTGGTGAGGATAAGTGTCATATTCAGTATATAAATGCAATATTTTTCAAATAAAATAAATTATTTATCATCTTTTGACAATAAAAAATGAAATACATGAAATAAAATTCTACTTGTAATGGAATGGTATTAAAATTTATGTATTTAAAGAATAATTTATTTGTAATAAAATTTACATGCTTAGATTCCTGTGAACTATTTTTTAAAAATAAGTATCTATAAATTACTTATTTACAACAAAACTACTTCAATATAATATTATGAATATTCATATATATACAGACAAACCTCGTTAACGTGAATCTCAATGTGAAAAAAAAATTTGCTCATATTGTCAGTAGTTCATGCTATCAGTAACTAATCTTCATTATGATGAGGATTGTGCCATTGCGGAAACAGTTCATATTAAAAGTGATTCATGTTAACAGTGTTCTCGTTAACAAGGTTCAACTGAATATCACTAGGTATCGCTACCTCATTAAGCAAGAATCTCAAAATGCACAAAATTTCACATTGCAGCAATTATTAATATGCATATATGTAATGCTATGTGCAAACGGAAAACCAGAATAATATTTCTACTGGTGTGCATGAATCTAAAAATGCAAAAAATCCTATGTTGCAGCAATCACTAATACATATGTATGTACGCCACACGTATAGCCAAAAAAATTATCACTAAATGGATGAAATTACATTAGTCTCTGTCACACACATATGAATGTTTTATACCAAAGCACTGATCATGTGCAAAAAGAAATTACTTAGTAACACATTCCTCACTTCCTACTTTTGAATCCTTATCAAAAGCACCAATTATTAACTTTTTATAAATACTAAATACATACAGAAAAAAAGCAATTTAATAACATCTATCATAATTTGAATAGCATGCAAATTCGATGTCAATTTCAAATTTATGTAATCTTTAGTTTTCAAAATATCATTACAAACATATATGACAAACACAAATATGTTTCTATTATAAACATTTATTTAAACATTAACATTAATTTACTAAAGTACCCTTAAACTTCTTATAAAATTAATTTGTATAAATAAATTATCTCTAAAATATTTTACAATCACAGTTCCCTTATACATGTATGCTTCTTAAAGTGATAGAAGAAAATTCTATGACAACACAATAAATATCTAAGAAGTTTGATAAATTTCATTCAATTTCCCTTAATTACTTTAAATTTTACACACTAAAAATATCACAGTTGAAAGATATGCCGTTAAAATATTTCCATAACTTCACCATTTTCAAATCATATACATAGCTAAGCTTCTCTTGAAACAGATGACAAAATAAATTACATAATGAAGCAGAAATTAAGAAAGCACTTCACTCAGTCTGTAAATTTCTGCAAACTAGTGCACTCACACAAACATGAAATATGCAGATGAATCGACCACAGCACACTTAACTTAGTTGCAGTCAAAAATGCAAATTTAAAAGCAATTTAGCTTTATCAGAATTATTATAAGCCTTATTCAACGATTATATATAAAATTATGCAAACATAGTACTCAGTGATAATGATAAGAGTCATATTCATTATATAAATGCAATATTTTTTCAAATAAAATAAATTATCTTTTGACAATAAAAAATGAAATCCATGAAATAAAATAAATTCTACCTTATAATGGAATTGTATTAAAACTTACATGCTTAGATTCTTGTAAACTATTTTTTAAAAGTAAGTATCCCTAAATTACTTATTTACAACAAAATTACTTCAATATAATATTATGAAAATGGTAATACTTGTCTTTATTTAATTTGGCTCAAAACTAAAGGATTATGCAAATATTTTAAAATACTCGTTAATTCCTTTTACAGAATGAGCATGTTATTAATAATGAAAAACAAAATTTTAAAGCGAAATTGTACTTACAAAATTTACATGTCAAATTCTCCTTTCAATTCTCCCTCAATGTTCTCTTCCCTTTAGATGAATCTGCATTTTTTTCCGAAAGAGAACTTAATATGTTACGCTAATACATTAAAACTGGCATAACACACCAACCAATTCTCATTCAGACGTTACTAAAACTTCAGGGTCAGAATCAGCGTTTTCTTCACATCAGATTAGATCCTGGCTAAACTCACGTTTTCATTTAGAATAGTTACTGATTTGCCTTTGAAGAATCAGCATATTATCAATAATAACAAAAAATTAAAATAATACTTACCAAAAATAAGCTCAATTCTTTTTATATCTCATTATATAATGAAAGATTTTAGGTATAAAAGAAATTATTTTTTTTTTTTATTAGAGTTGATTCTCTGAATGCAAATTTAAGTAGCATTTGAAATATTTCATATATCAATTAAATATAGACAAGTCATTAAAGATAGGGTGGGAAAAACAGACATATTAAAACTTTCATACAATGTACATCTTTAGCAGAAAATAATATAGAAATGTTTTAATACTATTCCACTTATTTTATATATTCTGAGATCTGAATATAAAATAATATAGTGTTAATTATATATGTAAACTTTTCGGCGGTGAAGCAAATATAGAAATACTAATATGAGATTACACTGCATATAAGCACAGATTAAATAAATATTTTTAGTTAACGGAAACAGATAAGATACATCAACAACTAAAAAAATAAATAAATAGCTTTATTACCTGGTATTTATGTTGATGATTGAACCATTAGTATAATAGAAAATTACTACTGATTCAAAATTCGTTTTATGTATTTTTTTTTTTTAAACAGATACGTCATTTTAAAGAAAAAACGATAAACCTGTTGAATATATAAAATAAATTGAAAATATACGTACATACTGCATCAAAAATATATATATACATTCACACTTAACAAAAATAAATTAATTATTTACCTGAAGTTTTAATAGGAAATCCTTAAAATTTTGATTCTACATAGTAAAAAGCCAACATTCAAAATACAAGAAACTTTAGAAAATAAAAAATCTGGTGTGAAACAACCACACGACTTCCATTACCCGCTATTACATGTATTATATGCATTTTTGAGAGAGAATGTGATCAGAAAACATAAAAGTGACCAAAAAAGAAAATCGTTAGAGCCGTTTTTGAGATACCAACTTTCACAAAAAATCAATTATTGAGCGGAAAACAATAATTACATACAAAAGCATATTTAAAAGTGAGTTAAAATGGCGAGTTTGAAAAAAATCCGTACAACCGTTTTTAAAGGAACGCCTTTGCGATGCCTGAAATTGAGCTATTTATACAGGACGCCTATCAATTTTCATGAACTAACCAACTATATCATTCGAAAGGATATCTGATAGAGTGTTTATATAGCAAGTTTCAAGAAAATTGTTAGAGCCGTTTTTGAGATACGGACTTACGGTCTCACTTCCGGTTTCCGATGTCCCATTTCCGGTTAAACTCAATTATTGACAGGAAAACAATAATTACATACAAAAGCATATTTAAAATTGAGTTAAAATGGCGAGTTTGAAAAAAATCCGTACAACCGTTTTTAAAGGAACGCCCTTGGGAGGCCTGAAATTGAGCTATTTATACAGGACGCCTATCAATTTTCTTGAACTAACCAACTATATCATTCGAAAGGACATCTAATAGAGTGTTTATATAGCAAGTTTGAAGAAAATCGTTAGAGCCGTTTTTGAGATACGGACTTACGGTCCAACTTCCGGTTTCCGATGTCCCACTTCCGGTTTTTCAATTTTCACCAAAATTTGGAAATTTCATCTGTAGGCCAGACGTATTTCAATTCTAAAGTTTCGTAGCTCTATCTTTATTAGTTTATGAGCTATAATAGCCAGAAGATTCTCCACATACATACATACACACACACACACACACACACACATACATACACACTGACCAATTGCCAAAAACCACTTTTTTGGACTCAGGGGACCTTAACACGTGTAAATCAGGTGAAATCTCGATATCGAATTTTTGGACCGAATACAATACTTCCATTACCTACGGTAGTAGGGTAATGGAAGTATCCATTACCTACGGTAGTAGGGTAATGGAAGTAAAAAATGAGCAAACGCATGTAATGCAATGGAGGATGGCTGAATTTTAGGATGCGATATCAGGTTTATCACGCTTTTTTGAACGGTGATATTCACTTGCGAATATATCGTAACTGGCGGAATAATCGGATGCGATAAAATTGGTCCCAGAATTGCTTTGGGCTTATGGGATAGGCGGATGACATCAAAATGACGTCACTAACGAACGTATCGCCCATTTTATCGCATTCGGACGTACTCAGAATTGACCCCTATGTTTTTTGGAGTTGGCAACCCTGGATTGTAACTTTAACTGTAACAAAATGAAACTTGTTTTTGTTTACGTTTCGTGTTTGCTTATTTGTGAATTAAGTTAGGTTTCCTCGTAATTTAGCTCATAATCTGTGATTTTGTCATTGTGCATAATATATTCATATCATAGCTTTTCATCAGCAAAAAATAATGACACAGCCAACTGATAAACTGAAACAACTTGAAGCGTTAGAAAAAGATTTAGCTGCAGCTTTACATGCTGCCAGTAATTCGATTTTTTATTTTAAAATATTTTGATTGTTTATGGAACAAATTTTTCCTTCACTGTTCCTCTGTGCTGAATTATTGTTTAATTCTTACTGAGAAACTCTTGGTGTGGATAATATGTATCCACATAGCTATTTCCAAATTACTAATTTACAAATATTAGAATCAGTGGAACAACTATAGTATTTCCCCACAGCTGAATTTGGCGATTTATTTTTGGCGATTATGGATAAATCATATAGCATAAATGATAAAATCATAAGCTAAATTATAAATCATAAATCCAAAATAAATAGCATGCAGGCTGCCATATTATATCGCAAACAGTTCAGAACGACATCGTTATCGTTCAAATCGGCACCTTTGCTATTAAGGATTTTTTACAAAAATTTTTATGTCCATAATTACTATTATACGATTTGTACAGGATCATTTTAATAAGCTTGATGTTTAAATTCAAAATTTTAAAATTAACTTTAATATATATTGCTATATAATATTAAAATTCACTTATTTTGCATATTTTAAGGGTTGTACTTTAATGTCGGTGTCATTTTCCTTTTGACCAGACATGAATAATATACAAGGGGTGATCAAAAAGTAAGGTTACAAAGCCTACAATAAAACATGTATATTTTATTTCATACAACCCAACTGATAGTACATACATTTGGTTATTTTTTGACACAGTCTCCATATTGGTTTAGGCACTTGTTGCTTTGTGGGATGAGTTTGAATATTCATTCCTGGTAAAAATCCTATCCTTGTGTGTTCAGCCTTGTTGTTGCGAAGTATTTCACCTTCTCATCTGAAACAAATCGTTGTCCTCCTAGGTGCTCCTGGAAGTGAAAAAAAGAGGTAAAAATCATTCAGTGCAAGATCCAGGCTGTAGGGAGTGTGGTGGATGATGTCCCAGAGAATCTGCTAAAACAATGTGGTGATCTACCCTTAGTGAGAAATCCTGGCCATTTCTCCCAGTGCTTCACACAATCGTGTCTAGATCTTGCAATATCAGTTAGCAACAGGGTTGGCAAACTGGGCCCAGCCCAGAAAAACCCGCAAAAACCCACTGGGTTTTTGCAAATAAGTGGGTTTTTCTTAAAAATTATTTATAATTTACCAATCCCATCTATAAAGTATAGAAAACACCTTACCTTTTAAGAATAAACTCTTATTTTTATTTTCTAGAAAATAGTATTAAATATAAAAAGTAACTACAGTTATAAATATAATAAAAGAAAGTTTATCTTCTATAATTGGTTCAGATTTCCTTGTCCTGTAAAACCGAACAAAATTTTTGTTTAACTGTGGACATAAATGTTGTCCAGAATCAATATTTAACTAATTAAATTGTTTTGTTTTAAAACTTTATAATAATTTTATTTTAATTTTAGTAGCAACATAATTATAAATCTAATAAAATTTTCTTTTATAACCATTTCAACTATAAAAAAAAAAGAAGGAAAAGGATAAAAAAGCAATGCAACTTATTTTTATAATTAAAACTAGTTGGCATAGGTGTACTCTGCTCAGTTCCCCATCATATTTATGTTCTCATAAATTTCTAGTACGAGACATATTATAATCATGTTAAAAGAAATTAATTTGACCAAAGCTTGATACAGTGACAGAATGAAATCCCTGCCTAATAGGCTGTCCACCATTCACTTCGATATATTTATCTTATTCTAATCTATTAATTTATTTTATTAGGGTCAATTTTGTAGTTTCATTTTCATACTACTATTTGCAATGCAACAATCCTCAAAATGCATATTTATATGGGATATCGCCCCATTTTGCTATGTTGATAAAATCTTAAATTACGACTAACTTACGAAATTTTCCTATTACACTATTTGTAGTCAATCATGTTCAACCAAGTATCATAAATATTATTTTGAAGTTGTCTGATATATTTATGATCCTCAAAATGGACGTTTATGCGCAATTTTAACCTATTCTGCCATTTTAAGTAAATCGTAAATTCCAAATAATTTATAAATTTTTTAAATTGGAAAATTCATACTCTATAATATTCATGCCAGTATCCTAAATAATATTTCAAAAGTGGTCTGACATATTTACGGTGAAAATATCCCTGAAAATTGACGTTTATGTGAAATTTTGCCCTATTCTGCCATGTTAAGAAATTCATAAATTTTCAATAACATGCGAAATTTTCAAAGTCGTATGTTTCTACTTACTGATGTTCATTCCGACATCAAAACTCATATTTTAAAACTGGTCTCACATTTTTTCGTTAAAAATTTTCCATTTAATGCACGATTAAGTGAAATTTTGCCCTATCCTTCCATGTTAAGAAAAGCGTAAAATTTTAATAACTTCCGAAGTTTTTTAAACCAAGGTCGAAAATTTTCACGATTACCTAAGTTCCCCATACCTATAGCATGATGGGGAACTAAAAAATTTAAAATCTTTTATTTTATCAGTTATTGTCATTAAGAATATTTGAATAAGCGCACATTAAAATAAAATATAGCTTAATCTTACTAATTAACACTATTTTAATATTAGAATCAAACCAATTTTTATTTCTGCGATAAATATTAGATTAATTATTAATTTGTAGTTTAATATAATTAGGTGTATTACAACTAATATGCTAAATAACATATATCTAACATTACAATGCAAATGTATTCAAGCAAAAACCCAAGTAGGTTGGGTTTTTCTAGAAAAACCCGGGTTTTTGCCAACCTTGGTTAGCAATCACTGTGCAACTCTTTTCAAAAACTCAACAAGTTTGACACCTTTACTGTCCCAGAACACTGGCCATCAATTTCCCAGCATCACCTTAAAATTCTTTATCTTTGGAGAGGCGATGTATTTCCACTTTATTGATGGCTGCTTACTGCTGGAGATGTAGTAGTGAATTCATGTTTCATCACCTGTGACAATGTGGTAAAGACAACTGTTCCTTTCTGTGGAGAACCCTTGTAAAAGTTACAGACATTCCTCCATGTGCTTACTGGTGTTGGTTGGGCAGATTTTGTAGGACACATTGGGAACAATTTTATTGTTTTATGAAATAAACTATTCAAACATTATTTGGAACATAAGTGCAGATTTTTAAGTAATTGCAGAGCTGCCAACTTCGTGACTAAAATTTTGGAGCAAGAAACTTAAAAATTTGGAGCAAACAAAAAATCAATGCAACTACTATGATATGAAAATTTTAAATAAGATTTCCATATATAGTCTATGTTTATGCTAACTAGAGTTGCACCGAATATTCGGTTACTATTTGGTATTCGCATTCGGCAGGTGATACCGAATATTCGGCAACCAAATAGTCGAGTTAAATTTTAAATTAAAATATTGAAATTGGTAAAAATATTTATCATATAAAATTAAGCTTTTTTTTTCTTTTATTATTATTTATCAGTATTATGATATTAAATAAGTAAAAAATACCAGTCTAATAAAGTTTATATCAATCTTAATTTCTAACCTAAATTTAAATAGGCTGCATTAAAATGTAATATATTTCAAAATATTCACTTATTATAGTTTAATGAAGGGAAATTGTGACAGCATATAAAACTACATTTACTTACAGTCAGGACAAAGTACAAATTAGCTGAAAAAATTAAGGATATAGAACAGTTTATCAAAAACCAGTCATTGTATTTGAATTTTGGCAAATTATAATGTAGGAGCAAAAATTTTTCTGGCTGTATGTGTGTCAGAGACAACTTGTTCTTTTATCTATTAGATAATTTTGTTTAATTTTATTATATTTTCACTCTTTGGAGATTACAACACATTTTTAATAGTTACTCTTTTTACTTTCTTCTATATGTAATATAGAGAAAGTATTGGATTCGCGAAAATTTTCGACCTCCGTTTTTTGACGGATCTACACGTTTTGGGATGTCCTGAACACGAATTGATAGTTTTTAGAAAATGTGTGTCTGTCTGTATGTCTGTCTGTGTGTCTGTCTGTCTGTATCATTTTTTTGTGGACGCTGTATCTCACGAACATATGAATGAAATTTAACCAAACTTGGTATTTAGTTGCACCCTGACATGAACTGGTGCCCATTAGATTTGGGGATCAATAGCTCAACAGGTGGCGCTGTAATCGCATTTTATGCAAATTTTTAACATGGCAGCATAGGACAAAATTCCGTATAAATGGGCATAATGAGAGTTATTTTAAACTTGTGATTGTAAAATTAATTTTAATTATTGATGATAGTAGTAGTTAACTAGGAAAAAAAATTGTGCATGGGGGGGCATCGGTTCCCCCCCTGGGGGGGAAGTACCCCCCCGGGGGGGGTTAAATTTTGAAGATGGGTATCATTCGAAAGATCTAGTCAATACCTTTAAAACGAATGGTTGAACCATAAATCTGTGATAATTTAAAACAAAGTTATCGATTTTTTTTACTTTTAACAAAAAAAAAAAAAAAAACAGAAAAAAAATTCGATTTTTTTTTTTTTTTTTTTTAATTATTGTTAGTGATTGAATATGTATTAATTTTCACAAAAAAGAAAAAAAAAATCTTTTTTTTTTTTTTTTTTTTTTTTTTTTTAAATATTGTTACTGATTGAATATGTATAGGAAAATATAGAAGAAAGTCTTGTGGTGGCCACAACATACTAGTTTTTGTCTGCGTACATATATGCCGCTTTGATTGCAGCACTTTGTTTGCCTGACGAAGGGTAGTGTTTTCTTTTCGTTACAACTCTAGTTTATATAATCTGAATATAGATTTCTTTAAAACAATGAAACTATTAAAGAATGATCAAATAAACAGAAAAAAAAAATAATATATATTTACCTGAGGCAAGTTCTATGATAATTGTACTCAAAGCATTTTTCTAAAATTAGTTTCAAAATTTTCTTTTTAGGCTGCATTTTTTCTTTTGTGATTATTTATACTGATTTTAGATTATTATATTAATTCTATTCTAGTATATTATAATTCTGATTCATACTACAAAGATTTACCTTTATAAATATTATATAACTAAGAGTTTAAAATCATGTTAAATATATATATATATATATATATATATATATATATATATATATTTTTTTTTTTTTTACAATTAACAAGAAAACAAAATTATAATTTTTCTTTTGAAATAGAACACTATGTTGAGAATTATTTTTTAAATTCATTCAAAAAAGATAATTTTCCTTAAAAATAAATGCAAAATAAAGGAAAACATATAGATTAAAATAATATTTATTTTTTCAAAGCAAGAGTAGTCAGATTTTGCCTTTTTAATCCTTTTCATATTTTTGTGAATAACATGCAGAAGAAATTTCCAATCAACATTGCAAATGTTAATTGAACTTCAAAAGTCTGTCTTATTTTGACTTTGGGCTGAGCATATGTTCTCTGTTCTCCTATCATCGTGAGCCTTTCTCTTCATCGCATACCAGCTTATTGCTCCCCTCTCTTTCCCTCCCATCTCTCATGCTTTACCGTATGATGAAAAGCAGAGTCCTTCAGGATCAAAGAAAAAGAAAATGATACATTTGCAAAATTGAAAGTGATATTTCTGAAATTTTTTGTATTTTTATTCAGCAGAAAGGATGACTTCACCAAATGTATGGAAAGGAAGAAAATAAAATGAGATATAACATAAATAGAAGAAATAAAAGAGAAAATAATAAATAAATAAACATCAAGTTTGAAAAATCAGAGTTTTACGATAATTTTCAGATTAACGGAAGCACACTGATAAAAATCGGAGTACTTGGCAGCTATAATTGCTTTTCACATCAATATACAACTAGTTTATTTCATAACACTGCTGTTTCCTGTTTGTGGGGGACGCAAAACATCAGCATTATATTAGGAAAAAATGGCCAGAGCACAACGGTATATTGCAGGTGAAAAAATACCCAAAACCTTCCTATAACAATAGAAAAAAAGTTATTTTCACATCTTTGCACATAAAGTTGTGATTCATGAAAAATTTATTAAAATGGGGATAAGAAAAACTACAATTCTAATACCTGCAAGAACAGCTTCCATCACTAAGCTACAATGAAAAGTAAAAGAGGGAATTTTCATTGCTCAAAAATTAGATACTTAATGAAGAAAAAAAATCCCTTTTCGGCAAGCTTAAAGGCAAAGGTAGATTCCTTTACGTTAATGTTACAAATGTAAAGAAATTTTACATATGCATTAATACTTAGCCAATGGCTTTGTTCTCACACATTAAATTTTTTACGTCGCTATTCTGTTTTCAAGAAATTTAATTTTCAGCTAAAAAAGGATTTTATTCAATCTACTTAAAATTTTAGGCTAGATTTATTAGTCAGTAAATGCTTCATTTTTTTTTTTTTTTTTTTTTTTTAATTAAGGTCATAATCATTCAACAAATAGAAGTCTTAAAGATATACAATCCCAGCAATGGTGAATCCCGGAGGGGGCTATTGGGTTACAACCCGCTCCCCACCCAAGCTTAATCAAAATTATAATTTTTATTTAAATTCCACATAACTGAAGTTCAATATCTTTCTTTTAAAGAAAAAAATAATAGAAACGTGAAAATCCACTTGTGACCTTACTATGGTCAAGCACTGGTAAGGCTGGCGTTACTATGGTCAAGTCAAATATAGTTAAGTGGTAGCGGTTTTTAGATAGTTATTTCATTGTAATTTTTATTGAATTATTGAAAGTTTTGTATTGTGTTTTTGTGATTCTTATTGTCAAATGAGTAAAAATTGTAAAGTGAAACTGTTTTGGTTCACATATGCTGGAACATTAACATTAACATTAGTTAACATTGGATCATTTGGCACCGCTGAATTTCAATATTAATTGTTATGAATTTAGTAAATTGTATGATTTGGCGAGATTTTGGTAACAAAACTTGCGACTTAGCAATGAAATTTGTGATTTGGTGGTAAAATTTGATAGTTGACGACGAAATTTTTGACCTGGCGACAAAATTTGGCGAGCTTGGCGATGGAGAAAGGCAGCTTTGGCGTCATTATATTTTATTTCCACGCGAAAACCTCATATCTCTTCACAGACCAATATCTTGTTTCGACATAAGATAAAAAGTCAAAGGAAGCTAGCTGTAACGTATTACTCTCAATCGTAAATTTTAAATTCTTGCCTAAACCGACATTCTAAACTATTCACCACAAACGATATTTGAATTAGGATTGACGTATTATTTTTATTTTATATTTTTAAATGATTAATTAAAGCGTTTGACATGGTTTTTAATTAACACACTTTTATTAACTTGATATGAGGCAACTATTAATGTATGTAACGGAGTTTTGCAATTCAATTTTCGGTAACTTCTTGTCGTCTGAAGAACCTGAAGTTTTGCCCACGACTTCATAATCAATGACAGTACTAGATACAAGTGTTTCCAGGCACTTTTCTCATCAGGGGCAGGTTCTAGGGGCAAACAAAAAATCTATACTTATACAAAACTATCGTATGTGACACAGGATTCGGATGCAATTTATCAAAATAAGGGAATTCGAGTAATGAAATACTTTAATTTAAATTTAAATTTTTATGAAAGTAAACTTCAATGGAAAATTCATTAAAATCGTCCCTAGTTTATTTGTCAAAGGGATAATACCTAAATGTCCCCAAATTTATTACTTTTTCTATCATGCCAGTTTAATTCGTTTAGCATCGATTTACCCGTTTTTTTTTTTTTAACGATGACATTTATCTTTTACATTATAGCATCTATGTCATAAAGCTAAGTCTAAATCTGCTTAGCCCTAAGATATGTTGATTTTATTTACATATTTATTTATTAACTTTTATTTTATTTGTTTACAATCACGGATAAAATTTTATTTCATTTTTCTCAGTACATTGTTGTAATTATGACGTCATATTTTCAGTTAAATTTAACATTTTTTTTTTTTTTTTTTTTTTTTTTTTTTAATCAGATTACTATATTGTTTAAAAACATGATTAAAATTTTATTATATTTTCAGTGACCTTTTTTATTATCGTTTGCACGTGTCATACGCATCAGATTATAAATTTTTGCCATGAAAGCTATATAGCAAATGTCGGCTATATAGAACAATTGACGAAAAATCACTTTTTAGCTTATAACTTCTAAGCAATTGAAGCTATCGAAAAAGTATAAATACAAAAATTGTTTTTTAGGGTAAGGCGGTAATTCGTCTGATTTGAAAATTTTTCCTATTTTCAATATTAAAAAAATTATGGGCAAATGAAAATTTCCACCCCCCACCATTTCCACCCCCTTTGAGCTGGGTACCCCATCTACGAACTCGACCGAGATTTTTACTGTCCTGACAACATATCCTGAGCTGGTTAAATTTAAATAAAAATTACTCCAGTTATCGTGTTCACAACTTAACATGGGAAAAAACGTTATACATATATATATATATATATATATATATATAAACTTTTGAACGGAGGGTGGTTTTGGGTTCTAGGGGTCATGATCGGTGAAGATATGAAGAAATTTTCCAAAAGTCGTGTCATGAGAACCATTGCAATAGGTAGATCTCCTATAAGGAATCTACCTAAAAAATTAAGGATACATTAAGTGATTTAAAGATAACAGCTTGGATTGATCTTAAATATGTTTTGACACATATCTTAGAGGAAAATCAACTATGAAAAATTAAAAATCTGTTAAAGCATTACAAAAATTTAGGATATTCAATGCCGCTGAAAATTAATATTTTGTTGTTCTATTTAAATTTTCCTTCTGAAAGTGATGAACATGCTTCCTCCAGGATAATTTCTGTAGCAGAACTCCAATCTTAATTAGTTGGTTATTATAATTAGTCATTATTATTAGTTCAATCTTAATTAGTTAGTCAATTTGCGAATGTCCCTGAAGTTTATATTGATATTTTCGTTGGCATACAACCTACACCAAAACATACGTCAGCGAAAATATCGATATAAACTTCAGGGACGTTCACAAATTGGCCGATTATAACAATGCAACCTACACTTTACATCGTGAAACAATAGAAATTTTATCCAATCCAAATTCTTGTAATAGCAACAACCCAGCACAAGACATGAACCGTAACTGGTGTAGAATTTTGAAAACCAAGAATAAACATCTCGCCAGTAAGCAAGCAAGCTTCCACAAGACTGCCTCTGATGAAAGGAGGGGCCCCTCTCGCAAGTACTAAAGCGAAATTAAGGAAGTAATGTAGGGTTTTCTTTGTTTTTACGTAATTAATAAAATATAAATTTGAAAGATGAAATATACAATTGAAATAATAACAAATGGGATATTACCAAAGATATGGCATATACATAGTCTTTCTCATTCTTTTATTTTATTTATTTATATTTTTTTGGTTAATTCATCTGTTTTTACTTCAAATATTTTCATTATTATATGTTATAAACATTTTTGAATGATTTAGTATCATCTTGCCCAAAATCCAACCGTTTTATTTGAGTAAATTAAATGTAAGTGTTGAATTTTTTATTTTAAGTTAGAACAGATGTCATGGAGTAATAAAAAAATATGATTAGGTGGTATTTTAATATAAATATATTTTAATTTTTAATATTTGAAATGCATTAATAAGTCAAGACATCAATAAATGTCTGAGTTTAAACATCTGGAAACTTAATTTCATTTTAATAAATTTAGATTTATTGTTATTGCTTTATTTATTTTAGGCCAAGCAGTCTTAGAACTGAGCAAAGAAAAACCCAGCGTAAAACAAGCTGAAACTTACAGTACCACTTTCCTTAAAACTTTAGAGAATGTTGAAAGTGGCTTATCTAAGCATATTTCTTACCTAACTCAAGTATCTACAGGTACTACATATTCTTTTTTTGTGACTTTTGTTGAAATGAAATGGAAATAAGATATAAAATATTATTAAAATCACTAAATATTATAATCACGGTTGCTACGATACCGGGAAGTCAAGGAATACTTGGAAAACTCAGGGAACTGAAAAAACTATTTAAAAACAAGAAAAGATCAAAATTTATTGCAAAAACAGTAAATTTGAAAGTTTTTGGATATACATTAGAAAATTTTTTCATTATCAAATCTTTTTTTTTAATATTTTAGTGCTTTATAATGAAGAAGAAAAAGTCAGTTATATGGTTTACCCCAACTATAGTAAATTCATAAAAATAATAAATCCTAGATATATTCAATTGACTTGTAAGCATGTTAGATTCTGATGCTTCATGATTGTGTGTCATTTATTTTACTTATAAAAGAGACAGGGTATTATTTCTCCAGATTTGTATAGAAACCCTAATGATATTGCAAAATTATATATAATTGATAAAAAGTTATTAAAAACTGGTAGAAGTAAAAGTTAATAATATGATAATTTTTCCAGTCATCACCAATGTTAATATTCAGGTACAAAACTTTAAATGATAAACTAGCTTATGTACTTTTGCAAACACATAATTGTTGGACTTATTTCATATATTTGTTTTTAAACTTATAAAGTATCTTTTAAAACAGTTTTGGTCAAACAAAGTCAGATTATTTATTTATGGTTCACTTGTGCATAGGGATGTGGGTTTTCTGGAAAATTTACCGAAAATTTTCAATCTCTAAATTATGAAAGTTTTGTAAAATAAAACCAAATACATTAAAAGCTACAAGTAAACAAAACTATTCAAAGATATGATTCAATTCAAAAAGAAATTAATAAACAAAACACACAAATTATGATTTAATGGTTTATTAAACATGTATAAAGCTAGAAAGTTATAATTTTTAATGACTGTTTTGCATGTATAATGGTTCAATAATCTATATATAAAAGGTGTCTGAACGTTCTGCAGCTGTCAGAAACCCTCACATATCGCTGCCAATAGCTGAACCCCATTTTATTATATATGAAAAAAATTTATGAGAATTAATGATTTTTTTTTAACTTTAATGGCAGCAAAATTATTGAAACACACATCCATATTTTTTTTTTTCTTTAGTTTGATTGCTAATTTTTATCATGAACTTACTTTTTTATAAACAGTATAAGACTAAGGTCATGACTCGATAAATATTTACTTAACAAAATAGTATTAGGTGCACATCTTTTAAATAGACATTAATGCTAGCGCATCAATAATTTTGCTGCCGACTGCATAGGCGTAGCCAGCTTCTCATGCGGGGGGGTGCCCAAATTTTAATTTGTGTATGTATGTGTACTGTGTATGTATATTCATAAAATTGTTATTAAAGAACTTAAAAGAACCGTTTAGAATACTTATAATAATAGTTATGATCCGAAAACAATATTTAAAAAAATAAAATTTTATGAAATAACATTTTTTTAAGAAGTATATTTTTACTTCCATTACCCTACTACCGTAGGTAATGGAAGTATTGTATTCGGTCAGAAAAATCCATATCGGGTTTTCACCTGATTTACACGTTTTAAGGTTCCCTGAGTCCAGAAAAGTGATTTTTGGCAATTGGTCAGTGTGTATGTATGTGTGTATGTATGTGGAGAATCTTCTGGCTATTATAGCTCAGAAACTAATAAAGATAGAGCTACGAAACTTTAGAATTGAAATATGTCTGGTGTACAGATGAAATTTCCAAATTTTGGTGAAAATTGAAAAACCGGAAGTGGGACCGTAAGTCCGTATCTCAAAAACGGCTCCAACGATTTTCTTCAAATTTGCTATATAAACACTCTATTAGATGTCCTTTCTAATGATATAGTTGGTTAGTTCAGGAAAATTGATAGGCCTCCTGTATAAATAGCTCAATTTCAGGTCTCCCAAGGGCGTTCCTTTTAAAACAGCTGTACGGATTTTTTTCAAACTCGCCATATTAACTCACTTTTAAATATCCTTTTGTATGTAATTATTGTTTTCCGGTTAATAATTGATTTTTTGTAAAAGTTGGTATCTCAAAAACGGCTCTAACGATTTTCTCTTTAGTTCACTTTTATTTTTTCTGATCGCATTATCTCTCAAAAATGCATTAAATATGTGTAATAGTGGGTAATGGAAGTCGTGTGATTGTTTCACACCAGATTTTTTTTTATTTTAATACTTAATTAATATGTGTTAATATTAAACAGTGTTGTAAAATCGATATAATTTTAAAAACATTGTGCGATATGTATCAGTATTCGAAAAGTGATACATGTCAGTATTCTTTCTTTCTTTCTTTCTTTTTCTTTCTTTTTTTTTTTTTTTTTTTTTTTTTTTTCCGTTATATATTGAGAGTGATCTAACGACATTATGAAAAGTATCAATCATTTTAGCATGCGTCGACTCTGAGATTTCAAAAAATAATATTTATGATGTCTGGAAATATTGGCAATATTACCACATATCAGAAAATAATATCTTTGAATATTTTTTAAAGCGGGCCATTTTATATTATCCAATGTCATATTCTGGTATTGGCGATACCTTTGTCCTACCTGGAAATTATTGAAAGTAGAAAGACGCGGAAGAAACAAAAAGATGCGAAATAATCCAAGGATTCCGGCTTCAGCATATTCATCAGGGATGGACAACCCGAGGCCCGTCGTCATGTAGATTTTTGCGGCCCGCGAGGAGAATAACGATACATAAAGTTCGACAACTTTGTTTAACACATTAAAAAACTAATAAATTCGTTCTGACTTTTCGAAGTGAAAATACCTTTCGACGATTATGATAGCTAAAGAATCACATTGTTGTAATGAAATATTATTAGATATTATAATCATTCTTTTCATTATAGCTATTAAAGTATAGGTCATAAACTTTTTATGACATTATTATTAATTTATGAATAAAAATAATTTAAATTAATGGCTTCTGCTCCGAATTTTCACCCTCCCCTGCACCGAAAAAAAAAAAGCATATATATTATATAAACGATTAATACACTCACAAAAATATGTTATACACACACACACATATATATGGTGTGGTCCGCCTGAATAAAATAGATTTCCAGTGAGGCCCATCAAGTATTTCAAAATATATCCATATAAAACTCAAAGTGCAAGCTAAGCGGCACAATGTACTTCTAAAAATATGTCCGCCTAAAACAGTGCAACTATTTGAAGCGTTTGGGCGTCAAAATACAACCAGCAACAGCGGGATAAGTTAGAAGAATGAAAAATCACATTAAATTGCTCAAAATATTTTTTAACCGTTTAATTTTTTTTTATTTTTTTTTATGAAACTGTATTTAAAAAAAAAAATGCAATTCGTTTTTTATTGAAAAATCATCTAAATCTAATGATTAGAAACTCACAAAAGATTTCCGATGCAGTACGGTATATAAGAGCTATTTTTTTTTATAAGTATGTTTTAATACTTTTATATTGCCCACATCATAACAAAATTGATATATATTATTATAATGTGCACAAAAGTAATTTCTTTGAGATAAAGTATGATTGTCGTAATAGATTAATTTATGAGTTCACAGAATGCTTTTACGTTACAAAATATAAATAAAAGTTGCTTTAAGTAGTTTTCTATAATTATATAAGAATGATTTTAGTACTGTGTATACAAATTTTAAATGATAATTTTAAATTTGTAAAAATTATGTGTATAATAATGATATAAATTTTAAATGTAATTTTAAACGATATCAAATTTTAATTGATATTATGACGCATATGTTCTGTTCAGTAAAGGCTAGTATTTATATAAAAAAATCTTAATAATACATTTTTTCAACTGTTACGTAACAGTCTCAGCATATCGGCTCATGGAATTAAGACTATTATTATTAAGAAGATTTGAAGTACTGAAAAATTAAGCACAAATAATCTAAAGAATATCATTATTGAACAAAATGAAAGACGATAAAATTAATTTTTATTTACAATGGTGTCTGTGAAAAAAGAACATTTTCTGAATAACAATAATATTAATATATATATATATGTATATATGCAACGCATTTAAATATAAATAAATGAAAATATTACTATAATTAATATCCAATTTAAAAATATTATTTTAACCTGATTTATAACTTGACTAAACAACAACAATACAAGCATAAAAAATTATCGCGAAGAAGTAACTATAAATACATAATATAAATAACTTAATATAAATACATAACTTAATCTGCATACTATTTGCAGCAAAAATGTATGTTAAAGAAATTTAGGTATGAAATATTGAATGCATTTATAAGAATAAAAGATAAAAAATTTAAAATATCGATGTAATTTTTAAAAATAGTTTCACTTATTTAAATCGATACGTGTAGTTTATTTTACCGTTTCGTTCATTGAAAATTAAAGTAAGATTTTAGTTTTAAAAACAGCCTAAAATTAGAAGTTTGTTTTTTAATCTTTTAATATATTATCTAATTGTAGTTTTCTTGGTTGAATTTCGGCAAAAATATCAATGACTTTTTCAACTGATATCTTTTTATCGTAATGTATGTGAATAAGAGCTAATGAGCTTTTCCTTTCATCTGTCATAGTAGCTCTATTGTAATTGTCTAACCTTCTTAAGCTGCTCGCTGAACGCTCGCATTCACAAGAGGTGACAGGTAATGTTGCAGCAATGCGGAGAAGAACGGAGATGTTAGGAAAAAAACATTCATCAACGCATTTCAATGCTGCAGCTATCGTCTTAGGGATATCTTCTTTTGCATATGTTTCAAAATGGGCTTTCCATCTCTTTATTTCTTGCCCCAAAAGCTCCGAGCTTGGAAGTTCATTGTGATACATTTCTACAAGATCTTGTAGTTCTTTTTCATCTTCTTTTAACAAAACTGGGGGAAATATTGATAAAAGTGACGTTACAATTTTTTCCAGTTCGGAAAATCTTGATTTTAAATTCAAGATGATGCTGTCGAGAAGTGGTATTGCTACATTTACTTTATAATGATTTAAAATTGTGTCGCATTCAATATTGTTTCTGTGCACTTGTCTTTGAGAAATACGTGGAACTGTTGGCTCGATATTATGTTTTTGTCCCAACAAGAGAGTTTTCTCATAAATAATTTGAAAACTTTCATCGACAGAACCTCGTTCTGTTATGTATAAATCAATGGTTTCATCGACCATTCTGTATGCTTCAACAATGTCTGTTGTTCGTCCTTGCAATTTTATAGTGATTCCCTCTAAATGAGACAAATACTGGTATGTTGTTATAAAAGTTATTAAAAACTGAAACGAAGTGATTGCATTCAGTATTGCTAAAGCATCTCTTTTGCACTGAGAGCTCCATGGAGTATCAAAGTATTTTTCATACTCCGATGTCCCATAAATGATGCTCTCGAGTACTTCTATTATATAACTATAACTTTGATAAAAATGCTGATAAGCAATATGTCTCATAGCCCATCTTGTTTTGCAAAGATCCAACAGAACTTTTCTTCTGCCTAAATCATTTTCCGTATGCTTTTTTACAACCTCCGAAAGAAACCCATTCCGCTTTGGACTGTTTAGGAAAAAAAGACACACATCCTTAAGCTTATCAAGCATGTTTCTTATTTCCATAATTTTACTAGATTGCGCTATTACAAGATTTAAGCAATGAGAGCTGCAGTGCACATAAATAGCTTTAGGAGCATATTCCTTTATCTTAGCTTGTACTCCCACTCTTTCTGATGACATGTTAGCTGCACCATCATAGCTTTGTCCTACAACATTTTTTATATCAAGCCCTAACCTATCAAGAGTTTGTACAATGTTTCGAGCAATAAATTCGCCCGTTATGCGGTCAATTTGAAGAAATTCTAAAAATTCTTCTCTAACATTTTTATCGCTGTCAATAAAGCGAATACAAAATGATAAAATTTCTACATTATGCGAAGTTACTTCATCAGCGATAATTGAAAAAAATTTTGCAGCTTTAATTTCTTCAATTATATCTTTTTGGATGATGCGATGACCTATGATATCAATTAATTCATTTTGGATAGTTGGGGAAATGTATGTAGCATTCCTCATTACAGGAGATTTTAAATGCTCGTTTAAATCTTCGTCATATAAAGATAGCATTTTTAATACTGCCAAAAAATTTCCTGGATTTTCTCGGCCTTCTAAATTTTCACAATGACCTCGCAATGCTATGCCTTGCTTACCACAAAGTATAATCGCTTGTATAATGTGGCGCAGAATCTTTCGGTTTTTTTGTATATTAACGTTTTTTTGACGATCTAGATGTACATCAATACAATTTTCCGGATTCTTTCTGCACCTAAGAAAATTACTTGCATGTAACACAGCATTTGAATGGTAGGCATTTTGCTGGTGGCTGTTTGCTTTTTCCTTCATTTTGGACCACTTTGTGAATGGCGAAGTAACAAAACTTTTTTTCGTTTCACGATGTTCAGCAAATAAACAACAGGGTAAGCAAAATGCTCCATCTTCATATTTACTATATACCATCCACTGATATGTATTCATCCATTCATATTGAAAACTTCTTTTCTTACCATCTCGCATTTGTGTTTTCGGAAATAAAAATGATTTTTCTGGCCTAAAATGATTAACTAAGATGTTATATTTTTCATCTTCGGACATACCAGAATTTTTCTTTTTAAATAAAATATATCCTATATCATTATCTGTTATTTGAGAAAACTTTGGATTTTCAAAACTGCTGTTTGAAGATGAAGCATCACAATTAGTATTCTCAAGAGTTACTTCGTTAAAGAGACCTTCAAAGAAAAGAAAATATAAAAACATCATTTGATAAAAATAATAGAATAAAGCTAAGTGTTTAAAAGTTCTGGAAATTTTGATAGAGAAAATTTAATTTGATTGATTTTTAATCGCATATTTTTACTTTTTGAAAATTAAATATTTAAAAAGAAATATTATGAAAGATACTTTTAATATCTTTCAAAGCAAATACTCTTTATTACTTTTTGTCTGTATATTGTTAACGGGCTTCTTCCCTGTCCTCACCGCTCTTCAACAAGGAAGGTTTCTCCCAGGACTTGTTCTGCTCACAAACTCCAGTAGGGGAATTATTACCTTGAGTGAGGTTTTGCTTTTCACTTATTAGGGGTATCAAAAGATTGCATAATACAAGATAGTGCCATAACAATATGGAAGCTCTTTATTGATCCCAAACTAAAACACGCAATATTTAATCTTATGTCGTCTCTTTAAATAAAATGTCAATTATCTGACTTTTTATTTTTGGTAACTTAATAAAAAATTACCGACATTCTCATGATGAAATGCATCATTTTGAACGTCACAAAAGACAAAAGCATTCGATAGCAAACTTACACAGTCATACAAAACGTCCATAATTATCAAAATTAATTACTTTTAATAAAAAAAAAAAAAACTAAATGTTGATAAATGTATAAAGAAGGACATTTACTTTATTTTGGCAGCATCTGTATTTATATATATGGAAAAAGGGAATGACTGAATAAACAAAATTGACATTTTATCTATCTTACATATATCACTTAGGAAGATAAAAATAATTAGAAATTAATTATTCTGAATTTCTTAATGTAATGCAAGGCTGTAGTCAGAAAGATTTTCGTAGGAATTCAGACTTTAGTACATAATGTTGAGTGTTACACAAGTGGCATAAAACACAAATTCGACAAATCTTCATAATTTTGGAGGAAGGAGTAGGGGGGTTCAGCTCTTGGCTACGGCTTTGACAAAATGTTAATAACTTCAGGTATTATCTTAGGTATCAGACATCATTATCAGCAGTTTATTTCATGTACTATTTCTGCTTACGATATACACTTAATAAAGTTTACACAAAACAATTTTTCAAACTAAGGTTTATTTGTGCACTGATTTTATGCTTTTAGATTCCAGAATTTTTATTTTTTAGTTCGTTTGTTAAAAAATAAATAAAATAAATAATGCATATATATATATGTATATATATATATATATATATATTGCTTGATAATGACTCTCTTAAAAGAAGTTGACTTTGTTAAGCCAATTTTACAATTGGCTCTTGAAATATCAATTTCAATGTTAGAGTTGTATATCAATGGAAATAAAAAGATAATTAAAAAACATATAAATAAATAAACAATAATTAAAACACTATAATTTCATTATTCCTTTTTAAATATCCTAATTAATTTAATTTTTAATATACATCATCAACTGTTTATGGTATAGGGAACTTTGGTGTTTTATGTACAGCAAAGACCTGTGTTAACACATTTAAATAATAACTATTAAATTATTGAGAATCAAAAAAAATTTTTTATCAAAATTATTCTATTATTATTTATTTGTTTATTTTGGTTTATATGTGTGTGTGTGTGTCAAATGACAGTTCTAGACGTAAAGATTATTATTATTATTAAAAAGGCTCCTAAATTTTTAAAGAGTATTTTTAGCTAAATAATATTTCACAAAAATGTTTAAACAAAATTTAATATGCATGAAATTAGTACTTAAAACAATATATTAAAATTAATTGTTTCGCGTTAAAATCTCAAAAATGAATCTTTTTGTTAAAACTCAATTACTGCGTGTGATTTTATGTGTGTATATATATAGGGGAGACTGGGGCACAGTGGACCACCACTATTTAAATCTCTTAATATTTAATTCTTTTAGTTTATATTGAGACTCATAGATGACAGCATGGTACTACACATATATATGTATATATATATATCGTACTGATATGTTAATATGTTCAATATTGCGTGTAATAATTTAAGACATGCATAAGTACTAATAAGGCTAACGAACCATGAAAAATTAAAAGAAAAATGGCCTTTAAAGCTTTGAGCTTGAGCCCATTAATAAAACATTATCTATATTAATAAAATCAGAGTTTTGTCTGTAAATTTGTCGGAATCAAAAAATTTTGCGATATCTTCACGTTTTACACCCCATGAAAGCCGAAAATGACTTCAGAAAATTTTGCCTGTGTGTGTGTGTCTGTGTGTGTGTCATCATGTCCGAATGTCGCTTTTTTTTGTCCGGGCATCACTTGAAAACGGCTGGACGGAATTCAACGGCGCTTGGCAGGAATTTAGGTCTTCACCCAACTTAAAATTATATCTATCAACTTTTCAGAAATTCTCCCCCGTTTCCCCCCTAGGGGGTAAAAGACTAAAACACGTTTGTCCGGGCATCACTCGAGAACGGCTGGATGGAATTTAACGGCGCTTGGCAGAAACTTAGGTCTTCACCCAACTTGAAATTATATCTATAGAAATTTTCAAAATTATGATTAGTGTTTAAATTGTGGGTAAAAAACGCCTGCGCATGTGCCATAAATATTTTTTCACTAAAATGCTTTGAATGGAAAAATAAAATATAAAAATAATTTTTTAAGTTAAAGACTTTTGTATTCGCGTGATTCGCACTACAAATTATGAAAAGATTGAAATGAAGTGTTGCCATCTAAGTTTCATACTTTAGTTAATTTTAAAAAATCTAATTGTCGTATCGAAAAACTGTTTACACCCCAGGATTCAGAAAAATCACCTCTTTCATTTGGTACTGAATTTGTAATGATAGGTCTGATATTTCTAATTTATTTTTCCCTTTATCCGTTTTTCCGTTGCCACTTAAATTTCACACTTTAGTTATTTTTTAAAAATCTAATTGTCGCATCGAAAAACTGTTTGAACCCCTGGATTCAGCAAAATCGCCCCTTTCATTCGGTATCAATATTATAAATATAGGTCTGATATTTCTAATTTATTTTACCCTTTTTCCGTTTTCAACCCAGATTCGATATGGAACAGCTTTAGTATTGGATCCCTTTGGCAAAATTTGAAATTCGGCACTGAAGTAGCTCGGACGTTTCTCGCCAAGATCTTTGATTGCACAATTGAGATAGCCAATTCAGTTCATCGCAAAAATGGCTTAAAATATTTAAAGTCACCAAAGGGTTCCGATACTTAAGCTGTGCTTTTTGTATTTATTTATTTATAATACTGTCTATTAAAGACTTCTGTGGTCACGAAATTTGGTGCGTAAATTGTTTGTATGCATCCGGCACTTATTGTAACTGCATTTTACGAAATTTGAAATCCCCCCCCCCCCCTTCTCGGAGTCGGAGGGCAATAAACATGTGTAAAAACATGTTTTTCCGTTTGAATTCGCTTTGAATTACCTTAGAATGGCGAATTTTGGTGTGTGGATATTGATTAAGTGTACGCATTATGTACATTAGAGGGATTTTGCAAAACTTCGAACTCACCCGCTGAGGGTGGGGAAGTAAGAAGTGGGTAAGTTGTGCCGAAGACAGTGGGGACCCAGACTCCTAACATTGGGAGCGAGAAAACCTCTACCAATCACAGCGAGAACTTAGGTTATTAATAAAGATGTGGCATTTTGACAAATCATTTAAGTTTAACGTCCAGCGAAGCGGGCAAAGCCTGCTAGTAATCATTATAATGAGGCTACTACTCTTCGTACCCATACATCCTTAGAACGTCAATAACTGCGGAATACGGAACACATACACATCATGAGCTTTGTGGATATCAGTCATTAACATAGCTCTCTCTGTCTCTCTCTCTCTCTCTCTTTTTTTTTTTTTTTTTTAACATACAAACATAAAAGGTAACTGTGAAGTCGTTCCTTCACATATATGTGTTTTAATTATAACTTTAAATAAAGGCAATAAATAATTATTATATTTTCAATAAATTAAATAGCTAATAAAAATAGATAACTAAATTCTAAATTACTTTTATTTATTCGCTTTTGTCTATAATAAATATCTTAATTCTAATAATACTTTATCCCTTATGCTATTAATAAATCGCCTGAAAAAATAAAACATATTCCTTTTAAATGACATTCATAAGCTCTTCTAAATCATTTAATAAATAAAATATAAAATAATATTATTTCCAGTCATAAGCCGTTGGATACATAATTACATTTTCATTCTTTTAAATTGCGTATGTTTATTTATTCGAAGCTAAATTAAGCAATACATTTCCGTTCTGATATCATTAAAGGGTAATTTAGATTTTTTTTATCACAGGATGTGCAATAAATCCTAGTCTGAGTGTCTCCCTTAAATAACGGTCTTCTGGCGATAAAACTTGGCTTAAACTGCTGTAACGAACTTACTAAATTCAAAATATTTATATTAAATTATTCTACAAACAAAGGATTAGCTTTGGCTGGAAAGTTGGCACTGTTTTAATAATTTTGGCGTAATTCATCAGTCTGATCTTGATTCCAAGAGAGTCAACTTCAGAATTCGCTCTACAACTGTTGATTGAATAACATGTAACCTCGTAGCTCTCTCTCTCACCCCCTATCTTTTGCATTCTCGTAACTTATGGTCATGCTGAAATTCCACTATTAATGTACTGTTGATTTTTTATGAAAACTCTATAAAATAAAATAAATAGGTTTCACTGCGAACTATTAGTTCTTTTTGTTTCAACGGCCTTCTTTTTCAGCTATAAGGACCTGGACAATTAAATTGGAACTTTAACAGTAGAATCCCAGGATTTCTACCGGACAGTAACATTGTATGAAAATGATTTTAAATTAAACTATAGATTTATGTAAACTTTTTACGTATTTAATTTATAAATTAGGTAACTTTTTCACATTAATTAGGATTTTAGAGTTTTAAAATTCGGCAAAATAAACAAAATAAATAAATAAATAAAAATGAAACTGAGATTAGTGAGCATTTAAGCATAAAAAATGTAGTTTACATATCAAGTTGAAATTATCTAATGGTATTTTAATCTTTTATTACATGTTTTATGGCTGATGAAAGTCATGTTTTTATTCGAAACAGTTATCATATAAAATTCTTTGTTGTTTAACGAGTGTTTCTGTGATTTTATTGCTAATATACTGAAATATTTATTTACAATATTCAATTAAAGAATACTTGCATTTAATCGAATGTTTTTTAAAAATTATTATAAAAAAAAGAAAAAAAAACTGACCTGATTCTCCCCCTCCCCCCCCCTCTCCTCAGCCCGAAAAAAAGACAACTCTCCCCAATTTATATGTTGTTAATGGATATTAATGTATCCAAATTATTTTTGCGTCCTAGTAAAGGAACTGTAAGCTCCCAATAGCAAGTACTTATCTTTCTTTATGTGTTAAAAAATATAATATTATTAAAAAGGAATTTTAAATAAGTTGAATCCATAGACCGCAAAGTATAAAATATTACTTTGTATTCCGGTACATATATATACATAAAGTTATATACTACACCAATGTGAATCTGTCTTTATGAGAATAACCTACCCCATACTTATCAATATATATCTTAATCAAATGTAGAGTTTAAAAGTTACCATATTTCAAATAATTTAAATTTTTTATCTATAATAATGAAGATTTTTTCCTTGTATCTCTGTAAAACAACTGAAAGTCCTACACTCATCAAAATTTATATGAATTGCCGGACGGGGACTTACATCATACCTACCAATTTTCACCTCAATAAAGCATTTAGACGTTAATTAAAATAATTTGATTGCAAAAGCCATAATGAGAAACAGTTTTCCATTGTGTCCCGTCCCTGTGAAAACACTATACGTCCAATATTCTTAAAAACTTATGCAGTTTGTGCAACAGCGAGCTATAACATACCAACTTTTAATCGAATAAAGCATTTAGACGTTATTTGTTCACTCACACATATAATACACACACATACACGCATCCCCGTGAAATCGAAAATAAATAAATGAAGTAAAATAAATAAATAATTCAGGGATCTGAAAACGTAAAGATATACCAAACCTCAGTCAACTTTTTTCTTGATTACAATATTTTCCTTTCATAACGTATGTTCGAAAAGGGATAAATATATAAACGTAATGCTTTTCTGAAAATAATTCAGAATTCATAACGCGTAGAGCTAAATTATGAAAATCAAGATGATTTTTTCATCAATTTTATTTATGAGATTATAAAGTTAGACTATGTAGACCGTAAAATAAAAAATGCTATTGGGAAACAAAACGTTCATAATAGTATGATAATTTTTTAAGGAATACTTAACATTCTTTTTTTTTATTATACTTCTAGTTTTAAATAATAAAAAAAATGTCCAATGTCTGCATTCATTTAGTATTTTTACTTATTTTAGAAAGTTTAACTAAATAATATCATTTTCTTCTTCCTATCATTTTTATAATTTTTTTTTTTCTGTACATAGTACGTTTTTTTTTTTTTTTTTTTCTTTCGTTTCACCTTTTGTAATGACTATTTATAATAAAAATGTTAAGTATATGAGGATTTATTATTTTTAGGTAAAGGAAATGTGTTTTTTATTTTAAAATTTTATCAAAGACAATGAAACGAAAAACAAATAATTGATTAAAAATAAAATAGAAATAACAAATTGAAAAAAAAAAAATAAAGTTCAGTTAATATATTAAAAAAAGAAAAAAAAAAGAAAAGAAAAAGAAAGAAAGAAAAAGAACCAAGAAAAAGAAATCTATATAATAGATGTTCGCATATTTTTTTCTTACCTTTATCGATGTCTGTAACTTCAGGAATATCTTTTTGCACTTCATCTTCTTCCAGCACTCTTTTGTTATTATTCAAAAAGTTATCTATACGTTGACACTTTTGGGCGGATGCTTCTAAAGCACTTTTTCTTTTCTCTGGACGTCCCATTATCTTTAAACTCTAGTCCAAATTTCCCCCCCAAAAAAACTGAATTTTTTTAACCATCTCAAAAGAAAAATCAAACTAATCCGAATTAATTGTAACAGTGTTGCCTAATTTTAAATACATCATATTCTTTTATAATATCGTCTGCAATAGTCATTCGATTTATTTTCAGTATTTATGCGTTTCTATAAACATCGTCTGCCAAAATTTTGAAATAAGCAGACGATAGTAAAATTTTTTATAATACATATGTATTTAAGCTATATCCTCGGGATGCATTAAAAATATACAGTGCATACGTATGCATTAAAAAAAAATATATATAAATATACTCCACCCCTTTTCAGGATCAGCTTCTTATTGTCCCAGATTTTCTCCATAGAATTTAATAAGGAAATGTTTTTACATATTAACAATTTCGAATTTTCTTTGGCTCTCGATGTTACAGAAAAGTGCATGTCTCTGCGTGAGCGGGGGGGTGCCCGGGCACCCAGGGCACCCCCCCTGGCTACGCGCATGCGACTGCAGGCATGAGAATTATCCGCGGATCTGCGATTTTCCACTTTTTTGTTATTTTCGTTAATTCCGCGTTTTTTATTTTGTTAAGATCAAACTCGAATAACGATCTGTGTTCAAACGCTCCACGAAAAACTTTAGATTCTCAATCTTTTTCCATCCAAAATATAAATGTCAATATTCATTCTAAACGTGCTTTATCAAATTATGTAACATATAAAAGAACAGAATGATTTAATATTTCTCACTCATGTAATTTTTTTGTCCCCCCCCCCCTCTTTTCATCTCTAACCATCGCCGATCAAACATTCTGCGGGAAGCCTTTTATTTTTGAATATTTATCCATTCACAACAAAAATGTCAATATTAATTTTAAACTTACTTTATGATATTCTAGAACCCATAAAGAAGTAGAATTGCATTTAATATTTCTTACTCATTAACTACTTTTTACTCCACTTTCCCACCACTAGTCAATGTTATTAAAATGTTGATTGCTAGCTAATGTTTCTTTTTTTTTTTTTTAACACATGTTTTATTGTGTTGATGTGTTATTCTTTTATTTTAATTTGTCACTTTAAAATATTTTGCATAGTTTTTTCTTTTGAGCATTATTTTTCGTTGGAAATAAATTTTATGAACATATTTGTATAGTTTTCCCTGCGTGCTTTATTTTTCATTTGAAATTAATTTTATGAACACGCGTGTTTCCTCTTTTTTTAATTTTCTGCACTCTCATGCCTGCGACTGTACAAGGTAATTAGTAAGGACCATGCAAGGGTTCATTTCATCAAAATTCTTTTGATTTTTACTTTTTTCGATTTGTGCTATTTTTAAGCATAGTTTGCGGACACAAAATCATATTTTTTAATAGTTGGTGGTATTGGGTAATGGATGTAATCCTGTATTCAAAAATATTAATCTGGAAGTTTGAGATTATTATTATTATTATTTAACTTTAAATGTAGCACCTTTATGAGATTTTTCAAGCACAATTCAATTTTGGATATTTTAAGCAAATAAAGAAATATTGAGTTCTTTCAACTAAACCTCCAGTTATAAGATATGATGTGATTCATTTTATCTATTTGATTTCCTTAAATTTTAATCAAAATCTTGCTGTTTATTTATTTAGGCAGTTAACTGTATTTCCTGTTGCTTGCATAAAAAAAAAATAATAATAAATAAATAAATAAAATAAAAAAAAATTCCACATTAGAAATTAGTTTTAAAAAGTGACTTAAAAAATTTATAATTATGTTTTATATAAGATTTTTCTCTAAAATTTTCAACAATGCCAATTTTGTAATTAAAGCAATTTTTTTTTTTTTCTTTAAGTTTTGCGGGGGTTTTTTTAATTGAATATTTAACGAAGATTATGACAATGTCCTAACTTTCTAAGTCACTCTTAGAACCAGAGACCGTAAGGTGACCAAAGTCAGAATTGCTGCCCGAGTTTGAAAAACATTGGCGTATCATCATTTATCAAATTAATATTTTGAAAAATAGATACACATGCTCAGCAGCGTAGTAGTGCATTAATTTATCAATATATTCTTTTTTTGTTATGTTGCCAAATGCTTTATAATTATGTTCTTACAAACTTATTGAATGGACATTTAAAATTCTGATTAGCAACCATAGATCTCTTGTATTATAATAAATAACCTCTTTCTCGAGCAAGTTGCTCAAAACATATATCTGGTAACTTTCTAAATGATGACTTTAATCAGAAACTTTTATTTTTCACACTGTATATAGCATTACTATGACTAATAAAAGAAAATTTAAATATATCTTGCAAAAGATTTACTAAAAAAATTGTTTTTTTGGTTGGAAAATTTTCCGGAAAAACATAGAAAATTTTCTGCGGAAAATTTTGTGCATGAAAATTCCTAGAGATTGATGCAAAGCTGGTAGACGTGAGGTGCTAGGTTCAGTCCCATATTTTTGTAGTTTCCTCCAGAACTTTAGTAAATATGGACTATGACCCCCCTTAGAAAGACCCCCCCCCCCATGGAGGGTACTCCCCCTCATGTCCAAGACCCTAGAGCAGTCAATTGGCCTTAACTCTGACACCTAGAGATTGATGATTATTAGAGAAAAAAATATAATTACATACAAGTAATTTTACTATCATTAAAATTAATATGTATGTTTTTTAACCCTTAACTTGTTCAAAAATGTGAATATATATCTAGCAAATTTTTCTTTCTTCCAAAAAATTTTCTGTTAGACACATAATCTCATAATGATGTAAATTGGCATCTTTGCCCTGGAAAAAAGAATTTGATGAACATTAAAGTTGATTGAACTTACGAGAATTTTTTTTAAATGTAAATTATATCTGTATTAATTTTATGGCTTTTGAAAATAAGATAGCTAGCTATCAAAGGTACATCATGACGTAAATTGATATCTATCAACTTTTTCAGTTACATATCATTCAACAGGTAGAAATGTTGTCTTGTTTTTCAGCAATTTTTACTGTGGGGCATTAGCAAAATTTCACGAGAATGTATAGGTACACAATGTAGATTGTCTTTAACCAATCATTGTGAAATTAAAAAAAATAATTTATAATAATAGTAGCTAAATTTAACTAGGGTAAAATTTTTTGTATATGTAAGAGCATTGCTTTCCTTCCTCACTTCCCCTAGGAAGAATTACCTCCTTGAGTCAGTGGCGGCTCATGAACGGAAAATAGGTGAAGAGCTTAAAAATTACATTTAAATATTTTTTATGCATAATTTTTATTAAGCATAATTTTAACTAAAAAGTAACTAAAAATACTCATTTTATTTGAATATAAAGTCATACTCTATAAGTGAATACAGTATAAAATATTAGGGGAAGTACCTCTTCACCTATTTTCATTCCACGAGCCATAACTGCCTGGAGCGTGTAAATTTTTAATATGTGTATTTTTTAAAAGAACACGTCAGTACCTTTAAAACAAGTAACTGAACTTAATAACTGTGAGAAATTCTGACATAGTTTTAATTTTTTTTTATATATTTATGGAAAGAAGCATTTCCTAAGATGTTGTCTGTAAGATGCAAAATTGACTTTTTTGACATTATATGAATTTGTTTAAGAAAATATAGTGTTATGAAAAGATTTGTGAGGATCACAAAATACTAATTTTGTTTATATTTTTTTCCCTTTCAATTTGCCCGTTCTCTATTAACCATTCCCTGCTTCAATTCTTATATCTCATTCTCAGATAAATTGTCTCCCCCTAATCTCCAAAGTAAAGGCAGAGTACCATAGGTTTTCACCAATTAATTTATTTTTTCTTTTTTAAGTTGGCCAAGGCTTATTTCCAAGTTTTCCATCCCTTAACATGAAAACCAATGTTTAAAGTTGAGAAGAAATATTTAAGAAGTTAATATTTGTGGGAGTTAGAGTGCTGACAGACAGACAAAATGTTATAAACACTTTTTAACTTTGTTGGAAAGTATATAAAATAATAAAATCATTAAGTTTTTCATTTGAGTAGTTTTAGAATAAAAATTCAATGTTTCAAATTAAGTTTAAAAAAAAAAAAAAAAAATCTAAATATTTTTCTGTAAGCAGATAAGATATTTACATCTTTGATCATACTTTTTACAGATTTTTCTATCTCTAAGATTTCAAAATTAATTTTGTTTGAATTTTTAATTTATAGGGCAGGCTCATGAAGGTTCCAGTTATGCCAGTCAAAAGATGATGCAGATGGCTTGGCATCGACTGAAACACTCACAGTCTAGATTGAATGAGCTAGATAGATTAAAGAACCAACATCTTCAGCAAGATAATCGTCAACAGATCCATCTAAAGCAATCTCCACCTACTTAACTATATTTCTAACTCATTAATTATTGAAATTTTGCTACTGCAAATGACTTTTAGATTTCAGTTTCATATAATTATGTGTGGATAAAATTCATTGGAGATTTTTTTTTTTTTTTTTTTTTTTCTTTTTTTACTCTGCATTTTTCTAATAAAATTTTGTATTTCAGATTTCTCATTAGAGGGGAAAAAAACTCGTGAGAAATTTCTCAGCCTTACTCAGATATAAAGTGGGATTTCTGAATATAAAATGAAAATACAAATGTATTTCAGATAAAAATTATTTTCTGAATTTTTATAAATTACTAACAATGCCTATTTCTGCAGCTCATTAACAAAATTTTCATTTAATTGCTTAAATATATAATTATTTTTACCACTGAATTCTAATGTAGGCTGATTGATGCATTTTTATTGGCTAATTCTCAAAATAGTAATTATTTAACCAAAAAATATGTAAATGTCCTGCTTTCTGATGTTTTATTGCCAAAATATACCGTATCTCTATTGCTAATAACAGAAATACAGTTTTCTCATCTAAATTTTTCTAAAGCTTTTTTGAAATCTTCAGATCCTTGTAAAATGAGCTAGCATTTTTTTTCTTTTTTTTTTTTTTTTTTAAGGGGAAAACAAGGTTTTAAGTTTATTAATTTTTATGAAGGGCCATTTTCATAAAAAATATGCAACATTCTCACAGTTCTACCCTCTTATGGGAATCTTGTATTTGCTAATACATCATATGCACATTGTTTTTTATAATTTTTTTTTTTAAATATCGCTTTCTATTGTACATTACACACTTTTTTTTTTTTTTCATATATAAAAATATTTTAAAATTTGAATAGATTTTTTTGTGGAAAAAAATGCAAATATTTACTGCAGTTGTTATATTTTAAGTACATTATTGACAAAATCTTTAACTGCAGTGTACCTTAAAAAATTGGATATGGTTCTCATAACTGTATTATTTAATACAAAATTACTTTAATCTTAAATTATATATGTACACATAGTTCAGTGAAAAATATGTGTTATACAGGATAATTACAATTAAACTTCTATTATAAATAGTATTCTACAACTAAAACAGGTATTTGAATGATTTATGTTAGTTTCGGGGGATTTAAAAAAATAGTTCAAAAATCTCTACCAGGTGGTACTTTACATGAAAATATGAATTTAACAAATGGAATGGGAATGACCCACTTGAGGTAATTAATAAAATTAAATGTAAATTAAAAACCAAATATTGAACTTGTTAGAAAATTCAAGATTACAGGTACAGCATTGGGCAAGAATGGTAAAATGTTCAGTCTTTCTCGACAGTTTTGAGCTAATATTGCTGTGTTTACTGTGCAGGGTGTTTATAATGGAAGTGGTTTAATTATAACCATCCTTTACATACAATGATACTTTAAACCGTGTATTGTATGAAACTTGTAGTAACATTTCTATTTAGAAAAGAAAAAAAAAACTTTGTAATGAAAAATAAAATTTTTATTTTATTGTAAATGTAGTTACTTTCTTGGAAATATTCACCTTCATTATTTTCAAACAGAAATATATAAATTTCAATACCAAAACAATTACGAGTATAGAATGACATTCACAAAATTTTGTTGGGGGTTAGAAAAGTGGATAAATATTGTTATCTATTTTCATATATTTATCCTGCTAGTTTTCCCACGTTTTTTCGTTTGATTAAGATTTGGATTAAATATAGGCCAATCCTTGAGTTTGTTGAATAAGTTTTATTAATACAGTACGAAGCCGGAAATCCAGACAATTTTGGCCGTGTTAATCATCATCATCAACAGCTTTTTTTTTTTTTTTTTTTTTTAAGTATAAATATATCTAAAAAGAAAAACCATAAATGTATTTTATTTCTCATAAATCTTCAAAACCAGCATTTCCAAAGTCTGGATGAGGAGGGGAAAGAAAATTATAATATCAGTAACAATTCTTAAACATCTATCAAATTGAGAGCTAAATTCTAAGTCGTAATTTTCAGAGATTTTGTATACTGGGTTGTTTCATCCTTGAAAACAGAATTTGTTAATTCTTTAATATAAAACGTTCAAAAGTAAAAATACAAATATATAGATGTGGAACTCAAAAATGAGGCTGATTTAGTGTAACACTATTTATTTTACATTTAAAAGTTACACACAAACAAACAAAAGGAACTATATACAGGGGAAAATTAAATGGATTTGATTAAATAGTAAGAAAAAAGAGTTCCACATCTTACATGATGTGTTTTTGTGGTCGTTAGCCATTGCGGCAAAAGTCGATGCATTCACATTCACTTCCCTTCTCTGGAATGGTTTTTGGTTTCTCGGCAACCGGGTAACTAGAGGGCGCTTTGCTCGTAACATAGGCACGCTACAAATACATTTTGTTTAACTGTGGCATTATATAAAATATGACAGTGTTGCGACAATCAGTTGAAATCATGGAAAAATCAGGGTACTTTATCAATCTGAAAAAACAGGGAATTTTGTAAAAACACCCCAAAATCATGGAAATTTCCATTTTTGCCCAGCAAGCAGGACAAAGATCACCAAACAGGTGTTATCTTAGCCATGATTGCACAGGATTGGCTGCTTTCTAGTATAGTTTAATCTCACCAAGTTAACATTAAAAAAAATAATTAAATATTTTTAGTGCAACACCTTGAAAAATAATTTTATTGCTTGATGTTAATATGTTGTGCAATTAAAATGAGTCATTTTTATAATTTTGTTAATTTCAACAAAATTTCGAATTTTTCATTTTATTTTCCTTTTTGTAAGTGAACCAAGGCAAAAATAAAATTGAGATATTTTTGCCCATCAGTATAGTTCTTTCAATTGCAGTGGTTTAGCGAGCAAGTTACACAATACACACAAAATTGTGGAACGTACATAATAAATAACGGAAATCATGGAATTTTGTCGAAATTAATCATGAAAATCATGGAAAAATCAGGGAACTTTTTTTCTTAATTTTTTAAGCCACCCTGTATGAAGCAACTAACACTTTGAAAGTTGTTATGGATATGCAAGATTCACCTCAGTAAACTAATCCATTCAACAAAATACTAAACCTTCTTACCATGCCAATGGAATAATATCAAGTATAATTGTTAAAGAAAGTAGTGATATTTCAATTTTATAAAAATAATTTTCATATAAATAGAAAAAGAAAAATCTATATAAAAACAGGGCAAGGTATAAAGATTTGAAAATCTTAGACTACTATTTTCACAAAATTTTAGGGTATCAGATAGAGAATCAAAAGACAAATTTTATTGGCATTTGCATGAGTTTTACCTACCGTAAAATTCTGATAGTAATCCCCCACCCAATTACAAACCCCCGCTCTGCAATTTGACATACTTCACATTTTCAGAAAATTGTGTTTATAACCCCAGGGTACCCAGCGACGACTAAAAAGCAACTATTTGCTACTAAAATCAACCCCAGGCTACTATGGCAACTATTTTTGTGTAAAAGTATTTACAAACCCGTCAATAAAATTAAATTATCTTCTCTTAAGGATCCCATTCCCACCGAAAACCGTTCTGGAATTTATTTAATTCCGTGTTCGTCCTGCAACTTAGGTTATATTGGTCAAACTAGGAGGCGTTTGAAATACAGAATGAATGAGCACCGTCGGAATGTTCGTAATGAAGAGATT
This sequence comes from Salticus scenicus, assembly GCA_963930645.1. Taxonomy (NCBI): domain Eukaryota; kingdom Metazoa; phylum Arthropoda; class Arachnida; order Araneae; family Salticidae; genus Salticus; species Salticus scenicus. The sequence continues at coordinate 59,179,276 of OZ005649.1, read as the reverse complement.
ACCAAATCTTCTATTGCTTCCCACTGCTGGTCTCAAGGTCATCGTTTTGATTTTTCCAAAACTAACATAATTTCATCTCCTGTCTGTTCCTCCCATTTGGATATTCATGAAGCAGTTTACATATTTAAAAATTCGAAAAATCTTGTTAATGATATTTCTTCCACTCCTTTCTTCTCTGATGCTTGGAAATTACTAACGTAACTTAGATTTTAGTTTAATTTTTGTTATCCTTAGATTGTTATATATTTAATCTCACTCATTTATTTATTTTCTTGTTTTTTGTACAATTCTACTCACACCAGTAGCTATATTTAGTTTCTACTTTATAAACTTTTTCTTTTCATTTTAAACGATTTTGTGCGTTGCCGCTTTGACTGCAGCACTCGTGCTTACTTTGTTCGCCTGATGAAGGGTCGTGTGTTTTTTCGACCCGAAACAATTGTTGCGAGTTTATTGCATTTTATGGTGTTTATTCAAAGTTTGTATGTAATAATTTTTACAACGCCAGTTTTGTGGTGCTTCTTTATTAAATACTTTTTTATTATTTATTTTTATCTCCGTAGGTCTTATATGTTTATTTAAAAATTTTAATTTGCATGTAAACTTATCCAAGTGCTAAATTTTCTCATTTTTAAAAAGTAAAATAACTCCATAACCAAAAATACCGCTTTGTTTACATTCTTCTATCAGCAAGCGGACGTTGATTTCACAGTCTTTCTTATTTAACTCTGTATTTGCGATCTCAACTCATTTTTTAATTATTAAATATTGTGGAACTTTTGACTATACCCCCTCCCCCTTCTTAACTTGTTAGACTTTGAGACCCCTCCCTCAATTTTAACAAATTTTCCATTAAAAAAAAAGTGGTTACTATCAGAATTTTACAGTATTTCTTTCAAACAATATAGACCAAATGAAAATATTCTTTTTTTTTTTTTTTTTTCCCTTTGGCATAAATAAATAAATAGTAAAAATAAAATTAAGAGAAAAGATGAAAAATTAATTTAAAAAAATTAATTACTAACCATTGCTATGGAGTGCAACTTTATATTTTAAAGAATTTTCTCTCTCTCTCTCTGTATATTTAAATTTAGATGAGAAGATAATTTTACACTATCGTGAATACCTTGAATAAAGCAGGAAGTCCTGAAACATATAATTTAAAAGAAAAAAAAATGAGCCGGTCATACGAAATTAAATTGTGCATTAGGACATAATTTTAATATTTCGATATTCCATCCAAAACAAATAGTAGCAGATGAGATTATTCTGAATCTGCATTTTTTTTTTTTTTTTTTTTTTTTTAATTGTAAAATTGCATGTCAAAAAAAAAGAAAAGAATCCCAGAAAGAAAGAATATACAACCTTTCTCTGTATTTATGACCAATAAGATATAACAGATATTCAATTGTTTCTTCACTTGTTTTATTGTTAATTCATAAAATTGAGAGCATTACATGAACATGGCTGTTCAATATCTTTGAAAAGAACAGCCTTAAAATAAGATGCAATTCTAAAGTTTAATACATATCTTTCTTATCAGATAAATGAATATGTTTTGCAATATCAGTTTTCATATATGTGATAAGTCAATGAAGAAAATTAATAAATGCTCTTTACTGCTACTAAAACTTAATAAGTAAAATGTTTTTAATAAAATATTTGAAAATTAAATAAACATAAATCCATTACTACTCTTTAGAACTAACTTTAATACATAGCTGCCATTTTTGCAGGTTTAAAAATAGGAAGATTTCTACTTGAAAATAGGAAGAAAAAGGAAGATTTCTACTCTATAATAGGGAAATTTAAAAATTACTATATTTTTAAACAGTTTTCAGATAAAATTGATTTTTAATACAAAATATCTAATAAGCAAGTTTAAACTTTAATAAAATAATAATAATAAAGTCCTTAAAATTTTTTAGGTAGGTTTGTAACATGAGAGAAAAAAAAAAACACGGTAATGTATTGAAAATCCACATTGTACATTTCCTATCTTACATTTTCAGCTACTCGTATTATGTATCTTGCATAAGATACTTATATTGGTGATATAGTATGTATTTTAAACTTATTGAGAAAAAACAAATAGATTCAAGAAGTTCAGTATTAAAGTCTAAAAATAAGATCATGTGTAAAAAATATTAAGCATTTCTATCACTTTATTGGTTCTAGAATCTAATAAAACAATTTTATTCTAAACATTGATCCTGTTGTTGCAGATTGAGAAAGCTTGAGCATCGGAGAACGTTTAATGGTTCATTGCTAACTAGAACTGGAAGATTAACTTAAAAATCTGAAACCGAAACCTTCTGCCAAAAACAAAAAAGTTGGCAGCTATGTTGATATATCTGCAGCAGCGAAAATAAAGAATGTTTGATTGATTTTTCATACAACCAGAAAACATCCTGTTTTTAACTCTTTGTAAGTAAATATAAACTACAAAATTTGTAAAAATTGTTTCAAATCAAAATAACAGCTTAATAATCAAAATACTTAATTTCTATTGAAAATTGCTAATCTAATTTCAAAACTGAGTATTAGACAAATAGCTGATCATACACATGTAAAAAGAAAAAATTAGCATTTTTTAATTTTTGAGAAATTTTTCATTTGAAACATTGAAGTTAATTTTATTAAATTCAAATAATTTTTAATTTCATAAATAAAAAACTTGAGAGTTCTTGTAGTTTATAGTGTTTACTAGCAAAAAGTTGATTCAAGTCAAAATAATAGCTCAACCCTTCATTAAATGAAAAAATTAGACATAAGTGCATTATCAAACCACTAAAGCATACTCACACCTACTAAGAATTTTCAAGTGACTTTGAAGTATTTTTGTTAAATTTTGAAATAGTGCTGCCATCTACCAAACACAGAAGGAACTAAAAATTAAAAATAGATTAAAACAAGAAGAAAATGTTAAATGATATCAAATGTTTGTTTTTGCTGTGAAACTGATAAATTCAAACAAGTAAAAACTACTTTTTAAGAATGCTGCATAAAAAAAAGTTAAATAATGTCAAATTTCACTGCAAACCCAGGGAATGTTAAAGGGTTAAACACAGGTTTGAGTTTTATTTTAACTCAAAAATAAAACTCTGATAATTAGAGCTTCAAAAAAAAAAACCTTTGAATGTCAAATGATACTCATGTTTTCTAGACCAGTAGCCCTCAATCTTGCTGTATCGTTGTATCAGCGAATCAATAAAAATATACAATTTATTTACATATCACCTGGATGACAAATGAACAGTCAATAAAAACAAAAGATAACTTTTAAGAAATATGAAAATACATATGGATTAACTTTTGGTTGCCAATAATCTGATGTGTAACTACATTACCATTCATGATAATTCAGCGAATGGGCTGTGGGGAGGCTAAAGTTAAAGTGGCTATTTTGATAAGAAGCTAAATTATTTTCAGTAATGAATCCAGCTACAAATTTAATCCTGATGATAGGTGAAAACATATCCGCATAAAAATTTAAAGGGTTTATGTTCTTGCTAGACATTTTCAACCAAGGTACCTGGTCATCTTCAGAGCAGTTCATCTGACGATTGGTTTTCTTTTTTTTTTTCCTGTAGGTGTTAACAGATAGTTCCATCTTATGTCCATATAAGCAATTAGTTTCACATCATTACATGTCTGCTCAACAGCCAAATTTTCAAACATTTCGCAATTCATTGCTGTGTGGTTTTCATAGTTAGCGAGTCTTTTAATAATTTCAAAGTCTATCTTTAAAAAAAAAATTTTTTTAAACTTTAAAATACCTTTGACAATACTTTTACTTGAGCAGCTTTGTCTTTACTTGAGCAGCTATCTTTTATTTCTCTGTTTCTATTGAATTTAGTTAGCTCAGTGGTAATTTTATATTGCTAGAATGTTTTTTGGTTCTTTTGTTAATTTTGCACTTGGTCATTCTTTAAAATTTTGATGATAAATATGAGTATACATCTAATGATCTGGAACCAATCACAAATCTGGAAGTGAGATGTCACTATTCTTAACCTGGGAGGACAGGTGTCTTGAAACGTAACATGAGAACGGGCATGGGTTGTCAGCACACCCCAAACATATTAAATAACATAAATGCAAAAAAAAATTTTAGCATTCAATCTGTTAAGGAAATTCATGATAATTACACTCTTTCTCGTGAAAATAAATAACTGAAATGTTCAATTATCGTAAACTTTAAAAATTAATAAAAAATAAATTAAAAGCACTCCTTTTACCTCCTTGTTCGAAAAACTTAATTTTTCCCATGTGGTGCACTTAATTATTTTCTTTACAATATTTATTATTATAAAAGTGATACAATACTGTGGATAAGAATACTGAGACATTAATTTTCATAATAATCAGAGTGTACATGGATGAGAAACTTTAGATTTTTTGCAGTTTTTACATATAGCTTCAATATCTGAGTGTTATATAAAAATGAAAAAGTCTGAATTTGCCATTTTCATACGCTCCGCATGGAGGATGACCTTGGAGGCAGGTACTGAAGAACACGACCACTTCTGTTAAAAGGGGGAGACAAAAGATGAATATTTCAGGGCATGGGGTGTCAAAACACCCCTTGCCCATCCTGCCAGGTTAATATCTAGAGTAAAAAAGAAATAATGATCATCAGATGAACTGCTTTGAAGATGACCAGGTACCCAGTTGAAAGCGTCAAGCAAAATTTTAAGGTGTTTTTATTTAAATTAAAGTTATTTAAAATTTAAAACTTAATATCTGTAGACGTCTAATATAGCAGTGGGATAATCACTTAGAGTTGGGTTTTTTTCCTATTTATTCTGTAACATTGCTAATACCTGCCTTTTCTTCACAGCACTTTTTTTGTAAACTAATTTTCTACAGTACAGTGGATGATCAATTTTTTTTTTTTTTTTTTTTAATTTTGACATTGTTTTCTATTTTCTAAAAAAAAATACTAAACGAAATAGCTTTGAACTTCAGACATGTAAAAAATATGAAACACACACTTTACAGTTTGATGTAGCATTGAGTGCAATTAGGGGACCAACCACAAATTGAAGAACATCACAAATACTTTGGATTACCTGGTATCATAAAAATCTACAAATAACTTGTAACTTTAGGATATAATTTCACTTACTATTAACAATATTTGTATACATTTTTGTGGGAGAATTGCATGATTACTCTTTTTTTTTTTTTTTTTTTCCCTAAAATAATAAATTTTTTCGGCAATTTTTTTGCTTGTAACAAGAATGGATTTCAACAATTTTTTTTAAGAAAAATTGACAAAATACTAGAGAAACATCATTCTGAAACATAAAATGCACATAGTTAATTTTTGCTCAGATATGAGTATTCATAGTAAACATTTTTTTTTACTGTGCATGCACGAATTTTTTTTTATTGCATTGGTTGAAAACCAGATATGCTATTGGGCTGCTTATGTTAAAAGCTCACTGACATGTTTACAATATTTCCCTTACATATGTATGTTCGGAAAGTAAAAATGGTAAACTTTGACATTTGGTCTCAAAAGAAATTAGAAAAAAAAAAATCTGGTGTGAAACAACCACACCAACTTCCATTACCCACAATTACACATATTATAATATGCATTTTTTTTTTTGAGATAATATGATCAGAAGACAATATTGACCTAACGAATTATGGAAACCTAAAATTTTTCTGGTATGAGAAACTTAATACACAAGTAAAGACATATAAAACAAAGTTTACATGGCAAGTTAAAAAATAGAAAAAAATGGTTGAGTTATATTTACTTTAAAAATATATACCTAAATAATATCCTTTTACAAAATATGCACTTACGGCTTATTTAAAACAAATATATTTCGGACAACCACCGTGTCCATCATCAGTGCATTGCAGTGATACTCCCTCTGTTTTGGTTTGTTTCCTCCTCTTGATCTTCAATTCTCTTCACTTCGAATGGTCTTTTTCTTTTAATTAGTTGTTGCCATACAGATGGTATTATGCTGTGCTCACGATCATTAATAGATAAATTGTTAGTAACTATTTCAATGGCTTCTCTTTTGAGAGCATAATGGTGGTTATTACAGGGGGCTATTTTTCGGGTATTAACAGTATTAAAATTAATTGGGTTAGTTTTAAGGGTGGTAGATAGAGCAGTAGAAGATCTATTGAATTTTATGTCAGAGAAGTGTTCTTTTTCGCGATCATTAATATAACGTTTTGTCATGCCAATGTAACAACCCCTTTTATTATTTTCATGTTTAAAATCAATTTTATAAATACCTGAAGTGTTTTTTGGGTCAATTTGATCTATTTCGTTACGGAGACGTTGAAATATGTTTTTATTGGGTTTAATAGGTATGTTTATATTAAGTTTTTTAGCTTCATTCTTTATCTTTAGCGCTGCACAGTTACAAAAAGGTATAGAGGTAGTAAAAAGTGGCTTGGATTTTTGTGCATTGTTAATGGAATTTCAAGTTTTTAAACGTTTTTTATAAATTTTATTGACAAGATTTTTACTATAGTTGGCTTTTTTCACGATTTCTTTAATGAATTTGATTTCGTCTTTTAATAAGGTTTTGTTAGAGCAAATGAGGATGGCACAGTTTATATAAGAGCGGAGCACGGCATGTTTATATGAAAGGGGGGGTTTTGCATTTCATATTGATAATTTCACTATTTGCAGTAGGTTTCCTATAAACTGTAGTATCGAAAGAATTATTTAGATTTTTCATAACGCGAACATCAAGGAAATTTAAAGTGTTATTAGTCTCGGTTTCAATCGTGAATTTTATTTTATTGTCAAGGTTATTAAGGTTTTCGATTTCGAGAAGGTTTGTAGGGTTAATATTAACGAGTATAACAGTGAAAATGTTGTTGATATAACGGTTCCACAATTTGCATTTATTTATAATTTCTATAGCTTTAAGTTCTAAAAGACGCATTTTTAGTTCGGCGATTACCCCCGATATGGGAGAGCCCGTTGGGACGCCCTGAGTCTGTTTATAAATATTTTGATTGAAGGAGAAATACGAATCATTAAGTAGAAAATTGTTGGCACGGATAAGTGTTTCGCTGATTTTATTGTTTTCATAAATTTCAGTAATTTTTTGGTTAATAAGTTTGGTGATTTCAGGAATGTCGATGGAAGGGTGACTTAATGATCGTGAGCACAGCATAATACCATCTGTATGGCAACAACTAATTAAAAGAAAAAGACCATTCGAAGTGAAGAGAATTGAAGATCAAGAGGAGGAAACAAACCAAAACAGAGGGAGTATCACTGCAATGCACTGATGATGGACACGATGGTTGTCCGAAATATATTTGTTTTAAATAAGCCAAAAGTGCATATTTTGTAAAATGATATTATTTAGGTATATATTTTTTAAAGTAAATGTAATTTAATCCTTTTTTGAAAATAAGTTAATATGGTTGAGTTATTTTTTGAAATACCAATTTCCGAGATCTAAATTTAACCTACCTGGCTGTTAATTTTCCTATAATAACCATGTAATACATGGGAATGAATATCTAAAATTGATTTATGTAACAATTTTCAAGAAAATTGTTAGAGCTGTTTTTGAGGTATAGGCTTTCACCAAAACTTGACAAACTCAATTGTTGACCAGAAAACAACAATTAGATATGAAAGAATATCTAAAAAAGAGTTATGTCGAGTTTGTAAAAAATCCTTACAGCTGTTTTTAATGGAACGCACTTGAAAGGCCTGAAACTGAGCTATTTATACAGGACGCCTATCAATTTTCTTAACTAACAACTATACCATTCGAAAGGACATCTATTAGAGTGGTTTATATAGCAACTTTGAAGAAAATCATTAGAGCCGTTTTTGAGATACAGACTTACAGTCCCACTTCCGGTTTTCCAATTTTCACCAAAATTTGAAAACTTCATCTGTACACCAAACCTGTGTCAATTCTGAAGTTTTGTCATTTTACCTTTATTAGTTTCGGAGATATGATAGTCAAAAGATTCCGCACATACATACACACACACAGACCAATTGTCAAAAACCACTTTTTTGGACTCAGGGGACCTTAAAATGTGTAAATCTTATGAAAACACGATATGAAATTGGACTGAATATAATACTTACATTACCTACGGTAGTAGGGTAATAGAAGTAAAAAAAAAGGTAATTCATATATATTTATTAAAAGGTAACTTTTTAATTAATATTCTTTATTTTTCAGTTCTTTTATAATTAATTAATATGAATTTATTAACAGAAAAAATAAACAAATTAAAAACAAATTATTTACCTTTATTTAAATCTTTGCCATTGTCCATCTTATATATTAAAAAAATTTATGAAAACTAAAGTCAGTCAGTCCGTCTGGCCGTTCTATCCGGCCGATTTCCTTCATTTTTATTTTAAATGAAAGGTATTTAGACACAGATATGTCATCAATCATTGAAATTTACTCAACTCCTACCTTACTCACGTTATACTCAAACGCGATTCTTCCCTGTACATTTCTTATGGGACACATTCACTCAAGCAATTCGAATTCTCATAGCTCCTCTTCTAATGAATGGATCTTGATCGTTTCACTCTCAGAACACTCAGTGGATCAAGCTCTTTCTTTTGAGCTATTAACTGCTTAAATTCGTTGAGTTTGAGGAAAGTTATGCGTGCACAATCAACTTTACATTCAATTTTTTCAAGAATTTTTCAAGATTTTCCTTCACTCAAACCTCTATAACTAGAGTTCTAATTAACGTAGGCTGTTGACACAAGTCTAAGAACACTCAGTGGATCAAGCTCTTTCTTTTGAGCTATTAACTGCTTAAATTCGTTGAGTTTGAGGAAAATTATGCATGCACAATCAACTTTACATTCAATTTTTTTAAGAATTTTTCAAGATTTTCCTTCACTCAAACCTCTATAACTAGAGTTCTAATTATCGTAGGCTGTTGACATAAGTCTAAGAACACTCAGTGGATCAAGCTCTTTCTTTTGAGCTATTAACTGCTTAAATTCGTTGAGTTTGAGGAAAGTTATGCGTGCACAATCAACTTTACATTCGATTTTTTCAAGATTTTCCTTCACTCAAACCTCTATAATTAGAGTTCTAATTAACGTAGGCTGTTGACACAAGTCTAAGAACACTCAGTGGATCAAGCTCTTTCTTTTGAGCTATTAACTGCTTAAATTCGTTGAGTTTGAGGAAAATTATGCATGCACAATCAACTTTACATTCAATTTTTTTAAGAATTTTTCAAGATTTTCCTTCACTCAAACCTCTATAACTAGAGTTCTAATTAACGTAGGCTGTTGACACAAGTCTAAGAACACTCAGTGGATCAAGCTCTTTCTTTTGAGCTATTAACTGCTTAAATTCGTTGAGTTTGAGGAAAGTTATGCATGCACAATCAACTTTACATTCAATTTTTTCAAGATTTTTTCAAGATTTTCCTTCACTCAAACCTCTATAACTAGAGTTCTAATTAACGTAGGCTGTTGACACAAGTCTAAGAACACTCAGTGGATCAAGCTCTTTCTTTTGAGCTATTAACTGCTTAAATTCGTTGAGTTTGAGGAAAATTATGCATGCACAATCAACTTTACATTCAATTTTTTTAAGAATTTTTCAAGATTTTCCTTCACTCAAACCTCTATAACTAGAGTTCTAATTAACGTAGGCTGTTGACACAAGTCTAAGAACACTCAGTGGATCAAGCTCTTTCTTTTGAGCTATTAACTGCTTAAATTCGTTGAGTTTGAGGAAAGTTATGCGTGCACAATCAACTTTACATTCAATTTTTTCAAGATTTTCCTGCGTTTGGTGTAAATCAATTATTTGAAAAAAAAATTAATATGAAGAAAATTTAATTTTTAATTAAACGAGTTTTATAGTCTATCCTAATGCTGCGGAGCAGCACGGGTCCTCTAGTTAAATTTGAAAAATAAAAGCATGACAGTGATAAAAAGCAAAAAATTCAATATAATTTTATTTTTACTTTCTGAACATATGTAAGGAAAGTAACGTAATGATGTCAAAAATCCAAATTTGAGATTTTGATGTTTCTATATATTTTGAGGTCCCCTGAGTTTGATTTTGCTATTTTTATGCAGATGTATGTATGTATGTGCGTAAGTATGTGAGTGAACAAAATAGCGTCTAAATACTTTGTTTAAATGAGCTGAAAGTTGGTACATATGTTTAGGTCACCGTAGCATGAATCCTATTGATTTTGGTGAATCTAGCACAGGGACACAACAAATTTTTTTTTTATTGTTATGGCCTATGGGTGAAATTATTTAAAGTGCAATGACATCTAAATGCCTTATTCGATTGAGCCGAAAATTTATACACATGCTACAGGTCATCGTTGCACAACCAGCATAGATTTTAGTGAATCTAGCACTTATAGTTCTTTCACAGGGACATAACAAAAAATTCTTTATCATTATGCCCTATGGGTCTCAAATTTTATGTTGATTTCTTTAGAAATTGGCCTATTGCAATCACTTTGTTTATTACATATACTATAATGAAAAAAATTTCCTCACAATAATTCCCGAAGTAAGGATTGAAACTGAACCAAATTTGGAGGGTGAACATATCTCACTAATTATCTTGATGAGTTCGTTAACTAAGTTGCGCCGTATTTCCAAATGCTACTTGAAAATTTCAAATCCACATTCTAAAAAGTGTATTTAAGACAAGATTTGCTTAAATTTCGATGTATATATAGACCATATAAAAGTCTCCACGAAGTGTATTAATGAATTTGATCCACCATTTTGTTTCAAAATGGCATACTGTAAATTAGGCAGGCCACTTGAATTCAAGCTGCTACTTAAAAATTTGTTATCGCGATAACTTTTGAAATACTGAATTAATTCACACTAAAGTTGAACAGTGGATTTATCTATCAAATAACTTAAATGAGTTCACTGGACAACTTGCACTGCCATTTTGATTCTAAGTTGCAACCACTTAATAACAGACTCTCACTTGAAAATTTGTCATCGCGATAACTTTTGAAATACTGAACTAATTCAAACCAGATTTAGGCAGTGGATTTATTTTACAAATATCTTGAATGAGTTTGCTGGGCACCTTGCTTTGTCATTTTGTTTCCAAGTTGTGGCCATATGAAATCTGGCTGCACTTGAAAGTGTTCTATCACGATAACTTTTGAAATACTAAACCGATTCAAATCAAAGTTGGACAGTGAACTTATGGTACGAATATCTTGGATAAATTCGCTGGGCAAATTATCCCATCATTTTGTTTCCATTCGAAAATTTGTCATTACGATAACTTTTGTAATACTGAATTAATTCAAATCAAATTTGCACAATGGACTTATCATTCAAATATCTTAAATAAATTTGCTGGATATCTCACCACTCCGCTCTTTTGTTTCCCAGTAGTGGCCACATGAAAGTTTCTTATGATAACTTTTGAATTACTGAATTAATTTGAAACTAAGTTAGACAGAGAATCATTCAACTATCTTGGATGATTTCATGGGGCAAGTTGCTCTGCCATTTTGTTTCCATGTTGTGGCCACTTAAAAATTTATCATCACAAAAACTTTTGAAATACTTAACTAATTCGAACCAAAGTTAAACGGTAAATTTATCATACAAAAAAATTTGCTGGGCAACTTGCTCCGTCATTTTGTTTCCAAGTGGCAGCCACTTGAAAATTTATCATCACAATAACTTTGAAATACTTAATCAGTTGAACAAAAGTTGAACAGTAGATTTATCATTAAAATAACTTAAATGATTTAACTGGGCAAGTTGCTCTGCAATTTTATTTTCAAGTTACGGCCGTTTTAATGCTGCCACTTGAAGATTTGTTGTCACAATTACCTTCTAAATACTGAAGTTTTTCGAATCAAAGTTGAACAGTGGACTTATCTTACAAATATCTTGGATTAGTTAAGTGAGCAACTTGCTCTGCCATTTTATTTCCAAGAAATGGTCACTTCAAAATTTGTCAACACGATATTTTTTCAAATACAGTATAGGATCCGTTATCCGGAAACCCGTTATCCAGAATGTTCCGAAAACCAGAATGCAAAATGCAAACTACCAAAATTTTTAATTATCGTAAAATTTAAGAATTAAAGTTATACAATAGCAGCGGTCAGAGTTATAGTTTTACAACCTACTTTCTTTAATGCTACAGTGTTATTCTGAGGAAATACAGTGAGCACAAAATTGTCTAAATAATTACTGAAAATTTTGCAAACTTAGGTTAGAAAATGAATTTTTATTGTATTTTTTAATAGATAAACATTAATAACACATACTTCTTAAAGTGCCCAATAGCAGATGAATTTTATCCTTGAACTCAGGTCGCATGCATGAAGAAGTCCCAATTGTTAAAAAAATTTTAAATAGTTTTTATTAATTTCCAATATTTTTAGAATTCATTTCATGAAATATTTAGCATTATGTGTTAAAAATATTTGAAACATTTATGAACTATTAGTATCAGAGCAGAGACTCATTATAAGCAAAAAAATATCATAGAAATTTTTGCAAAATCCAAATGAAAGGATTTTACTCTCAGATCCAAAATTAAATTTTATATATGTTTATTTATTTTTCATTTATATTATTCATTTATATATACTATTATTATTTATAGTTTGAAATTCTAATTAAGAATTTTTTTTATTTTGTGGAAATAATTTATTAAATGAACAAATATATAGCTAAAGAGTTTACATATATATTATTCATGTTTATTACTGCTATTTATGAAATTATTTTGTACCATTTTTATACATATAATAAAGTGTTCCGAATTACGGAAAAAACCCTTATCCAGAATATCCCAGGTCCCAAGCTTTCTGGATAATGGATCCTATACTGTACTGAATTAATTTGAATTTAATTTGTAGAGTAGACTCATCTTACAAATGCATTTGATATGTTCGTTTATTATCTTGGTCCACCATCTTTTTTCAAGTGCCAGACACTTGAAAATTTCGAATTCACATAAAAAGGTATGAACTGATTTGCATAAAACACCATAACACTTGTCAATATTTCCACAAAGTCCATTAAACCTTTAACGTTCACTACTTAATTTATTTAAAAAATTACTAAAGTAATTTTTAAAATGGCTTTTAGACACATAGCTGAGCATAAATATTTAAAAAATAAGCATTGTTCCATTTCGAGAAATTTTTGGTTTGAAACATCTACAAGTTAACCTTATTATAATTCAAATAATATTTAATTTAATAAATAAAACACTTTGAAAGTAAACATTATCAACTGCAAAACTCATAAAAGTTGTTTCAGGTGAAAATAATAGTCCAGCTCTTCATTAAATGATAAAAACTAGACATGAGTGCATCATCACACCAGCAATTTGCACTTGTGCACACTAAGAAACTTCAAGTGACTTATGCATTTGGCTTCCATTAAAGCATTATTTGTTAAATTTTGGAATAGTGCTGCTATCTACCGAACAGAAAAGGAACAAAAGTTTTAAAACCTGATTAAAACAAGGGAGAAATGTTAAAAATACTGCTGCATAAAAATTGTTAAATTATGTCAAATATTTGGTTTTGCTGCGAAACCAATGAACGTTAAAGGGTTAATAAACTGTAGCCTTCATTTTGAAACAAAATGATGGCTACTTGATAAGAAAAAAGAAATCAACCTACCCTTCCGAATGAGCCAGAGGAATTTGTTTTAAATTGCAGTAGCATCTAAAAACCTTATCAGATTCAGCTAAAAGGTAATATATATGTTAAAGATCACCGTCACACGAACTGCATGAATTTTGGAGAATTTAGCACTTACAGTATTTTTACAGGGACACAAATAAAAATTCTTTATCATTGTGGTTTATGGGTAAGGTGACCCAGACGTCCTTATTTTCTGAGGACTGTCCTCATTTTTAGATGCCATTCTCAGTTTTGAAAATTTCTAACGAGGACCACATTTGTCCCCATTTTTCACTTTTTTGTCCTCATTTTCTGAAAATTGTTAAATTCCTGTATTTTCATAAGTTAGATTTTCCATTCACCAATTCTTAAATATTAATTTTTATCTTTTAGGGTTGTATCTAAGTTAATTGGTACAAAACTTTGAATAAACACCATGAAATGTAAGAACTCTGAACAATTATTTTGGGTCGAAAGAAAACACAACCCTTCGTCAGGCGAACAAAGTAGACATGAGTGCTGCAAACAAAGCGGCAACACACCTGCAGCACTCGTACCTACTTTATTCACCTGACAAAGGGTTGTGTTTTATTTAGACCCAAAATAAATGTTTAGAGTTCTTATATTTCATGGTGTTTATTCAAAGTTTTGTACAGATTACTTTTAAATGCTAACTCTGTGGTGCTTTCTTATAATTGTATCTAGATTGTTGAAAATGCTCTGTGGACCTGGGAATAAAACGAAATTCATGAATAAAATAATATAATGCAGTTAAAACCATTATTTAATTCTATTTGTACATATTAAACATACAATACTGAAGTAGTATACATTCTTCAAATTAAAATTATAAAAATTACAATGTAACAGAAAGTTCCACAGTTGAGCTTTGCTTTATGTAAAAAGAATTTCCTTTTAAATGTATCCGAAAATGTATAATCAGAATTCAAAATTTCATATCTTGAATCTGCTGGAAATGTGTGCTGTAAAATCTAGTGATGGACTGGATAAGAATTTTACCAGATTCGACTTTCTGGATATTCTATTATGAATTTGTAATATTTAAAAAAAAAAAAAAAAAAAATTAGTACAGAGCCTGATAGCTGGTGGTTTTGACACAGATATCCTACGGTATTTTGGAAAATTAATAATCAGTTAAATACCGGATATTTCCTGGATATCTGGTTTATCCCTAGTAAAATCATCACGAAAGTATTTAACTTTCTGAGTGATAAGTGTAGACATCCCAACATTTTAATTTATTTCGGAGCACTGATAGAACCCTCTCTTTTTCACACCATTTTATTTGTAGTGAAATTTTCCGAAATATGTTATTACGATTGTAAATAAGAAAAATACCATTCAAAAAAGTGGTGTGAAAAAAGGCTGAGTACAATCAATGCTGTAGAATAAATTAAAATGTTAGCATGTCTGTGTAGTAGGATTTAAGATATTAAATGAGATCTAAATAAGAATGTTTCTTAACTTTAGCTTATGAACAAAACATTTACTGATATAGTTATTATTTATCTTACAGGCTTATGATTTATAAATTTTTAAATTAAATCTTTATAGTGCCATTTTATTTCCTAAATCTCAATTGCATTTGGATTTTTTTAATGAGATCATAAGCAAAACTTATGAATTTCTTTTGATGTTATGAGTTTTAAAATTTCAGATTTGTACTTTCTTTAAGTATGTATGAAATATTATTACTGTGGTGAAAACACTTTATTTTCTGTTTTTATTTGCACACTATCATTAATGGAAGTCGTATATTAGCTTAAATCCTGGAGAAAAATAAGTTTTAACTATAATTATCATAATGTTAGCATTGAAAAATACTAACTTTTTTTAAATTTATGATTTTAACAGAGGTAATTTAAAATAAGCAATATTCCTAACGATACAGAAATGTATATTTGTTCTAATACAAAAGTCTAAATGTGCTTGAATTTTTGTCCTCAGAAATGTCCTCATTTTTTAATCAAAACTGAGTACATTGCGTCATTTGTCCTCATTTTCACTTGTAAAAATCTGGTCAGCTTACTTATGGGCTCAAATTATTTAAAGTGTCTAAACACCTCATCTGACTGAGCTGAAAATTTGTATCTATATATTAATAGGCAAGCATAAAATTTGTGGTACACTTTTAACATATTAATTATGGGATTAGAGGGTTGAAAATGGTATCATTCGAAAGGTATGATTAGCCAGATGTGCAGAATACAAAAATTATTTTCTTATGGTGTCAAGAAGGTATTTAAAAATACTTTTATTTTTTATGCATTTTTTCCTTTCACACACGTATTCTTTTACATTAAAAAATACCTAAAAGTAGAAAGTTGTTAACCCTTTATCTACTGCATTATGATACACACAAAAATTGTGTTTGAAACATATATTTTTAGTTACTAAAGTGTATTATTTAAAGATATATATGTTAAAAATTATGCATATCACCTCATCATAATAATTAATGGGAATTTTGTGTGGTCGTACTTTAGTGTACCACTGGTACATAGAGGTTGAAAAAATTATTTCGACACGAAAAAAGTGTAGAGAAATATTTACTCTTTATGTTCCTCATATTCTTTCTAAGATTAGTGGGATATTCCTGAAATAATATAGGAAATAATTATAACACACAAGAAGATCGTGAAAAATATCAAGCAAAATTAGCAAGTGCACTCCATAAAATCCATTATGGAACAAAAATGGCTATATGCATCGTCTAATGCTTTGGTGTGAGATTAAAGGGAGGTACATCTGTTCCCTTCTTATAAATATGTTTGACATTTCTTCTATGAATTCGATTTTATACGATTTTTAAAGTAATGGTACTTTAAAGTACCGTCAGTAGATAAAGGGTTAAATCTGGCAATTTCTTAAAACTCAAATAAAACCATAGACACAGAAATTCGTATAATGTAGCATCACTATATTCTAGACCAGGGGTGGCCAACCCGCGGGCCGCATGTGGCCCACCGCGTAGTTTATTGCGGCCCGCGAGGAGACTAACGATATTTTAAGTTTAACAACTTTGGTTAACGGATCAAAAATTAATAAATACGTTCTGACTTTTCGAAGTGAAAATACTTTTCAAAGATTATAGTAACGAACAGTGTTTTCAAAGAACTGTGGTAATGAAATATTATTAGATCCATTTTTCATTTAATTTATTATAGTTTTAATATATAGTCAGAAATTTTTCACGATTCTATTGTTAATTTATGAATGAAAATATTTAAATTAATATATTCTGCTCCGAATTTTCACCCTGCCCTTCTCTGAAAAAAAAGTATATAAATACATTAATCATATACTCATATGCATATAAAAGGTCATAAAATAGCAATAATAATAATTTCCTTCCCCGACCAGCAGCTGATGCCTAACAATTGGTAATAACATCCAGTTTTAAATTCAATTGGTAAATTTTGTTTAGGGTGTCATCTACATATTACAACTTGCACAAACTACTTCTTCTTTTTTTTTTTTTTTTTTTTTCGAATAGTAACACCCATTTTTGACTACATATTCAAATTTTTAGGTCAAGGCGGTTCGGAAAAAGATATAGTTTATATTCCTTATATTAAGTCGTCATAAATTTACAACCAAAAATTGATCAGGGGTAAATCTCTATATTTTCGAAAATTAAATTAAGATATCACAGAGAAAAGTATTATATCCATTCAGATAATAACCGGAAAAGAAGTATAACAATTTTAAATATAAAATAAAGTAAAGTAATGCTAATTAAGAAATGATGTGCACGTTTAGACTTACTTGAATAACTATTTTAAATCATGTGTAAGCAAAGAAATATATGACACAAATGATAACAAGTGACAGCCCCCTAAGAACAATAAAAATTGAAATATCACAATAATTCGAAAACTAATGTTTGGAATGAAATGTAAACTTAGAAACCCATATTTTTTTATGATGCCCATTCTATTCGAGTAAAAATTAATGTATGATGCATAATAATATTAATGCATAATTTTTTTGAAATATAAATATTAATAATTTTCATAATAAAAAAAAAATAATCAAAAATATGCATGGAATATATTTTAGCTTACTTCATTCTAACGTTTTAAAAATAAATAAATAATAATAATAATATATTAATTTTTTCGGTAGATATGAATTAATGTTTATTACATTCATTTAACATTAGCATCTCCATATTTTAACAAATTGTAACTCTGTGAAAAACTGGGGCTGATTTGATCCAAATAATCGAAAAAGCTTGTCGAAATAGGGGGTTGCCTTTGAAAAAAATGAAATTGGTGCTAGTTTTAACATGTAAACACCCCTTAAGAAAAATTTAGTGTTCTAAACTAGGGCACCGGACGCATGTCTCTACACTAATTTACGGCGAAATTAGTCGGGAAATGAGGAGGGGGGTGGCTTTTTTATGACTGTACATACGGTGTGGCCCGAATGAATAAAATGGATTTCCAGTGCGGCCCACCAAGTGTTTTGGGTTGGACAGGCCTGTTCTAGACTACAGATTTTTTATTCTAGAGAAAACAGCCACTAAAATGGCAGAAATTTGAGTGCATGTAGATCAAAGTTCATACTGTTCAAAATAAATGCAAGATAAAAAAGAATTTGAGTTATGAGAGTTCTATTTTTTTTTTTTTTTTTTTTCCTAATTTTATTAAGATCTAATTAATTTGAAGACACATTTTTAAAGCAAAAACATAATGCATTCCAATTAACTGAAATTAACTACTTTTTTTTTTTTTTTAATGAATTTTTATAACTATATGCAAGCGATGTGATGACGTCACTGACCATCCGTAGGGCAAAGCAAAAATTTCCTAGGTTAATAGTTAATTGGATTGGTTTTAAACATTAATTGGTTTAATTTTAAACATTAAGGAAAATTATCTCCTAATTTTAATCTCCATATTTGGGTATAGTTTTATATAAGTTACTGTCTATGTGTGTTAGATTGTTTCTGTCAAATTCATAAAATTTTAATCTTAAATTTCAATGCTCTAGAAAAATTCGATTATAAACATAAATATTTCAGTTCAAAAGAATGTGATTCATTTCAAAGGAACAGATTTTATATCGCTCGTCCTTGGCAGAAAAAAAATATAAATAAATAAAAGATCGCTAAATTATCTGGCGAGCATATTTAATTCCTTTTAAAAAACATGGTTATTTTAAAAACTTACATTAAGAGAACAATCAGTAATATGAAACAATATTTCGTACAATATATATGTATTACAAAAATATACATCAGACATGTATGTTTTCGTATTACGTTTTTCATTGCCAAATATACAAAACGCCAAATACGAACAGATATCAAATCTATGCCCTTTTTGTTTCTAGAGATTTCAAATTAAAATCTTGTTAATTTGACAGCAAAATAACGTAATCTAAACTTATTAATTAATACCTTATTAAAATCCTTAATAGTTCCGAGCTTTTAATATATTTCGGCCTCCTGTCGGGGCCATCATCAGAAAATGCGGTAATGACTTGAAATGCTAAAGCTGGGCGGTTTGTTTATTCCCTTGCTCTTCTTCATCACTTTCTTCACTTCGCTTGTTTTGGTTGTATAGCTGTTGCCATTTGGGTGGTATAATACTGTGTTTGATGTCATTAACGGCGTTGTTAGATGTTAGTATTTCGAGAGCCTCTCTTCAACAAACCGCCCAGCTTTAGCATTTCAAGTCATTACCGAGTTTTCTGATGATGGCCCCGACAGGAGGCCGAAATATATTAAAAGCTTGGAACTATTAAGGATTTTAATAAGGTATTAATTAATAAATTTAAACTATAATCCTTTTTTAAAAAGCTTTTTAATGTTAACTTAATCTAACTCATGCACAATGACTAATTTGTAACTATACCCAAATATGGGAATTAAAATCAGGAAGTAATTTTCCTCAATTTTTAAAAATTTTTTACAAAAAATCCAATGGACGATAACATAGGAAATCTTTTACTTGGTCCCAACAATTGTCAGCGACGTCACATGTTGCTTGAATATATCTTTTGCATAAAAAGAAGAAAGTATAAGATCTGGAAAAACTTTTGATTTCTGGTTTTCAATGAATTTACACATTTTGAGATTTCCTTGCATTTCAATTAACTGAAATCGGCTACTATTTTTAAAAAAGTGGATTTATTACTAGCTTCTGCATGTATAAGAAGAAAGTAAAAGATATGGAAAAAATTTCGGTTTTCGCTGAATTTACATGTTTTGAGCTTTCCTTGCATTTCAATTAACTGAAACTGACAACTGATTTTTTAAAAAGTGGATTTATTATTCTTTCCTCTGCATGTATAAGAAGAAAGTAAAAGATTCAGAAAAATTTTAGATTTTCAGTATCCGATGAAGTTACACGTTTTGAGATTTCCCAAACTCAATTCGACCATTTTTGCAAAATATGTCTTTTTGAGTTCAAACACAGTATTTTATGAACCAATGGAATTAATTTAACCGAATTTGATATTTGGTTGGACCTTGGTTTGACATGGTACCGATTAGCTTTTGGGCTGTATCACTCAACAAGGAGTGTTTCCACATTGCGATTTCCTCTTATTTCAGGAAAGGCCCAACATCTACAGAAAAAACCAAACTAAGTACCAAACTTAGTAAAACTCAGCTGATTCAGTTAGAGTGTATATCGACAAATAATTGCCGCAGCTGTATTGCAATTTAATTCCATTTAGGACAAGGCAATAACTTTGCTTTGCCTTGCTTTTCAAAAAAGTGGCTTCGACCACTGAGCAGTTTCGACCACCGATACTAGTACATATTAAAGAGCATTGTCACACGAATTGTATAGATTTTGATCAATCTAGCACTTATAGATTTCTACAGGGACACAGCGAAAATCTCTTTATCATTAGGATCTATGGTCATTAATTTTTTGAAAGGCAATAGAGTTAAATTAAGCAACATACTATACAGAGAAAAATAATCAAACACCCTATTACAGGGGTGAAACTAACTAACATGCAAAAAACCTAAAAACTGCAACTTATTTATAAATTATATATCATATAGTTATTATTAAAAGTATTTATTTATATCTATAATAAATGATATTTAGAGAGTTCTTAATACATAAGGCAATTTAAACACCAACAACCAAAAAAAAAAAAAAAAAAAAAGAAAGAAAGAAAGAAAGAGCAATAATAATAATTAAACATGGAATTCAGAAGCAGCAAAGTTTTCAAAAATGATGAATTCAGGGGTAGACCCTGAAAAGTTTCACCCCTGCTATTATAATTTCTCTTTTGTTTATTTAAAGACTTCTCTTACTTTAATTTTTATTTAAATTTATCTTTCCAACAGTTAATTACTTAATGTTCAGAAACTCGAGGGGAGTCACTGCAGTTTTTTTTTTTTTTTTTTTTTTTTTTAATGGCAGCGAGTAAACTAAAAATACTTTCATTCATGCTTTTAAAATTAAAATGAAACTTTGGGGATTGATTTTAGTAGCAACCAGTTGTTTTTAATTGTAACTGGAAACCCTGATATCATGCCAGATTTCATAATCTACCAAACCTTTAATTTCTTATGCAAAAATGAATAATTTTCTTGAATCAAGTTTGTTTGTTACTACTTCGAATTTGTCAGTATCAAAGTGTTTCCCAATCAATTAAAAAACAAAAACAAAAAATGAATACATTTAACATGGTTATGAAATTATTTTTTATTTACTTTTTTTAAAAGAAAAAATAACATAAGGCTATGATAAAGTGCACAAAAACATGACAACCTTAATTTTTTGTCAAATGATAATGATGTTTATAAACAGTTTTTGGACCACCAAAAACTTTGTCAATAAAATTGTTCTTGGGATGGCATGATTCCATATCACAGTTCATGTTTAATAAGAATTATTTATTCTTCAGGTGACTCCAAAGGAGTTATTTTCTGCTGGACTATTTTCCCATAACCTCCTCTACCAGCATCATAATCAGTACGATATTCATCCCGAATCTTAGAGAAAAAGAAAAAAAAAATCTATTACAAAAACAAAACATAAATATGTACGATCAGAATGAACTAATACTATACATAACAGAGATGGAATGTTTTGATGAAAATGGATCTTTCTGAATAAAATGATTTAAATTTAAGAAATAAATATATCAATGAATATATGCTAATTTTTTTAGCTGTGTAGTGACCACGCTAAATGCCTAAAAAATAAATAAATCAGAAAAAAATTATTTGTACACTGCATGTAGAAGCATTGCTTTATATATGAAGAATTAATCTCCAAAATAATCTTCTTTTTCTTAACATCTTTTAAAATCATCTTTTATATCTTTATAGCATTTTGTTTATTTTTTCACAAAAATTTACAGAAACCAATAAAAGTATCTTGATTGATCGAAAGAGGGGGGAGATGTTTTGGAACTATAGGGGAAAATTAGCAATGGTCACTTATTAGTGAAAAATCAAAAATCTTTTGCATGAAAATCAACAGGGTGTCTACTGACTTAATAAAAAGAAAAATCATGACTTCAAAAAAATTTTCATGACCTTTTTTATTGACGTATCCAACATAAGTGACATATTCTTTTTTTTTTTTTTTTTACTGATGTACCACTTAAAAAAAAAAAATCCATTTTGACGGTTTTTTAAATTATTGTTTAATAACATTATTAGCTGAAAAAAAAAAAAAAAAAAAAAATCTAAAAACTTTCCTTTTTTTAATAATTTAAATAACAATGAAAACCACTCCAAAGCAAACAGACACATAAAACTATATACATATACATACTGTTTGTGCAATGTTATATTATTTTAACTATTAGTCTTTTTGAGGATGTAAAAATTGAATTTATTTTTCTTGCATTCAGAAGAGAAGCATATGTATCTTTTTTTTTTTTTTTTTTTTTTTTTTTTCACAAAAAGACTAGGAATAGAATTATCTAACTAAAGTTTGTAGGTATAAATCTCAAACTTTGCATTTAAATGTTTTTCTTTTTCTTCTTCAAAATAGAATACATTCTGAATTAGAAAAAAAAAGAAGTTCATTCAATTACACAATAATACTGTTTTGATTAACAAAATATTTTAAGCACATATATTTTAGAAAAATTATTAAATGAGAAAATTTTAAAGAAAAAAATATAATACTTTTTTTATTTGCAACAAAAGTTAGAATGCCTGCAGATTTTCATAGAAGGCAATTTTGTTTGTGAAATGTTTTAAAGATATAAATGGCTATGCTAAGATTATAATCATATAAATGACATTTTTACACTACTAAATAATAATAAATCAACAAATGATACAAAATATCGCACTCAAACAAACTGAACACAATTTTATTTTTCAGAGTAAAACATAATAAAATATACATAAGTAAATATATATCACACTGATGTGCTCACATCAATTTTCATCAACCCAAACCCATAATAAAGAATTTTGATAACCTGCACCCGACCTAAAACCCGAAGACTAAATAAAAGTTAATAATTCATCAAAAGATCGTATAACTTTTTTGAGTTATAAAATAAATTAAATTTTCATAGCTACACAACTGGTAAATTATTTGTGTACGTGTATTTATAATCATGGACATATATAATATGTTTGCATCAGTTATATAGTTATAATTATATGAAAGAAATTTCTGCCTATTAAAGTAAAAGAAAAATTTTGAAAGATGTTCTCAAGTCTACCCGACTTGTTGAAAATTAAACCTGCCCACAGGAAATAAAATTCAGTCAAACCAACCCAAACCGCAAGAGAAAACCTATCATGACCTATTGCTCAATTTCATGACCTTTTTATGACTTTCATAACCTAGTAGACACCCTAAACAAGGAATAATAAGCAAAGATAATCCCTACATAAAACACCACATCAAAACATAGTATATGATGCTGCCACTACTTTGCACATAAAAAGAATATTTTCCAATGTATCACAAGCACATAACAGTGGCTGTAATTGGCATTATCAATCTGTGAAAGTAGTATAAAATTTCTGCAGTAATAGACATCTTACAAGTAAGGCAGGTGATCAGCATATGTCACACCTGTTTACTGGCCAAGAAATGAGCCTGATTAGTATATCCTACAAACATGAGTCCTTGGCCCATCAACAGATATTTGGTTCGAGCAGATGGCATATTTGGTTAGGTGAAATATGTCGATTGGCCCAAAAACATACTTTTTGTTCTCTTTTTTGACATTTTATTTGTTACGTAGATATGGTTGGTCCACCATAATTAAAAATGTCCAACAATAATCTATGCATTAAATTAGTACATAAAGGCTCATTTTTAACCACTGTGTGATTTCAAAGAAGATATATACACTGTGACCAATAAGTTCTCATACAACTTTTGAAGCACGTTAAAAAGTTGTACATATGTATTACTGTAGTCCCAGTTATTTTGCAAGCACTTTAGTGTAAGGTATAAAGCTATTGCAAGTGTAAAAGTTGTACTAATTATAATTCTTCTTTGCCTAGGTAGAGTGAAGAAATTGAGATAAATTAATTCATCAAACGAGAGCAGCACGGTGAAATTTTCAAAGACTTGAAAAGTTTGGGGGTGAAGAGAGATTTCTTTCACAGAACTATCAGAAGATATAATGAGACGTTCTCTGTCGATGACAGGAAAAGATCTGGAAGACTGAGGTCTGTTCGTACAAAAGTGGCTGTGAAAAGGGTGAGGGAAAGGATACGACAAAACGGACAAGGATCTACTAGAAAACTAGCACGAGAGCTCAAAATATCGAAGGGATCAATGTTCAACATTGTGAAAAAGGACTTTGGGTCCAAGGCTTATAGAAAATGTAAAATTCACGGAGTTTCAGAGTCTGCTAAGATTAAAAGGAAGCAAGGGGGGGAAGAAAGGCTTGCTTAGCACGCTGGGGATGAATTTGCCTTTTCAGACGAGAAACTATTCATTTTAAAGCAAAGTCTCAAACCCCAAAATGACAGAGTATGGTCAATTTCTATTGATAACATCCCTGAGAGCCAGCATTACGTTCCGTATTATCAAAATGCTTCGTCTCTGACGGTTTGAGGCGCTATTTCCAAAAGAGGAAAACTCTCGTTTGTCTTCATTGATAAAAGGGTAAAAATCAATGCCCAATATTATAAAACTGAGGTTTTGGAAAAAGTTTTACTCCCAAATGTCCGGAGTATGTATAGGGCGGAATATTTCTGGTTCCAACAAGATGGTACGCCTTCTCATACCACACGTGTGGTTCAGGAGTGGTGCGGCAAAATTTAGCTGACTATTTGCCAAAGAACGAATGGCTCCTCAATTCCCGCGATCTGAACCCGCTTGATTATTTTGTGTGGTCATATATGCTCTCCCAACAGAATAACTATAAAACTATAAACTGTAAACTATAACTGTAACTATAAACTGTAATAACTATAAAATCACCGATTTTAGCAAATTCAAAAATGTAATTCAAAAGATATGGCAGGAAACGTCAATGGAAGCCGTGCGTGCCGCATGTGATGGATTTGAAAAGAGACTTAAGCTTGTTAAGAAACTAAAAAGCGGAATTTTTACAAAGCATTTATTGTAAATATACACAATGATTGCTACTTTAACTTGATGCAAAAAGTTTTTGTATGATTTATTTTGTGTTATTGTAATAAAAATTTGAAAGTGTATGAGAACTTATTGGTCACGGTGTAATTTTACTTTATTACAATATTACATGCATTAAAATATTGTCGACGATGTTATTCACAAAAAAGTATAAAAATAGCAAATAATAAATACCAAAATGTATTGCCAAAGTAAAATACTGCATATGGATCAACAGTTTATCAATGATCAGGCCATTCATCTAATCAACGACCATTTACAACAGTTGACCAACAAAAAGCCCAACTATAACAGCAGTTGTTTCAATGTTAACATATATGAATTTTGTTTGTAGGGTAGCATCTCCCTATGCAAGCATATACTTGCTCTGACAATAAACCTGAACATTGAAATCTTTCAAATATTTAGCATTATAACTAATATCATCTTAGAAATCCAATCCACAAATTTGTAGGGTCAATATTCTTGTAATACAGTCAATGTTTTCATTAGGGGAATGTTCTGATGCCCCAGAACACCAAAATCAAAATTAAACAAATGCTAACTAGTAATGCATGAGGATGCCCAAAATATCTTATTACATAAGATAAGCTAAAATTTAGAATTATGAGTGAATGATTTAAAGAAGCAAGTTTATTAATTGCAGAGGCAAAATAAATTTATATTAACTCTATAATCAAACTGAGCATACAAAGAACAGCATGCAATCTCCATCATATCTAGGGATTTAGCCACATCTATGACAAATGTCATGGTTACTAAAAAACTCCAAGAATTTTTTTTTTTTTTTTTTTTTTTTTTTTTTTTTTATGGCAATTGTATATATTCATCTCCATATTCTCAAAAATAAGCTATACAGAAGTAAGTGAACAGCCATGTTGAGGCCAGCAGCACAATAATCAACAAGGAGGGATAGAGGTAGACAAGAAGAGTAATCAGATGAAAAAATTTAGCAGAGCACCATATCTTTTTTAAGTCAAATTATACAGGATGTAGCAAATGATGTGTAACATACAAATTAATGTTGTGTATAAAGCAAAAAAAAAAAAAAATAATAATAATATTTTTTTCATATAAAATGACCTTACTTGAAGGATCATAACATTATACAGAATTTTCAAAATAACCTCCTTTATTTTTAACTAATAGCTTTAAAACATTCATTCAGGCTTTCCACTGCAGCACGCACCCCATCTTGTGAAATTTTGCTTCATGTTTTTGTTAAAGCTTTTCTAAGTGAATCCAAACTCTTGTGTCAAGAAGAACAGACTTTATTTTCCAATATACCTCCACAGTGAATAATCTAATGAATTGAAATCGGTATTGTAAGGGGGCCATTCAGTTGCCTTCATAAATGAAAGAACATTTTTCTCCAACCACACTTGAGTAGTACACGTTTTATGTGAGAGTGCAGAGTCCTGTTGTAAGGTGAAAGGCCTTTTTCCAAAATGAGATTGAGCCAATGGTTTTAAACAACCTGCCAAGATTAACTCTTGGTACTTTTAAGCATTAATTTTCATACCTTTAGGAACAAAAACAAGAGGGATATGACCAGTGGCAGTTAATCTAACCCAAACCATAACAGAAGTAGATTTTTGCCTTCTGGTAACTCTTAACGGGTCTGGATCTACTGAGGATTTCCTTCTTGACCAAATCTATCATTTTGTTTGTTGAGATCTTGTTCAACAGTGAATAATTTCTGATCTGAGAACACAATGTTTCTCAGTTGTCCATGCCCAAGCCACTGCTTCAGAAATATTGCTCTTATGAGTCTAATTTTCTTTTGCTGTATATTTAGAAAATGAGCTATATATTTTTTATATGGTCATGTATTCAACTTAATTTTAAAAATTCTTCTAACACTTATTCGGTGAAATGCTCATTTCAGCAACCATTTTTCTTGCACTACTACAACGATTTCTCTTCAATTTTTCTCACAGTTTATTTACGTTTACTGCAGTAGGTCTGCAACTGCCACCATATCTTTTTCTTACAGATCCCGACTCTGTATATCTTTTTCTTGTTCTATATATCAAAGTTTTATACACATTTTCATGTCTCAACTTTTTCAAGATTTCACATGGTCTTTTTACCAAAGAAGAAAGCATTATTATCTTCTTTTTTCATCCATCTCTGAAATGTGTAGTGTTGTTAATACTGAAAAAAAAATTTTCTTTCAAAGAATTTTTCTTGTAAAGGAGTTCAGCTTCAATATAAATTAAGATAATCCTATTAAAAGAAAAATATAAATTACATTTTTATAAAAACAACAGTGTTACACTTCAACTGCCTACCCTGCATAATCAATGTTTCTCAAATTTCCCATGATAGGCAAACTAGAAACTTAAAAATTTACTCTCCTGAACCTATTCAATCAAGTCATTACCGATGCAAAACTGGTCATTTTCATGTGACATTTCACAAGCGAAATTGTCATTATAACTGTGAAAATGTGCATAATAACACAGCTATTTAAATACATCTACCAGTAATCTGAACTGTAACAAAAATGATTGAGCTGGGTGTGGCAAACTCATATGCTGATTTTGAGAGATATATTTTTAAAATTCTTTCAACAGTGCTTTTCTTCTACAGCTATTTCTTTGCAACAGCTACATGAAAAATCATTTTTTTCTACTAATGGTTTTTTGAGAAGAAACAGTGTCAAAACAAAAAAAAATTTAGATTGATTGCGACGGCTTTACTCAAATTGGATACACCTCACTTCTTTGTGGTATCACGCACAAAAAAAATTTTCTTTACATTTAAAATACAAAATTTCATAACTTCGTCCACTGAAATCTCTTCACAGAGGCTGGTTTAGGTAAAAATTAAGGGTATTTAGCTGTTGAATCACAAAATCACTTCGTTAAAATCAAATTTGTAAAAACAAAGTTGTTACACATTTTCCCATAATAAAACTTATTCTTTCAAAGAAAAAACCATGTTTTCAGAATTATATAAAATTACACCATTATACTTTATTTAAAGAAACTTTAGCTTGATATTAAATAAAAAGACTGCTAAAAAAAGGTGTGTTTGGTGTTTTGGATTAAGACCAACTGAATGGAGGATCCAAGGTCTAGGTAAAATGCATTCCAAGTTTTGTTTTTATTTTTTAAAGAGAGTCCTAGATGTATTCATGTGAATTTTGGAGAAAACTTCGAAAGATTAGGCTGACATTCAGGATCTGGGTTTAATCCTTCCACTCTGTCTGTCGTTTTTTAGAGCAAAATCTCCCTAATAAAAGAGGAGTAATGATGAAATTCTAAACACATCAATTAGAAAAACCTACAAAATAGTTCTAAATTATATATGTAATAAAAATCAGAAGATTTTTACTTAAATATTTGTAGTTAAAAAATTGTCTGACAAAAAATATTGATTTAAAAAATGTGGACAATTTAAAATATTTTTTTTATTTAAAATTAAATGATATTTGTATTCATGGGACAGGCAATTTTTATTTTATTTTATTTTATTTTTTATTTATATCATTTTAAATATAATCAAATACATTGATGAATAAAAGCAAACAAAATCATTGCTACAAGTACATGACACACAATTTTTCATAAGTACATTTTAGGAACATGTATATGAATTTTAAAATTATAATTATACATAAAGTCTGAAATTCCATTGTTTAGAAATAGACTTGGAGTTTTTCCTCTTAGCCCTCGCACAGATTTTTTTCGAGTGTGCGAAATTTTAGAAGGCAGCCAGTGGTGAAACTGATTTCGTAGGGGTGGAGTTTAAAAAAAAAAAAAAAAAAGCAAAGGGATTTATTTATTTATTTTGTTTACATCTGATTTATTCTCATCTCTTTTGGTGTTTTGCTTGCTTTATAGTAATTTTATATACATGCCTTTCATTTTAAATATTTATATTTTGATTTATTTGTTTTAATATCTTATTTAAACAAATATTTTAATATATTTTTACCATCTGCAAACGTTAAGAAAATTAAATTTGTATCATTTTAATTATTATTTTTATTAGAAAATTAAAAAACATTTATTATTGAGTTATGTTATCCAATTAATTTCAGAGTCAGATTAAATTAAATTTATCTGTAACCCTTAACTGTGCATCAGCAGTTTCATCTTAAAATAGCTTAATGAAATTACTATTACTAGGACAAGATTGACAAGATTATAAAAAAAAGAAAACTGGAAGTATATGCAAAAGAAAGACGCTGAAATGAAATACTAGAATTTTTATGACAAAATCCATCGCATTATATCAGAGTAGGAATAAAAATATATTTTTTAATATTCAGCCATTCACATGGATTGGTAAAATTTTTATTTGATTATCTAAACTAACAAATACACATTAAAAAGAGAAAAATATATCCGAAAAAACTGAAAACAAATAGCTGAAAAACGAAATCTAAAAAAGCTGAAAATTTTCATCCCTGAAATTAGTTATTTGTAATTTAATTTATACTTGATTAATAGCTAATTAAATATTATTAATTTAATATTTAATTAGTTATTTGTAAATATTAATTTAGTTTATACCTGAACTTTGAGTGGTCCTGCTTTTCAAAAGCCTGAATAGAGCTCCATTATTTAATGGACTCGTCCATTTCTGCACCTACATCAGATGTTTACATAACATGAGGTTGATCTGTACCTTTCAAATATTGTAAGTCGGTAAAACAATTAAATCCTTTTAGGGATTTTTTTGTTTTTTCTTTTTAAGATAAGATCTTAACTTTTTATGTTCTTAAACATTTTCTTTCTGCTTTAAAATTAATGACTGGATTAAATCAAGTTTGAAATAAGGCATTTATATGAAAGCCTTTTAAAAACAATTTTGCATAAAAAACAAAATTACTTATTTTTTTTCCTTTTAAATCCCAATTAGAGAAAAACTTTTGAATATGAACAATCAAGGAAAAAGGAAACAGAAAATAAGACTTACTTACAGGATAGCCAATAAAATTACATTTTAAATATTTCATAAATTTTCTTATGCTTAGTATTTGATCTTGGTATCTTGGCATCAAGGTAACTACAATGTAAAATTTATCTTCAAAACTTTTTCCCTCTATACCAATTATTAATCCTTTACTTTGTTCAATACTTCTTGCAAATGAACATATTTCTTTCTATGATTCCACTTGTAATTTCATCAATATCAGTGTTACTATTTTATGAAGGATTTAGGATCAATTTGAAATTGAAATCAATTCATGTCTGATGTGTAACAAGAACAACATTGTCAGTATCAAAATACTCATAAATGTTGTTCATAATTCAAATTTATTTTTTAAATTATTCTTTCAACTCTTATTATGATTTCTTCAAAATTTTGAATCCTTTAAAATCAGAAGATAAATAATGCTTTTCCCACAAAAGAAAAAAAAAAAAAAAAAATTAATTGAAAATAACAATATCTTTCAGCCATGTCTTAAAATAACTGGTTTCTGTTTTCATATTATACATATGTTTTAAATAATCTGCTCCTTTGCTGCTACATTTCACTTTTGCATTTTCATGTATTTTATAATAATAACAGAAAATAAAAATAAATAAATACTGTACGTAAAGAACATATTGATTTACAGTATGATTAATATTTTAACTTTTTGATTTTCACTGATTCTCCAGATAATGTTTTCTACTTTTAAAGACATTTTCTTCCATTTTGGCATGCAACATTTTACAAAACAACTTTTCTTTCCTCTTTAGATTAAATTACAGTTTCAGCATTTTTTTTTTTTTTTTTTTTTTATCGAGATTGAAAATATCATGACATCTGACTTTTCGAGTGCTACCTTTTCCATTGCTGTGATTTCTAGGTTTTTCAAGTCATTAGCCACGCTGATCTATAACATGTCAAATTTAAAATTAGCTAATCCTTTGGTCTTTTTTGTAAAATAGACTGTATTTACCATGCTTGACAATAAATGTTTGCAGCAATAAAAAAACAGTGTTTCTTCAAGTTAGAGAAGATAACAAATAATGAATATATTTAAAAATGTTTATGAACATTACGTTTTATTAACTTTTTTAAAAATATATAAAGAGTGAAGAACATAATATATGGCTATGATAAAGTGTGCAAAACATGACAATCTAATATTAATGGCTAGTGATAATGATGTTTACAAATAGTTTCTGGTCTACTAAAAACCTTGTCAATAAAATAGTTTATGGGATGGTATGATTCCATATCACAGTTCGTGCTTAGTAAGAGTTATTATTCTTCGGGAGTTTCCAATGGAGTCATTTTCTGCTGGACTATTTTCCCATAACCTCCTCTACCAGCATCATAATCGGTACGGTATTCATCCCGAACCTTAGAGAAAAAGAAAAAAAACTAGAAGTCTTAAAGAAGATAAAAGATTTTACAATGCAAATAGGCATGTATATCAAATGAACAAAAAGCAAATATGCATGGTCAGAATCAGAATGAATTAATAAAACGTACTTTGATAACAACATATTTGTCAAATAGTTCAAAGTTAAGAAAGAAAGAAAAGGAAAGGAAAGACTAGACGATGTAATTTTATATATGAAGCAACTAAGTTGAATTTCCCTAAAAAGAAAAATAAATAAATAAAAAATTTCTATGCTTGCATGCAAAAATATCGAATCAGGTATGTATAGGAACTAAAATGTATGTGCGAGAAATATATATGTAAAATAAGTGTGTGTGTAATATATATATGTATATGGGTCATTTTCGAAAAATGTTAGTTTCATTTCTCAATATTATCAGATATTTTTTTCTTTTTTTCAAAAATGTTTAATTTTAAATACATTAAAACAAATTGAAGGGTTAAAACTAATTTTTTTTTTTTTTTATTACTTAATGTTTTCACAGTTAATTCTTCTCTGTAGCCTTTCTCAGTCTGAAGTGAAAAGACACTTTTATTTTTTCCTATTTTCTCTGCAGTAATGAGCCCACTTTGCATCAATCTCAAATGACTCAGTATTGTTACATGTGCTCCTTCTCCTATAATCACTTAACGACCCTCTTCACTTACCGTCGCCAGAAGCCCGAGCCAATGTTATTCTATTGGGAAATTTTCTTTACAAATAACTTATTAACTATTACAAATTTTTAAATTCTGTTCTCACATTCAGAAAATTCACAGACCTTTTTTAAAAATGTATTTTTTTAATTTTTAATATTTTATTTTGAAATTGCAAAATGAAAAAAATTCACATATTGAAAATTCATATTTTGCAGCTTCAAAATAAAATATAAAAAATTAAAAACATAATTTGTTAAAAAAGTCCATCAATTTCACGGCTGAGAATTTTCAGAATGTGAAAACAGAGTTTAAAAATATGTATTAGTTAATAAGTTATTTGTAAAGAAAAATTTCCCATAGAATAACATTAGCTTCGGCTTCCGGCGGCGGTGAGTGAAGCAGGCCCTTAAAACCTTAAAGCCTAAATAAATATTGCTGTTATAATTTGCTAGTTTAGAAAAGTTTTAATTTTTTTTTTTAAGGCAGTAGTAGATCTATGGTACTTAATATCATTAAAGTGCTCTTTTATTCTAATTTTAGTTTTTCATTTTGTTATCATGCATGTACCAGTGTCACATCTCTCTTTTTGAAAACTTATGTGGTGAATTCAAGCAGAATCAAAATAATTATTTTTTAATTTTTCTTTATATCATGCCCAGAGTAACCTCTTTTTTTTTTTTTTTTTTTTTAACTTATATGAAAAATTCCTGTATCTTCAAAATAATCAATGAGTGTAGTATCAATTGATTATTCAGATACTGCAGCAATTTACAATACAGGTAGGTGACACTAGTACATATGTGAGCGTGACAAAAAGAAAAATAAAAATAAAAGAGCACTTCAGTGATATTAAGTACAACAGATCTATTACATCCCTTGCCAAGATATATTAAAAAGAACTTTTTAAAAAAGCAAATTATAATAACCCCTGCTTTAAAATGTCAGGTAGTTAAGGTTTTAGCAGATAGGAGCACATGTAACAATAATGAGATATTCAAGATTGGGGATCATTACTGCAAAGAAAATATAAAAGATTAGAAGCATCTGATTTCCTTTAAATGAAGATAGAACACGGAGAAGAATGAGACTGAAAATATTCTAAGCAAAATTTTTAAGTGGTTTTAACTTTTAATTTATTTTAATGTGATTTGTGATTTAATGTGACTGTGTTTTAATTTAATAATTTACTTTTAGGATTTTTCAAAAATGTTTAATTCTTTTTGGCTAAAAAATATTTTGATTAATTAAATTTATTAAAATCCAGATATACTTTTTGAATTAAAGTTCTCTCTCCCCCTCACTCTGTTACTATGGTTATAGTTAATTCCCAGAATTGACAGTAGAGGTGACTTTTTTAGTTAGATTATTTTTTCTTTACTGCCTAAAACTGTGTTTATTATTAATTGTCATTCTTGTTTGAAGCACTAGATAAATGTTCTTTTATCATTATTATTTTTTTATCTATCAATTTTTAAAAAGTGATATTTAATGAATTATTTTTTATTAATTTTGTTTAGCGTATATTGATTTCAATACTACCAGGAAAAAAATAAAAAATGAAGAAACTTAATATTATTAGCCTTAAAACACAGCTAATCAAAAAAAACTAGAAAAAGAAAAGTTGAAAATAATTTAGTTGTCAAGAGCTGGCATTAAGACAAATACATAACATGTATATTTTCATCCATTTGCTGCTTGAACTTTTTTTTTTAAACTCTGCCACCAATATCCCTAGTTGGTTGCATTTTTACTTTTCTGTTTACAATTTTGATACTCTTTTCTTCAGGAGGTCTTGATTTTGGTGCATTAGTACGCCTGAAAGTGGTATCTGTAAAAGCAGATCTAAACAGAGTGGGATATCTTTATCCACACTGTTCTATAGCAGCAGGCCACTCGTGAACCAAGAAGAAATCAATCCGTACTTGATCAGCCAGTGGTGTACCAAGGATGGGGTGGGACATGAGGTGGCCTACTAAGAAACTTTTAAGTATAAGTGTATCTGGTGAAGTTTTCGTGCCCTGAAACATTTGATGTAATTCCACTTTAAGCCATAGGTCCCAGTCTAAAGAGCCATACAAAAGTGTCATACAAAAAATGATCATAGAGCTACAACTCCAAAACTTAAAAATAAACTTATGCAAGGCCTGACAAAGGCTGGGCAAGTGGGACCAATATCCCTGTTCCTCAAGTTAGGTTGGGCTTCCTTCCGAATCATTAAATCTTTCATGAATGCCTTTTTATAGTAAGTTTAAATGAAGAAGTGCAAGGAGTCTCCTGATAGGAGGAGCTCGATTATAGAGGCCCCTGTGACAGCTTTTTTTTTTTTTTGCTGTCTGCGACAAACTTTGTTCATGCAAACTTTTTCTGCAAAACAATGTTATTTCATAATGACATATTTCTAATTTACACATAATATGTACACTCAATTTTGCAGATATCAATATCATTAATATACTGCAGAAGAGATTTTAAATATAACATGAGTTTCCATTTTCTACAGAAATTTAAGAATATCTTTAATTTTTATGAGCAAATCTTTCTGCAAACGACAATTTCTTTTCTGCGACAATGTCACCGTGTTGCCTTAATTCTGCCACAGGGATGGAGGCCCCAGTGAGACTTTCGTCCCAGGCCTCAAGTGTTGTAGGTCCGCCACTGACTGTGATGAGCAAGACAGAGACAGTTGAAAGTCTTTAGAATATATTGTTAAAAAATTGTTAAATATAATGTTCTTATTTTAGGCTCATAACTGTAAATATGTATATAAACTTTAACATTATTAAATAACTTCTTGCCTCACATTCTTTAAGTGAACATGTATAAGTAATATGTATGTCTAATATATCATAATGTATATGTGTATGTTCTTTCCTACGCCTCTGTCATTCGGTTACTATGATCGGAGATAGAACACTGGCGCAAAACTTATACCACAATTAATCATATAAAATTCATATGCATAAGTGTACTAGAACTGAAATTTAAGTATTAACACACTGAAAATTTAAATTTATATGTGCTTAGTATGTTTGTATATACTGAATGTGAACCAATGTTTTAAATTTTTTCTTGACCAAAAAACTCAACTACTAGCTAAAAGAAAGCATCTTTTTTTTTTTTAATATAATGCAGACTCACTCAGTTAAAAAAGACATTCATATAAAAGAAAGAAATTAACTGAGTAATTCTAGAAAATGTGGGGGAAATCTAGTTTCACATCCTCTCTTAACATGTTTCTCAAAATTCCCGTTCTTATCACTGGGACTTGTAACCTTCCAGGAAATACTACATAAGAGTGTTTTATTAAAGATAACAAACTATACTAAATACATGCTGAAACAAATAATTTAAAAACAAAAAAATCATAACAAAACACAGATTTCAAAATGAATTTAATTTCAAAATACATGAAATTCAAAAATACAGAAATTAGAGCAAGCATATTAAACTAAATAAAAATATCACTGGAGACTGCAATTTTCATGTACATAAATCACAAAATTTAAATTATTTGATAATACAGCAATCAGTGCACCAACATAAAAAAAAAAAAAAAAAAAAAAAAAAAATCAGTAGACACAGCAACATTTATGTACATGAATCACAAAATACATAAAATTTGGTAATTTATTAAAAGCAAACACGTTTTATTTATGAGACAAAAAATTTTAAGTTAAAATACATTTAAAAAACAAAAATTACATATAAAAACAATTAAAATCAGACGTTTCGAAACCCGTCCAGGTTTCCTCATCAGTAATTACAACATAATATGCAAACAGGATATGAACACTCAAGGAATTTAAAGGAGTACAGAATATTGAGGAGCCAGTGCGCATGCTTCATTGATAGTGTGGAGATGCTTGGCAGTGTGCCAGCTCTCAAGGAAAATACGTGATTTATAATTATGAACACCAGAATTTAAATTTTTTATATTATCGAAGTCAGGAATATGATCGGTTTCTATTGAATGGATTACAATTTTAGAATTTTGGTTGCAATTTTTAAAAGATTGTCTGTGTTCTTGTAGTCTAATTTTTGCTGTACGGCCAGTTTCACATATATAAACAGATTTGCAATTTTTACATGGAATTAAATATATTACACCAGTTAAATCCAGAGAAGGGGTTATGGGTTTAAAGTTGAAAAGGACGTTTTTTAATTGTTTAATTGGCCGGAAAGCAGTATAAATATTATGTTGTTTAAGTAATTTAGAAATAAATTCTGAAGGAAAACCAAAATATGGCATAGAAATACAACTGTTTTTATTAATAAGTGAATTTTTCATTTTCATTGGAGTAGAGGGGGAATTTGCAGGAGGAAACGAAGGAGGGGGGAAGCTGATAATGTTTTCACGATAGATTCGTTTTAACCAATTAAGAGGGTAATCGTTATTTATTAAATCCTGGAAAATTTTTTTAATTTCCAACTTAAAAAGTGTCTCGTTACTGCATAACCGAAGAGCTCTATTGACCAAAGTTCGGAAGACTGCAATTTTATGCGAATTAGGATTAGCGGAATGAAAATTTAGATATTGACCTGTAAATGTGGCCTTACGATAAACAGAAGTTTGAAAAATGCTAGGTGAATTCGAAATGCGTTCAACGAGAACATCAAGAAAAGGCAAACTGTTATTCTGTTCTATTTCCAAAGTGAATTGAATTTCTGGGCATAACGAATTAGAAAAAGTAACGACTTCATTTATATGTTTTTCTTCAATTAATAAAAAAAAAAAATCTTTAAATCTATTAATCTTTAAATCTTATAATCTATTTTGTAATCTTTACAAAAGCTGACAGGGTTGGCCAATTTTTGCCGAAGTGGAAAAAACCATGGTAAAAACCGTGGAAAAAACCGCCCCGGCAAAAACAGTTTTTGCCATAATTTTTGCCAGTGGCAAAAATTACCACTATTTCAAACAGGGTTTGAAGGATTTTAATTACACGATTTTAATTTTTAAATCATAATTTTAACAAATTAAAACCAGAGATTTAATTACACTCTTGATCAACTGATTCTTATGTAAATCATTAAAATAATCCATTCTAAAATTTTTTTTAAATGAAATTTTTAACATCAACAATTAACATAACTTTTTTCATTTTTAAAAATATTTAAATTACCTATCTAAAAAATATTTTTCAATAATTACTAGAATATTTGTGTTTTTCAATGTATTACATATTTTTGTTTACAGTGGGGAAAAGTCAAATATTGAATCAATTTGCCAGTCAGTCACTGATCATGCATTTTTCGGAATTGAAATGTAAATTGCAAGTAAACTCTCTCTCTCTCTCTCTGAATATGTCTTACTTAAGATTTTTTTACTTCAATAAAATAAAAAAATATAATTTTGTAGTTTTATTTTTATGGTTATGATCAGGGACTGACAAAGTTTCAATATCTTAGGAGCCAGAAATAGTGAATTATTTCTATGGCAATACTCACAGCAAAACTTAATAATATTTCATAATTGTATAATTAATGCAGGTCATTCACATATTATTTTACATTGAATAAATGAACTATTCAGTTAAAAATGTGAACTAAGGAAATTTTTAAGAAAATAACTATTTTTTATTTATAAAGATAAAAATAAAAATAAAAATAAACTATTGGAAAAAAAAATCTCCAGAAATAAATATTATTTTTACCTTTAATATAATCATCGAATATATTGAGTGTTTAAGTTTTGGCTTTAAAATACTATTATTTGTCTATTAATTTTTCAGGACAGAATTCCTTTAAAGAGAATACATTTGATAAATATCATAGTATTTAAACTTTCTCATTGTAAATTCGAATATAGTTTGCTTTAGATAGTGTTTATGATGCTTAAATTTTGTTTAACACAAAGATGTTGACATGGAAAGTACCAGTATAGTAGAAAGAAGATTTATCAAATATGGGAATTTATCTTTCATGGAAAAACATCTTTCAAAAACAGAAATAATTGTTAATTTTTTCAGAAAACATTAAACTCATGCTATTCATTCAATACATCAGCAATGTCATCTTTTATACCAAGACAAGAAGGTGGGAGGAAAAACAAAAATATACATATAAAATATTGTTAATGCATTAAATTTTTTTTGTCAGTCTGCCGTAACTGGTCACCAATGGATATTTATAGTCACCCTGGCGCCCAGAATTTGTCGGACACTGGTTATATATTATTATTAATTATAATTACTTTTTAAATTAAAAAATCTTCAAACATTTTTTTCATTGAGGATTCAAAGTGTAAAGGATGAAAAGGGAAAAGGATTGTGTTGTTCTAATTTTATTTTTCCACTTTTACTAGTTTTTTCCATTTTTGCCAATTTTTTCCATTTTTTCCACTTTTTGCCTGGTTTTTTCCACTTTTTGCCGCTGTCCTGGCAAAAATGCATTTTTGCCGGCAAAAACCCAACCCTGAAAGCTGATAAAGGCCGGCTCCTGGTTATTATGGATAAATCAGATTACATTGACAAATGTTTAGAACTTTTAAATGACCTATCTACATATGTTGTTTTAAATAAAGATATCACTCCTTCAATACAAAATAATCTTAATAAAATGATCAGTGAATTAGAGAAAAATAATCAAATAGATAATGTTACAGCTAAATCTTTAAGATGTTATATTGGTATGGCTCCCAATTTTTATGGGTTGCCAAAATTACATAAACCTGGTATTCCATTTAGACCTATAATTGATTACTCCCGTTCCCCTCTTTCTAACCTTGCTAGATTTATTTCGTCATTGCTTAAACCTCTTACTTTAAATTCACCCTTTAGTTTAAATTCTTCTTTTCAGTTTGTTTCTGAATTAAGAAATTTTAATGCCCCCCCAAACTGTATAATGATTTCTTTAGATGTTGTTTCTCTTTTTACTTCCATCCCTATTGAATTTGCTTGTGATATTATAAGAAAAATTTATCCTAATGATAGTACTCATTCTACCCTTAATATTGAATCAATTCTTAAATTAGTTTTTTTCTGCTTATCTTGTAATTGCTTCAAGTTTAATGATTTATACTATAAACAAATTCGTGGCACGCCTATGGGCTCACCTGCTAGTGTTTGCATAGCAGAAATAGTTATGCAGTTTTTGGAAAATAAAATAAATGATAGTTTAAATGATAAAATTCCTTTTTGGCGAAGATACGTAGATGACATTTTTTTATTAATTGAAGAAAAACATATAAATGAAGTCGTTACTTTTTCTAATTCGTTATGCCCAGAAATTCAATTCACTTTGGAAATAGAACAGAATAACAGTTTGCCTTTTCTTGATGTTCTCGTTGAACGCATTTCGAATTCACCTAGCATTTTTCAAACTTCTGTTTATCGTAAGGCCACATTTACAGGTCAATATCTAAATTTTCATTCCGCTAATCCTAATTCGCATAAAATTGCAGTCTTCCGAACTTTGGTCAATAGAGCTCTTCGGTTATGCAGTAACGAGACACTTTTTAAGTTGGAAATTAAAAAATTTTTCCAGGATTTAATAAATAACGATTACCCTCTTAATTGGTTAAAACGAATCTATCGTGAAAACATTATCAGCTTCCCCCCCTCCTTCGTTTCCTCCTGCAAATTCCCCCTCTACTCCAATGAAAATGAAAAATTCACTTATTAATAAAAACAGTTATATTTCTATGCCATATTTTGGTTTTCCTTCAGAATTTATTTCTAAATTACTTAAACAACATAATATTTATACTGCTTTCCGGCCAATTAAACAATTAAAAAACGTCCTTTTCAACTTTAAACCCATAACCCCTTCTCTGGATTTAACTGGTGTAATATATTTAATTCCATGTAAAAATTGCAAATCTGTTTATATAGGTGAAACTGGCCGTACAGCAAAAATTAGACTACAAGAACACAGACGATCTTTTAAAAATTGCAACCAAAATTCTAAAATTGTAATCCATTCAATAGAAACCAATCATATTCCTGACTTCGATAATATAAAAATTTTAAATTCTGGTGTTCATAATTATAAATCGCGTATTTTCCTTGAGAGCTGGCACACTGCCAAGCATCTCCACACTATCAATGAAGCATGTGCACTGGCTCCTCAATATTCTGTACTCCTTTAAATTCCTTGAGTGTTCATATCCTGTTTGCATATTATGTTGTAATTACTGATGAGGAAACCTGGACGGGTTTCGAAACGTCTGATTTTAATTGTTTTTATATGTAATTTTTGTTTTTTAAATGTATTTTAACTTAAAATTTTTTGTCTCATAAATAAAACGTGTTTGCTTTTAATATATATAATTGAGACGGTTTGATGTTTGTGTACGTTAAAAATAAAATTTGGTAATTCACCTGAAATTTTTATTTTCAAAAATTATGACATCCTTCACTTTGAAAACATCACTATTCAAAACACACATAAATTAAACGTAGAATAATACCTTTCATTGTTTTAGTATATATATTATTGTAAATAGCCAAAAATCCATTTTTAAACATAATTACTAGTAAGAATCTAAAGTAGCTATGAGCTTCTGCAATTTCACGTACTTACTAGTGACAATGGGTTACTGCTAAAAAGGTTAGAAAAAGACACAAACGAAAATTTCAAGTCGGCTATTTATAGAAACTTTCAGTTAGAACCCATTCTTACAACATAAAGTATTTAAAAACATCACTTTGTAGCTAAGATTATAATAAGTGTAGAATGATGTATATTTAATTTAAATTTGTTATGCAAAATTCAGATTAGTTTATGCATAACAATACAAATTAAAATGCACTGATGGCCATCAAATGTTAACAACTGAAAATAAACTAAGATTTGTTTTTAATGCTTCATTACTACTGGAAAAATCTGTTTGCACCTTGGCATGTTTTTCAAAAAATCTGCCAAGATGGTGACATTCTATATTGTGTCCCAAATTACAACCTTTGCCATTTAGGTAAAAGAGGAAGGGTTTTTCTTTTAACCATAAATACATTGGAAACAAACCATTTAAAAAGATAAAATTATCATCCCCCCCCCCCCAAAAAAAAAAATAAATAAATAAATAAATAATAATAATAAATAAATAAAATAAAATAAAAATACACTTAAAAAATCATGAAATTTCATGGACGATGGCCACTCCACTTTAAAAAAAAAAAGTATATTACTTTTTAAAAGCACTGGTTGTGAAAAGCTTTTAAAAGCACTGATTCAAAATCTTTTAAGAGCACTGATTTCAACTGTTTCAAATGCACCAGTTATAAAAACTTTTTAAAAGCATCAGTTATAAAAATGTTACAAACATCAGTTATAATTTTTTTTTTAGAAAACACTAAACACATGCTAAAGGAAATAATTTAACAGCACTGAATCCTAATCAAAAACAATGGTTTTCACTTTTCATAAATATTAAATACATGCAGAAAAAAGCAATTTAACAGCATTGAAAGCACTGAATCATATTTTTTTTTTAATATGTAATTTTAACGTTAACTGCTAACTTAGTATAATCTTTCCCTTTCAAAACAGTACTGTTCTAAATACACATCCCCAGCATAAATACATAAAATAGCTTTCAGGTATATTCATATTTACATAGGCATCAATCTTAATTAACTGAAATATTATTGAATTTGAATATGATATCAAACAAACTTACATAAAGAAATTACCTCTAAAATAGTTCACATTTACAGTCTTAAACAACACAGAAGCTTCTCAAATTGCTACCACAAAATTCCACAACACAACAAATGAATATATAAAAAGTTTAATATATTTCCTTTCTTTACTTTAAAATTCCTACATTTCAACAAAAATGTTATAAATTAAACGAATTTATAAAAAGAAATTGTCTTAAAAGGCTTTGTTTGACTTTCGCCACTTTCAAAACATACATAATACACGAAATTATACACAAACACTACAATGAAACTTACAAACTGAACTGCTTCTTTTGTCGTGTACAAACAGATGACGTAACAGAGGAGAAAACTAGAGAAAACAGAGAAAGTGCTTCACTTACACTCTGCTGTTTTTGGCAAACTTAGCACACTCACACACACTAACTATGCGAACTGGATAAAAACACATGCAAATATACCTCAGTCTATAACAGTTCTATTCTAGTTCGTTTAAAGGAGAATTTAATTTAATTTTTGTTGTGATAAATTTATTTGATTAAATATAGACTTTAACTGAAAATTTTTGTTTATAAATTACTTTTGATTAATTGTACAAAGTATAATTTATTGTCTGTGTACAATGAAGTTGGGTTTGACTTTACATTAGGGCACAGTGAACTATTAGCAGGAGCCTGAGAGTCATCCTGAAGGATGATCCTAAGATATGCCATCTCAATTCTGAACTTCCATAGAGGAGATGGCTAACCTGCTTTGGTGACCAGATAATCTGCAAGCAAAGTCGAGTACTTGATAGTGCAAAGCAAGAAGCAAGACAATATCCTCTCAATTACAGACTACAGTCAAAGCTGCACTACTTTTGGTGTTCTAATGGATACCAAGTTTAAGGGGACTGTATTGTCTCAAGCAATCAAAGCCTGTGTTATTCTAAGGGCAAATTCATAAACAAAATGTCTCATTATCTTCTTTTTTTATTATTCAAAATATTTGCAACTGTCAAACTTTTTTTTTTTTTTTTTTCAAATATTGTATTCAAATTTGCAAAAATGAATTAATTGCAAATTAAAGTTTGTATAGCAAAAAATATAATTTATTAGATGCCTTTCATTTCTCTGCTTAAGAGCATTTTCATGCTCGGTAAGTAGCATCTTCAGTTGTACTGTTACTCTTGAGAATTTCTTTTTTCTTCTAGGTTGCTTTCAACATGTATTGTCATCTGGCATCAATTTGAAATGGACCCACATCATTACAAGCCTGTCTACTGATTAAAATTTTTAACTGTAGGAATTTATCAAATAGATTACACCACCAACAATAATGATGATACTGGAGTTTACATAGGCATATGACAAAAAATGAAAATTAACCAGCATATTAAG
Source organism: Salticus scenicus (assembly GCA_963930645.1). Lineage (NCBI taxonomy): Eukaryota > Metazoa > Arthropoda > Arachnida > Araneae > Salticidae > Salticus > Salticus scenicus. The sequence continues at coordinate 59,136,051 of OZ005649.1, read as the reverse complement.
AAACATAAAGTGATATTAAGTTTAATAAACTAACAGCCACTTTAACTAAAATAAATCAAAGAGAAAATATAGAAAATTAATTTTGAAAACATGGAGAAAATAGCAAACTACTATGCACCTAAACCCAAAGCTATCAAGATTTTAGCTGATAGGTGATGAGTCTTTAATGATATGTATCCATTTCAAATTTATGCCAGATGGTAGTACGTGTTGAAAGCAAACCAAGAAGGAAAAAGAAGTACTCTCAAGAGTGACAATGCAACTGAAGATGCTCATGGCACAGAATAAAAATGCTCTTAACATCTTAATCCATTAGGTGCCAAAGCTCCCACTGCAGGAATAATTTTTTTAAGATTTTTTTTCTCTGCAAGTAATTAAGATAAATATATTTTTTTATTTTTCACATTAAATATTGAAGTGTCTAACTTCATTGGTAATTTTTTTCAAAAAGTTTGTAATGTAACTTCTATTTTTTTTTTCTTTTTTTCCAATTATTTAAACAAAGATAGATGTTTTTCTGCAAACATCAGCAAAGAAAAAAAAAAAAAAAAAAAAAAAAAAAAATCAGCAAAAATAACTCATTCGAGTACAGGGGTTTGAAACAATGAAAATAAAATAAAATAGTTCTTTTCTTAAATTATAACAAACAGAGATCAAGAAATACATAATTTTAAATTCAGTTTTCACATTCAGAAAATTCACAATTGCTAAAAATTTTATTCCTTTCAAAAACCAATTTTTTAAATTTTTAATATTTTATTTTGAGGTTGTGAAATGAGAATTTTCACAATATGAAATTTTGCATTTTTAAGCTTAAAAATGAAATCCTAAAAATTAAAAAAATCAGTTTTTAGAAAGCGATACAATTTTTAGCAATTGGGAATTTTCTAAATGTGAAAACTGAATTTAAAAATATGAATTAGCTAATGAGTTACAACAGGGTGAAATTCCCCACAGAATAACATTGGTTTCAGCTTTCGGAGACAATAAGTAGAAAGTCCCCTTAATCAAATAGTCCACTGTGAAACCCGGAAAAATAATATAAAAACTTACAGTTTATTAAGAAGCTGATATAGATTTCATTTTCATGCTAAGAGATTTAAATTGCTGTTGATAAAATTTTACAAAAGCCCAAAGGAAAAAAAAATTACTTTCTATACACAATTTTACAACATTGATACCATTGACTGATCAGTAATGAATAACAGCCAAATAACTTTGCAGAAAAAATTATAACTTACCTGACCACCAGTTCTTCCTCTACCATATTGCCTTCCTTCAACAAAACCAGCATCCCAATCTGTCCTGATAATTCTGTCATCAAGTTTTGTACCATTTACATATCTCATTGCATCTTCAGCATCTTCTCTGGTATAATATCTTAATGAGTTAAGCACTCAAAATGTATGAATAATTTTGTCACTCACCTTATTATTTTTTTAATTTATATTGTAACAATTTTTCATTTTCTTCTTTTAGTTTTACAATGTAGGGAGAGAGAGAATAATGATCTGTAGTTGCTTTTCCAACTTAAACCAAATTAAATTTTCACTCTTGATATATCCAGAACTTCCCCCAGGTTTAAAAAAGAATAGTGTGCTTTTTCTTTTCCTTTAAGGCACTTTTAGATTCGTAAAAGCAATTTTGGAATCTTTAAAAGCATATGTAAACATTTAAGACATTCTTTCAAGATCAAATTATATATTGAGTTATATACAGGGTTTAAACTGCCATTAGTTTTTTTTAGCATTTTGCTAAAATATATTGGTAAGAATTAAGAATTTTGCTAAAAAGCAAAAACTAGATAATTTCATAAAATATTTCTATATAATAACTTCTAATTTTTATTCAAGTATTTGCAGCCAAAAAATATGAAACCACGAAAAATATTTGGAATCGTTAATTATTTAATATATTTGGATTTAATTTCAATTTTTAATGGCTAAATTTAAATGCAAAATAATTTAAAAATATTCAGAATTTGCTTTATAGAGGCATTCTCAGTGCTAATATTGCTCAATGATCTACTCCTACTCATTACTTTTTTTTCGCTTTTTCATTTTGCATACATGACATAGCTGTCTCTTTTTTCTATTGTTGAAATTGAAAAAAAGTTTCACTGATTCATGTTTCAGATGCATCCGGTCACTGAGTTGTTCTTTTTTCCACAATACACTTATATTTCAAAATTATATAATTTTTATTTTTTAGCTTCTTTATTACGTTTAAATGTCTTTAATTGTAATCATAAGGATTATAAGCACATGCACAATTACATTTTTAATCTTATGTTGAAATAAATTATTATTTTAGTACATTGAAAAACTGTGCCATGAAAACAACATTACAAATTTGTCCTTTTCAAAGGTGGTCAGATGGTTAAATCACGAGTACAATTCTTGGTTAATATTATCAGTGAAAAGAAGTAATAGAAAACAAAATTAGGAGTACCCAAGCTAAGAAAAAGAAATCAACTACTATAGTAAAAGAATTAAATTACCTTTCAATAAAGCTAAAATGCTAAAGGAACTTTTTTGTCATGTCGAATTCTAGTTATATACAAATAAGAAAATTAATCTCTGTACATGTAAAAATTACTGTAATAATGTTAAATACAAATTTTAAATAACAATATAAATTTCAAAAATCCTTTGACCTGAAACATAATAAATAAGTACAATTCTTCAATGGGTGAAAAAAATAGGCACCGTGTAATTCAAAAGTGACTAAAAAAATTATTAAGAACTGTCTTAAAAATTACATAAAAGGATACTCAACAAAACAAAATCCACATGGAGTTTTTTTAAACCTATCTAATCCAACAATAACTCTCTTGACATCACCACATTTTGAAAAAAGTTCATATATTTGAAGGTCTGTTGTATAAAAACTCAAATTACCAATATACAAGGTACAACTTTTTTGAAGGAGTCGCTCTAATTCACTCCGGGATCCCTGAAAATACAAGATTTATAATTAATTAAAAACTAATATTATAATGCAAATAAAAAGATAAAATATTTATTAATGAAAGGAAAATAAAAGCTGTTTGACATATTCATCATTGTTAAATACATAATAATCAACAATTAATTTGAGTACTTTAATACTAAGAAATTAAATAAAAACAAATGCAAATACACTCAAACCTCAATATGTAGAATCTTTTTATAGCAATATGTATATACATATATATAAACAACATATGTATTACAGTAAAAAATAGCTAACTAGTTTTTTTTTTTTTTTTTTCCCCCGCATGAATAAAAGTATTTTTTATTGAAAAAAAAGAAAAGATCAAGATAATGTATAAAAAACACCATAAAGTAAATCAATAAGTTAATTTTTTTAATAAATTTTGAATGTCATCGAAAAGAAGGAACTTTATAAAAATTATTATATTTCCATTGCTCCCCTACCTTTAAAAAAAAAAAAAAAGACAAAAAGACAATTTAATTCAAGCTGTAAAATAAAATGTAAACTCCTGATTATCTGTGAGCGAAGACAAAGGGGCAAGATCAAGAAAAAAAAAAAAAACTCTGCAGAAGAAACGAATAAATGATTGAATTAATGAATTTGAATTTTGTGAAGGGTTCACTAAAGACCCCCAATTTTTGCCTGCATTGACCCTTGAACATACATCTGACATAAGAAAAAAATATCATCACGGCATCTAACATCAGATTGAATTTGAAAATGAAGTTTCTCTATTGTTCTTTCTTGTCTTCTAGGCTCTGTCTATTTAGCATCAGCACAATATCTTGTCTTATCCCCATTCGTCAGTTTCTTTTTGCCTTTGAGCAGCTTCTCTTTTAGCATGTTCCTGATGCCTGTGTTGTGCATGTAACTCACTTTCTTCTTGTCATCTAGCTGGTGTCCGTTTATTATCTGCACAATGCTAAACATATTCAGCCTAATTCACAGTGCGGCCGAGTAGAGAAACGAGTGAGACGTGACGTAACCGAAAGGCTCATGTCTACTCCATCGCTGTTCTCGGTAGTAGGAGAAATAGCTATTCCAGGGCCCGTTTTCACTCGCACACGAGTCGTATCAACTGATCGATAAAGCGTCCCTAAAATGACGTCAGTTTTACCGATTATGATAGAAAACGTAGCGATATAACCAATAGGAAAGTTTCATCGGAATATTGTTTGTAATCAAAAGCACGTTGTGAATGCATACTGCGTAGTTGTAGAAATTCAATTGTAGACATTCAATTGTGCACATTCCGTGTTCACTGTTCCTACTTTAAATTTTCCCATATCTGATAAATACGTTTATTTACGTCAAGTTTTTCCAACAATATTTATATAAGTTCGTAATTTCGGACTGAAATATTATTGTTTTATGTATGTGAATAATGAATATTTTGTCATAATACATAAGTATTAATTATTCGGTCATCGGCAAATTGGATTAAACCATTTCTTCTGAACATCTTATAATGGAAAAAAAAAAAGTGTTATGAAGTATAAAAATATAAATAGGTAAGTAGAGTGATTTATATATTCTTGCTTGGTTATTAAATTTTAATTGAAAATTTGATATATATATATTCTTAGTATTGATACAAAGATTTTTGTTTTAAATAATGTTACATCACATACACAAAGTTTAAATAAAATACAACAATTGCTTTGAATTTTTTTAATTTACAGTGTTTGCTTACAAAGTTTTTAATTCTGTGTCTTTTTTAACATCAGTTTTTCAATTCATTTTAAAGCTTTTATAACAAATTAAAAAAGTTGCTTTTCCTCTGTTCCTCCAAACTGTGTTTTTTCCCAAAAATAATTACAACAATGAAAACACCTGAATTTAATAATTTAAATACATTCATCTCCCTATATTTCATGTTTAATTTTCTGAAAACTTGATATTTATAAAACTGGTAGCATTAGCATAACTTTTTTTTTTTAAGAAAAATTATATGGTTTACATGATTTATAAAACAATTTACGCATCTATACTTATTTGTTACATTGTTAAACCTCCATTTCCTCATCTTTGTTTAAATACAACTAAAAATGTGCTTTGAGAGTTTCTACTTATACACTAAAATGTATATCAATAATTTTGTGTGGCTCTATAAACTAATTATAAATGCTAATTACACCATAGGGAACATGCTTTTTTGCTTCTGGTAAATGTATAAATTTCATAATGTTTTATGCAGTATAACAATAAAAATATGCTTTAAAGAAATACTCACATACACCATAATGTATCAAAGTTCTTTTGTGAGACATTTTATACACAGACAAATAGTACTTTTTATACGATTTGTTTAAATTATATAGGAAGAGATCTTGGAATTCAATACACTTCTTATAAAGTACTAAAAATTTAGAATAGTTGAAAAATAAATAAATAAGAAACTTTCAAATAATTTCCATTTATATCTCATACAGGATTAACAGGTTTTGATAGTGTTTATATCACCAGTTTAAAAATTGAACTGTTACTAATGGAAAATATCTAAATATAAAATAAACAGATTAAATTATTTGAAGAAACACTATAATAAGATTGTTGGGCATTCCGATAGTTACATTTTTGTATTACAAAGAAATTTATTTATAATCAATTTTAGTAGGTAAATGTACACATTGGACATTCTATTGTTTAAAAAAAAGAAAAAAATAGCTTTTATAGTAGGTTGTAAACATGTTGACTACATTGAAGAACTTATGTTTATTATTTTTGTAAAATGGACATAACATTTGATTCCTAAATATTTCGCAGGATAGTATAATACTTTTTTCCTGTTTTCACCATTACATTATATATATATATAAATAAAAATTTGAACACACAAACTTAAGAATTTTCCATAATTTATAATTAGCATGGGGAAAATAAAAACTTTAGATATTTACTAGACATGCACAAATTATTTAGGTTTCTCCAATACGAAAATAACGAACACATTTCTTTGTTTTTAAACCATCTAATATTGGTTTTGGTTGACCATCCTTTATGATATTCAATTTCTCTTGAACATTTCGTGGCTAAAAGGTTTGATTTTGAAGCTGTCCAAAATGCAACAAAAATTGTTATTTGCGCTACTAGAGGGCAGCATCATGCAATTATAACTAGCGACCCTTTACTGAGAGATACGACAAGGTGTTCATACTTTTTGATTGGTGGAAAGCTCCCTTTGACCGCCCGAGGCGATTTCGCGCATCGCTACCATGGACATAAGGCAGGGAGAAATTATGACTTTCAAAAATGCTTATAATTCATATTAATTAAATGTAATTAAAATTTTTTGAAGCAAATTTTCATGTTCCTAAATGTTTTTCCTATTAATAGAAATGAAAATTTTCATTGATTTTCGTCAATTCTTTTCTAAATAAGTACTTTTCCTAAAACAGTTTCGTATTTGGCGATAACTTCAATAATTACACAGCCAACCTCTTTCGGAAAAAATTACACTTTTAACGTGCGGCGTTCGGTTTTTTCCCCCTTCTTTTTAGAACAATTTTGAAAATAAATTATGTAAGTTAACATTAACTAATATACACTTATTATTATTTTATTTATTTATCTATTTATTTTTGTTTTACCTGATCTTATTAAAAATTATTTTGATTAATATAACAAACATTTAGATATAAATACAATTAATAGAGTAAAGCATATTTTTGAAAATTTTAGTGTTAAAAAATACATAACTAATAAATAAAAAGTCCTTTTAATTATTTAGTTTTTTTTTTTTTTTTTTTTTCTTCAGGAGCATATAAATAAAGGCTAGTACATTCATTTAATGCATAAAGCTTAAACTCAATAGGTGCCTTATATTTTTCTTATATTTATTCAAAAATACGGAATATGAGGGGGAAAAGAATAAGGTTAAAAGTATTAAAATGCTTATTGTTCTCTTATTTATTAATTTAAAAACATAATTTTTTTTATTTGTTTATCTATTTTATTTTATTTATTTATTTTTTATGCAGAAATCAAGGCATTAATAGAAGTAAATACCTCTATGGTGGCCAAGCGGAACTGCGGTCAAAGTTGGTAGATGGGAAGTGCCGGGTTCGACCAAAAAACGCATTCATCGACCTAGCCGTTCGGATTTTTCCGTAGTTCTCTCTAAAACTCGCGTAAATACGAACTAGATTCACTTAGAACCCCCCCCCCCCACGGAGGGCATTTCTCCTGTAGGCCTAGGCCCTAGAGTAGTCAATCAGTCTTAAGCCATACAACCAATCAACCATTCTTTATGAGATCAACATATGTTAGAATTTTATGTTGTAAAATTATAAGTGCTAATTTCTTTATTTGTTTATTAATTAATTAATTAATTAATTAATTTATTTTTTAGTGTCATATTTCTTTTTATCACATACGTCATTTTCTCTCTCTCTCTCTCTCTCTCTTTTTTTTTTTTTTTTAATCATACTTTATTCAAAGGTACAAAATACGAAAAAAAAAAAAAATATATATATATATTTGTATTACATTTGAAGAAAAATAAACTTTTGACATGAACAATAAGGATGTATAAAACTTTTAAAGTTAATAAATATTTTTACAAATATTAATATTATCAATGATTATGCATTTAACTATAAAATATTGGTATGTTTTTAAGCATTAAACTAATTCAATTTTCCTAAACTGAATTATTTTAAGAAAAACATGTTGGTGTTAATGTGCCAGTTGCTTACAAAAGAAAGGCCGAGGTATGGGTTGAATAACTTAAGTAAGGGGTGGTCTTTTTAAGGTGTTCTAGCCCATATTTACGCTTGTTTAGGAGAAAACTGCAGATAATTTCGAAAAGTTAGCCCGATGAGCGCTACCTGGTATCAAACCTGATAACTCCCCTCTACCAGCTTTGAGTGCAAAGTTAATTTTATAGTCTGAAAAACATTTGACCCCCTGAGAAATCTTTTATAAGCCAACTAAAACAATTTTTAAACATTTAATGTGCTGAGAATGTATATATTTGTAAGTTATTGCAATAAATAAAATTAATCATAAAGCTAAACGGTCATTTCTCAAATGAATATATCAAATCAAGTTAACTGTTAAATCATCAAATTTTTACAAATTAATCTTAATATCGATGAACTTTCTTACCAGTAACTACAAGGACAAATTTGATAAAATAAATTATTTTTTAAATAAATAAAAATAATTTTATTATTATTATTATTTTTTTTTTTTTATTATTATCAGTTTGTATAAAAATATATATTTTAGACTACAGTTGCATAGTACATTATTAAAAACTAAAGAGTATTAAAATTCAGAATTTTTTATATGCAGTAAGATGGTGTAAATTATTTCTATGAATATAGAAATGTAATCTAAATTTAAATAATAATTATAATAATAATAAAACGAATGTAACGTAAAGCATACTGTATCTTAGTTTGATTGCAAAGAATTTTTTTTTTTTTTTTTTTGCTTTACTTTAGAGAATATCTTTAAAAATTTACACCGATAAATCACCAAAATGCGCGATCAGCGCCAAGCATTGTAAAAGGTTACTGTAGCAAGAGGGAATCTGGACAAGCATTTGTCCACTGAGCATGCGTACTAAGTACCTGTCGTATCTCTGAGATTATCCAGGGTTTCTAATTATAACAGCAAAGAGAAGAAGCAATCTCAAAAATGCTTCTATGATAAAAATAAATGTGACATTAATTACTTAATAAAATGAAATAATTATTAAATAAAAGCTCCATTGCCAGCTAAATGACACTTACTTAGAGATATTATGCAGAAAATACGAATGTACAGACTGGAAAATAACTTCAAAACTAAATTTTTACGGAGTTTATATTATGCAGACTTGCCAACCAATTTTAATAAAAAAAAAAAAGGGAAGATTTTTGTTGAAAAACCAGAAGATTTCATAAAAAAAGGGAAGAATTTTTTTTTTTTTACTTTTTTTTTTTTTCTGTTTGACGTAATAAACAATACAGTTTTACAATTTTAATATTTAAGCAATCTATAAAAACATTTTACTATAGATTGATTATACTAAATATATTAAAGTTTTAAATGAAGTTAACCTCTTCAACATATAAATATCTACAAAACAGAATCTGTAAGAAATTTATTTAACAATAGACAAAGAACTTAGTTAAGTTAAAGTATAACTAATTTTTTAAATAAATAGAATATGATTTTTGTGTTTGTACATTAATCATACATATAAAAAAAGTAGCAGTAGCTACTTATCAGTTTCAAATGTGCAAAAAACCAACTGAGTATTAATTTTCTTAAATTGATTTGGGAAAATTTGTCCTACCTGAAAAAACTATTCTTCATTTTTTTCCCATGTTTACACATTTGGTATAAATATGACATACAAATATTTAATTTAATTGAGGAAAAATAAACAGATTTATTAAATTCAGCAATAAATATCTAAAAATAATCACATGCGTGAGAAATATTGAGCACTTCCATTGCTTTATTGTTTCTAGAATTGATCACTGATCACAATCTGGGGAGGGGGGGGGGGGGGGAGAATACAAAAATAATTACAGAGTGTAGGAAATATAAATATACAATATAAACTCTTTCAACTCTACTTCTAGAATCTAAAGAAAGAAATTTAAAATTAATATTATCATTTTAAAAACACTTAAAATACTTTAAAATACTTTAATTGAACAGCATTACGATATATTTGAACTAGCTAGTCGCGGTCGTCATCAGGTTGAAAAATTGCTGCTCTACTGACCATCTTGTCACCGGCTTCTTTATTCTCTTCTTCAGTGCTGACGTCATAATATGGTTGTTTCTTTTTAATTAGTTGTTGCCATTCTTTCGGTATTACGCTGTGGTCTCTCTCATTAATAGCAGTGTTAGAAGTTAGAATTTCCAGGGCTTTGCACTTTAAGGCATAATTATGGGAATTATAAGGGGCAATTTTAGTGGTGGTTATTGGAAATTCTAACTCCTAACACCGCTATTAATGAGAGAGAGCACAGTGTAATACCGAAAGAATGGCAACAACTAATTAAAAAAAAAAAAAAAAACGTATTATGACGTCAGCACTGAAGAAGAGGATAAAGAAGCCGGTAACAAGATGGTCAGTAGAGCAGCAATTTTTCAACCTGATGACGACTGCGACTAACAAGTCGAAATACATCTTAATGCTGCTCAATTAAAGGATTTTAAGGTATTTTAAGTGTTTTTAAAGTTTAATTTTGTCCTTTTATGTATAATTCAATTAATATTATCATTTATGTTGCAGATGTATAAAGATTAGGAAACAGAAGACTTCTGCAGAACATTTGATTGGTGATCACTAGTTGGAGATAAATGAAGGGGGAGGGGCAAAAAATAATTACATCAGCAAGGAATATTTAACAATTCTATTTCTTTACATGTTCTAGAATCACATAAAGCAAGTTTGAAATGAATATTGACATTTATGTTATGGATGGAGAAAGAATGGGAATCAGGAGTTTTCGTAGAACATTTGGGTTTTCTTTTTAAAACTAACGGTATCTGCGACTTTTTTAAAAACGGAAGATTTCATCATCTGTCCGGAAGATACGTTAAAAAACCGGAAGTCTTATGGGAAAACCGGAAAAGTTGGCAAGTATGTATTATGAGTACTATTATAGAGATCAAAGCAAATGCGATATTGCTTCTGACCTGAGCACCTGTGCTGGGTGAAATTACAGTAACCCTGGCGTTTGCTGCATATAATTGTGCGCTAAGTTCAGAGCACTCAGGGTTGTAACACAAGTTTCAGCTTCAAAGCGCCTTACAATTTCTGTGAAAATTTTATACGAAAGAAATATTACTCAGAAATAATATTTTTGTAAAATAATGGTGATTATTAATTTTCTCTTTGTTTTGGCATTTGGCAAGCAATGCTTACATTGCTTCTATGGACCGCACACCACTGCATCCCGCCTTTTTATTATAAGCATCATATTTCTTTTTAATAACTTTAAAGTTAAAATGAGGATGTTTATTTAATATCTTTTGAACAAATTATTTGATTTAACTAAAATATACAGTGTTAACTAGATTTTGTCCTAAACAAAATGTGTCATTTTTCATAGTAGTTACAATAATGTAGTTTTATATAGAGAACTAACAAACCAGACAGATTCATTAACAGATTTACAGTTAATACAGTTAATCTGAACATGTAATATAGATTATTAATGATAAGCGGTTTAAAAGATATAAATCATTTTAGACCATTAAATCTACAAAGCTCAAATGAAAATAAATTAATGAATTGTAAATGTAATTTAAAAACTATTTTAAATTCTCATCATAAGGTTAAAAAAAAAAAAAAAAAAAAAAAAAAAAATCTGAGATTATAGCTAAAAAAGATTTTTTTTTTTTTTTTTTTCATATTAAGCCTAAAAACTATCTATTTTGTTGTATTAGCTAGATGTTTATTAAAAAAAGACGCAAGAAGTAGTTTTACTTGCATTACCCACCAACTATTATAGTACGGGAGTATTGTATTCAGTCAAAATTTTTAATAATGAGCGTTTCACTTAACTTACTGGTTTTAAAGCCTGAGTTTGAAAAAGGAGTTTATGGCAATTAATCAGTGTGTAGAATCTTTGGACCATCATATCTCCCCACACCCCCCTGAAAAAAAAGAAAGAAAGAAAAAGATTGAACAATAAAATTTCATATATTAAGACATGTCTAGTGCATGAATAAATTTGCTCGTTTCTGGTGAAAATTGTAAAAACAGAAGTGGAACATTGAAAGTTAGAAGTGGAATTGAATTCCAATTTCCTTCTATATCTCAAAGACGGGTCAGACAATTTTCTTCAAATTTATTTTAAAAATTATCTTTTAGATGCTCTTTCATATGTAACAGTTGGTAATTACAAGAAAACTGATAGGCATTCAGATTTGATTGGGCAATCTTAGGTTCTCTGAAGCAGGTGTCCTGTAAAACAATTCTGGATTTTCTTGAAATTCACAATATTACCTCCTTTTTACATGCACTGGTGAAACTACCTAATATTGAAAAACTCAGAAAACTGTTACTTAAAAACATAATAAATGTTGAGAGAAGATTTATTAATGATATATGCCTTTAAAATGTGATATTTGGAGTTTTTAATGCATTATAAGGCAAATTAATGATTGAAAATAAGAAATTTCTATAACAGCAAACCAATTCAAGGCAAATTAATAAATAATAATTAAGGGCAAATAATCAATAATAATAAATAATAATCAAGGCAATTAATTAACATTATAAGGCAAATTAATGATTAAAAATAAGAAATTTCTATATATAACAATATGAAATTCGGAGACAGCATAAATTTCAAAAACCCTGAATTCAAGGGTGGTAGACTCTGAAAAATTTCACCCCTGAATATGTCATTTCATATGTATTAGTTCAATTCCCATGTACAGATGAGTTTGGAAAGTTTTGGTGAAAATTGGAAGCAAGACCAGAAGTTGGTATATCAAAAATGGTATAAAGATTTTTTTCAATTTGTTACGTAAAGCTTCTTTAAGTTGTTCTTTTGTATGCCGGAGTTAGTTAGCACAGGAAAACTGATAGGTGCCCTGATTAGATAGGCAGTTTTAGACCTCTTAATGATGTCTTAAAAACAACTTAACCAAATTTCTTTAAACTCTCTATATAAAGTATTTTTTGGGTGTCTTTAAGACGTTTGTATAAATTTGTTATTACAGTGAAATTGGTATGTGTCTGGTTAATGAGGTAAATTTCATGTCTTGTAATTTAAGGTCCATTTTATGTTTCATATGCACTACATCAAAAAAAGTTCATATAGGTATGTATAGTAGTGGATAATGGACGTTGTGTGGTTTTACAAGCCAGATTTTATATTTATGATAACTGACTCAAGAAGGGCTTAGCCATCTCTATTGTCTTATAGGAAAATATCCAAGACTAGTTTTGTACAAAAATGAATAAATTATAATAATCATAACTCATCAGGAATCAAAACTAAATACCTTAAATTGTTGATCTCTGTATGAACTCTGCTCCAAACCTCGAGATCTTGACCCCATAGTATATATGATTTCAATTAATACTTCAAAGTTCTGGAACAAAAAGGTAAAAAGGATTAATAATGGCAATTCAAATCAGAAAATCAAACAATGAAATTTCGCAAATAAAAAATATTAACAATTTTATTTTAATAGGCAAATTGGTCGTTAAATTTAAAGGAAAAAAAAAAAATAAATTATTTCAAAGTTTCAGATACGGCTTCCTAATTTGAAGTATATTTCAGAAGCTATTCAGCGTTCATATATAAATTGACAAGTCAAGCTGATTGTTACAAGAAATAACAAAAAGTATAGATCTAAAAATTAAATAAAATTTGAATCATACTTCTTAACACTTGTAAATACTGTAGTGTATAAATATAATTAAAGTGCAAAAAACACTTTTCAAAAAAAAAAAAAAACAACACAGACTACTACAAGAACGCCGCAAAACCCACTAAATCCAGTAATGTTCTATAAAGATACGCATGCGCGTTCTTACCAAAGACTATCTACTATACATAGATATCGTAATAAGACATAGATTGATCATTGGAAGGGGAAAGCTCGGAGGAAGAATATCTATCCTTCCTCCAGTGGCCCAGTGCACGGAACAGAGTAGAAAGAATAGGGGAAAGTCCAATCCGCGTTTGTAATGATCGATAGATGGCGCTCTCTGAACTGCATTTGTTAGTAAATATAACAGCCACGTGTATTTATTATTCTTCTTTCTCCGCCATTTCATCATTGAAAGTCGATTGCATAATATGAGGATATGCAGTGGTGTGATAATTTCACCTTAGCCCACCAGAGGGCGAGCATTTCATTACAATCGCGGATGGTGCCCAGCACGGAGTAATATTACTCCGTGGTGCCCAGCCTTTGAAAGTGGAAGACGATATTTTTGTAAATATTAAGGGCGCTGTAGTCTACTTTCTCCCGGTTTTCTTTGACAGGAATTTTCGGTTTTCGACTGCTTTTGCTGCAAAATAATTATTATTAAAAGATATTTTAATCAACACAATTTTATCGTTTTCTCTTTCAACTTTTTTTTTCTTTCTTGCTTATATGTTACGATCTTTTCTTTTCGTTTATTTATCAAACTCCAAGTCCCTTTTCTAATATTTTGCCAAATAGTATATATGTTTTCCATAAAAATTCAAAATAAAGTTTTTTTTTTTTTTTCTAGTTGTATTGGTTTTAAGCATCTACAACTTTCTTTCATTTTAATTCTTCCTGTATTTGGATTATTATTATTTTAATTCTTGCTGTATTTGACTTAAGGATTTTTTTTCAAACTCTAATGTATATGAAAGGATAAAATAAGCAAGATTCTAAATTAGTATTTAAATTAATATTAAGTGATATCTTAATAGTATTAGCTCAGAATAAATCTTAATTTTAAGAACAACTTTGTGAGAATTCTATTTTAGAGCCCCTGTAAAGTTAGTTTTTCAGCAAAACACATCGTAGAGCGGGAATCGAAGTTAGAAGAAGTTTCATAATCAAAATTATGCAATAGTCGAAATAAGCGGCAATGCATTGCGAAATACGAAATCCTGGATATCCGGGTCAACAAATAAAAGAATGTGGGCTGGATTTTAGCTCACTTAACTATCCAATAAGAATTCATATTAGTAGTTTGGCCTCGCCCTAAATTATCCATATTTAAGCGGCAGCACCCGAAAATCGGCGGCCTTTTTCATGAAAGTATTTGCTTAATTAGTTCACGTCCATAAACAGTTTAATTTAACGGTCCCAGGAGGGGATGGGTTCGCGGTTCCGCCGTTAGCGGGACGATTTCGGCCCGACTCGGCTACGGATCTGTACGTCAGCGTGCTCCGAATGATTTGACTGTTAATAAAGTGTAAAATGACTAAGAGTCTTTAATAAACGACTGCATCATCAATTTTGGAGTATTAATTATTTGAGTGAACTCTCTTAATATGAAACGACTGGCATGAATCATCTACTAAAAGACGATATCTTACAATAAAGTCGACTGTTACGCTTGCATGCGTTAACACCGCGCCACCTATAATTTGTATTCTTAACTTTGAAATGAAGAGAACAGAGTGTGTGTTGTGAAGAAAAGTGTGTGTTCGGCGGCCGCAGAACGTGGCGTCGAAAAATAAATAAATTATGAGTAATTAAAGTGAATTCGTGTTTTAAATAAGCATTAAGTGCCTTTACATGGTCCGTCGAGCCGGAGGACCTGTTAAAAAGAAAGAGTAATTACGAGTTTGTTTATTTAATTTCATTGTGAGAGAAAAAAGTTTCGGTTTCGTAATCGATCGATGAAACAAAAAGTTTTGTTTTAATCATAGAGAAAAAAAAATGTTTATATCGAAGGATGGATTATTTTTTAAGTGAAATATAAAATATAAATGTGAACGAAAAAAAAAAAAAAAAACAAGTGAAGTGATAGTTTATTAAGAGGAACAAGATAATAGTGTTTTTTTGTTCTCAAGTGGAATACAGCGATCTGAGGTAAGAGCATCTTCATAAAATTTAAAGTTGTTCTGAATTTATTACTTGTTAAATTTAATAATGTCAATTATCGATAAATTAAGAAAAGATGAGCTTAAACTTGTCGCAGAGGAATTGGGTTTAAGTGTAGGAGAGGGAGCTAAACTTGTTGAGTTAAAAGATATTATTGAGAAATGTGAACATTTTTCAAATAGTGAGTTAATGAAAAATGTAGTTGATTGCGCGGTTGAGGAAATTAAATCGAAAAAAGAAGAAGAAAAATCAAAAATGGAGTTGGAAAAAATTAAACTAGCACAGTTAGAGAAAGAGTTAGAGATAGCAAATATTCGTAAGGAATCTTTACAAAATTCTGATTTCGAGAAAATTAAATTAGCGCAGTTAGAGAAATAGTTAGAATTAGCGAATATTAAAAGGGATTCATCCCAAAATAATTCGCTTTCAACTGTGCATTCGGAACCAGAACTTCTAAATAATAATAATCTGGAAAGTTTTATTAAGAGTATTAAAACGCTTACAATTCCATTACCATCTAAAGCAGAATCATTCAATTTATTTTTTCATTCGCTGGAAAAGGCATTTAAGAATAAAAATGTTCCAGATGGGTTTAAAGCGGAAATTCTTTTAAACATTCTCGGTGAAAAAGCCAGTAATTTAATGGTATATGTGTAAGACACATATACCATTAAATTACTATGTGACATGTAATTACGAAACGAAGACTTACGAAGACATGTGTAATTACGAAAAATTAAAAACAGTTGTTTTGAAGGAGTTTCAGCCGACGGCTAATGAGTGTTTAAATAACTTCCGGAAAGCACAAAAATTACCGTCAGAGAGTTATGTGCAGTATGCGTCGCGATTAGCGGCATCTTTTGAGTATTATTGTGAATTGCGTAAAGTGAATGATTTTAAATCATTATGTGAATTAATTGTATCTGACAAAATTTTTCATTCATTAGATCGTGAATTAATGACACACATTGGGGTTAAGCAGGGTGAATCATTTTTTAAACCACAAGAATTGGGTCGTGAATGTGATATTTATTTATCTGCAAGGGGCAGAGATAAAAATGAGTTGAATGTGTTTGCAAAGACTAGTGTAAATGAAGTGAAGCGGTTTGTCGGGAACAAATCGCATAATTCACGATTTCAAAAAGTTGCTTCAAATGTGTTCTTATCAAAAATAAAAAATGTAAAATGTGTTCTTTGTAAAAATAATGAATATCATGCTTTATATATGTGTCCGCAGTTCAAAAAACTTCCTGTACAAGAAAGAGTTAATGTTATTAAGGCAAATAAGTTATGTTTTAAGTGTTTTTTACCGAATTGTAACATTAAGAAAATTTTGGGAGATTGAGGATGTAAATATAGAATTAACCAAAAGTAAAGAACAGGCTATATGTGAGGAACATTTTACGCGTACACATAAGAGAAATGAGAAAGGTAAATATATTGTAACAATGCCTTTAAAAGATGACCCGTCATGTTTAGGTCAGTCTAGAGAAATTGCTCTTAGAAAACTCAGATCGCTGTGGAAACGTCTATCTAGAGACGAGAAATACTTGTCGTTATATAAAGACTTTTTAGAGGAATATAAAAACCTTGGTCACATGAGAGAAGTAACAGAGGATAAAACTCCTGAGTTGCTTATTACGCACCTCATCACGGAGTGTACAGGCCAGATAAAAATACGACCAAATTACGTGTAGTTTTCAATTGTTCTTCACCAACAACAAATGGTACTTCTCTTAATTCCTTGCAATTCAATGGCGGAGTAATACAAAGTGATTTATTTACCATAATGGTGGGTTTCCGCCTGCATATTTACGCCTTAACTGCTGACATCAAAATGATGTATAGAATGATTCTTATTGACCCGAGTCAGTACCCACTGCAGCGAATTCTCTGGAGCAATAGCATTGAGGAACCCCCCAAAACATTTGAATTAACAACAGTGACATACGGAACAGTCTCAGCGCCTTACTTAGCTATGAGAACCTTATACCAGCTTTCACTTGATGAGGAAAAAAAATTCCCGAAAGCATCCCCAATCCTTCGTGATAATTTTTATATGGATGACGTGTTATTTGGAGCAAGTACATTAGAGGAGGCGAAAGAGTTACAACAGGAGTTAAAGGAGGTTATACAATCCGCAGGGATGGAGCTACATAAGTGGTGTGCTAATAATGATGAACTTTCTCCAAGTATGACAGAGGGTTACAATTTTTATAACAAAGATGAAATTCAAAACGAGTGGAATCGTTTAACTGAAAGTCTACATGTAATAAATGATATAAAGATAGACAGATGCATAGTTATAGAGGATTCGGTAGCTGTAGAATTAAAGGATTTGCTGACAGCTCAGAACTAGCTTATGGAGCAGTTGTTTATGCCAAATCAACTAATAGGAAAGCAGAATTTAAAATAAAGATGATTGCCAGTAAGTCAAGAGTTGCGCCCATAAAAAAGGTTACTATTCCGCGCTTAGAGTTGTGTGCTGCAGTTCTTCTAGTGAAACTAATGGAAAAAGTGCAAATCGCACTAAAGCTGAATGTAACATCCCTTTATTGCTGGAGTGACTCTATGATCGTTTTATGTTGGATACGGAAAGAGGCTCACCAGCTTAAAACCTTCGTAGCAAATAGAATTGCAACTATTCAAGAGATGTCCGATGTGCACCAATGGAGACATGTGCAATCCCAGAACAACCCAGCTGATTTGTTATCCAGAGGTATAGACCCAAATAAATTAGTAAACTGTGATTTATGGCACAACGGCCCAAAGTTTTTGACTATGCCAGAATATTCAAATAGAGACATTCCAGTGTCTGTAAGTGTAAATGACTTTGAGAAAGAACTTAAATCTAAAGTAGAACATTTAAATGAAAGAACATTTATTAGTACAAATAGTACCTTTTTATCTGACTTTCTTGATATCAGTAATAATTATCCTAAACTTGTCCGTGTTCTTAGTTTTATTTACAGGTTCATAAACAATTGTAAAAATAAAGATAAACAAAAAGGTCCTTTGAATAATAAGGAGATAGAGACCGCTGAAAGGATCTTAATAAAAATGTTACGGGAAGAGGAGTTTAGAAAAGAAATAGTGTCTCTAAAAAAGTCAGGTACATTAAGTCCTAGAAGTCAGGTAAGCAATTTGCATCCTTTTATTGACAAAGAAGGCCTGCTAAGACTAGGAGGAAGACTTGGAAATAGTGATTTAAATTATGATAAGAAATTTCCAATTCTTCTTCCATCTAAACATAAATTAACTGAATTAATTGTTGTCTTTTATCATAAAAAATTTTTGCATGCTGGGCCTAATTCTCTATTGTATTATTTGAGGGTGAGGTGTGTTGCTTAACACTCAGTTATGTAATGGCGTGTCGGCGTATTTTGAATTAATGACTCCAATGTAGAAAAATAAACTATTTATTAACATAACGAGGAACTATCTACAAGCGAACACACTTCTCTCGTTCGAACATGGCAGAATCCAAAACAACACTTTTTTACAGAGAGAAAAGTTGTAGTGCTTTTTGTGCGCTTGCAGCGCCATCTCATAAAATGCACCAGGGAGGATAGATAGAACACCATAGAGTATCCCCCCAGTGAACAAGGTGAACGATAAAATGCAAAAGTTCAATACAATAAATGCTTGATACAGTATAATATGTAATAGTAACATAGTAAGTAATGCAAAATAGAAATACAATGAACAATATATAATATTAAAAAGTGTAAGATAATATATACAAAACTATATTACATATTCAGTCACCAAATGTTTTGGGAAAGTGACTTTACGTCCAGAGCGTGTAGTACGTGTTTTGTTGACAGGAGTCGGCTCTGGTGGTATTTCGAATGATTTGTTGACAGGCGTTGGCTCAGATGGTTCTTGGTTAGGAACAGAATTATTTGTCACAACAGTATCTGACCATCTATAGGCGGGTTTCACGCGATCTATAGAAACTGTTGTGTTTTTACCATTTATATCAATGACAAAATTTTTATTATCTCTGTTTATGACAAGGTGAGGTCCAGTATACGGCGGTGTTAATGGACGAGTTACTTTATCTGATCTTAAAAATACATGTGTACAATTCGACAATGCAGGATTTACGAAAACACTAGGACTGCTATGTAAGGAAGTAGCACTTGGATTAAGTGTCTGCATTGTTTGTACCAAGTTGGAAACATAATTGGGATCAATCGTTTGGTCAATTTGTTTTTTATCAGTAATAAGATCAGAGGGTAATCGTAAAGTGGTACCATATACTAATTGTGCAGGTGTTGCATTAATGTCATTTTTAAGAGCTGAGCGCAAACCTAGTAAAACAATTGGAAGGGTTTCAGTCCATTTAGTGTGATTATGTGCCTTAAGAGCATCTTTTAAATGTCTATGATAGCGTTCTAAAATTCCATTTGACTGGGGATGGTATGCCGAAGTCCGAATGCGCTTACAGCCTAAGATATGCATAAGTTCTCGAAATAGAGTAGATTCAAAATTACGACCTTGATCTGTGGTGATAGTGACTGGGCATCCGAATCTAGAGATCCAACCATGCAATAAGGCACGAGCGGTTGTTTCCGCAGTCATATCAGGGGTCGGAATTACCTCGGGCCATCTGGTAAATCTGTCAATGATTGTTAAACAATACTGATTTCCATCTGATGGGGGAAGAGGGCCAATGAAATCTAAATGAATATGGGCAAAACGGGCATCCGGTAGGGCAAATGTTCCAACTGGTGACTTGGTGTGCTTTGTTATTTTGGCTCTTTGGCAATTAACACAACTGCGAACCATAGATTTGATATCTTTATGCATGCCAGGCCATACGAATCTTTTAGCAATTAAATTTATGGAGGCTGACATACCTGGATGTGAAAGGAAATGCAAATTTTCAAAAACCAATTTTCGCAAACTTTGTGGAACGAATGGACGGGGATGTTTTTGAGATGTGTCGCAATATAGGTCAATATCCTCAAGGGGAAAATAGTGTTTTTCTAATTGTAAGGATGTGGTATTGGATTGCAAAAGTTTTTGAAGTTCTTGATCAGTTGATTGTGCAGAAGCAAATTCTTTAAAATCAAGTACAGTTGGGGAAATTTGATTGATCTCTATGCGAGATAATGCATCGGCTACATGATTTTCAGAACCTTTCATATATCGGATATCGGTAGAAAATTGGGATATATAATCGAGATGACGTAGCTGTCGAGGACTGCACTTTTCAGGATTTTGTTTGAAAGCGTATATTAAGGGTTTCTGATCAGTGTAAATGAAAAAGTTTCTACCTTCTAGTAAGTGACGAAATTTCTTTATAGAGGAATATATGGCGTAAAGTTCACGGTCATATGTCGACCAATTCTTTTGAGACTTACTTAATTTGCCAGAATAAAATGCTATAGGTTCCCATTGATTATCAGACATTTGCATGACAGAGCCACCAACAGCGACGTTTGATGCATCTACCCATAAGCTTAATTGGGCACCAGGAATAGGATGTTTTAGAAGCGTTGCATGAGAAATTGCTTCTTTTGATTTCGTAAATGCAAAATTTGCTTCGTCGTTCCATTCTAATTGCTCCATTGAAATTTTGGCATTGGAACGCGGATGTTTCCTTTTATTTTTGTGCCCTTCGAGGAATTTAACGAGGGGTGCTAAAATATCAGCAGCTCTGGGAATGAATCGTCTGTAAAAATTAAATATACCTAAATATCTACGAAGTTGAGTAATAGTTGTAGGTCTTGGAAATTTTAAAATGGCTTCAACACGGTCAGAAGTTGGTGAAAGACCATCTTTTGACACTGTAAAACCTAAAAATTCCAAAGTGGGAACACCAAATATGCATTTTGAGGGCTTAATTGTAAGGCCGTAATGATCAAGTCTGGAAAATAGTGCTCTGAGATGTTCAATATGTTCTTCGAGGGATTTGGATGCAATTAAAATATCGTCTATAAATGGATAAACACCTTTTAAATTTCTTGTCACTTCATCAATAAATCTCTGAAATGTGCTGGAAGCATTGCACAAACCAAACTGCATCCGAGTGCTCTCGAAGAGTCCGAAAGGTGTACATATGGCAGTTTTGTGAACATCCTCGGGAGCAATCGGAATTTGATGAAAAGCTTTAACTAAATCAATACGTGAAAAAATTGTGGTTCCGTGAAGTTCACTAGTAAAATCAGCAATGTTGGGGATGGGATATTTATCCTTTTTAGTGTGAGCATTTAGTGCTCTGTAATCTCCAACAGGTCGCCAATCATCGCTGTTTTTCTTTGGAACCATATGCAAAGGTGAAGCATAATTGCTGTTGGATGGACGCATGTGTCCCAAATCCAACATATGCTGAAATTCCATTTTTGCAATTTTTAAACGGTCGGGGGCCGACGACGTGGTTTAGCGTATACCGGTGGGCCAAAAGTTTCGATATGATGCATAACAGAATGTTTAACAATTTGGTTTGGGCTAGGAGATTTACTGATGTTAGGAAATTCACTTAAAAGATTAGAAAAAATATCATTACTTATGATAGATTTCACTGAATATATATCAGAATTATGTACAACACAATGAGAATTTAAGCTTGTGACATTATCAAATAAAGAACGTTTTCTAAGATCTGGCTTTAAATTAAAGTAATGTAAAAAATCAGCACCTAAAATAGGGGTTGAAACATTACAAACATAAAAAGGGTAAACAAACTGTTTTCTTAGACCAAGATCAATAGATAATAATTTACGTTTATATACATTAATTAAAGTACCATTAGCTGCAACAAATTTTTGAATTGGAATAGACATTTTGTCTATTTTTGATGCTGGAATTAATGAACAGTCACTTCCTGTGTCCACTAAAAATTTTAGATTGCTTCTTTTATCTCGTACAAAAAGGCGACGAGAAGTGGAAGGCGAGGCGTATGTCGCCGCTACTCCTTGCCGTAGTCGTTTCCCGCGGAAAAAGTACAGGGAGGTACGCACTTTTTAGCTTTAGAGCTAAATTTCTGATGATACCAGCAAAATTCTTTATTAACTTTTGGGCTTTTGTGCCGAAAATTAGATCGAGATAGTGAACGAGAATGACTTCTGGAACGTCGCAATGAAGCCACTTCTTCTCTTAAAAGTTTTAATTCTTTTAAAAGTTCGGAATCAGCACTCGAAGAATTAGTTGTACTAATAGCACTTACCTGTGGTGGAGATACATCCAAAATTTTATCAGCTATTTCGGCAGCTTTAATGGGTGTAAGGTCTTGCACTGATGCTAAAATAAATTGCGCATTTGAAGGCAGTTGTTGCAAGAATAGTTCGAGCAAAAGAGTGTCGGATACCTTATGGTTTTCAGCTCTTCTCTGCATGACGCGAAGTAGTTCTGACGGTTTTCTATCCCCTAGTTGTTCACCAGCTAATAATCGGCGAATTTCCTGCGATTTTGTTTCACCACAACGTTGAATTATTTCGTCCTTTAAGTTTTTGAATGGATCGGAATTATCAGGTGAAATTATTACGTCACGCACAGTCATTGCAATTTCTGGAGGTAAATTCGCAACACAATAGTTATATTTTGTTCTAGAATCCGTTATTGGTTTCGGCACAGCTAGTTGAAATGTTGATTCTACCATCGTGAACCACAGGGCCGGGTCCGTAGGGATGAATGCAGGGATTTTCACTGCATTCACTGCATCAGCTGTTTCATTCATGTTGAAAACAGAAACGAAAACACTTATAATCCAAAAATAAGAACAGTTTATCCGGGTCACCACTGAGGTGTGTTGCTTAACACTCAGTTATGTAATGGCGTGTCGGCGTATTTTGAATTAATGACTCCAATGTAGAAAAATAAACTATTTATTAACATAACGAGGAACTATCTACAAGCGAACACACTTCTCTCGTTCGAACATGGCAGAATCCAAAACAACACTTTTTTACAGAGAGAAAAGTTGTAGTGCTTTTTGTGCGCTTGCAGCGCCATCTCATAAAATGCACCAGGGAGGATAGATAGAACACCATAAGGGAAAAATTTTGGGTTACAAATGGTAGAAATTTATGTAGAAAAGTTGTACATAAATGTGTTAAATGTTTTAGGGCTAATCCAAATTCAGCACAACAAATATTAGGTAATTTGCCAAAAGATAGAATTGTTCAAAACTATCCATTTAATATCACTGGGGTAGATTTCACTGGTCCTTTCTATATTAAGTATAAAAATCAACGAAAAGATATTTATAATAAAATATATGTTGCAATTTTTATTTGCTTTGTGACCAAGGCTATACATTTAGAGTTAGTCATGGATTTAACGTCCGCAGCCTTTATAGCTGCTCTTAAGAGATTCATATCGAGGAGAGGAAAATGCAGTAAGCTGTATACAGACAATGCTGGGAACTTTGTAGGAGCAAATGCAGAGCTCAAAAAATTGTATAAAATGGTAAATGGACCAGATGATCAAATTTCGGGGTATATGAGTTCAGAAAACATTGATTGGCAGTACTCACCTCCTAGAGCACCAAACTTTGGAGGATTGTGGGAAGCAGGAGTCAAATCCTTTAAATATTATTTGAAAAGAGCTGCGGGAAATTTAAAATTAACCTATGAGGAATTTTTGACTTTAATTATACAAATTGAAGGGATGTTAAATTCTAGGCCTTTAGTCCCCTTAACTGCTAACGTAGAGGATTTAAATGTGTTGACTCCTGCCCACTTTCTCTTAGGAAGGGCAATTACGTCTATAACTGAGCCAGATTTATCAGAAATTACAGAAAACAGGCTTAGACAATGGCAAAAAATAACAAAGTTATTTCAAAGCATTTGGCGTAAGTGGCACTTAGATTATCTATGCCACTTACAACCACAGATTATTATACAGATAGGACACTCCCGTATATTCTTCGGTAACCAAAATTTGACTGCAACGACCCTATTGTCAACGGCTGTAAGTTTCTCGAGATTTCCGGCTTACGCAATCGCTCATCTTATTTTTATTGTATCTATGTTCATTGTAATATTAGTGCAACGTTAAACCCAACATCCAACCAACTAACCATTGTATCGATGTTTACATTTGGAAACTTTGTTATTGTTTACGAAATTGATTGTCGAAAGCAATTTATTTTAAGAAGCAAGTACTAAATATTAAGCAAATAAATTTCGAAAATATATATAAACCAGATATATTTTTCTTTCATTTTAAAGCATTTTGTATTATTTAAACCAAGCAATGTTAAATATTTAAGATTTTATTCCATACTGCTATTTCAGCATTACAGTTTGTTATATTAATTTGTACACTTGAACACGAATGTGTTTGGCAAAATTTATTTTCAAACATAATAAAAATTAGTTTTATTTCTTAGAAAATAGCTGTAATGTTATGATTTTGTGAATTTAAAAGTAGTAGAAAAAGTGCAGGAAAGAAAACAGCACATATGTTTTCATTTGGCAACTTTATTATTATTTATAAACTTGATTGTTAAAAGCAATTTATTTTAAGAAGCAAGTGCTAAATATTAAGAAAATAAACTTTGAATATACATAAAATAAAAACATTTTTTCATTTTAAAGCATTTTGTATTATTTAAAAAGAGCAACGTTAAATATTTAATGATTTCATACTGCTATTTCAGAATTACAGTTTGTAATTTTAATTTGTACTTGAATATGGATATGTTTCACAAAGCATATTTTTAAACATTATAAAAATTAATTTTTATTTCTTAGAAGAATAGCTGTGAATGTTTTGAGGATAATTTTGTGAATTCAAAAACAATAGAAAGTGAAGAAAAAGAAAACTTCCCATATTAACCTGCGTACTAACTACTCGCGAAATAGAAAAACAATTTTCGATCAAAGATGTTATTCATGTAGACTTAACACTTGTAGTTCTCCTCTGTTGACACTAGTGGTGCTACTGTATTTCCGGTTCGCGTTTTAGCTTCACTGTCCTATCTGTATGATAATCTGTGCTTACAACAGAGATCGCGATGGAAATTTGAGAAACAAAACATATGTGTTGGAGACATGGTTATTCTAAAAGAGGATAACTTACCTCCATGTGAGTGGCCACTGGCCAGAATAAGCAAAATTTTTCCCGGAGCGGACAAAAAAGTAAGGGTAGTGGAGATTAGTACTGCCTCTGGAAAATTTAAAAGGTCCATTTCTAAAGTTTGCCCGCTTCCAATAAATGATTAACATTGTTATTAATTATGAATGTTGTAAATTGTGAAATATTTTGATATATATATATATTTTTTTTGCATTACTTTTTATTTAACATATGTAATATTTACTGTATAATTTTGTGTAATATTAAGTGTATCAGAATTTTTATGTTGAAAAAAAAATGACTATTAGATTTATTGAATGTTTAATAAACATTGCAATGGGGGCCGGTATGTTACGCTTGCATGCGTTAACACCGCGCCACCTATAATTTGTATTCTTAACTTTGAAATGAAGAGAACAGAGTGTGTGTTGTGAAGAAAAGTGTGTGTTCGGCGACCGCAGACCGTGGCGTCGAAAAATAAATAAATTATGAGTAATTAAAGTGAATTCGTGTTTTAAATAAGCATTAAGTGCCTTTACAGTCGACAAGGATGGTCCTGTAGGGGGAAAACCAACAAGTCATCATGAAATAAGTGGTGATCAGCACCTTATACTGGTTTTAAATATTTGGATGGAACTGAAGAAATGTCTTGGGATGTGACCTCCTGGGACCGGAACTTTTACAAACCAACCGGGAATTTTTTCCAAAACCAACCGGGAATTTTTTTCCAAAACCAGCCGGAAATTTGCAAAACCAGGCCGGACTTTTCTAAACCAAGCCGGACGATGTCAGAAAGAAACAATGCCCTTAAAAAGCAAGCAACAGTAGTAACATCATCTGTAATCAAATGCTGTTAGAATGAAAAAGAGACATGACTTACGCCACTTTTGTTTCAAGTGTTCCGATTGTTTACTCAAATGCTGTTAGAATGAAAAAGATACGTGACTTACACCATTTTTGCTCTCTCAAGTGCCGTGATATATAACAGATGGCCTCTTCGCGATGTGTCGTAAGCTTGCCACAAACACCTGCTTCTTTTATGTGTTAGCCCAGATGTTTGATTAAAGATTTTCTTTTCCCCCACCAAGTAAAAAGAGAATCTTTTTTTTGTTGTTTTTCTCAGTGTAACCGAAATGGGTGAGTGATTATTTCATTTTATTTATAGTCAGGAAGATGATTTTTTAATTAAAGAGTTATTTTTATTGAAGTTATATTCATCTTAGGTTATTAATAAAAATTAATTATGTGCTCGAATATCCTTTATTAAATATTGTTTATTTTATGTTCGCGATATATTGTATGACTTGCATTGAAATTGATTAAAATAAATAAATAAAATAAATAGGTAAAATAATAATAAAAAATAAATAAATAAATAAGTGAATGGATGGATAAAATAAAATAAATTTTCATAAGTGCTTATTATATTTCATGTTAAGATATTTAAAAGTAAAATTGTCATAAATATTTATATGGAGAGTTAATATTTTTGATTTTTCAGAAAGGAATTTCGTTGTGCGCTATTTATATTGAGCGTCAATAAATTTGATTTATTTGTTTATTATATGTTATTTATGTTTATTTATTGTTAGGATTTATTAGGTGATTGATATAAACTGTGATACTATAGATAAAAAATAAAAATGAAGGCAGACTATTTATATTAATTGTGATATTTAAAAAAAAAAAGTTATGAGTGATAAATTGTTTTTGGCGATATTTAATTTATTGAATATTTTGTTAAAGCTGTGATAATTAATAAATACCGAATTTAAATAGCAAAATTAAATAATTTACCTGTTTCAAAAAAAAAAAAAAAAAGTTTTCTTCTTTTCAAAATTTTGAATTGTGAATAAAATTAAACATGTCCGAAAGTGACACCCCAACATGTTTATTGACACCCCCTAAGGGTACAGAGGAAAATTTACTTGTGGATACAAATTTAGAAAATGACCTACTTAATGTGAGTAAACTGCCCTCCCCAAACACATTTGTAAAGACATTAAGTAGTGCAGATGATGTAAAGAAATCTTTAAATATAAATAAATCTCCCACTGTAAGAGAGGACAATGTCCACATTGCTTTTTGCCCTGAAAACGGCATGATGTGGACGACCTGGCTAACATATTTTGAAGCCTGGTGCGAGGAGAATGGAAAAGATGAGGTTTGGCGAGTCCGTAATATACAAAGATTTTTGAAGGGTAAAGCCCTCACAGTGTATATAAACAACAGTTTAAACATGCTTCATTGGGAGTAATTGGTTGAAATTTTTACAGAGGAATTCACGACACCATGTGAAACATCTTTAACAGATTTCTCGAGCATTTGCTTTAAGGCAGGTGAAAATGTCATAGAGTATTATCATAAAAAACTCCAAGTAGGGCGAGCACTAGGCCTAGAGCCCAAATTTCTCATGGAAGGATTAACCGACGGATTGCCACTGACTTTAAGACAACTTGTTGTGGCTAATGCGCCAAAAACATTAAATGAATGGAGGGATCTTGTTCACAAATTAAATAAACTGGAGATATCTGAAAAATCTGCTGATCCCCTTCCAAACAAGTTGCCAGGTCAATTTCAAAGGTTCACCTATCCACAAGACAGGGAAAATAGAAACCCAGTTCAATATGTTCCCCGACCACAACCCTGGAGTCACCGGTTTCCTAATGTGCAGAGACCACATATGGGATACCCAAATCAAAACAGACCAAATTTCACAAACAATACTCGACCCAATCTAAGAGGGCCTAGACCACATTTTTCAAACCCAAATACACACACTCACTTTCAAGGCACTTTGCCTCCTTTCCCGTGTAAACATTGTTCAAAACGCAACATTCCTAATGCTTTTCATTGGCATAGTGAATGCCCTTTTAGACAAGAAAATCCAACTCATGTCACAGAAGAGTCAACAGTGGTAGATAATACAACAGTTGGTACAAATAACACCTATTGACAGTTTGCAGCGACCGGTCGCATTATATATAAGAATATCCAAAGAAAAAACAAGCAAACTAATCAAGGTGTTAAAAATCCAGAATCGTACTCTACCATTCCTTTAATCTTCGATACGGGCAGCAGCGTAAGCATTATTCCTCAACATTTTGTCCATAAATTAAAATTTCTAACGAAAAAGGTCTCACCATTACACGTCATTCAAACACAAGGGATGTTGACAATTCGAGAAAAATGTTACTTTAAATTACAAATTGGTAATATTACAAAAAATATAGAAATGTTTATATTAGATAATAACTTACCTAATGCTCTCCTTAGCTTATCACATTGTTGTCTGTTTCAATTGAATATTGATTGTGCAAAAAAGCTGGTAAAACAAAATAATACCATTCTTCTATTGTTAAAAAATATATCTAAATGTACACAAACCTTACATATAACTTCTGAAAGTGAAAATACCAATAGTCAAAGGAAAAATTTCAATATTCCAACAAACAATAGAGTAAGGGAGTTCAAGTACACTCAAGCCACTGAGAACCACGTAAATCCTCAGTCTGCTAGAGAAGGAAAACTTCCTACTTTATTATCAAAATATGTCCAAATTTTTGCAAAATCTAAATATGATGTTGGAAGAATTCATATGGAACCGCAAAGGATTCGTTTAACTTCAGATTTACCTATTTCACTCAGAGCATATAGAACTTCCCCTAAGGAAGAAGAGGAAATTAAAACCCAAATTCAAAATTTATTACAGGCCGGCATTATAAAAGAAAGTTGTTCGTCTTATTCCGCACCTGTAACTTTGGTGTATAAACGGGAAGAAGGCAAAAAGACGCGATTATGTATCGACTTCCGTAAACTCAATTCAATCACTAAAACAGATGCTGAACCACTTCCCAGAATAGATACTTTGTTAGATAAACTAGCTAAAGCAAAAATTTTTTCCACTCTTGACTTGGCAAGTGGATATTGGCACATTCCTATTCACCCAAAAGATACTGAAAAATTGGCCTTCGCTACAACTTTCGGATTATATGAGTGGAAATACCTTCCCTTTGGGCTTAAAACTGCCCCTGCTATCTTCAATCGAACCATTAGAAGGATTCTAAATAAATACAAAATAGACTTTGCCTGTAATTATTTTGATGATATAATTGTGTTTTCACAGTCAGAAAATGAACACTTCCAACACCTACAACAACTTTTTGATATATGTCTTAAAGAAAACTTAAAATTAAAACTATCAAAATGCAATTTTGTCAAAACAAAAATTAATTTCTTAGGATATGAAATAACTAATGGCCTAATTACCCCTGATAATCCAAACGTTGAAGTAATAAAAAATTTAAAACAACCAAAAAATGTCAAGGAATTACAGAGAGTTTTGGGATCAGTTAACGTTTATGCTAGATTTATTCCAAAATATGCCGAAACAAGAGCTCCTTTAAATAATTTATTAAAGAAAAATGTCTGCTATGTTTGGGACCAGAAATGTGAAAAATCCTTCCAAAAATTAAAAAATGCTCTTATAAGTAAACCTATTTTAAGACTTTATGATCCCAGAACTCCCTGTCAGTTATTTGTTGACGCCTCGAGTCATGGTGTGGGATGTGTTGTTAAACAGGCAGATGTGAATGGTACGTTAGACCCAGTGGCATATCGTTCAAGAAATTTACGAGATTATGAAAAGAATTATGCAATTACAGAATTAGAATGTTTAGCAATTATTGATGCCTTAGATAACTTTTATCATTATTTGCACGGTCAAAAGTTTGTCATACATACGGATCATGCGTCTCTCACTTGGTTAAAAAATGTTAAAAATTTAAGAGGAAGATTATTCCGCTGGTCCCTTAAACTTAGTATGTTTGACTATGAAATTAAATATCAAAAAGGATCAACAAATATTGAAGTTGATATGCTATCTAGATTGTCTGTTTTGGAAAATGTGTCACACCATGTACACCTCCTAGATTTAAATGAAATTAAAGAAAACCAGAAAAAAGAAAACATAGGTATTAACATTAAGAAAATTCTTGAAATTGAGGATATAATTGTAATTAAAAAGAAAGGTTTGTATAAGGTAATAGTCCCGATGTCATTAAGATTACGCCTCCTACAGAAAACCCACACTCAATTTGGACACCAGTAGTGTAAAAAGGGTGATTCACCGACAGGGTGGTGGCGTAGTGGCGTATGGTGGCGTAGGGTGGAGGTGCGCCTCCACCCTGACACCTCTACGCCTCCACCCTGTCGGTGAATACACCCTTTTTACACTACTTAATCATCATCTTGGACGAGTGGGTGTTGCCACCGGAAGAATAGAAACTGTGTGTTGCCACCGGAAGTCTAGAAACTTTAACTATCATCTTGGATGAGGTTTGGTGGTGCCATCTATCGGGGAGAAGGGGAATTTTGAGAAGTTAGATTTATTTTCCTAAATTTCGGGACTTAGTATTTTTTTTCACAATTTCGGAGACTTAGCATTTTTCGCGATGGTCAGGGAAGTTGATTGACTAAAACAAAGGTAGATGAGTATTATATAGTTAAAAACATTTAATGAATGGTATAGACTTTAAAATTTAAGTGTTGCCACCGAAAGAATAGAAACTTTTGAAGAGTTGTCATTCAGGGATTATAAATTGATTCCAGAATTAAATAGAAATTTTCCTATGTATTTCAGGGAAGTTGATTGACTGAAACAAAGGTTGATGAGTATTATATAGTTAAAAACATTTAATGAATGGTATAGACTTTAATATTTAGGTGTTGCCACCGGAAGAAAAGAAACTTTTGAAGAGTTGTCATTCGGGGATTATAAATTGATTACAGAATTAAATAGAAATTTCCCTATGTCTTTCAGGGAATTTGACAAAATGAAACAAAGGTTGATGAGTACTATATAATTAAAAACAGGATATAGACATTAAAATTTAGGTGTTGCCATTGGAAGAGTATAAATAATTTCCGGTGGGACTTAACATTTTTGACTGAATGAAACAATGAATGACTGAAATTAATTAACATCAGTAACAATTTATGAGTATTTTAGAAACTTAGTATTTTTAGAGATTAAAAATATATTGTGTTAAGATAATAAATAAGGAATTTAAATAGGAGTTCATACTTTTAGTGACATCATTACAAATTTATATTACGAAATTTTTACAGAATTA
The DNA here is from genome assembly GCA_963930645.1 of Salticus scenicus. Taxonomy (NCBI): domain Eukaryota; kingdom Metazoa; phylum Arthropoda; class Arachnida; order Araneae; family Salticidae; genus Salticus; species Salticus scenicus. Next base: position 59,104,399 of record OZ005649.1, on the reverse strand, counting down.
AATAGAAATTTTCGTATTTTGTGGATTAACACACACATTTAAAAGCAAAACAAATAATAAATAATTTAACATTCATTAAAAATGTAAGACACTTAAAAATTCTAACTTTATTTTAACACTAAATAAGTTTCACTTTTTAAATTTATTTAGACTATCTTAGAAATAATATTATTACATTCGTTAAAAATTGAACCCACATGCACTTTAAAAAATTACTATCATATAAATTAAACTAAATATAATAAAAATTATGTAAATTAAACTTTATATTCTCACTAAAAAAGTTTTACATTTCTTTAAACTCTATCTTACATTCGTTAAAAATTTAACAGAAGTTTTTAATCAGTTAATAAATTTTGTATACAGTTATGTTATATAAACTTAATATAATAAAAATTATATAAAACACATACTGTTATTTAAGCTCTAACTTTGAAATACTATTTTTACATTCTTTAAAAATTGAACACTCATACACTTTAAAAAATTACTATCATATAAATTAAACTAAATATAATAAAAATTATGTAAATTAAACTTTATATTCTCACTAAATAAGTTTAACATTTTTTTAAACTCTATCTTACATTCGTTAAAAATTTAACAGAAGTTTTTAATCAGTTAATAAATTTTGTATACAGTTATGTTATATAAACTAAATATGATAAAAATTATATAAAACACATACTGTTATTTAACCTCTAACTTTGAAATACTATTTTTACATTCTTTAAAAATTGAACACACATACACTTTAAAAAATTACTATCATATAAATGAAACTAAATATAATAAAAATTATATAAAACACGTACTGTTATTTATGCTATAACTAAACAAATACGATAAACAAAAGTTTCAAAATCAGTAAATGAGGATATATATGTTATAAATTAAACTAAATATAATAAAAATTATATAAATTAAACTTTATATTCTCACTAAATAAGTTTCACATTTATTTAAACTCTAACTTACATTCGTTAAAAATTGAGCACATGCACTTTTAAAAATTACTATCATATAATAATATGAATCTAAAAAATTGCTTACAAAGACATAAATTATAAATAAAGAAAAAAAGAAAAAAAAAATTACTATCATATAATAATATTAATCTAAAAAAATGCATACAAAGATATATAGTAAAGTTATAAATTTTAAAAAAATACTATCATATAATAATATTAATTAAAAAAAAAAAAAAAAAAAAAATACTATTATATAATATAAATTAAAAAAATTACTTTCATAAAATAATATAAATTTAAAAAAAAATTACTTTCATATAATAATATTAATTAAAAAAATGCATACAAAGATATACAGTAAAGTTATAAAATAAACAAATAAATAAAAAATAAAATAAATAAAAATGACTATCCTATAATAATATTAATTTAAAAAATACATACAATGTTTAAAATCAACAATTAAATTTTATATACATTATAATTAACTAAACTTTATGCTGTTACTATTAAATAAATTTATCCTAACACGAAAACTTTACATAAATTTTATAAGCAAAAAACCTATAAGTACATGAATATGTTATTTAAATTAAACTTTTATATTCTCACTAAATAAGTTTAACACAGTAATATGATTTATACTATCTTACTTGGTTTAAATGAAACAGGTAAATACTTTTAAACTTGAAATAATAAAAATAAGTTCTTTTTATAAAATAATTGATATAAACATTAGTTAAAAAAGAATTAGTTATATTTAAAAAACTATCAGTTACTAAAAGTTATTTTGTATTAAACATTTCTAAATAAATTGCATAAAAATTCAACGTATCATTTTAAATGAAAATAAACAGTTTCCTTAAAACAGATAATACGGAATATTCCATGAGTCATAGTTATCACCTGCAACGGAAAACCCATACACTTGATGAATCATGTGTAATATACGCTGAGGAATTGTGCCTAATAGTAAACCACACTATCTCATATAAAGATTAAGTTAAAATCATTAAAACAATATAGCGAATAATTAGGAATTTGCAATATTTTTTTCACAAAGCATATCATACAATGAGTTTAAACGATTATTACCTACGTATTACTTAAACGGTATTTAAATAAATAAATAGATATAAAAGTAAGTTATAGTTAAAAAATAAAAATTCGTTTGTGAAAGGAGTTTTATATATTGCAAAAATTAGGTTTCATTTAAGCAATAATTTTCCATGTGTGAAAGTAGTTTTATTTATGCAAAATTTAGTTTTATATAGACAAAAAAGTTTATAGTGTAACAATAAAAAAGTTTATAGTATAACAATAAAAAATTCCTTATAACTAAATACCAATAAAAAATATTTTTTAAATTAATTTCTCTCTCTTCAATAAAACAATAAACATTTCTTATATAACTTTCGTAAAGTTTTAATAAATTTTTTATTATAAATAAATATATTTACTAGAGTATACATATTAAGATATTACGTATAGAGTAGAGATAGATATTAAGTTAAATAAATTATCAAATAGTAATAATAAATTATGAAACTTACTTAAAATTGAAGAAATTTCCCTTAGCGAAATGCAACCTTCAGCCTTGCACACAAATACGAGAAACTGTTTTATCGCTAGACGATGACTCATGCACATAAGAATGTTGAATCATACCTATCTTAGCTTAGTAGAATGTTGTTAGAGTTCTGTGTTTAATATAAAATAGTTTATAGAGAGCATTTAATTAATATCAGTTGTAAACTACATTTAAATAATGCAATAAGAGTTGAACTCTGCAATTAACCTGTTAAAATGCGGTTTTTAAAATTATGTTAAGAAAATAATGAGATCAAAACAGAATTATTTTACGATAAGACATCCTCTTTTTCATTCAATAAAATATAACTATAATTTTTAATGAGAGGTTTTAAAATCACTTAATAGGATAAAATTAAAATCAGAAATCTAATTGTTTTAGTAATTATTTTCTCTAGCTATAAAACTAAGTAATAAACTATCTATAAATAATCAGATAACAAGAGAGATTTTTGTATAATAACTATATATTATTTTAATATATGCATTACATCGCAAGGTAAAATTTTTTAACTTATTTATACGGATTGAACTATAAGTAATGAAAATTACTCATTTGCATATCCGCTAAATTTTATAAGTTGGATATATGATTTAAAAATAAAATACTAAACAATAATCCTTGTGAGAGAATTGAGGTGACACTTTCACAGAAAGAAATTATCCTTTACAATAAGATTTGCTCAGAATGTCTAAGTGAAAATAACTTACCGTGAATCATACTAGAATCAAACAGTTGTATTCGAATTCATTGTTTTTAGTTAATGAAACTTCTAATGAAACAATTATTTTTACTAGCACATAAATGTAAATTTTTATATTATTCCTCTATAGATAAAATTTTGAATAATTCATTAAGTGTTAAACTTTGCATTTAATCGATTAAATAAATAAAGTTTTAGTAAAATATAAGAGTAATTTTTTAATGAATTGTTTTGAAATCACTTTAACTTTATAAGAAAAAAATAAAAAGAGGTTTTAAAATTACTTAATAGGATAAAATTAAAAACCTTATTGTTTTTAGCAATTATTTTATCTAGTTGTAAACTATATATTATTATTTTAATATACGCCTTATAGTTAAGTCATTTTTAGAGAAAAACCAAGAAAAAAATCCCAAAGGGTAGGTTGATGAGTTGGAATATTCTATTATACTTAAAGAATCCAGGTACGGAAAAACCGAAATACAATACGCGGAAAAACAGACGGGATTTTCGGCTAAAACTCCAGAGCAGTGGACGGTAAACATAATACACCGTAAAACAACCTACTCACACGACGGCCAAACTAAGAATGAAGGGAAACGTTGAGTTGTAACACCTTATCTACGAGAGATAAGGGGGGAATTCCCGGAAAAGATGACTCACCCCTCGTTCGTTCATGTACAACATCTTCCGAGAAAGTTCGTGAAGGATTGGTGACGAGTTTGAATAATTTGCGTAACCGCTAAATTGTATAAGTGTGAATCTTTTAATGTGAGTATTATAGTAACGATAAATTTATTTCATAATCGATAACTCATTTATACATAATCAGGATCACACCTTATATAAAACAATACTATATTTAAAAGTTTTTACTATACAATAAACATTTACATATGGATATTCATAAGGTTTAAGACCGATTAGATAAACAAGGATCCTATAAGCGAAATGCATAAGGGTCTTTCTAAGGAATCCTTTTGCATATTTAAGCAGGTTTTAGAGAAAACCAAGAAATACTCCAATCGACTAGGTTGATGAAATGGATTCGAACCCAACACTTCCCCTTTTACTATAGAATCGTTAACAAATCGTAAGATTGATGACTCATACTAGAGTCATACAGCTATATTGAAACTTACTGTTTTCAGTTAATGAAACTTCTAATGAGACTATTATTTTTACCACCACGTAAATGAAAATTTTTATGTTATTCCTATATGGATAAAACTTTAAATAATTCATTACAAGTGTAAACTGATACCATTAAATATTTAACTGTTGGCCGTATAAGTGGATTGGACTGTGTGGGAGTCTTTCTATATTTAAGTGAGTTTTGAAGACAACCTCGGAAAACTCCAAACAGATAGGTTGATAAGCTGGAATCGAACCTGGTATTAAGCACAGAATCGTTTGATCTTCCAAAATCCTTGTAACAACATGTTTATGAACTTTATAAGAAAATGCTTAATACGGTTTGAGCTTAGTAGATTTTGCATGCGTTAACTATGTAACAGCAAATTAAACATCTATAGTTGAAATTTTTTTCACTATATATTATTTAACTATATTTATACACCATGCATTGTATAATATTTCCCGGAGTAAAAGTTTAAACTGAGTAATTATTCATCAACATAAGTGTTACATTGAATACAAAAGACAGTATATGAATAAACGGTTAGTAATGTGAAAATGCTGATTTGTAAAACATTTTGAAAGAAGTAACTCATAAATTTATTTGATATCTTTATACTTATGCATATCTTTATACTTATGCAGGTTAGTGGATGAGTGTCAGGTAATTCATTTAAAACAAAAATATAATAAGGGTCTATTGAAACAAAGGGTTTGTAGGTTATAATTATAGGATAAAACGTTATGTGTTTCGAAAACCCTTCATCAAGATTGGAACAACCGTTTCGAATGATACTCTCCCTTCATCAGATAGACTTAAACTTTTATTTTCTCAGAATGAAAGAAAACGATAGAGGATTTACACTTATTGAAACCCCAACTTATAACTTGAACCTTAACATTTTATTATATAAGATTTTATATTATTGCTTTTTATATTATTCAAACCGAAAGTTATTTTTATATAAAGAAATGAACAACTTCTAAGATTATTTTTTCAATCATTATGAATAAAAATTTAATTATTAACTGCAAAATCTGTTTACTTATAAGAAACTTAATTTTCATCAAGTAGTGTTATTTACTTAATTTCCAACATCGTATACTTTGTGATTCATATAGTAATTATCACTTATTCAGTAAAATATTAAGGTTCAAGTAGATTCGTGTTCAGACATGTTTAGACATGTTCGCACATGTTTACGATGAGTCATCGTAAATTTATTTATGTTGTATAAAAGTTAGGTTTATTAAATCTTTAACTAGGAGAGCATATGATACATAATTTTAATTAGAAAATATAATTAAGGGATATTTGAAAGACTTACATATAATTTACATAATTTTAATTAAGAAACTTAATTAAGAGATATCATCTTCGTGACAGGTGAGGAAAAAACCTATGACTTCTCCATTCTGCTTAGGTGTGGGGGAAAACCCATTCATCAAAACCATCTAATCAACACGGGAGATTTATATACCTTGTCATATTGTTTGAATTCAGTTGGATTTTGACTCTCATCCTGGTAGCATCTCCTTAGCTGTGCGGGTTATTTTCATCGGGCAGTATGCATTAGTTTCTCCGGTATATGTCGATCTTTTTTCCGCGTGTTATATTTCAATTTACCGTATAAGACAATGGAATCGTTTCGAGTAATGTCCCGTAGACTTTGAATATTTTTCACTGCGTACTGAAGGACATTTCCGCGCGTTGTGGTAGCTGATAAGCAATCGGTGACGTCATTGATGAGAGGATGACGTCATGATCACGTGACTGAGCATAGCCAATCACATCACTCGTGACGTCACTGACCTCGTGACCGGGCGTCACTGATAAGAATGTCTCATATCATTCATTTTCTTCAAGTCTGCCAAGGGTGTAGGACGTGTTTTAAGTAAGTCCCAACTTTTTCTGAAATAATGGTAATTCAGTATATAGTTAAGTCAGACATGTTATTACATGTATGCGGAATAATTTGATGGAATAGCACACTCGGTGAGTCATGCTGAGTGTATTATTTTATAACATTAATATTGTTTCATTTTAAAAATTTTATTTAAACAACATAAAAATATGTGTATCTAAAATCTTTATAGTGTTTTAAAAACTAAACTGAACAAGATTTTATTATTTATATATATGCTTCAGACAAAACCAACTGTACAATTGTTTCTATATATTTAAAGTTTTAGGTGCATTGTAAGTTAATATCCTACAAAACTTTGGTTACTGTATTTTAATAAAAATTTTGTATTTAAAAATTTATATATACATACTATAGAAGAAAAAAAATAATAATAATAATTCTGAAACTTAATTATACATTATTTAAGTACTCTGTAAAATTAATTATATAACTTTTTTACTTAACTGAAAAACATGAATATTTATACTGTATTAATTTACCTATAATACATAGGTATTTCCTAAACTTTACTTTCTTATAATTTTGATTAGAGATTTTAATTAAAGCATGAGTCATACTTCACTTTACAATAGAAACAAAAGGTTTATGAGTATGTACAAAAGATAAAAAATTACTTTAAGATTGATTGGTTAGAGTTTAAATGTTAAGTGTGAAATTTATTTTATGAGTTTATATTTATAATGTGTATAACTTTTATTGCCTATATAAAAAAATTTATCGAGTGATGTAAAACTTTCATAATATGCTAAATTTATTTAATTGTAAAAGCTTATAAAATTTATTAGCTGTTTTAAAACTTTTTAAAAAATAGTCATTTTAAAAATTAATAGGTGTTCAATTTTTAATTAATGTAAAAATAAATTCATCTTGAATGTTAAACGGGAAACTTATTTAATGCATTGTGATAATATAAAATTTATTGATTGTTTCAAAGTGTATATGCGACTTGCATTTTTAATGAAAGTCGAATTATTTATAAGTTGGGGTTTCAATAAGTGTAAATCCTCTATCGTTTTCTTTCATTCTGAGAAAATAAAAGTTTAAGTCTATCTGATGAAGGGAGAGTATCATTCGAAACGGTTGTTCCAATCTTGATGAAGGGTTTTCGAAACACATAACGTTTTATCCTATAATTATAACCTACAAACCCTTTGTTTCAATCGACCCTTATTATATTTTTGTTTTAAATGAATTACCTGACACTCATCCACTAACCTTAATGTATGTTAAAAAATTAACTGTTAACTACCGGTATGTTATTGTTTTCCATCCTATGTAATCCCTTTAATTTTTAATTCCATCAAAACTTATGTCTCCGAAATATCTCCAAAAATGCTAAGTCCCTATAATGCATACAAATTTTTTTTATTAAAGGTTCTGCATAATTCTAAAAAGTTATATGAATGCTGTATTTTATCATGTGACCCGATTCAACCCATCAGAATGCAGCATGAGTGTTGTTCTTTTATCTGACAATTTATAAATAAGACAGGATAGTCTTTCGAAACTACCCTTTAAATCCTGATGAAGGAGGATAGTCATTCAAAACGTGTAACGACATTTCGTTTACAATTCAATTATAATCCGCAAACCCTTCGTTTAAGTGTTCATTGAATGACATTCATCAACCAACAACCCTATATAAATATTAATTATTTAAATCGAATCAAAAAATAAATTATTTTTTGGTTTAATAACGTTAAATTATTTATTGTAAATGAATATTGATTGCTATTTTTTATTGTATGCTGAAAAATTAGTAAAACTTTTAATCATAGTGTTGTTTTATATAAGTCTCTTAAGCGTGTGTATGCATAAGTATAAAGATATCAAATAAATTTATGAGTTACTTCTTTCAAAATGTTTTACAAATCAGCATTTTCACATTACTAACCGTTTATTCATATACTGTCTTTTGTATTCAATTTAACACTTATGTTGATGAATAATTACTCAGTTTAAACTTTTACTCCGGGAAATATTATACAATGCATGGTGTATAAATATAGTTAAATAATATATAGTGAAAAAAAATTACAACTATAGATGTTTAATTCGCTGTTGCATAGTTAACGCATGCAAAATCTACTAAGCTCAAACCGTATTAAGCATTTTCTTATAAAGTTCATAAACATGTTGTTACAAGGATTTTGGAAGATCAAACGATTCTGTGTTTAATACCAGGTTCGATTCCAGCTTATCAACCTATCTGTTTGGAGTTTTCCGAGGTTGTCTTCAAAACTCACTTAAATATAGAAAGACTCCCACACAGTCCAATCCACTTATACGGCCAACAGTTAAATATTTAATGGTATGAGTTTACACTTGTAATGAATTATTTAAAGTTTTATCCATATAGGAATAACATAAAAATTTTCATTTACGTGGTGGTAAAAATAATTGTCTCATTAGAAGTTTCATTAACTGAAAACAGTAAGTTTCAATACAGCTGTATGACTCTAGTATGAGTCATCAATCTTACGATTTGTTAACGATTCTATAGTAAAAGGGGAAGTGTTGGTTTCGAATCCATTTCATCAACCTAGTCGATTGGAGTATTTCTTGGTTTTCTCTAAAACCTGCTTAACTATGCAATAGGATTCCTTAGAAAGACTCTTATGCATTTCGCTTATAGGATCCTTGTTTATTTAATCGGTCTTAAACCTTATGAATATCCATATGTAAATGTTTATTGTATAGTAAAAACTTTTAAATATAGTATTATTTTATATAAGGTGTGATCCTGATTATGTATAAATGAGTTATCGATTATGAAATAAATTTATCGTTACTATAATACTCACATTAAAAGATTCACACTTATACAATTTAGCGGTTACGCAAATTATTCAAACTCGTCACCGATCCTTCACGAACTTTCTCGGAAGATGTTGTACATGAACGAACGAGGGGTGAGTCATCTTTTCCGGGAATTCCCCCCTTATCTCTAGTAGATAAGGTGTTACAACTCAACGTTTCCCTTCATTCTTGTATTTCGGTTTTTCCGTACCTGGATTCTTTAAGTATAATAGAATATTCCAACTCATCAACCTACCCTTTGGGATTTTTTTCTTGGTTTTTCTCTAAAAATGACTTAACTATAAGGCGTATATTAAAATAATAATATATAGTTTACAACTAGATAAAATAATTGCTAAAAACAATAAGATTTTTAATTTTATCCTATTAAGTAATTTTAAAACCTCTTTTTATTTTTTTCTTATAAAGTTAAAGTGATTTCAAAACCATTCATTAAAAAATTACTCTTATATTTTACTAAAACTTTATTTATTTAATCGATTAAATGCAAAGTTTAACACTTAATGAATTATTCAAAATTTTATCTATACAGGAATAATATAAAAATTTACATTTATGTGCTAGTAAAAATAATTGTTTCATTAGAAGTTTCATTAACTAAAAACAATGAATTCGAATACAACTGTTTGATTCTAGTATGATTCACGGTAAGTTATTTTCACTTAGACATTCTGAGCAAATCTTATTGTAAAGGATAATTTCTTTCTGTGAAAGTGTCACCTCAATTCTCTCACAAGGATTATTGTTTAGTATTTTATTTTTAAATCATATATCCAACTTATAAAATTTAGCGGATATGCAAATGAGTAATTTTTATTACTTATAGTTCAATCCGTATAAATAAGTTAAAAAATTTTACCTTGCGATGTAATGCATATATTAAAATAATATATAGTTATTATACAAAAATCTCTCTTGCTATCTGATTATTTATAGATAGTTTATTACTTAGTTTTATAGCTAGAGAAAATAATTACTAAAACAATTAGATTTCTGATTTTAATTTTATCCTATTAAGTGACTTTAAAACCTTTCATTAAAAATTATAGTTATGTTTTATTGAATGAAAAAGAGGATGTCTTATCGTAAAATAATTCTGTTTTGATCTCATTATTTTCTTAACATAATTTTAAAAACCGCATTTTAACAGGTTAATTGCAGAATTCAACTCTTATTGCATTATTTAAATGTAATTTACAACTGATATTAAATAAATGCTCTCTATAAACTATTTTATATTAAACACAGAACTCTAACAACATTCTACTAAGCTAAGATAGGTATGATTCAACATTCTTATGTGCATGACTCATCGTCTAGCGATAAAACAGTTTCTCGCATTTGTGTGCAAGGCTGAAGGTTGCATTTTGCTAAGGGAAATTTCTTCAATTTTAAGTAAGTTTCATAATTTATTATTACTATTTGATAATTTATTTAACTTAATATCTATCTCTACTCTATACGTAATATCTTAATATGTATACTCTAGTAAATATATTTATTTATAATAAAAAATTTATTAAAACTTTACGAAAGTTATATAAGAAATGTTTATTGTTTTATAGAAGAGAGAGAAATTAATTTAAAAAATTTTTTTTATTGGTATTTACTTATAAGGAATTTTTTATTGTTATACTATAAACTTTTTTATTGTTACACTATAAACTTTTTTGTCTATATAAAACTAAATTTTGCATAAATAAAACTACTTTCACACATGGAAAATTATTGCTTATAGGTTTTTTGCTTATAAAATTTATGTAAAGTTTTCGTGTTAGGATAAATTTATTTAATAGTAACAGCATAAAGTTTAGTTAATTATAATGTATATAAAATTTAATTGTTGATTTTAAACATTGTATGTATTTTTTAAATTAATATTATTATAGGATAGTCATTTTTATTTATTTTATTTTTTATTTATTTGTTTATTTTATAACTTTACTGTATATCTTTGTATGCAATTTTTAAATTAATATTATTATATGAAAGTCATTTTTTTTTTAAATTTATATAATTATATGAAAGTAATTTTTTTAATTTATATTATATAATAGTATTTTTTTTTTTTTTTAATTAATATTATTATATGATACTATTTTTTTAAAATTTATAACTTTACTATATATCTATGTATGCATTTTTTTAGATTAATATTATTATATGATAGTAATTTTTTTTTCTTTTTTTCTTTATTTATAATTTATGTCTTTGTAAGCAATTTTTCAGATTAATATTATTATATGATAGTAATTTTTAAAAGTGCATGTGCTCAATTTTTAATGAATGTAAGTTAGAGTTTAAATAAATGTGAAACTTATTTAGTGAGAATATAAAGTTTAATTTATATAATTTTTATTATATTTAGTTTAATTTATAACATATATATCCTCATTTACTGATTTTGAAACTTTTGTTTATCGTATTTGTTTAATTATAGCATAAATAACAGTACGTGTTTTATATAATTTTTATTATATTTAGTTTCATTTATATGATAGTAATTTTTTAAAGTGTATGTGTGTTCAATTTTTAAAGAATGTAAAAATAGTATTTCAAAGTTAGAGGTTAAATAACAGTATGTGTTTTATATAATTTTTATCATATTTAGTTTATATAACATAACTGTATACAAAATTTATTAACTGATTAAAAACTTCTGTTAAATTTTTAACGAATGTAAGATAGAGTTTAAAAAAATATTAAACTTATTTAGTGAGAATATAAAGTTTAATTTACATAATTTTTATTATATTTAGTTTAATTTATATGATAGTAATTTTTTAAAGTGTATGAGTGTTCAATTTTTAAAGAATGTAAAAATAGTATTTCAAAGTTAGAGCTTAAATAACAGTATGTGTTTTATATAATTTTTATTATATTAAGTTTATATAACATAACTGTATACAAAATTTATTAACTGATTAAAAACTTCTGTTAAATTTTTAACGAATGTAAGATAGAGTTTAAAGAAATGTAAAACTTTTTTAGTGAGAATATAAAGTTTAATTTACATAATTTTTATTATATTTAGTTTAATTTATATGATAGTAATTTTTTAAAGTGCATGTGGGTTCAATTTTTAACGAATGTAATAATATTATTTCTAAGATAGTCTAAATAAATTTAAAAAGTGAAACTTATTTAGTGTTAAAATAAAGTTAGAATTTTTAAGTGTCTTACATTTTTAATGAATGTTAAATTATTTATTATTTGTTTTGCTTTTAAATCTGCGTGTTAATGCACAAAATACGAAAATTTCTATTTAATTCTGTAAAAATTTCGTAATATAAATTTGTAATGATGTCACTAAAAGTATGAACTCCTATTTAAATTCCTTATTTATTATCTTAACACAATATATTTTTAATCTCTAAAAATACTAAGTTTCTAAAATACTCATAAATTGTTACTGATGTTAATTAATTTCAGTCATTCATTGTTTCATTCAGTCAAAAATGTTAAGTCCCACCGGAAATTATTTATACTCTTCCAATGGCAACACCTAAATTTTAATGTCTATACCCTGTTTTTAATTATATAGTACTCATCAACCTTTGTTTCATTTTGTCAAATTCCCTGAAATACATAGGAAAATTTCTATTTAATTCTGTAATCAATTTATAATCCCCGAATGACAACTCTTCAAAAGTTTCTATTCTTCCGGTGGCAACACCTAAATATTAAAGTCTATACCATTCATTAAATGTTTTTAACTATATAATACTCATCAACCTTTGTTTCAGTCAATCAACTTCCCTGAAATACATAGGAAAATTTCTATTTAATTCTGGAATCAATTTATAATCCCTGAATGACAACTCTTCAAAAGTTTCTATTCTTTCGGTGGCAACACTTAAATTTTAAAGTCTATACCATTCATTAAATGTTTTTAACTATATAATACTCATCTACCTTTGTTTCAGTCAATCAACTTCCCTGACCATCGCGAAAAATGCTAAGTCTCCGAAATTGTGAAAAAAATACTAAGTCCCGAAATTTAGGAAAATAAATCTAACTCCTCAAAATTCCCCTTCTCCCCGATAGATGGCACCACCAAACCTCATCCAAGATGATAGTTAAAGTTTCTAGACTTCCGGTGGCAACACACAGTTTCTATTCTTCCGGTGGCAACACCCACTCGTCCAAGATGATGACTAAGTAGTGTAAAAAGGGTGTATTCACCGACAGGGTGGAGGCGTAGAGGTGTCAGGGTGGAGGCGCGCCTCCACCCTACGCCACAATACGCCACCCCCCTGTCGGTGAATCACCCTTTTTACACTACTGACACCCAGGAATTTATAAAATTTAATTACACCACAGTATTATTGGCCTAATATTAATAAAGATATTGAAAATTTTGTAAAACATTGTCATACCTGTCAAATAAATAAAAAATGTAGACAAAAACGGTTTGGTTCATTACAGGAAGTACCGCCAACAGATAAACCTTTTGAATGTTTGTCTTTGGACACTGTTGGTGGGCTGAACTACTATAATTCTACAAAAAAATATTTGCATTTGGTCGTGGACCATGCAACCCGTTATGCGTGGGGATTTCCATCAAAAAGCGTTACCACTGAAACTTATACAAACTTTTTAAAACAACTTTTTCAAATTCAAGTACCTAAAAAATTGTTAACAGATAGGAATGCAGCATTCACGGCATCCCGTTTCAAAAAATTCCTTCGAAATTATGATACAAAACATTTGTAAACAAGTAGCCATCATCCCGAATGCAACGGGAAGGTCGAGCGCCTCAATCAGACTATTGTTACGCGTCTAAAATGTAAGGTTAACTCTTCTTCAAATAAAATTCCCTGGACTAAATTAATTGGTGAAGTTTTAAATCAATATAACTTAACACCTCACTCTGTAACTCAATTCCCACCTAGTTATTTATTATTAGGAGAATTACCATAAGATCCATTATTAGTAAACAATAGTTACTATCCTTCAATTGATGAAGCTAGAAAAATAGCAAAAGAAAAAACAATACAATATCATAAAAAAAAAAAAAAATCCGATTTGATGCTCGATTTCTCCCTGTTAAATTTAAAGTTGGTGATGAAATTATTTATGAAGAATTCCAATATCCCAACACACGTAAGTTAAGTCCACCTTATTCAGGCCCTTATACAATCTTAAAACAAATATCTGAAGTTAATTTTGAAATAGACAAACCCAGACCCCATTTTAAAAGAAAGTCAGAAATTGTTCATTCATCTAAGTTAAGATACTATAATAACCCTCAAAAGTTCAAATTAAGTGATGAATAATTTTAGTTAGGGATCAACTCCATGTCCCAAGTATTTTTTTTTTAATTATTATTATTCTCGTGATCTCCTGATCTTCACCACTGTAAAGTGATCAGAGAGCACGGGAAAAATTATTTGTTTTTGCCCTCTGTAGAAATTCACCAGTTTCCACCTTTATCCCAACTCACCTTTTTGGAAAGACTTGACTTCTAACAAGTTCAAAGGTCAAGTTACCCACAAAACAATTTTTTTTTTTGGCTTGCCAATGGCTGACCAAGCTCTATGTTGGTGCCAATGTGGTATTTTGAAACAATTAATTACTAAATAAAGTGATTAAGTTGGTTTTGTGTAAATAGTTTGTAAAAAGAAAATGCCTAGTAGTACTGGTATTCTTATAGTATTAGTAGTATTATTAGAGTTGATTAAACACTATTGTGTTTATTAAATAGTTTTATGTGTCTGTTAAATGTTATATTTATGAAAAAATTATTTGTGTTAGTATGTAAATAAAGTTTCTAGAAATTGTTAAAAATGTACTAGTTTTACATATACTTTATGTTTTATTAAAAGATCTTTGCATTATTAAAAAGATACACAAAGAATGCCATTTTTTTTACAATGTACTGTTGAAGTTACAGTGTTATAATTATTGTTATACATATTCTATATGGACTCAATAACCAAGATCAGACTTTTTACAACAATTATTTATTGTCAAAGATCAATGTTATTATTCAAGACATTCAAAAACTTTATTGGCCAAAAGGAACTTTATATTTTAAAGACTTTCCTCAACAAACTAGTTTATACGTAAGAAAGATATCTTGTCAAAAATGTTATGCCGGTAAACATGTTATGTTATAGTTTTTTTTTCTCGTACAGTATGTCATACGTTTTCATACATTATATTAAACTTTTCTTATGTTTGTAAACAAGTGCTGTAAACACGATTATATGTATCAGGCGAGCACGTTGACCAGTCCAACATACAAGTAAATAAATTAAAAAAAGAAAAATTAAATTTTTTTTTATAAATAAAGGGAAAGGCCATAACTCCTACTTAAAAATGATTCCATAACAAAATATTTCAGACGACATTTTCTAAAAAATAAAATTTTCCATTTTTAAATAAAATTTTCCATTTTCAATAAATTTTTCAAAAAGTTAAGTTTTATAATTTGTCAAATTTTCCATTTTAAGTTTAACTTTCTCCTGGAGTATCTTCTGTCTCTGGGTGACTTCCCACATACTTGCAGGCAAGTATGGGAGAGCGTCGGCTTGGAGGGGGGGGGGGATAGGAAAGGATAAAATAAGCAAGATTCTAAATTAGTATTTAAATTAATATTAAGTGATATCTTAATAGTATTAGCTCAGAATAAATCTTAATTTTAAGAACAACTTTGTGAGAATTCTATTTTAGAGCCCCTGTAAAGTTAGTTTTTCAGCAAAACACATCGTAGAGCGGGAATCGAAGTTAGAAGAAGTTTCATAATCAAAATTATGCAATAGTCGAAATAAGCGGCAATGCATTGCGAAATACGAAATCCTGGATATCCGGGTCAACCAATAAAAGAATGTGGGCTGGATTTTAGCTCACTTAACTATCCAATAAGAATTCATATTAGGAGTTTGGCCTCGCCCTAAATTATCCATATTTAAGCGGCAGCACCCGAAAATCGGCGGCCTTTTTCATGAAAGTATTTGCTTAATTAGTTCACGTCCATAAACAGTTTAATTTAACGGTCCCAGGAGGGGATGGGTTCGCGGTTCCGCCGTTAGCGGGACGATTTCGGCCCGACTCGGCTACGGATCTGTACGTCAGCGTGCTCCGAATGATTTGACTGTTAATAAAGTGTAAAATGACTAAGAGTCTTCAATAAACGACTGCATCATCAATTTTGGAGTATTAATTATTTGAGTGAACTCTCTTAATATGAAACGACTGGCATGAATCATCTACTAAAAGACGATATATTACATATATATTATATTAATAAATGCTCATACAATATCGGAATTTTTCGTAATGTGTGAAACTGGATAATAAATCAATAAATATTTTTCAAAATTGTTTAGATTTTCTTTCTTTCATCAAAAATATGTTATCTTAAAATAGATTAAAAAGATTTTTTAATTTATGTCTTTTCTTGTAACATTGAAAGCCATGACAATGAAAGAAATAATAATAATAAAACTTGCGACATTTATTTCAAGATCATTTATATCTTTCTCTCACTTATTTTCTTCATAGAATTTGCTAATGATTTTAAGCTCAATGATAAGTTATTTTTATTCAAAAGTGCAGATTACACTTGGTAATGTATTTAAAAAAAGAAAGAAAAGAAAAGAAAATGGGGGGGGGGGGGGGGAATCATGAATTAAATTTGATTTTAATCAAATAAAATATTCAGGGATTACATTTTAAAAATTGCAAAAGAAAATTTTTTACGTCGTTTTTCCTTTACTTTTAAATTCTTGCCATACCTGTGGTGGACAGATTCTGCTATCTCGAAGCTGGTAGACCGAAAGTGCGTTCGATCCAAGTTCGCGCTCGTCAATTTGGCCGATCGGAGTTTTCCGTGGTTTTCTCTGAAACTCGCACAAATACACAGGCTTGGAGACCTTAACCCTCCGTCGGGCGCACCCTGCCTGAGAGGCCCGTTCTAGTTTTTATTCTCTAAATATCCTACACATGATTTTTAATTCAAAAACACCTACATGGTGACCTTATTAGGAGTGAATAGAAAGTAATAAACGAAAATTTGATGCATAAGTACGAATTTATTGATTGTAGTACAAGTATTTTAACAATATAAAGTATTTACCTGGCCTCTCAGGCTGGGTGCGACCGATTTTGTTCGTCCTAAAGATGCGCCTAAAGTAGGGTCAAAAAGACCTTCACGGAGGGCACATTACTCAGGCCTAGAATCCTCGTGTAATCAATTAACTTCTAAGCCCCCCCCCTCCACACACACACACACACACACACACAAAAAAAAAAAAAAAGAAGAAAAAATATATTAAAATTTTTAATAACTTTCTTTCAGCATATAACGGGTGATGATTAAACAGTTGACAGATTAAAAAAAAAAAAAAAAAGTAAGTAAACACCACAAAGTACTACAGAAAAAAAAAATGTTTGTACGTTTTTATTATTTTTCTTTTCTTTTTTAGATAAAAAATGTATTAGTTTTTTTTTATATATAAAATAATATATTATATAATGGTAATATACTGTATAATGTAATATATTTAAATAATGTTATTGATAATTATATTTATTTATAAAATGTCAAAATTTAAAGCCTAAAGAGAATTATTTTTTAATAATCATTATGAAATTTACCAGAAATATTTATAATAGAGATAGTCAACTGGGAAAAATATTTTGTATGTGTAGGAGCCTCGCATCCCCCCCCCCCCTGGGCAGGAAGTCCCACTTCGAGGGGAGTAAATTTTTATGACGGTTATCTTTCAAAAGAGCTTGCCAATACCTTTAAAACGAATGGTTCAACCATCGATCTGCGATAATTTAAAATAAACTTATCGATTTTTTTTTTTTTTTTTTTTTTTTTTTTTTTTTATTGTAATATTGACAGTAAAATTGACTTCTTTTTATATTTAGTGTTATACTACTTCTCTAGTATGGGAAACGTCTGCATTATCAGGGAAGATAATTTTTTTAAATAATGATTTTAATAAATTATTTTTACTGAGTGAATTTATATAGGAAAATACTTTCTTCTATATTCAATCGAAGAAAGTATTGGATTCATAAAAATTTTAGACCTCGGGTTTTTGATGAATTTACACGTTTTGAGAGCTGTTGAACACGATTTCACCATTTTTAGAAAATGTCTGTCTGTCTGTCTGTGTGTGTGTGTGACAAAATTTTGTGGTAACTGTTTCTCAGAAAATACTGCACAGAATTTCATACAAATTGGTATGTAGTTGCACCTTATTGACATAAATTAGTGCCTATCAACTTTTGGTAAAAGTTGTCTTACAGGTTGCGTTGCCATCCCGCTTTATCTAAATTTTTAGCATGGTGATAGAGGACAAAATTTTGTATAAATGTGCATAGAGAATTATTTTTTAGTAATCATTATCAAATTTACAAGAATTATTTATAATAGAGATAGTCAACTGAGAATTTTTTTTTTGTATGTGTAGGAGCCTCCCCCCCCCCCGGGGGGGGGGAGCAAGCCCTCCTCGAGGGAAGTAAATTTTCATGATGGGTATCTTTCAAAAGAGCTCGTCAATACCTGCAAAACGAATGGTTGAACCATCGATCTGCTATAATTTGAAATAAAGTTATCGATTTTTTTCATTTTTACCAAAAAAAAAAAAAAAAAAATTTTTTTTTTAGTTGTAATTTTGACAATAAAATTGACTTTTTTTTTTTTTTTTTGGATATTTAGTGTTATGCTACTTCTACAGTATGGAAATCGTCTGCATTATCATGGAAGATAATTTTTTTTAAATAATAATTTTAATAAATTATTTTTACTGAGTGAATTTGTATAGGAAAATACAGAATAAAGTCATGTGGTGGCCACAACATACTAGTTTTAAGATAGTTTAGAAAATTAAGTGGTAAAATTGGATATTGGCAGATATCCTGGCATATATATGTGGTGGAACACAAAATCGGCGACAATGCAAAATCGCAAATTTAAAGAAATAGTCCTGCCGTACCAAAAAGCATTTTCCTGTAATTTATTAAACAAAAATAAATTTAATTATATCTATATATAATTTTCAAAAATTTCGTTCAGTAACGTACATTATCAGGATTTTTTCGTTACTATAATCTCAATTAAAAAAAATGGTATTATACATATCTTTTGGAACACGAGAAATGCCGGGTTCGAACCCAAGTCGCATTAGTCATTTCAGCCGTTTGGAGTTTTTAATTGTTTTCACCAAAACTTACATGGATGATATAGGCTAGGCGTTCTTGGATTCTTAGAAAGATCTCGACAGAGGATATTCTCCCCACACGAGGATATTCTCCTTCGTGTAGACAATCTAGCTTAACCAGTACACCACTCCTCTATATATTTTAAAAATCTTAATAGAATTAATATACAGATACAAAGTTATAATATAAATCAAAATATTTAACATTTGAAACAATAATTAAATCAAAATCACGTAGATTGAATCAAACCTGAAGAAATCCACTTTCAACACTCGCCACATGGCGACTTAAAAATTGATAAAATCGCCATTCCCCTCTTACCAACTTTCATAAGCATGAATTTCCTTAATCGATTATGTGGTTGAGAGGTTCAGCTCTCAAAGCTGGAAAACAGGAGGTGCCGCGTTCATCGCAGGTTGCGCTCATTAGCCAAGCCGTTCAAAGTTTTCTATGGTTTTCCCCGAAAGTAGCGTAAATACGCATTAGTACACCTTAAAAAGATCCCCACAGAAGGCTTCCCTAGTAACTATAGAAAAATACGAAAGGTTTCGTCGACTAACGTAACCTGTATTCAAACCCGGCACTTCCCTGTCTACCAGCTCTGAGCGCAGAACCGCTCGGCCACTGTTAATAAGGTGGTGTTGGTGCTGGTGTGAAGGTTAAGACCAATTGACTAGACGAGGTTCTTAGGCCTGGGTGGTGTGCCCTATGAGGGATGTCTTTTTGAGGGTACTAGCACGTATTTTTTCAAGTTTGGGCAAAAACCACGGAAAACTCCGAGCAGCTAAATTGACAAGCGCGACCTGGTATCAAGCTCGGCGCTTCACATCTACCAGTTTTGGACGCAGAAACATTCGGCCACTGCTTAATAAGATGGTGGTGTTACTGTGTGAAGGTTAAGGCCAATTGACTACACGAGGGTCCTGGGTCTTGGTGGTGTGCCCTCTGTGGTGGTCTTTCTAAGGTGGTGCCAGTCTGTATTTACGTGTGTTTCGGCGAAAATCACGGAAAACTCTGAGCAGCTAGGTTGACGAGCGCAACCTGGTATCGAACCAGGCACTTCCCGTCTATCAGCTTTGAACGCCAAACTGTTAGCCTACTGTTTAATAAGGTGGTGGTGGGGGTGGTGATGTGAAAGTTAAGGCTGATTGACTACCCAAGGATCCTAAGGCTGGGTAGTCTGCCCGCCGTGTTGGTCATTCTTAGGAGTCAAAGCCCATATTTACTCGAGTTTTGGGGGGGACAAAAAACACCGAAAACTCTGAGAGACTAGGTCACCGAGCGCGACCTGGCAACGAACCCAGCACTTCCCGTCTACCAGATTTTAATCGCAGAACCACTCGGCCGATGACGGGGTTTTTAATAAAGATAATTAACGTTTTTAATAAAGATAACTAACTTACCGAGACATATGTAGATTAAAATAGTTTTAAAAATTTTTAACATTAAAAAACTATTGATAATTCAGTCAGATATTTACATATAGACACTCGTTAAATTGAATGAGTTTTAAAATAAAAATAATACATAGTTTAAAAAAATCATATTATCCTATATAGTAAAAAGAGGTGCGGATGAATTTCCCTGTAATTTGTTGAAATGAAAATAAATTTAAATATATCTCCACGCAATTTCTAAAATTCCTCAAATAACAGAAATTATCATAAAATTCTTACTTATATTTACGTTTAAAAAAACTACTCTGTTTTGGCCACCACATGACTTTCTTCTATATTTTCTTATACAAATTCACTCAGTAAAAATAATTTATTAAAAATATTATTTAAAAAAATTATCTTCCATGATAATGCAGACGATTTCCATATTAGAGAAGTAGTATAACACTAAATATCCAAAAAAAGTCAATTTTATTGTCAAGATTACATTAAAAATAATAATAATAATAATAATAATATAATAAAATAAAAATAAATATATACAAATATTTTTTTTAATGAAAAAAATCGATACCTTCATTTTAAATTATCGCAGATCTATGGTTCATCCATTCGTTTTAAGGGCGTGCATCCGGAAATGAAGATTTCTATTCAACATGGCCACCCAGGTTCTAAGAAAAAATTGGGGTTGGCCTAACTTTAAAAACTGACAGCCTACAGCTCCAATCAGTGAATAGTAGAATTCCCCTATTAGTTGAAAAATTATCTTCTTGACTACCTTAATTATTTTGACACTTCCTCTCCTAGCTGTGGGGTGACACAGGTGATAAGAGACAGTTTCCCACCTGTATTCAATTATCTACAAGAACGCCGCTAAAAAAATATACAAACTATCGCATCGCTCAGTGAAATATTTTGTGAAACGTAAATCACTAAAATAAATAGATTTAAGATTTAAATTCTAACGTCAAGAAATTTAATCTTATTAAATGAATAAATGAAAATTCTTTACACAAAATGTTTCGGAACAGAAGAAAATATTTTTTTTAATTATAAATACATGCATAAAATATATGAATATTAAAAAAAAAAAATGTTTATTGAATTATTTATACTACATATATAGTTTCAGACAGTACATAAAATAGCTCTCTCTCTCTTGTCGAAAGATTCAAACACACAATAGTGTGTTTTAAAAAATAGTGGTTGATTTTTTTTTTTTTTTTCTTAAGTTTTAATAGGAAATATGTTTACTCAAAAGTTTTTTTTTAATTCTAACTATTTACTTTCTTTCACGTATACACAGGGTAAAGAAAGTATTGTTTTGGGGTCAAATTTTCGAAATTGAGTTTTTTTTTTTCTTTATTATATAATTATGCGTTTTGAAATCCTCTGCATTGGAAAATGTTTTTAGCGGTTGGTTTGTGTGTGTACCTGTCTGTTATCAGCATATATCAAGAACAAATAATAGCAGAAAGTCCAAACTTGGTATTTTAAATGGGTTTCATATAAATATGCTACACTAAATTTTTTCCTTGAGACAAAGCAAATGGTTCACGTACAGGAATATCCAAGAAAATTCAAATACATGATGTTTATGGGGTTCAAAGTTCAAATAAATTATGTTCTGATAAGTACAATTTAACATCAATAGGCTGATTAAACAAAAGTGAGTAACAATTTTTTTTAAATGCATAAAAGCATGTTTTGTGTAGATTGTGGTATGGAAATCATTCATCATTCGTTTACAGAGCTCCAAAGTATTTGGATATATTGAGGCTATACTTGGAAATTCCTTGAATTATAACTAATTTTGTGTTAGAAGTTTTTCAAGTAAGAATAAATTTAAATACACAACATTGTTTATCGACAATATACAGAGCTACCCAAAATTAAGCTAAACGCTCTTTTGTATTGAATGTAATTGATGGAAGTGCTTTGCTATATTTTATTATGCCGACGAACACTTGCTCACGAAGCAAAATTAATTTTTCATATTCATACTGTATGTAAACGAATTACTTTTAGTAGTTTTATTCTCTAGTTTTTTTTTTTTTTTTTTTTTTTCTTCATAATATCACATTTTGAGGTTCCCTGGTTATAAAAGTCCATTATTTAGCGGTTGATCTGTATATATATCTGTTATCAGAATAACATAAAAACAGATAACTGCAGGAAATTCAAAAGTGGTATTTTGAAGTTCGTATTAGGTTGCCACTTAAAATTTTGAGCAAGGTTGTAAAGTTTGAAGTCAAATTAGTAACAGCCTTGATTATTATTCATTTGTTTATTTTTACAATTATGCATTATAAATAAGTGGGTTTGATGGAGGAGGGGAGTATCCCTCTTACAAAGAAATACATGTGAAATAAAACTGTTCCATATGTTCTAAAAATGTTCCGCAATTTTAGATTTTTTTTAAGTACATTATTTTTATTATCGTATGCTATTGATCTTAAAACATAATATGCAATATATATATATATAATGAAAACCTTTTTAAAAAATTTCAGTAAATATTCAATATAATTTTCTTTCATTATTTTATTACAATATGACATTTTCCTGTTCCTCCCTTAAAATTTTAGTCTTGAGTCTAAACAGTTTTAAGATTTAATTAAGTAGAATTACAGTTCAAGGAAAAATTTTATTTATTTATTTATTTATTTTTGGGTCTAATTTTAATGTAATTTTCGAATTTTGATGGAATATAATCTGACACACGCAGAGCTGCAAATACTTTAATTAAGAAAACTTTAAAAATTAAAAAGTAAAATAATACGTTCATTTCCTGATATTTTAACTGTGGATCTATGATAAATAACAGCCGTGAAGTTGGAATATTTACAAGGCTTTTAGTTTAGAACCTCATCCCCCACCGCCCTTATTATTTACCAAAATAATTTACATCTATGCAGAAAGGAAAAGCAATAAATTATAAAACATTTAGGATAACAAAATTAATAATTTCAATAATTTTCTACTTGCAACTTTAAGTAAAATCAATCCAATATGCAGAGATCCCCTCCAAGGTGATTCTAAAGCTCCCCTGTTCCCCGATTTATACATACGACATAACAGCATACTGCGAATATCCCATTCGAAGCACAGTATAAACATACAAAGAAAAAATTCGCTTATTCGATTTTCATTGAATTACTAATTTAATTAACACATTTTCTTGAATAGCAACCCTACCACTAACCAAAAGATTTTACTCTCTAAGTCATGAGAAGTGTTTGGTTCGATTCAAGGCAGCACTCGTCAGCCTAGCACTAGGAGTTTTCCATCGTTTTCTCCAAAACACACGTTAATATGGATTAGGACCCCTTAAAAAGATTCTCACAGAATCCATTCCACCTAGACTTTTTCTAAATTAATAATAATAATAATGAATACGAATTATAATAGCTTTAATTATAATAGCTTTACTTTTACAGCAAATGCAATACAGGTTTCAGATTCTCTGTTTTAGGTTGGGACGTCATAATTACAACACTATACTATAATAAAAAATTTAATAAAAATTAATATCCATAATTTGAAATGGACACGAAATGAAAATAAGATAATTATTCCGTTAGAATTTTATGCTTTTGTATTGTTATTATTATTATTTTGCCGGAGATTTGCGTTATTTATATCATTTTTAATAGAAAACGTGCCATAGCTACCTTGAATAACATATATCAGTTTCAAAGCATTCTAAAAAAAAAAATAAATAAATAAATAAAATAAAATAAAATAAATAAATAAATAAATAAAAAATAAATAAATAAAAATAACGGAATGTTGAAAAAAAAAAAAGAAAAAAAATAATCTGGTGTGTCACTCACACGACTTTCTCTTACCCTGAACTTTAATACTATAAATATAGGTTGGAGATTAAGAGGTAAGATAAAGATATTATGTAAACCTATGTTAAACAATTTAAATTAGGTTTCGGAAGAGTTTTGTATGATAATTAATTCTGTGTGAGGGGGGCGGTAGCCCCCCTCAACCCCCCGTTTCATTAAAGCACCTACATTTATATAGAATATAATTCGGTTATTAAAAAATAATTCTATTTTTTAAAAATAATTTATTAAAATTATTATTTAAAAAAATTATCTTTTATAATAATGCAGACGATTTCCATATTAGAGAAGTAGTATGACACTAAATATCCAAAAAAAAGTCCATTTTATTCTCAATAAAAAAAATAAAAAAATATTTTTGTTCTAAGTTTTTAATTTTTTTTTTTTTTTTTTTTTTTTTTTTCGTTAAAAGTGAAAAAAATCGATAACTTTGTTTTAAATTATCGCAAATCGATGGTTCAACTATTTGTTTTAAAGGTATTGGCGAGCTCTTTTGAAAGATACCCATCATGAAAATTTACTCCCCTCGAGGGTGGACTTCCCCCCCAGTGGTGGTATTTACTCCATTTTATACAGGAAACATCCGATAGTGAACTTGTTTAACATATTTCAATTTCATTAAGATTTTTGTACAGTAAGGGTATGAAAATAGGGTTTATAGAAATGCCTGTCATAGAACGCAATGCTTTGAAATATTTTAGGGGGTCCCTGTACACAAATCAGTAGAGGTATAAGCTTTTTTTTTTCGTTAAAAGTAAAAAAAAAAAATCGATAACTTTGTTTTGAATTATCGCAGATCGATGGTTCAACCATTCGTTTTAAAGGTATTGGCGAGCTCTTTTGAAAGATACCCATCATGAAAATTTACTCCCCTCGACGGGGGACTTCCCCCCCAGTGGTGGTATTTACTCCATTTTATACAGGAAACATCCGATAGTGAACTTGTTTAACATATTTCAATTTCATTAAGATTTTTGTACAGTAAGGGTATGAAAATAGGGTTTATAGAAATGCCTGTCATAGAACGCAATGCTTTGAAATATTTTAGGGGGTCCCTGTACACAAATCAGTAGAGGTATAAGCTTTTTTTTTTCGTTAAAAGTAAAAAAAAAAAATCGATAACTTTGTTTTGAATTATCGCAGATCGATGGTTCAACCATTCGTTTTAAAGGTATTGGCGAGCTCTTTTGAAAGATACCCATCATGAAAATTTACTCCCCTCGACGGGGGACTCCCCCCCCCCCCCAGTGGGGGAGGCGAGGCTCCTACATACACAAATTTTTTTTCCCAGTTGACTATCTCTATTACAAAAAAAATATATATTCGTTTCATTTGGTTTAGTGCAGTCTATAGACGTTAAACTCTACATACCTGCAATTTCCCCCATAGACGTAATGTATTAGAATTCTCTTGATTGTCCCTGTACACGAACCATTTGCTTGATCTTAACGAAAAGCTTACTGTAGCATCCCTATATGATACACATTTAGAATACCAAGTTTGAACTTTCTGCCATAATTTGTTTTTGAGATATGCTGATAACAGACAGACACACAGACACACACACAGACACAGACCATTTGCTAAAAACACGATTTTCGTAGTCAGGGGACCTCAAAACGTGTAAATATAACAAAATCTCGCGTTCGAAAATTTGACCCAAAAACAATACTTTCTCTACCTTATGGGTAAGAGAAAGTAAAAAGAGGAGAAGCATTGAAAGTTACGAATACTTCAATTACAAATAATAATAATAATAATAAATAATTATGACATGTTAATTTTTTAATATTCTTATTTTTGAACATAATAAGAAACAAAGCTAAGTTACGGTTTAATATTAACAAGACCTAAATCACAACCCCTATCATACTAAAATACTTGTATGTGCACGGCAATAGAACAGACTTTTTCAAACTCTAAAACCTAAAAATACTTTAATTGAAAAAAATATCAGCAAAAAAATTGAAATTTAAGAAATAAAATAGTATATTGATTTCAAAATATTTATATTCATAATCTAAATATTTTGTATCGGGACTGAAATTTGGAATTTTCTTTGAAAAAAGAAAACATAGAATAAAGTTTATATTCAACTATAATATTAAAAAGGAAAGAATTTTGTTTATAAATTTTATCCTTCATATATATATATTACCCTTCGCACAGATACATTCATTAGTATGATAGATAGTCCCTAATTAGACGAAAAATAAACAGATGAAAAAATTGCCACAACACACAAAAGCCAATTTGGTCAGTATTATATATATATATATATATATATATATATATATATATATACATTCATATATATACATACATATATATATATATATATATATATATATATGTATATATATGCGCACATTTTAAACTACAAGTATGAATATTGGCAAAAGCATTTGTTAATTACTCTCTGTACATTTGTTTTTATTAAGATATCAAACAAAATAAAACTGCTGTACAAATAAATAGGAAAAAGAATTCAAAGCTATACACAAATAAACTTTTATTGACAAAAACAACATTACAAAATATCAGACAAATTTAGTAATTTTTAATTTGATTGGTTAATCAATTATTATTTCTGATTTCTATGTGTCTTCTCTCATTTGTCTATTATTCAATCAGATAATATGTTTAATTACACAGGCATACAAAAATGAAGTTTACAAAATTTGATTTGATGATTTCAGCTGACCTTTATGTTTTTTGATATGCTGAAACCGAAAATGCAGCCCATTTTTCTCTATCACGTATTGATTTTTGTCAATACAGGGTGTTTACCGACACGATTTCTTATATATACCAACATAACAATCGGTTTGTTGGTTGGTTGATATGGTTTTAAGTCGCACTTAGGGCTTCACAATTTCAACAATAGGCCTCTATGATTAATTAATCATGGAGAAATACTATAAAACTTATTATATAATTATATTGGTGGAAGAGTAATGGAAAAAATTGTACCCTGTTTTGACAAAAATCCCTGTTTTGACAAAACATCAAATGAGTTTTCAGATACATTTTTCGATGCTGTAACATATTTTATATTGGTATTTGACAAATGAATTTATCGTTTTCTTGCTTTCAGTTGTATTTCTTTCATTATTTACATATACTATATATACATAAATATACACACACAAATAAATATATGATGTAAAATAAGAGCATGACAAGGTACTATAAAAACTGAAAAATAAATAAATAAATAAAAATAAATTGGAAATTAAAAGCCAAATTACATTTTCTGCATTAAATTTGTTGCATTCATTTTCTTATTTAATCAAATAAATTATCACATTTTTCTAATTAAAAAATCAATAACAATGAACGTATTTGCATTTGCAAAACAAAGATATCAAAGGGTAGTATTTAAACTCAGGAAAGTAAAATAAACAAGAACCGAAAACTGAAAACTATGTACACTCTAGGAACAAAATAAAAACGTTCTCTATAATAATAGCCATATTTTTTCAGCGGTTACGCTGAGAACTAACATTAGAGCTGCAATAAAACATCGAAATAAATAAATTTTTTGTCAAAACGATACGATAATGGTGTAATTAATAAAATACGAAGGGAGAAAAGGGGATATTTATATATGGACAATATTTAAGCACGCGGACTTAGCTCAATGAACTAATAAGAAAAAATGACGACATTTGTCTGATGAGATTATTTTACGGACAATGTCTTTTTAACAGATGCTTCTTTAAAACCTTTGCAAGCGTCATTTTAAAAGTAGCAATACTTTAAAGATATATACAGAATATGAACTTTTGTGTCATAAATTGAATAAAAAACACTATCATAAAAAATATAATCAAAATAGGAATTATTTATTATTATTATTATTATTATTTTAACAATATATATATATATATATATATATATATATATATATATATATATATATATATATATACCAAAATTAATAAAAAGTCACCGCCAACATGACGATAAAAATTTAAAAGGCATCCTGGGAGTCCTATATTAAAACTGCACCGCCTGTGGAAGCATGAAAATTGGGCCGTGAACCATGAATTTTATTTGGAAACCTTTCTTTGAATGATTTTGGTTTTAATAATAATTGGCTTCTTGTAAATTAAAATTTTAATTAGGTGGTTGAATTGTATAATATTTATGAGTTTTAAAGTTTTAAGGTAAATAAGAAAAAAAATAAAGTGCAAAAATTTCGCACGGGTCTGCTAGAAATAAATAAATAAATAAAATCCCATATTAGTTTTTTAATTGAAATACTAATTTTACATTTTTTTTTTTTTTTTTTTTTTTTTTATGGTCGCACTTCCGGTTTCGGATGTCCTACTTCCAGTTTTCCCATTTTCACCAAAATTTGAAAAATTAATCTGTGCACCAGACCTATCTCAATTCTGAAGTTTCTTTGTTCTATCTGTATTAGTTTCCGAGATATAACAGCTAGAAAATTCCCCACACACATATATACATATACACGCACACTGACCAATTGACAAAAACCACTTTTTTGGACACAGGAGACCTTAAAACATGTAATTGAGGTGAAATCTCGATATCGAAATTTTTGACGGAATACAATACTTCCATTACCTACGGTAGTCGGGTAATGGAAGTAAAAATCGAGTAGGTTTTATCCTTTGTTATTTTAAGAAGTAGATAGAAAATTAAAACTTCAAGCTTTAGGCACGGAAAATTGAAGGAGATTTTCCCAAATTAAAGTAATAATAATAATAATAAACTTTTTACTTTCATTATCCGACTACCGTTGGTAATGAAAGTATTGTATTCGGTTCAAAAATTTCATGTCGAGTTTTCACTTGATTTACGTGTTTTAAGGTCTCCTGAGTCCAAAAAAGCAGTTTATGGCAATTGGTCAGTGTGTGTGTGCATGTATGGGGTGAGTCTTTTGACTGTCATATCTGTGAAACCAATAAAGGTAGAACAATGAAACTTCAGAATTGAGTTAGGTCTGATATGCCGATGAATTTTAACTTTTGGTTAAAATTTGGAAAGCCGGAAGGGAGATATATGAAGCCGGAAGTAGGACCCTAAGTCCGTATCTCAAAAACGACTCTAACGATTTTCTTCAAAGCTGCTATATAAACACCATATAAGATTTCCTTTCGTATGTAATAGTTGGTTAGTTCATGAAAATGAATTTGAGGTCTCGCAAGTGCATTTTCTTTAAAAACGGCTGTAGTAATTTTTGTACAAACTCGCCATAATAAATCTCTTTTAGATACCCTTTCGTATGTAACTGTTATCAATAATTGAGTTTGAAAAACTTTGGTGGCTGTCGATGTCTCAAAAATGGTTCTTACGATTTTCTTGAAAATTGCTACATAAATCTCATTTTAGATATCTTTTAGCATATATTACGTGGCTATTACAGGGAAATTGACAATCATCCTCATTAGGTAGGTCAGTTTTAGATCTCGGAAATCAGTATTTTTTAAAAGCGGCTCTACCTTTTTTTTTTTTTAACTTGGTATGTAAACTCTGTTTGTATAACTTTACACATGTATCAGTTTTCTTTCGCTGGAAAATTGTTAAGTGTCTAATTTGTTAGGCTAATTTTACGTTTTTTGACCTTACATTATGTCAAAAAAGTGCATATAATAAATGTAATAGTAGGTAATGGACTTTTTTTTTTCACCGGATGTTTTCGAAATGGTAAAATTATCTAACTGTACATTAAAAATATATAGAAAGCATTATATACCGTCCCAAATTAACTAAAAGATTATTAGTAAAAAGTATTAGAAAAAGTAGGTATCCTAGATTTTTTTTTTTTTTTTTTTTTTAATAAGAGAGAGAGAAAGAGAGAGAGAGATAGAGAGAGAGATAAGAAGAACAATTACACGAAAAAAATCATCGCTAAATCGAAACAAAAATTTAAAAGTTGCCAAAGGGGTCGTATACTAAAGGTGTAACGCAAAATGGTCTAGATATTACGATTATTTATTTTATTTTTCTATTCTAAATATATATATCTATATATAAATATATACCTACTGATTTTTAGAATAATATTTCGTAATAAAAAGTTTTAAATAGTACTTATATATTTCAATTAGACAATAAATATGAAGATTTCTTGAATTTCATTTTTCTACTTTTGGTTTATGTTATGCACTAGTGAGTAATATCCCTATTCAGTGAAAGGTAAAGCGGCGAATAGACGTGCAGAGTGCCGCAGGGGTAAATAAGTGAAGCGAGTAAGGGGCAGAGCACCCTAGTAATAATAATAATAATAATAATAAAAATCTAACGATTGCTCTGCTTAGGAAAAGCTATCACCAAATTGAGAAAAATTTCACAATCAAATCGTACCGGTACATATATATATATATATATATATATATATGTTTGTATGTATTATCATTACTATTATTATTATTTTATTTTTATTTTTCACGTGTAAATGAATTTATGCCAAGGACAAAATAAATTAATTAAATTAATTAATAAACTCATAAGTTCATTTATTTATTTATTATTATTATTATTTATTTATTTATTTTTATATTTTTAATTAAATATTTAATAATTCTAAAACTATTATCGGAGACACAAACATTTTTTTTTTTTTTTTTTTTGGTAATATATATATAAAAAAAAATATTAGATTTTTAAGCAAAGAGTTCTCTCTCTCTTTTTTTTTTTCTTTCATGCATTTGGACTCTGAAAAGAAAAATTCTGTGTGGACCCAGAAAGTATGTTTTAACGACACCATTATCCCCCTTCCCCTTTCGACATGAACGATATCATCAATCAACCTTAATGACTTCCCGTAAGTTTCGCGGGGCGTTCCCGATGGGAGGCGGGGAAATCTGCTAAAATTGAGGTTTTTCAATTTAAAAATTAAAGTTTCTTATATTCGCATTAATAGAGATTTAAATAAAACAATTTATAAAAACATTAATAAAAAGCTTGGTTTTCTTGAGAAAGCGACACGCTATACAGATTTCAGATATTGCAATTTGTTGATAAGTTAGAGGCTAGTAAAGCAACACAAGTGTATT
Source organism: Salticus scenicus (assembly GCA_963930645.1). Classification (NCBI taxonomy): domain Eukaryota; kingdom Metazoa; phylum Arthropoda; class Arachnida; order Araneae; family Salticidae; genus Salticus; species Salticus scenicus. Next base: position 59,072,782 of record OZ005649.1, on the reverse strand, counting down.
TTTCGCATTTTACAGCTTAAAAATAAAGGGTTAAAAATTAAATATAACAGTTTTTGTTTCACGGGTCTTCAGTGTATGGTTGTGAATTTTCTGATTGTGAAAACAGAATTAAAAAAAATTCATTAGGTAATGTGTAATTCTATAAACAAATTTCGCCATAGAATAACACAGGCTTTGGATGACCTTGACGATCCGTGATGCACCCCCTTAAAGGTACTAGCGAGCTCTTTTGAAAGATACCCATCATGAAAATTTACTCCTCTCGAGGGGGGATTTTCCCCCCCCCCAGGGGTGGGGGGAGCGAGGCTCCTACATATACAAAAAAAAAATTCCAGTTGACCATCTCTATTATAAATAATTCTGGTAAATTTTATAATGATTATTAAAAAATAATTCTCTTTATGCACATTTATACAAAATTTTGTCCTATACCACCATGTTAAAAATTTAGAAAAAGCGGGATGGCAACGTAACCTGAAAGACAATTTTTACCAAAAGTTGATAGGCACTAATTTATGTCAAGGTGCAACTACATACCAATTTGTATAAAATTCTGTGCAGTAGTTCCTGAGATACAGTTGCCACAAAATTTTGTCTCACACACACAGACAGACTGACAGACAGACATTTTCTAAAAATGGTCAAATTTTGTTCTGCAGCTCTCAAAACGTGTAAATCCATCAAAAACCCGCGGTCGAAAATTTTTACGAATCCAATACTTTCTCCTGTTGAATATAGAAGAAAGTAACAAGATCTTTTGTATTACCTTAAAAAAATTAGTAGGATTAACTTACTTAGGATTACTTAGGGATAACTTACTGTGTTAAAAATAAATCAAGATAACTTTTATTAAATTTAAAGTTTAAAAAAATAATATCAACGGGAGAAGTACACCGTATTATATTTATTTATTAATTAATTTTTTTTTCTTTCTTTATAATTTTCTCTTCATTTTTTATTTAATTTGTAATTTTCATTATTTGTGACGCTTTTAATTTTGTACGATCACCTTGTACAATCTGCGATTGTAATGAAATGCTCTCCCTCTGGTGGGCTAAGGTGAAATTACAATAAACATGCATAGCTTTCGAATTCATCTAGACGCCATTGCTGGCCGATATTTAGTTTCACATATATTTATTGAATAAAAATGAATAAATCCGGTAAAAAAAATAACACTTACTGTTGTGTGCCACAGTATAACTCCAAGAATAAAAAAATCCAGAATTAAGCTTCCATTTATTTCCAAATGACAAATTTAAAATTTCAGTTGCTTCGGCTAATGGAAGTAAAAAATTAATCAGATGATTTGAAACTAATATTTGTTCAGCTTCAGTTAAAAATCTACTTCCGATCGAACGTTGAATAAACTGAAATATTTTTTCCAAAAGCAATCAATTTTCCATGATGTAATGGCGGAGAAATTATAGCACGAATATTAAGTAGTAACACATATAGAACAAAAATTAATACACGTGGCCATTATATTTACTAACAACAGAAACTGAAAAAGCGCCATCTATCGATCATTACAAACGCGGATAGCGAAAAGTTTTTAATAGCTTTTATTCGAATTTTTATCAATACGATCTCATATTTTGTATAACCTCTTACAAAGTCATAAAAATTCTTACTGTTATATAAAAAAAAAAAAAAACTATATGTTATTAGGAAGACCTTATATAACATTATTTCTGTTTTCCAATTTTCTTAAAGTTAAAACTTTCCATAAAAAAATTAAACTAAATTATAATTTTCCCCATTGAAAAGCATTACGGACGGGAGCTTTTGGAGCTGGAGGTTCGCGATGGTGGCGTCATCTATTTTTCTGAAAAAGAATATACCAGATTTGAAAGTCTCTTTCCCATCCTATACTGTTAATCCGTGGCCCAGTGTAACTGGACGCAGTGTTGCCAGCACGGATTAGGAGATTCTACAGGATATATTACTAACGTTACGGGAAGGTAGTAATTTTCATCTTTCATATAGAGGGCGACCAATCTCGAGAATCCACCAATCAGCGCGTTTTTACATTTCTGGCTGTTCGTTCGTTGGATGACTGAAGCCTAAGGGGCGGGCTTTCCCTTTCTTCCGATAAGTTTCACAGATACTACACCAGGCGGCGATCGGATCGCTTACTCTGGTCAGCTGAATTAATGCGGAAAGGAAAGCTTCTATTTTCGCGCTCGCTGCCCTATCTCTAGTGTTCTATCCTGGTCTCCTAATCCGTGGTTGCCAGATTGGGGATTTTGTCCCCATTTTGGAGATGTTTAGGGCTTCTGGGGACAATTTTGAGGACCGAATGTTTGTGTTGAATTTCAAGGGTGTTTTTTGAAACCTTTGGGGAGAAATCTGGGGAATTTTTCAATTTGTTCTTACGCGTAGGGACTTTTAACAGTTTTCCATAATATGTAGGTCTTTGAAGGCCCCTTCTCAGTGGCGGATCCAGAACTTGACTTTTGGGGGGGGGGGGCTAAGATTTTTCAAAGTGTTATTCTAAACTAATAAAAAATTTACAATTGCAATATTTAATTGTGAATGTCAGTGTTTTGGAGGGGGCTTCAGCCCCCTAGCCCCCCCCCCCTTAAATCCGCCACTGCCCCTTCTCCCCAGGCCCAGGACATCCTCAGGATGAAAATAAATCTTGCATAGATGCTCAGCGCTCAGCACTAAAGTACTTTACACAAATTAAAAATTTTCCGTTAACTAGTGTGTAAATAAAAGGGACGAGTGTGTAAATAATGGGGATTTTTTTTTTCAAAAATGAGTGTCATTTGGGGGAAAAATATGAGCTTAAATCTTTTCAATATTTAAAAAAAAAATTGATAAAAATTTACCTTTTTAATAGAAATTGAGTTGGAGATTTTTTTAGAAAAAAAACCCTGGTTTGGGGAAATTTGAAAGCCTGTTTGGGGAAATTGACTATCGAACATCTGGCAACACTGTGAGAAGACGTTTACGTTTATAATAATTGTTGTAATCCTTTTCATATGCGTTTGTAACGAAATTTTTGTTTTAAAATTTGTAATTTTAATTTTGTACTTGCTTGTGTGTTGTAGTTTTAGGAAAATTTTAATTAAAATGTCAGGTCGACAAGGTAATAAGTTATATATGTATTATTTATTCTAAAGTATTTAAATTGATTTATTTTTTGAATCTATAATTGTTACATAAATTCATTAAGTAGGTACTTAGGTTTTTCAAATATATTTTTTCATTTACTGTGACAGAATATTACATAGCATCCTTAGTTTAAATTAAAATGCAGATCTTACTTTCCTTTATTTTTTATCATAAAATTTTATTATAAAAAGTCATCCTTTCTCCTTTTCTTTTCCTCCCTAAGGTTTATTTTTAATAATTTCCAAACCAAAGTTTTAAAAATTTTGCACAATTTGCATAAGCAAAAACTATCAAATATTAAACATTACAACAGAACAAAAATACCATAAATAATTGAAAAAACAAATAAATATATAAATGAAAAATACGTTTTTTCACTTACCTGTTTCCAAACTTTTGTAGGAAAGATTATTTCTCTCGGAATAACAAACGATTAATCCGCCATCAAAACTTGCAAATAACCATCTACACCAGGCAAATTAACAAAATTTAAAAGACTACTCCAAAGCTTTTTCATGTATATTGAACATAAATACTGCATACTCCCAAACCAATAAATAAACTTTTTACATAAATAAGTGACTAGCTCAGTTCAAAAACGTGTACTTCTTCACATGTAAAATAAACGAAAATCCAAAATGGCCTACTGATCTCCACCAAACAGAAAACGATTAAAAGAACTAGTTAATATCAAATAAACTGCTACCATACCTCAGCCAATAAAATAATGACATTAAAAATAAGGCAGCTATGTATATTGGATTTAACGTGACACTAGTACTATGCTATGGGGGATTGGTGACGGTCTGGAAGGTACATAGGTCACATCATGTTTGGTCTAATGTAGCGTCGTAGCACTAGTACTGCGCTTTTACGACAGTCTGAAATATCATTTCACAGCGATCGGTAACATGTATGTCTGTAAGCTTTGTGTTCATGAAAACCAATAAAAACATTTCTAAATGCCTTACCTCACCCACAAACTGCATGAATCTTTAAAACGCACAAAATTTCGTTTTGAAGCAATCAGTAATATGTATATCTGTATGCTTTGTTAATTAAAAAAAAAAAAAAAAAAACTTCTTACGAAAAATTAATGTAAGAGAATAAAATTTTTTAAAAAGTTCATACAGATTTGATATTAATATAAATATTTTTAGAAACAAAAAAGGTTGTGTTATTGCTGGTTGGTAAGTAATGCACATATTTATTATTGAATAAATATCATCTTGCAGAAAGAAATTAGCTCTAGTGAGGTTTGTCGCAGAAAGCAGGAAAAAATTCTGCCACAGGGCACAGACAGACTTCTACAACCCAGGGTTGGCAAGTTTCTTCCAAGTGGAAGAAACTGTTTTTCTTAAAAATTTATCCTACAAATTGCAGATTTTAAAGATACAATAGATGCATTTATCTTATAAACAACTTTAAGTAACTTTAATTATACCTATAAAAATTTAATTACATATTTAATTAAAAATTGTGAGATTTTTACCAAAGTGATCTTTGGTATCTAAGGATCACACTCCAAAATACTCAAAATCCAGTAAAAAATTAATTTTAATTTAAACAGTGTAAAGTTTCATAATTTAAACAATTTTATATCTTTAATTGGTAATAAATAGTTTTGATCACTTGTTTATACTTTCTGATTTAAAACAGCTTTTAACAGACATCCAGTTAATTAAAAGAACCAGTATGCAAAAATTACTGTATTACAAAACGTCATCAAAAACTTTATTTTCGTTATTGTCAAATACAGTAGAGTCTATGCAAAAAGTATCTATAGTATCTATGCGAAAAGTTCTAAAAATATTAGCATTGAAAAGTAAAAACCTATCACCTGTATATATTTAGAGTATGTTATCAAATTTAACTTAATTTTCTAAAAATATTTTTAATATTAATTGGATTATAATTTTTATTAAAATCACACAATCAACTGTGGAAGAAAATCATATTTATTGAAATTTTATTTTTCCGACTGAGTGAAAATAGTGCGCTCAGTCGGAAATGTTGAGTGAAAATACAGATGAGTGAAAATAATGTTTCACTCAGTTGGAAAAATAAAATTTCAATAGATATGATTTTCTTCCACAGTTGATTGTGTGATTTTAATAAAAATTGTATTTCTTTCTGCCATTATCTAATGGTGTTTTCCATTTCATGCGGCTTATTTCTGTCGAGCTATCTACATGATAGACCAGAGATGTTTCTGTCTAAAGGTTGTCTGAGTGAGTAATGCTGACCAGGGTGTCGGCCTGGATAGCTCAATTGGTAGAGCCTTGACCTTGTAAGTCAAAGATCCAGGGTTCGACTCCCGGTCCAGGCATTATTTTCACTCAGTCGGAAAAATAAAATTTCAATAAATTGGATTATAGTTTAGATTTGGCATATTTTATGCTTTGAGTTATAATGTTCATAAATTTCAATTTTGAACAGCTGTTTTGTCTTCTGGTTGGTTTCTTCCACTGTCCTGGAAGAAACTGATTTCTTCCTGAAGAAACCCAACCCTGCTACAACCTCCAACAGTAATAATAATAAACTAAAAATTATTTATAAATGTATCACAAAGATATCATCTAATTTGGCACCAATAATATTGTTTAAGGACTGCATTTATAAGCATAAAAGTATTTTTGCAATACTGGTGTCCATTGGCGTAACTAGAACATTTTTCTAGGGGGGGGGCCATGGCCCCTTTATCTCACGATTTTTCAAATTTGTAATTAATATTTACGTTATAGTTTTTAACACTTAGTATCAACCCTTTTCCATAACGGACGATGTTAAAAGTGCATTATGGAGTTTTGTACCGAAAGACTTGTGTGTGTTTCTAACTTATTTATTATTACTTATTTATTTATTTAAGCCCCAGTTTTCCAAAACAAACCGGTGAATATTACAGGTGAACTTACCAGTTGAATATAAGTAAAAGGTGTTTTACAGCTTGATAATGCATGAAGAAATATACATGGAATCTAAAAGGAAAAAGTTACAATTCTCATAATAATATGAAATGAATTGCACTTTTTCTGCTCTTAATATAACAGTGACTGTTATTTCTATTTCCATTACAACACAATATCATATGATTAAAGAAGGTGGGATGGTGGGAGTATAAATGATTTAACTAATTTGATTAAAAATGGCAAGGATTATTCCTAGGTAAGTATTCCCAGAAAGCGATTTAAGGTGAGAAAAATTAAGTAAAAGTGGTTAATGTTATAATTAAAAAGCATTTCTGTTTAGAATATTATATCAAAATAAAACTGAATATACTAATATTAAAAATGAGTAATTTATTTAAAATATAATTTAACTGAGAGAAACCTAACTAGAATTTTTTAATTGCCTTCTTATTATATTACCACCCCCCTTTTTACTTTCTCTTACCCAAAAGGTAGAGAAAGTATTGTTTTTGGGTCAAATTTTCGAACGCGATATTTTGTTATATTTACACGTTTTGAGGTCCCCTGAATATGAAAATCATGTTTTTAGCAAATGGTCTGTGTGTCTGTCTGTTATCAGCATATCTCAAGAACAACTAGTAGCAGACATTCCAAACTTGGTATTCTAAATGTGTATCATATATAGATGCTACAGTAAGCTTTTCGTTAAGATCAAGCAAATGGTTCGTGTACAGGGACAATCAAGAGAATTCTAATACATTACTTCCATGGGGGAAATTGCAGGTAGGAAAAAAATTTTGTGTATGTAGGAGCCTCGCCTCCCCCCCCCCCCCCCTCGAGGGGAGTAAATTTTCATGATGGGTATCTTTCAAAAGAGCTCGCCAATACCTTTAAAACAAATGGTTGAACCATCGATCTGTGATAATTTAAAACAAAGTTATCGATTTTTTTCACTTTTAACAACAACAAAAAAAAAAAAAAAAAAAAAAGAGAGAGAAAACGGGGAAAAAAATCGTTTTTTTTTTTTTTTTTTTTTTTTTTTTTTTAATATTGAGAATAAAATGGACTTTTTTTTGGATATTTAGTGTTATACTACTTCTCTAATATGGAAATCGTCTGCATTATCATAAAAGATAATTTTTTTAAATAATAATTTTAATAAATTATTTTTTAAAAACAGAATTTTTTTTAAATAACCGAATTAAATTTTACATAAATCTAGGTGCATTAATGAAATGGGGGGTTGAGGGGCCTGTAGCCCCCCCCTCACACAGAATTTGTATCATATAAAACTCTTCCGAAGCCTAATTTGAATTGTTTAACACAGGTTTACATAACATCGTTATCTTACCTCTTAATCTCCAACCTGTATTTATAGTATTAAATTTCAGGGTATGAGAAAGTCGTGTGAGTGACACACCAGATTATTTACTTTCTCTTATCTATAAGGTAGAGAAAGTATTGTTTTGGGGTCAAATTTTCGAAAGTGAGATTTTGTTATATTTATACGTTTTGAGATCTCCTGAATACGAAAATCATGTTTTTAGCGGTTGGTCTGTGGGTCTGTGTTTGTGTGTCTGTCTGTTATCACCATATCTCAAGAACAAATAGTAGCAGACATTCCAAACTTGGTATTCTAAATGTGTATCATATAGGGATGCTACAGTAAGGTTTTTGTTAAGATCAAGCAAATGGTTCGTGTACAGGGACAATCAAGAGAATTCTAATACATTACGTCTATGGGGGAAATTGCAGGTAAGTAGAGTTTAACGTCTATAGACTGCACTAAACCAAATGAAACGAATACATATTTTTTGTAATAGAGATCAGTACAAAAAACCCTTAACGGCTTAAAAGTTTGTGACGCCGCTACTTTGTGGCTATAAGAATTTGAAATATGAGTCTTAAAAATAATGATATTAAATTTTAAGTGACGCTTTGCAATTAGTTAAAATATACATAGATTTTCTTATTTGATCATTCACTTTTATCTTTTATTTATATTTATAATGCAAACGTAATATTTTTAACTTCAAGATCAGACAGATATTTAAAATACACTCACTGATGCTTTTTCATTCGCATTTCAAATTCAAAATAACAGTTTTAAAAGGAATGATATCAAAATTCCAGTGGCGCCTCGGTGTTATTTTAAAAGATTTGTTTTTAGATTTCATTAAAATTACTTTTGTTTTGCTAATAAAATATATTTACACATTTAAACAGTGCTTTTAATTTTCAAATATACTGTCAAATAATTATACTTTCACTGAGTTAGCATTATAAAGTAAAATTATTTATTTCAATAAATTGATTTATCTTTTGCATCACGCTATCCAAAACATAGTATCATAGTGTCCAACTAAGTGAAAATTTGCTCAAAGAGGTAGTGTGACGTAAAGAAAACATTTACACAAATTTTACTTGCAGTTTTGGATAGCGTGACGCAAAGGATAAATCAATTTATTGAAATAAATAATTTTACTTTATAATGCTAACTCAGTGAAAGTATAATTATTTGACAGTATATTTGAAAATTAAAAGCACTGTTTAAATGTGTAAATATATTTTATTAGCAAAACAAAAGTAATTTTAATGGAATCTAAAAACAAATCTTTTAAAATAACACCGAGGCGCCACTGGAATTTTGATATCATTCCTTTTAAAACTGTTATTTTGAATTTGAAATGCGAATGAAAAAGCATCAGTGAGTGTATTTTAAATATCTGTCTGATCTTGAAGTTAAAAATATTACGTTTGCATTATAAATATAAATAAAAGATAAAAGTGAATGATCAAATAAGAAAATCTATGTATATTTTAACTAATTGCAAAGCGTCACTTAAAATTTAATATCATTATTTTTAAGACTCATATTTCAAATTCTTATAGCCACAAAGTAGCGGCGTCACAAACTTTTAAGCCGTTAAGGGTTTTTTGTACTGATATCATTACTTTTTAGTGGTTATTGATCAAAAAATTAAAACAAGTCCTTCTGGCTCCTAGGAAGGGTAAACTAATTTATATTTTCGTATGAAGTTGTCACCATTTTTTTTCAAAATAGCAGCTACAATTTATTAATGGACTTAGTGGATTTATAAATGAAGGCTATTTATATATGGAGTTTTAAGCAAATCGGTTCATAAAACCTTTCTAATGTAAATTTGAAATTTTCAGTGTGTTGGCACAGGGAAACAAGAGGGTTGATTAAGTTGGCAAATGAACATATCAAATACATTTCTGAGATAAATCCACACTACAAATTTAGTGTGAATTAATTCAGTATTTCAAACGTTATCATACTCACAAATTTTCAAGTAGCCTGCCACTTGGAAACAAAATGGAGAAGCTTCGCACTAGAAAAATTTATTGACTGGGATTCTCAAACTCTTAAAAAAAAAAAAAAAAAAAAAAAAAAGTAAGTGAAAATTTTCAAATTTAAGTTAGAATTACGTAATTTACATTTTACAAGTTTCTTTTTAGAGAATTACAAATTAAACAATTAAAAAAATATATCAAGTAAATATTAAAAATGGAATTTTATATATTTTCTTTCCCCTTTTGAGGCTAAGTATACTGCTCCAATATTCACAATTTAAATTTTCATCAAAAGTGCAGGTAAAAATTACTTCCTATATATTTTCATATAAAACGTTTGGGGGGAAAAATAGACAAAATATAAATTAAGCTTTACATTTCTATAATTTTAAAAATAAGATAAAATCACCTGGAGAAAAATTTTATGGAAAATATAAGTTAAGTTTTAAAAAAAATGAAATTTCTGCGTAAAAGTACTATTTCATAAATATATTTACAACTACAATAAACAAAAAACGCTCCTTTAATTTTAAATAATTATTTCTACATGTTTCGAAGCTATTAAAAGCTTTCTTTCTTTCTTTTTCTTTTTCTTTTTTTTTTTTTTTAAGAAAAATAAATTAAATGTAGTGGCGCCATCTAGTAGTTTTTTTTTTTTAATCATATACATACAGATTTAACTTTTTTTTTTCATAAAAAAAAAAAAAAAAACTTGTTTAGAAACAGGTAGAAATAGTTATTTAAAATTAAAGGAGGATTTTTTGTTTACTGTAATTGTAAATTATGAAATAGAATTTTTCATGCACAAGTTAATTAATTAAAAAAAGAAAAGAAAGAATAATTTTTTTTAAATAAATTATTATGGGTTTAAAAGTAAAGATGTTATTTATTTATTTTGACGTGTTTTTTAATAATTGCTATTTGACACATTTTTCATGAATTTTACTGAAATTCATGAAAAATGAATTTTATTAAAACACTGTTTAAACACTGTTTATTAAAACACTGTTTTTTCTAATAAACAGTGCAAACACTGTTTCATCCTCTAGTCATTGCTTTGAATAATAATAATAAAAAAATTGATTATGTTAATATTTAAAATATGTATCATTTTAAAGTCAGAAAAATAAATAAATGAATAAACACTAACTGTATTTTCAAAAGAGATTTTTAATTTTTAAAAAGAAATATATATATATATGTATTTACGAAAGAGTATGTTTTAAATAAAAACGATAGATGGCGCCAAAACTGTATTTGCTGTTTTTTTCCATTCCCGGAGCGTAAGGATACATGAATAGGAATCGCAAATCATTGAGTTATTATAAAATCGATTTTCATGAATGATTAAAAAAATTTTCGCTTTAAAAAATTGTAAATTCATCATTATTATGATAAAATGGACTATCTAAAATTACAAAATACTTCCTTATTTAAAATATTATCTAAATATTTCTTTGACTAAATATGAAATTTTGAAATCAAAACTATTTTTTTCATAACAGAAGAGAAAATATATTTAAGTGAATTTGACTTAGTATATATACAATAAATATTTTAAACATGTAATAAAGTACTTTTGCGTTAAAAAAAAATTCTAAATAATTCATTGGCTGCATTCAAGTCGGTCAACAAACCAACCCACATATCTTACAAGTAAGAACCGAATAACAGCGTTTTCACCCGAAGAAACATATGTAATTGGCGGAGTAATATAGTTCCATATTTAAAGCGATTTATATAAAAAACAAGAGTTTTCCTGAAAAAAACAAAAACGTTACTAGATTCAGAAAGATCCCATTAACAACATATATTAATTAAATTAAAATCGTTCGTGCGGTTTTAGAGATATTTTTATTACATCGTTACACCACACATTTTCCCTTTTTCGCTTTAAATTGAGATTCAGATCTCAAAACATACTGCATGTAGAAATGTAAAATTTTCAGGATAGATTAAGACCGAAGATAAGACTATTTTGAAAAAATCAGAACAAAATATGGCTAATTTGCTGAGATATTAAGTGTCGGCTTTTACAAATCTCTTTGATGTCAGACTAGGCGTATATATGAGTTCGCAGCTTTCCGTCTGTTTGTCCTTCCGCTTGCGTCACTCGAAAAACTGCCGTTTTTCATGATAGTCAACTGGGAATTTTTTTTTGTGTGTATGTAGGAGCCTCACCCCCCCCCCCCCTGCTGGGGGAGAAGTCCCCCTTGAGGGGAGTAAATTTTCATGATGGGTATCTTTCAAAAGAGCTCGCCAATACATTTAAAACGAATGATTGAACCATCGATCTGAGTAATTTGAAACAAAGTTATCGATTTTTTTTAACTTTTAACGAAAAAAAAAAAAAACTTGGGGGAAAAAAAGCGTTTATTTTTTTTTAATTTTTTTTTTTTTTTTAATATTGAGAATAAAATGGACTTCTTTTTTGGATATTTGGTGGTATACTACTTCTCTAATATGGAAATCGTCTGCATTATCATAAAAGATAATTTTTTTTAAAATAATAATTTTAATAAATTTTTTTTGAAAACAGAATTATTTTTTAACAACCGAATTAAATTCTATATAAATGTAGGTGCATTAATGAAACGGGGAGGTTGAGGGGGGCGGTAACCTCCCTCACACAGAACTAATTATCATCTAAAACTCTCCCGAAGCGTAATTTGAATTGTTTAACATAGGTTTACATAACATCGTTATCTTACCTCTTAATCTCCAACCTGTATTTATAGTATTAAATTTCAGGGTAAGAGAAAGTCGTGTGAGTGACACACCAGATTATTTAAAATAAGTTTGTTATTATTAAATACAACACTTGAAGTAGTTACTGTATGGTAATGTAGTTGTAAATAAATGCACTCTGTAATACTATGTGATAAATAAATAAGCAAAAGGTTTTATTTATTTATTTATTTTAATTTTCTGATCTAAGCTATACGCAACGATACTTATTACTTTCGGCATATATATAGCTTGAATAAATATAAAAAAAAATTTCATCAAGAAAAACTTAACAAAAAAAAAAAAAAAAAAATGTCAAATTTCCTTTAAAGTTTTTACTGGAGGTACATGTACAGGTAACAACTAACGACTCATATTTCTGAGGAAATATTCAAAACCATCCAGAAATTACATAAACCTAATATGATGTGGCCATCATAAAACTTTCTTCTATACGAACTCATTCTCCCAAATAACTTAAAAAAACATTTTTTATTAAAATTTATCTCCCATGAAGAATGAAGACGATTATCATCCCAGAGATTTATAATGCTAAACAAACAAAGGTCAATTTTTTTGTTCTACAAAATAACATTTAAAAAAAACAATTTTCTATAAGGATTTTTAAAAATCGATAACTTGATTTTAAATTGTCCCAGATCAGTAGTTCAGCAATTCTTTTAAAAGGTATTGACGAGTTCTTTTGAAAGATACCCATATTAAAAACTTACACCTCTTCACCATCGTGGAAGGACTTCTCTACGAAATTTTGTACAATACGTTACGTTAAAAAATTAGGGGAGGGGAGGAATTGTAGCGCCATTTGTTTGCTGAATTTTACTAAAAATTGTTATGCACTAATTTATGTCATGATGTAACTACATATCGATTTGTATGAAATTTTGTTCAGTTATTCTTAAGATACAATAATCTGCACAAAATTTTGTCACATACATACACAGTCTGACGGACAGACATATGGTCAAATATGTTCTGGATCTCTCAAAGCGTATAAATCCATTGAAAACCATAAATATAAATTTTTTACGAAATCAATACTTTCTTTCGTTGAATATAGAAGAAAGAATTTATTATTCATTTTTATTTTACTTTATTTAGATTTAGTTTTATGCTTCTCTGACATGAAAATCGCATTGGTATTATCATGAAAAACATTTTTAATGAATAATAATTTTAGTAAATGTTTCACACTGCGGGAGTTCATATGGTAAAATATTGAACAAAGTTTTGTAATCGCCATAACATGATAGATTTTTTTCTCTAGCTGTGTAGTAAGTTTTTTGTTTTTAACACTTTTCAACAATGTTTTAAAAAAGCAGAAATGGCTTCGGTACATCTATCTGTCATGAGCATGGCTTCTACTTATCTGTTTGATATAGATCCCACTAGCGGCTGAGCGGTTCTGCGCGCAAAGCTGAGAGATAGGAAATGCTGGACTCAACCTCAGGTCGCGCTCATCAAATTAGCCATGTGGAATTTTCCGTCATTTTCTCCGAAACTCGCGTAAGTATAGGTTAGGACTCCTTAGAAAGACCCCGACGTAGAGCATCACACCGATAGTACTAAGACCCGTGTGTAGTCAATCGGACTTAAACCCTACAAACAATCAACCAAGCATCTGTTTAAGATCTCATATTACTAAAAAATATTTATTTCTTTGAAATTGATGGGTATATATGTGTATTTTTTTATCATACATCAGCAGGTTCATTATGGCTTGTTTTCAGTTGAAAATAACATAAGCAGCTTTAGTTATTTAACTACGGTACGGAAATTAATGGAATAATTCAAATGCATTACGATCTAAGAGCGGCATTTCTTAAAACTTTGAAAATGACATGTAACAAAATTATCGTTTAATTTTCAGATGCAATAAAGTATGTTTCCTATGAAAACGGCATGATTTTCTTAATGATTCATTTACAGGATCAGATGGCAGATTTATATTGCTGCCGCCTAGGGGCTAAAGGCAAATTGCCGTTCGTTTATGCATGAAATAGCAACATGATTCTTAAAGCAATATTTAAGAAATAATCGGAAAAACAGACGATTTTTAAATAATTATTTTTCAGTTTCATCTGCAGACGATTTTAACTTTCTTAATTTAAATCAATATCTAAAAATTATTTTCCTCGTGAGATTAAAATAAAGCAGATGCTATTCAAATTTTACATGCAACTGCTTTTTTGCTTCGTTTATGAAAAATAAATTCTTTAAAAATTGTAATTAAGAATGAAAGAATAAATAGGGTCTGATTAACGCATGGGCCCTCTGGGCCTTGGAAAATAAGAAAATCTTTCTACAAGAAATCATGAAATACATATAAATAAAAATTTATTAAAAAAAAAAATAATAATTAATAATGTAGTATCTTTGTTAAAAATAACTTACCAAGACTATTCTGAATGCTTGAAAATGATAAACACGCACTTCACTGGAAAGATTATTTACTAAATTACTGCAGGAGTAATGCCCCCTCCCCTCCTCCATGGAAAACTAATTCTATCAAATGATACGATTAAAGAACTGATTAAAAAACATATTTTCTTTTCAAAGTTATGTAGGTTATAAAACAATTTAGAACATCAAAAAGGCATATTTATTAAAGGTGTGGTTGAAAATCTTTCTTCTCCAATCTGCAATAGGCTGTGGTCCAACAATAACGTACAACGAATTTTACTTAGAAACTTTGACATTTAACATTTGTGGAACTGACCTCTCCAAAATACAGATGACTATTTTGCCCCTGTTTGCTTCCGAGAATCAAGAGTATACTTGGTTCACAATTAACCAGAATTTCTATTACTAGAGAGATGACACAGGACAGATTTTTTTCTTTCTCTCTCTCTCTCTCTCTGCCTACTACCTATTATATGCATATCACCCTTTCCTCTCCAACTCAGTATTAAAGAAAGAAAATTTAGTTGACAAGGGCTTACTCAGGATTTTATTTAGGGAGGCGTCCAAAATCAAGGAAAATTTAAGCTTTTCCTAGAATTTAAGTTTAATCTCACTTTTTAAATATCAAAATTTAAAATTACAGTTCATACTGAATTCACATTTACTGAATCCACATGAAAAAATTATACATTTCTCTAAGTGTTTTTCGCATATTTATAACATCACTCTATTCCTTAACACCTAAATAGTACCTTCAGTGAATTTTGTGCATTTTTATCTATAAATGATTCTGGAAGTTTTAGGAAATTTCTCTTTACCAGGAAGAGGTTAGTTGTGGTTGTTGGTTTAAGGCCGATTGACTATGCTAGGTAAAGGGCAAAATTAACGGTCGCCACCGGCCACATGGCAACTAAATAAAAAAAGATGGCGATTAAAAATTATGCATCGATCGCCACTCAAGTCGCCACTTTTTGTGATCATTAAAAGATTCTAAAAATCGAGTGACGATAGGCAATCAAAGCCTTGTGATTTTCAATCTTTTTCTATCCATGGCATAAATGTCAATGTTCATTTTAAACTTGCTTTATTATATTCTACAACCTATAAAGAAGTAGAATTGTTTAATATATCTCACTCATATAATTTTTTGGACCCCCCCCTTCCCTCCCCCTAACGATCTGTGATCACACAGCTTATAGAAAGCTTTATAATTTCTAATCATTCTCCATTTGCTGCAAACATATAAATATCTGTTTTAAACTTACTTTATTAGATTCTAGAATCTGTAAAGAAGTAGAATTGTTTAATATCTCTTACTCATAATTCTTGTAATCCCCCCCCCCCCCCCAACGATTGGCAATTACATGCTCCACTGAAACCTTGTGATTTACAATCTCTCTCCATCCATAACATAAATGTATATATTCATTTTAAACTTTCTTGATTAGATTCTAGAACCTATAAAGAAGTATATAGATGTATACCACCCCCCTGCCCCCCCACACACGTGCACTCCATTTCAACTAGCAGTTAATGATCAAATGTCCTGCAAAAGCACAATCTTTTTCCATTATTATCTCCATGTTATTTAATGTATATTTAACCCATTTAAGATATTTGGCAAATGTGTGTATAAAAATTTGATTTGGTTTAAATGTGTATTTTTCAAAAAAATTTGTATTTGCTTTCTTTTGAGTAGAAATCTTCCCTTTTCCTTCCCATTTTAAAGTAGAAATCTCCCTATTTTTAAAGCTACAAATTTGGCAGCTAAGTAAATTATTTTTAATGAAGCAGCTAAGTTTCCATATCTATACTTTTTAAGAGGAAATATTTTAACTCTATTGAAATAAAATCATTTAAAAAAGTGTCTTTAGAAATAAGAAAAAATAATAAAACTGCTAACTGTATTTACACATGACCATGTAAAAGTTGTGATGATGATGATGAATCAGCTGATTCATTTACTAGAAAATATCAATGTGAACTGTGAATGATAACAGCTTATTTCACTTAAATAAATTGAAAAAAAAAAAGTACTACTGAATTATCTGAAAGATAAAAACTTTTGATGTTATTATTACAGCTGTAAGCAGAATTTAATTTAGGATTTTTAAAAAGAGCGTAATTACAAATTACAATTTCAGTGTCCCTGTGTTAATTTTATTATTATATGTATTTCTTATTTTCATATTTTTCTTGTGGTAATTATACCGCAAAATGGTGACAATGCGTTTTGCGGTCTGAAAGAAATAGTCTTATCATGTGAGAAGTGGCCACTAACTTAAAAAAGTGGCTACTAATGAAACTGACAGTACCGGCCACTGGCCACTAATGAATTTTCCCAGTTTTGCCCTTTAATGCTAGGATCCTAGGCCTATGAATGGAATTTCCATCGTGGGGGTCTTTCTAAGAGATCTTGGCCCGTATTTACAGAAATTTCAGAGAAAACCACGAAAAACTCCAAACAGCTGAGTCGACGAGCAGCACAGAAACGCTCGGCCACTTTTAGGGCATCGGGAAGAGGGAAAATATTTTTTGAGAACATACTTAATTGAAATACTTACATTTACAATATATTGCAGCAATTGTGGGCCCATTTTATCATATGTAAAATTTCTTTCCGTAATGACTCATTACCTTATGTATTTTTTAAATTTCTGTTTTCACATTCAGAAAAGTCACAATCGTTAAATAAGTGCTCATTTTTGAAAAATAAGTTTTTTAAAATTTTTACTCTTTAATTTTTAGTTAAAATAAGCGAATTTTCACGAAGTTTATTTTTCTAATTTATAGCCACACTATGAAAAACTAAAAATTTAAAAATCAGTTTTTGGAAAATAAGTTCCAATTTAATGATTATGAGTTTTCTGAATGTGAAAACGGATTTTTTAAAAACACATTAGGTAATGAGTAATTATAGAAAAATATTTTCTCAGAGGATAACATGGGGGACACAGCTGTCTTTTGGGTATTGTTTGCTATAAAATGGAACATATGTTAAGTAAAGATACTGTAATATTAAATACTTTTCTATAAATATTTGTTTATTTACATATTTGTGAAATTACTTATATATTAATAAAAAATACAGAATCAAATTGAAACTTTGTTGTCTCGAGGCCATCTTGTTCAATGCATCATAAAAATTGCATGTTAATTATGATGTTTTGAGAATATTGCTAAGCAAAAATAGTCTTTCATGCACAGTTCTGTTTGTAGTAAACGTCTTTAAAAGATGTCATTGTGCTCGTAGTAGATAGATGTAAACTGTCAATTTCATTCAATTGCTAAAGAAATACAATAGGCGCAACTGCATATCAGAAAAAGAAAAAGCAATTTAAATCGAAAATAAGCTGTTTGGTGTTTATTCAAAGTTTGTAAGTAATAATTTTTACAACGCCAGTTTTGTGATGCTTCTTTATTAAATATTTTTCACACTGTCTGCGTTTTTTTTTTTTTTTTTTTTTGGTCGTTTATAGACCACAAAAATATCATTAGGGCTATTTGATAAACCTTTAAGTTTTGAAAAAGTAGCCAAAAAGTTGCTCATGTACGAAAAAAATCTATAAGAAATCATAAGTTTTCCCGAAAGATTTTACATATGTTTCTAATGTAGGTGGCTGTTGCCCCCTCCCCTCCTCCATGGAAAACTAATTCTATCAAATGATACGATTAAAGAACTGATTAAAAAACATATTTTCTTTTCAAAGTTATGTAGATTATAAAACAATTTAGAACATCAGAAAGGCATATTTATTAAATTAACTTTTCTTAAATTTTATTTCGGGATGGGTCCGGACCCCATGGGCCCCCTCCCTGGGTACGTCCTTGTCTGTTGTGTCTGTAAGGTGCAATAGTTGCAATTTCTTTATCGTTTTTCTTTTTTTATGTGCGTGCTTAGGTATGTACTATTTTCACAGCACATTTTATGTCTTTTAACTTAAAAAAAAAAGAAGAAATGGTAATTTGGATTTTTGAAAAATTCTGGGGGGGTCCAGGCCTCCTTGGACCCTATCTAGTTACGCCAATGCTGGTGTCTATTTTTCTCAAAGTAAAATGCCTTTTTTCCCCCTCCCTTTATTTTATTTTTGTGGCATTTTACCCCTTTTTTCTTAGGTAGCAGCACCCTGCCCTTTTTCAAACCTAGAGGAACTTCCCTGTGTGGAGTATACGTTTGTGTGTAAATTTTCATTGCAAATATTTTTTTAAAGAACTTCTAACTTGTCGATGCATTTAAAACGGATGATTGAACTGTAATTTGTTAACTTTTTCTTTTATCTAAACATTAATAATCATGTAAAAAATCAGTTGTGTAATTTTTGTGTATCTCTGTATAGATATAAACTTCTTCCTTTTATTTATTTATTTATTACTATTATTTTTTTCTGCAGGTGGAAAGAAAAAGCCCCTTAAAGCACCAAAAAAAGATAAAGCTGATTGTGAAGTAAGTTTATACATTGATCTTTCTTTCTATATCAGGGCTCAAAATTAATAGTTGTCCGTTGGTCTTAGACCACAAAACCTTTCAATGGACCAGCAAAATATATTTTCATTTTTTTTTTTTTTTTTAATTGCTTTTCACAGAATGTAGTATGTTATGTTAGTAAGTGTACTTCATTACAATTATCAATATTACATAGTCTCTGTACTTTTTCATTTAATTTCACTTTAATAACTTTTTTTTTACTTTCAATACTATGTATAGTACTTTATATATGGTAAATGTGTGAGATTTAACTTATTTATTAAAACAAACATTTTTTTATTTATATAAGACCTCATTTGTATTTTTAAATAAATTAATTATAAATATATTTAATTATCACATTTACAATGTAAATTTATTTTATCTTATAGATTTGTAAGTATTTTTAAAAAATATAATAGAAATAGAATGGATGAATGGATCTGTGAAAATGTGTACAGACCAGTAAAATATTAAAATCTCTGGTCCTACAGACCGTAAAGGGCAAAACTGGGAAAATTCATTAGAGGCCAGTGGCCGGTACTGTCAGTTTCATTAGTAGCCACTTTTTTAAGTTAGTAGCCACTTTTCATATGATAAGACTATTTCTTTCAGACTGCAAAAAGCATTGTTACCATTTTGCGGTATAATCACCACAAGAAAAATATGAAAATAAGAAATACATATAATAAAATTAACACAGGGACACTGAAATTGTAATTTGTATTTACGCTCTTTTTAAAAATCCTAAATTGTACATCCTAAATTAAAATCTGCTTAGGGCTGTAATAATAACAGCAAAAGTTTTTATCTTTCAGATAATTCAGTAGTACGTTTTTTTTTTTTTCAATTTATTTAAGTGAAATAAGCTGTTATCATTCGCAGTTCATAAATGAATCAGCTGATTCATCATCATCATAACCTTTTACACGGTCATGTGTAAATACAGTTAGCAGTTTTATTGTTGTTTCTTATTTCTAAAAACACACTTTTTTAAATGATTTTATTTCAATAGAGTTAAAATATTTCCTCTTAAAAAGTATAGATATGGAAACTTAGCTGCTTCATTAAAAATAATTTACTTAGCTGCCAAATTTGTAGCTTTAAAAATAGGGATATTTCTACTTTAAAATGGAAAGGAAAAAGGAAGATTTCTACTCAAAAGAAAGCAAATACAAAAAATTTTGAAAAATACACATTTAAACCAAATCAAATTTTGATACACGCATTTGTCAACTATCTTAAATGGGTTAAATATACACTAAATACTATGGAGATAATAATGGAAAAAGATTGTGCTTTGCAGGACATTTGATCATTAACTGCTAGTTGAAATGGAGCGCACATGTGTGTGTGTGGGGGGGGTGGGGGGTACATCTATAAACTTCTTTATAGGTTCTAGAATCTAATCAAGAAAGTTTAAAATGAATATTTACATTTTGTTATGGATGGAGAAAGATTGTAAATCATAAGGCTTCAGTGGAGCATGCGATTGCCAATCGTTGGAGGGTAGCAGGAGGGGGGGGGGATGGGAGTGATTACAAGAATTATGAGTAAGAGATATTAAACAATTCTACTTCTTTACAGATTCTAGAATCAAATAAAGTAAGTTTCAAATAGATATTTATATTTTAATTTAGAAATTTTTTTTTATTTATGAATTCATCAACCGTGAATATTTATTTAAATCAAATTGGAGTGTAAAGGTTGATATTTTTATTTATTACCAACTATGTGAAAAATACCAGAGCCGGGAATCGAACCCGGGCACCTCCGCTTAACGCACGGATGCTCTACCACTGAGCTACCCTACATAGTTGGTAATAAATAAAAATATCAACCTTTACACTCCAATTTGATTTAAATAAATATTCACGGTTGATGAATTCATAAATAAAAAAAAAAAAAAAAAAAATTCTAAATTGAAATTTCGTGGTCTATGGAGTTGTGCTACGATTATTATTGTCTCACCTGATATATCTGCGTTTGCAGACTCGGTGACTTTGCCAACGATAATTATGTGAGAAGTGCCTAGCTGGTTGTCAGCCAGTGGTAGAGCATCCGTGCGTTAAGCGGAGGTGCCCGGGTTCGATTCCCGGCTCTGGTATTTTTCACATAGTTGGTAATAAATAAAAATATCAACCTTTACACTCCAATTTGATTTAAATAGATATTTATATTTTTGCAGCAAATGGAGAATGACTAGAAATTATAAAGCTTTCTATAAGCTGTGTGATCACAGATCGTTAGGGGGAGGGAAAGGGGGGGGGTCCAAAAAATTATATGAGTGAGATATATTAAACAATTCTACTTCTTTATAGGTTGTAGAATATAATAAAGCAAGTTAAAAATGAACATTGACATTTATGCCATGGATGGAAAAGGATTGGAAATCACAAGGCTTCAATTGCCTATCGTCGCTCGATTTTTAGAATCTTTTAATGATCACAAAAAGTGGCGACTTTAGTGGCGATCAATGCATAATTTTTAATCGCCATCTTTTTTATTTAGTCGCCATGTGGCCGGTGGCGACCGTTAATTTTGCCCTTTAACAGACCGGTGACTTAAATTTCTTAATTTCTACCCTTGTATATATTGGAAGTTGGGGCACAGTAGACCACCCCTATTTAAATCTATTAAAATATTTTACTCTTTTTGTTCACATTGATACTCATAGATGAGTTGTATGCAGTCAAAAAAAAAACATGGAAAATGTTAAGTTTGTCATTCTGTACAGATTTTATGTTTTGACTTTTTTTCAGCTTACTTTTGGTGTCATAAACCTGCCGAATCTGGGTTAAAAACAGAAAAGGGGGAAAATAAATTAGAAATATCACACATATCATTACAAATTCACTGAGTTGTCACAGGCAACTAAAAAGCAACTATTTGCAACTACATTCAGCCTGAGGAGACTATGGCAACTTTTTTGACCCAAAAAGCTTGAAAAAGCAACTATTTTCTCAAAAAGGCAACTATTGGGAGACTATTTTTCACCTTTTGCAAAATTCTTCCAGAAATATCCGGAAAATCTTTCGGAAAGAAATATTTTCTATGCATTTTATAAACAGTCCCATATCCAGGGGCTCTATTCTCGTCTAGTCGTTACGCGGAAACCGGTTGTTGTGATGCGAGACAACGACGATTTGCTATTCTCTTCCAGTTGCATCGAAATTTGTTTACAGTTGTTAAGTTACCGGCAGCTAGGAGGCAGTTGTTCAGCCGAAAGATCGTTGTTTATCACAATGAAAATGGGCGCGTCAATGTTTTAGTTTGCTCAGTTAAAGGGACATTTCGCATTTTCCACCATTGAAAACAGGTTGTCATCATTGCTATTCACAAAATTCCCCTCCCAAAACGGATTACGAATGACCCCTTGCAACTGATTGGTTTAAAATGTCACCCTCGAATGCGAGCGTTTCTTCTCCCACTCAAGATAATGACAGACCAGAATAGCACTTAACCGGAAGATGGTTATTACGGTGGGTAGAACATTAGTTAAAAACTGTCGTTAACGGTTACAAGTGGTAGTTAATAGGCAATTAGACGAGAATAGAGCGCCATATTTTAACCTTTTCATCCTTATTATTATTTTTTTCTTTTTTTACCACCATAAAGTATGGTGTATCCCTGATACTGACCTTGAAACAGGTAGAAAATCCAATGAGAATGTAGAAATAGCACCAGACATATGTACCAATTAAGCTGGCCAATTTGCTTATTGCAAATGACTACTAGTACACTCCCTGACCTGTTATGTCCTTCCTCACCCTGATTTCATGTAAGAAAAAATAAAATTATAAAAGAAAGCTCTTTTAGTAAATCAGAAAAGAAAGTATACAGCAAAAAAATAAATAAGCTCTTAAGAGCGAACAATACTTAATCTTTTCAACAACCAAATCCCATGTTATTCTACGGGAAAATTTGTTTCCACAATGACTCATTGCCTAATGTTTTTTTTTTTTCCCCTTCTTTTTTTAATTCAGTTTTTACATTCAGAAGTTTTTTTTTTTTTAAATATATATGTTTATATTGAATAGTAAGAAAATGCATGTGGTTTTTATCCTTTAATGGTCATTAGCATGTGATATTTAAGCTAGTATTTTGGTCGCTAATCTACTATTTAGGCAACTATTTTAATGCTTCTAGGCTACTAAAGCAACTATTTTTGTTATATTTCTTTTGTGGCAATCTTGAATTCGGTACCAAATGAAAGGGGTGATTTTTTTTTAATACAGGGGTGCAAACAGTTTTTCGACACGACAATTAGATTTTTTAAAATGAACTAAAGTATGAAATTTAGGTGTCAACAAAAAAGTTACATTTTTATTGGGAATTTCGAACACATGTGACCAATAGGCAATGTAAGATTCATTTTTCTTTTTTTATTATTATTTTAGTTGACATTCTCTATCATAAACCTTCTGCTGAATTTGGGTTAAAAACAGAAAAAGGGGAAAATAAATTAGAAATGTCAGTCCTATCATTACAAGTTCGGTACCAAATGAAAGGGGTGATTTTTCGGAATCCAGGGGTGCAAACAGTTTTTCGACATGACCATTGGATTTTTAAAAATTAACTAAAGTATGGAATTTAGGTGGCAACACTTCATTTTAATTCATTTCTGTCATTTTAAAAAGTACGTGGCTCGTTACAAATTCGGTACCAAATGTAAGGGGCGATTTTTCTGAATCCAGGGGTGCAAACAGTTTTTCACATGACATTAAGATTTTTTTAAATTAACTAAAGTATGAAATTTAGGTGGCAACACTTCATTTTAATTTTTTCATACCTTTTAGTGCAAATCAAGCTAATAGAAAAAGTCTTTAATTTAAATTTTATTATGTTTTTAGCTGCTCAAAGTAATTTTTACTACTTTGAAGTTTTTAAAATTTTATCAAGACTATACTGACTATAATTATTGTATAGTTATTAAATAAAGGTAAAATATTGCTGTTTTTAAATTCCTAACAATATTTAGCATATTTATAGTCTATATAATTAATATTTATTCATTTATTTATTTTAATATACAGTAGACCACGTTCTAGTATGCCTAAAAGTACAAATTAATTTAATTGCTTATTTATTTTAGTTAAATTTGTATATTACAAACATAATGTAAAGTATTAATATCTCAAAATAACTAAAGGGTGGCCACTAGTCAGGGAATTTCAGTGAGTCTGGAAAAGTCAGGAAATTTCATGTAAAGTCTGGGAATTTTAACAAATTTTGTGAAAATAAGCCATATATGAAAGTTCGTTATTGTAAATCACTAAATTATTTTCTAATTTTATGAAACTTTTAGGGGGGGAGGACAGGGGTGGCTCCAGCTGGGGGGCACAAGCCCCCCTGTCGGGGAGCCTGTGACCCCCCCATCGGGGCATACTCCTAAAATCTCTCGGGGGAACAAATACAAAATTTTCAGTTTTTCTACTTTTAGCAGCATTTTTCTTTCCTTTTACAAATTTGGAGCATTCCAGTTTTTCCATTTTATATTCAATAGAAATGGATTCGTAATTGTTGGAGTATTGGATTCATAAAAATTTTCAGCTTCCAGTTTTCTATGAATATACATGTTTTGAGAGATCCAGAACATGTTTTGACCACGATATTTTTAGAAAATGTCTGTCTGTAGCACGATGATCTCCAAAACCACGAGGAGTACTAACAAATTGAATGGTACAAATATTAACAGTAATATTATTAACAGTATTGCAGTTTTTGATAAATACTCATATAATAAACTCTCTTTATATAGTGCCCCCCTGTTGGGGAGGTGGTGTCCACCTCTCGGGGAATTTCTGGTGCCACTACGGGAGGGGGGGGGGACCACGTAAGTTAGGGAAGGTGGGGGAAAAATAGTCATGGAAAAGTCGGGGAATTTGGAGAAGTTCTAATTTTAGTCACTGTGAACTAATAAAAACAATTGTCTTAATGTTGTAATAAAATAAATAAATAAATGTTGTAATAAAATAAATAATCGTATAATATTAATAAAGGAATGAAACACAACACCTGATATAATAAATAGTATATAAATAATTTATTGTTGTTTTTAGGAATGACATGTAAAAGACCAAAGAAATACTTATATATTTCACTTAAATTTATCCTACAAATATAATGTAACATATTAATATATCAGAATAATTTTTGAATAGTAGTATAATATTTATTAATATTTGAATTTAATAAATATTTGAATTATATAATAATAAAATAATCCTTTCTGAAAAATATGAGATTATTGTTTTTAGTGATGGAATGTAACAGGCAATAGGATAGGAATCTGATTATAGAAATTGATTTTGGTAATTTTATTTCATGAAAATGTTTGCATTGTATTCTTTAGATTAGAAAGTAGCTGTAAAATTAGAAAAAGAAAAAAAAAGTAATTTATATTAATTTAGGGGTTGAAATTAAGTAAAGTTACTGGTCTGCAGAACCTGAAATTTTCAGATTTCACTGGTCCGTTCTTCCATTTTATTATATTTTTAAAAATATTTGAAAAATTTGTAAACTGTTTGTCTTACTAAGACTTTGTTTGTTTATAAATTTACAAGTCAAATATGATAAATTTTTGCAAATTTATTAAAAAATACAAATGAAGTCTTATATAAATCAAAAATTTATATTTTAATAAATGAGCTTAATGTCACGTATTTACTGTTAAGAATTGAAATTAAATGAAAAATTTATAGAAAATAAGTGATATTGACAATTTTAAAAGAATACACTTATACTATTGTCATAATATACTATTTTACAACAGATTTACATGCAATTTTAGAGAAAAGTAAAAAATACAAAAAAAAAAAAAATGAAAAGCTTAACTGGTCCAGTGGATCACTAGAATTTTTATTTTGCTAGTCCGTTGAATATTTTTGTGGTCCCTGACCAATGGACCACTGTTAATTTGGAGCCCTGTTAGTTTAATATAAGCAACATAGGTTGGTCCACTGTACCCCAGATCCACTTTGTGAGTGCAATTTATTTCTTTATTCATAATGCATTGAAAATATTGTTCTAAAAAATTAGGACATGACAAGAAGAAAGGCTTAAAGAATGCTTGATAATTTTTTCAAATGCTGCTGCTTTTTTTTTTTTTTTTTTTTTTTTGTGGGGGAGGAAAAAAAGTGTAAAAAGTAGATTTTTCATAAAATTGTTAGGCTTTAAAACGGGACTTTGAAGGGTATGTATGTTTAAAAATTCCTTCGAAAAATCATCTTCTTTATGGCTGTGTCCCAGACCGTTGCCAATTACCCATTGTGCAGTACTAGTGCAACACAGGGCTGCCAACAACTACGCAATTGGCGTAGTAACTACGCTTTAGCCTGCTTCTACTACACTCTACGCATCGTATACTTAAAGCTACGCTTTTCCTTTCCCCATCGTCATCTTGTTTACAACGAGCGAACTCCGATTTCACCACGAATTAAAAAAGTATAATATAAAACTAAATAGTGGCAGACACTGAAAAAAAAATTAAAAAAACTACTATCTTTTTTCTTTCTTTCTTTTTCTTTTTTTTTTCCTTGCACACATCTAGACAGAAATCCCAATCCATTCCTTATCAACTTTTAATTTTGCATTTCCAACAGTTGCCGTATAAAACATTATTCTTTGAATTTTATTTTTTATCTATGAAAGTGCTTCTTGAAAATATAAAAATAACAAAACTAACTTTTACAATCTAGTTGAAGAACCACATGCTTCATCGTAAATACTCATAAATAAATAGTAAAGAAAAAAAAAAAAAAAAACATTCTAGTGAACGGGAACACATATTTGTTTACATTAGCTGAGAGTGTGCTTAATTAAAACCGCAAGCACAGACACCGCAAGCTGAAAGGGGGGGAGAAAGAAACCGAATGCTATGATTATCTTCATGGCTATGATTATGCTGTATTTTGATTTTCATTTAAACTCTATCAATGTTTCAGTTAATGCTTAATAAGTCGCTAAAAAATAATACTTTCTAACGAAAAAAATTGTTTATTTTAATTATTTATCGATAAAAATAATGGATTCAAAGTTACTGAACTTTAAGTACGATTGACAACGCAAGGAAACTAAGACCAGGAAAAGCTATCTTCCGTGGGAGACTTTCTAAAGTGTCTGAAGCCGTAATCATGCGAGTTTTGGAGAAAACAGTATAAAGTCGGACTTTAACGGAGGAATTGTCCTCTGTAATAGGAAACTTTCTTAAGTGTTTTAATATACAAGTTTCTGAGAAAATCATGGAAAATTTCGAACTTTATCGTACGAAGTATCTACCGTTGGAGAAAGAAAAAGAATATTTTCTGTGCTTTTTCTTAGGATAACTGAATACGCGATAACTTAGTTTTTATTGGGTGATTCTAAGAAATTTTCATATCTGAAAATGGGACTTTCACAAAAATCGCCGGATTTAAAATGGATTCATCACAAAAATAGCACAAGAAAATTGCGTATTTTATAAATCAGCCGCAAAAAATGACATTTCAGTAATAAAAAAAAAAGCTGATTTATGACTAAATTAATTAGACATTTTTAGAAAAATAACATCTATTTTAGCAATTAGTTTACGATTACGTAATTTTGAAAATTAGCTGTAAAATAATTCCGTATTTCTATAAAAAGCCACAAAATTATACTTATAATGTAAATCATGTTTGAAAAAATCAAGAAATTCATCGATTAGCATCAAAATAAAGCCTTTTTCAGCGATTAAACATAAATTTTGTTAATTAGCGGCGGAATGATTGCGTATTTCCGTCATCGGCTACAAAAATATCGCGATTTACTGAAATCAACTGGGAAAAAAAAAAAAAAAAAAAACCTTTATTGGCTAGCAGCCAAATGATAGCATATAAAACGTAAATTTTTGATTATTAGTGGGTAAGCGATCCCGTATTAGCGAAAACTACTTCAAAATTATTCCCGATTTCCGAGATTACACTTTGAAAAAAAAAAAAAAAAAAAAAAAAAAAAAAATGCAAATTTCACTGATTAGTGGCAAAATAGTTGAGTATTTAAGATTCAGCTTTCAGATGAACGTATTTTGCACAAATTAGTAGCTAAATAATAGCGTGTTTCGGCAATCGGCCGCATAATAATCGCGTATTTTAGGATTTACCTTTAAAGAAGAGTGAATTTTATCAATTAGAGCAAAATTATAGTATATATTAGCAATTATTTGCTATTAAACGTAGATTTTGTAAATCTGCAGTGAGATAATTACGAATTTCGGCAATCGGTCGTAAAAATATTGCGAATTCTGTCAAATACGAGAAGAATAGCATATTTATTTAATTAATGATAAAAGCGTAATTCTACCCCCCCCCCCCCCCCCCCTACGGAAACTCGATTTTTTAGGTATATTTAGCAATAATCTTAAGGGGGAAAAAAAGTTTCAGAAAAGTTGATGGCTGTCAGTTTGCACTGAAATTGAATTTAATGTTGTACAATTTCAATCCTTTTCCATCCTTAATAACAATGATTATTTTATTGTAGATTCAGTTTTATTACATTTTCTAATATCTAAACTATTAAAATTGTTCATTATTTTGACTTTTGTTACTCCAAAAATTTAAGATTTTGTTTAAAAAAATCCAATTTTTGTATCTGTTTGAAGTTATAGCATTGAAATTATTTTCACATCAATTGTCTTGTTCTTGTAATTGAACAAGTTTCTTTTGAATAGGCATGCACTAAATGTTGTATTATTACTGAATAACTAAAAATTTGATGCATACCTACATCTTACCTTTTTTTTTTTTTTTTCTTTACTTAATTTCATATGATTATTGCTAATTTATTTTTGTTAGTAGTTTCTTTCTTTCTTTTTCTTTTTTAATTTTTAAAATTGCTCCTCAAAGTAGCCGAAATGCTCCTCAAAATTTCTCTGAATACTCCTCAAACTGTTTTTGAAAAGTTGGCAACCCTGCATATTAGTGTATTATATTAGAATTAGTGTATTTTCATGTATCCATGTTAATATAAAAAGTAAATTTGGATAAAATTTCTATTATTTTTGAATGTTTGATTATTAAAAATCAATAAATTTCAGAAAGTAAGTCATAATGTAAACAAAAGATTTTATGCCTATTTATATTTTAAGTATTTTCTAATTTTTTAGCGACTACACTTTGTAGCTTAAAACTACACTTTTTTTGCTTTTTAACTACACTTTAGCACTCCCAGAGGTTGGCAGCCCTGGCAACATTAAACCCAACCAACCAACCTTCGAAAAATCAAATTAGAAAATTATTTATTTTGATAATCAGCTGAAAATTGTGCATTGAAAGTGGTATAGAAACATACTGTTTTTTAACAAAGTATTTTATTTGTATTTATTTTACTTTTATGCAGGATGATGCTGATTTTAAAAGAAAGCAAAAAGAGCAAGAAAAAGCTCTAAAGGAAGCGAGGGAAAAAGCTGCTAAGGGACCACTAGGTTTGTAGTTTATTATATGACACGTGTTAACTTCTGTTCATAATATTGAAATAAAACAAACATTAAAATTTACAGTTCAACATTCTTTATCTCATAAGTTGAGTTACTCTTTAGTTTATGTGTGTGAGAGAGAGATCTTATTTTAGAGTTGAATATGATTTTCTGTAAGCTAAATTTTTTTTAGCTTATTATATTTAAAGAGAAATAATATTTTGTTTTAGAAAGATTGGAGTGTAAGATTGATTTTTATACCAACTAAATAAAAAATGCTTTACTAATAAAAATTTTATGCTCCAATCTTTCTAAAATGAATTTTCACGGTTGATGAATTATGAATATAATTTCTAAAGAGGAATATTAATATACATAATTTTAATTTATTGTGTAGATTTTTCTAGTTTTTATTTTAAAAAGGAGTATGACTTTGTATAGTTTAATAAGATCAAATTTGGAGCTCTTCAGAACTTTATATAGTTGAAGCTTGTGTTTCTTTTGTTACAAAATTAAGGTAAAATAGATCATTTAAAGGATTTTTTTTTTTTTTTTTAACATTTATGTGTTAACCTGGCTAAATTCAAACAATTTAACAAATAACTAACTAACTTTGTAAGTAAACACTATAAATAAATAAAGAACAGTTGTTTATGGTCAAAATAACAACATGGTCCTTCACAATGTTAAAAAAAAAAAAACTTGCCACTCATATCTACTAAAAAATTTAAAGTGACTTCTGCATATATAATGGCTAAACAGCTGGCTCTAAAATATCATTTGCTAATTTCGTTGTAGTAATATTATATAACAAGCAGATAAGAAAAATGTTTAACCCTACAAGGCTCAATTTTTTTTTTTTTTTTTAGTGCGCAACAAAAATATATAGGTTGTAATTAGTGATCAGAAGATAGGGAAAACTTATAAAAATAAAACCATATTTTACGGAAAAATCAACTTTTTAGCTGAACGTACCGTATGTGGAACATACATAAAAATATGATTTACTAATACGTTTACTATTCTAATATAAAAAAAAACAACTTACCTCTGCAAAATATACACTTTGTTATAACACACAGTATTTTTTTTTTTTTTTTTTTTTTTTGAGTCAAAACTGTTCAATAACTATTCTTTTTTTATTTTTGAATTCAGACAAATGACTAACGTATCACTTTCATTCAAATTTCACACTGAGTGCACTATAACAAAAACACGAACGACATCTTTAGGTAAATTTGCATCTTTTACTACATTGCTAAATGTCAGTAGCTTCTATCAAGATGTCAAGAGATGTCGCTACTAATAGTTTTATAGCTATAGGAATGATTCAAGTCGGTGTTCCACATATGGAACTGGGTGCCTTGTAGGGTGAAAACTCAATTAAAACAAGAAAAAGATATAGAGAGAGAATAATTCAAAATGAATATATCAATTATAAATGACTCTAACTGTGTAATTGAAAAAAATTGTTTTAAGAAGAATACCATACGAATTATACAGAATGTAAAAAGGAGTTCAAAACTTTTTTTACATGCTTTATTGATGTTCTATGTCACTGGTAGTCAGCTTGGTCCCTACCACCCACTAGTGGTGGGCATTCTAATTTTTACAGTGAGCGAAAGGGGTTTTGTCCAATACAACAGCACTTTCTTTCTATATTTGCATATATATATTTGACTTTTTGAAAACATTGAAATGGAAGAGTGCTTAATTATTACATGCTTTAATGTTTTTTATAACTGCTTTATACATTTTATAGAACAAAGTTACTTCCCTACTTTATAAATCATCATTTTTGTAGAACCAGTGCATGGTTAGAAAATTTTATTTGTAACAGATATACAAATGTGAGCAGTAGGTATAAAATGGTTGACTACCTCTGTTCTATGTGGCTTCTTTTGGTACGAGAACACGGACAAACATATAAGCGGCAGTCCATTTCACGCCATACATTCTGAAGCATATTTGGAATCACTAATGCAAGTACATTAGAAATGCACATTTTGAGTTCTGGAATTGTTTCCGTGAAGGAAGCATATACACAAGTTCTCTCACATAACCCCATTGAAATTCCTTTCTCGAATACAATTCCAAAAATCAAAATGTGCTTGTGTAGGTGCCTCCAGATATACTTCTGAATGTATGGTTTGAAATGAACTACTGCTTAGATGATGTCTGTGTTAATAAGGGGAATTACATATAAAACATTTATAAAGTATATAAACAAAATTTTGAACTTCCTTCTACATTCTGTGTGATAAATCCTTTTTAATTAAATAGTTACAGCCATTTATAATCGCTATATTAATTTTGAATCACCTTATATATTGAAAATTCATTGCATAGCAAAGTTTAAAATGTTTGGTTTAATTGCAAATCCAATGAAAATTAAAGGGCTAATGGTGTTAATGCGAGAAAATAAATAAATAATGCAACAGCTATAAACCAATCTGTTTGTTTTCTTTTTTTTTATTATTATTATTTAAAATGTATTTCTAAATATTTTATTTATTTCAGGTGTTGGAGGCATAAAGAAATCTGGTAAAAAATAAAAATAAAAATGCATCTTTAGGTATGATGTTTATTTACTTGTGTTTTTATAACCTGTAGAATGTTTCACTGTTTAAGAATTTATTTATTCTTTCTTTCTTTGAATTGATGTGTCATAATACCTAGTTCAGATCATGTATAATGCATTGCATATAAAAATAGGTAGTAATGTAATAAATAATATTTTGAAAAATATTGATGTTTTTAAATTTTCATTTTATTTATAAACTAGCCGCCTTCAGCAACCAGCTGGTTCGCGATCCTTCAAAAATCCGACTTTACAAAACTCCCGCTCGGCGGTGCCCTTTTCCTCGTTTCAGGTCTTAACAGTTTATTGATATATAGTGAAAATAGCTTATTGAGAAATTTAATCGCAGTAAATTCCTGTGTGGTAGCGCCTTCGGCACCTCTTCCCTTTTCAATATCTGAAACAGCCTGCTCACTCACTATGTTATGATATTTCAAATTTCTGACTTTAGCAAAGTCCTGCTCGGTGGCGCCTTATCCCCATTTTAGAACTTACAACACCTTCCTTGCTCATTAGAATTTGAAATATTGAAATTTTAAAATATTACAGTGCCATCTGGCGGTAGAAATTTCTGTAATCTACTGTTCAATTCCAAATCAACAAAGCTTTCAAATGATGTATTACTTATAAAATTATTTTAATTTGTAGCTGAGATACAAAAGAAAACCTAATCAGGACACCTTAAAATGTGTAAATCAGGTGAAATCTCGAATTCCACTTCCGATAATATAAAAGTTCTTTAAAATATCTTTCGAATGATGTATTAAAAAAATTTAATCATAATTAGAATTTGAAATACGGGTATTAGAATAAAATTAATTTGGAATTAAAATGTAAAATGAAATGTAAATTTGTAACTCTTTTTTTTTTTTTTTTTTTTTGCCTTCCCCCCCCCTCCTCCTCCCCTGCCTCAAGCCTTCCTAATAATTCTGCTCTTTCAAAAATATTCACAATCAAATTATCGGGCATTAAAACCAAATACTATGAAATTTCAACGGCATATCTCAATTTAAAATACTGCAAAATATAATCTTTTCCCAATAAAAATGTAATTTTTTTGTTTATTCACTTATTTTCATGAAAATTGAACAGTAGCTTTATAATATGCTGTCCAGGCCAAATATTAATTTAAATGTAACGTGAATGAAAATTTGAAAAAGTCTGAAAATTGCATTTTTCCCACCACTATAAAACACCTGATATCTTAATTTGTTACATTCATTTCCTTTTTCATCACAGACAGTCGTCTTGGATGTGATTTCCAGATGTTTTGTTTCCATTCCAGACAGCAGAGAAAATCGTCTGCCAATAGAATATTTCTTTTTAAGCAATTAACCATAGTTTCTTGGTCATTTTTCGATCAACATGGGTCGACATTTTAATTAATATCTCTGCAACTAATTAAAAATTTTTAATTCTGTTTTCACCATCCCCTCGGGAAGGCTTCTGAGCACCTGCATGTCAAATTTTATACTTCTGCGTTTCAGTAGGGGCTGAACGTATAGATGCTCAGACAGACAGACGTCTTCTTTTATTATTATAGACAAAGCATGTTTCCAAAGTAAAGTTTTATATTTTGTAGCTGTAATATCTTAGTTGTTTAGAGGTTTTTTTTATTATTATTACTATTAACTTCTTGACCTGGAGATAGAAAGTTCTTAAGACTGTGACCTATGTCACGGAAATTTTTCCAATTTTAAATCTGCTTTTATTTATTTATTTATTTTTTCTTTCTTTTTAAAGCTCAATAAAAGAATGCAATCCTTAAAAAGTAAATATCTCCTCCTTTACTTTCCATCCACCCCTATTTTAATAAAATTGCAACAAAATTGACTCATCCATAATACCATTCATTAGACTCTAATCAGAAAACAAACAGTATATGTATGCAAAGATCAATCCAGAATGGATTTAGTGTTGCTTAGTGGCACCTTCACAGTCAATTTTCAGCAATGTGCGCCTTCACATAAACAATTTTTGGTAATGTGGCTCTTTCAAAACAGGGAAAATTTGCTCTTGAAAGTCCAAGACAGAAACTTTTTCATAAAAGGAAAAAGGGGAGAGAAAAAAAAAGCATCGGAAACAGTGGCGGCTAGTGAGTGACGTTTTGGGAAGGCTGCAGGTTAATGACTAAAAACAGTAAGTTAACAACGGAAGCTTTCTCTTCTAATTGGCTCTTGAAGTGTCAACATAATTTACGCTGATTGTTGAAAGAAACGAATCAGCCAATAAGGTGAATAAAGATTCCATTCTATGTACTTTTTCTAAACGTTTTAATGCAGCACCCCCAATACGTCATTCACGAGCCACCACTGATCGTAAACCAGTTATGTAGAACTATATTTTAAAACAATTAAATTCCAATATGAATTTAAAAAAAAAAAAAACTGTAAAAGCTTTTTTATTTATTAAATAATAATGGTTTAGCATTGTAACTTGTAACAAAAGTATAAAAAATATTTAATAAAGAAAAATAATAATTCTTTTTTTTTTTCTTTTAAATATTTAAGCATAGTATTTGTTTATTTAGCAAGGGGTACAAGTTAAAAGATTTTTTTTTTCCCAAAATTCTAAATGCTGTACTGTTATATTTCTATATTACAGCATATTCGAATAATGCAAGTACTTATTATGCATAATTATCTTTCATGACATATTTTTGTTGCTATAGCCCTTGCAGTGTTGCCAGATCTGGCAGATTTTTTATTCAATAATCACCAATAATTTTGAGAGGTAATATTTGATATATCTAATAGACTATCAATCTTCAAAGGGGGCAAACGTTACAATTAGAAATTATTGGTGATTATTGAATAAAAATTCTGCCAGATCTGGCAACACTGAGCCCTTGCTATAACGTAAACTACATATGTAGCATTTAGTTTTGGAAACTGTAAATAGATGGCACCACTACATGATGTCATAAAATTAGCAAGTTAAGTTATCCAGAAAGAGTTGGGTAAAAACGGGATTCTGGTTCATTGATCCTGTACTCTATTTATTTTATTATTATTATTATTATTATTATTATTTATTTTTTTTTTGGGGGGGGGGGGTGATAAATAAAAATGCATAATCTTTAAAAATTTACAAATATTTTGCACTTTTATGTATATAAAAAACGCGAATTTTCATAAGAAATAAAATAGAAAGTCTGTAAAGTCGGTCTTAATTTTCTAATCCTTAGTGAATAATATTTAATCTTTTAAAATCATTGGCTGATTATGGTTAAAAGAATTTGGATTAGAGGAGATTTTGATTAAGGTTATTAAGTTTCAAAGAAATTTTTATACATTTCAAATTCAGATTAATAAATTTAACTTGATTGAAAATTATTTTAAAACTTTTATTTTTAAATTTTTTTCAGGTTAATTAAATACTTTAATTAATTGATTAAAAATATTAATTTTTTATTTTAAATCGGAAACATATGCATACTAAAAGCCTGCTTAATGAGGGTTGCATTGATGAGCAACCACTTATCCAGATAATCCCAACCATTCCAGATTTGGTTTCCTACTATAATTCTTGTGATAATCTAGGATACTCC
Organism: Salticus scenicus; assembly: GCA_963930645.1. Classification (NCBI taxonomy): domain Eukaryota; kingdom Metazoa; phylum Arthropoda; class Arachnida; order Araneae; family Salticidae; genus Salticus; species Salticus scenicus. Next base: position 59,037,256 of record OZ005649.1, on the reverse strand, counting down.
CAGTTGCAGAATACTCTGTACCTATCTACTGTAAAACAAAATTTATCTGTGATACAGGAACAACGGACCATGTATAGCAATTCATATTCATGAAATACTTAAAATTTCTATCTACGAGGAAAATAAATTATGAATATACAAAAAATATAATAATCTAAAGACATAATGCAAATTACATTAGTGTATTTTATGCCTAGCATTTTTTATTTTATTAATTATTATTTTGAGCAATTAATCTGCAGAGCTTAAAACAATCTGCAGTACCCACTGCCAAGCTGAGCTCTTCTACTATTCATCTTCCAGTTTAATGTTTTATTATATTGCAAAATGATTTGAAAATCTTTAGTTTAGCTATTTACCCAACTATATTGTTATTTTACATTTGTTCTGTTTTTATCATATTTTAAATATATTTTTTTACTCCATTTACACACCCCATAAATAAATTGCTTTGTACATTTCTGTTAATTGTTCAGAGAGCATTTTTAATTTTCACTAACTTAATTTTTTTCACAAATTATTTGTAAAATTCACAAATGGGGTACCATTTTCAAAAACTTAGATTGACCTCTGGTTTGTATGCATGCAATAATCTCAGAAATTTGATGTGAAGTTTAGAATTTTTTTATAATTATTATTCAATTACCTCTGCTTTCCATCAAACATACCATGAAAAATGATGTTCTAGTTACGAAATGTCCAATTAAACAGTTGATAACAGAGATGTAAATGTGTTATATTATTTGAAGGCAATTAAAATTAATATTTTGTTAGGTTAATCATCTAATTTTATTTATCTATGTATTTATAGAATGTTAAAATCTTTTTGTATTACCTATCTTTTTATGACCAAGTATAATTCTATTTTTTTTTTCTCTCTCTCTCTTTCCAGGAATCAGAATTCTTTTTTACCACCATATTCATTTGTATTTTTTTGCTTTCTCATGTAAATAAATTCACCATATTGTAATTTTTGTGTATTGATTTTTGTATGCTTACACTTCAAAAAGGAATGTTTTCAAAAAGGAAAGAAAAAAAAAGAAAAAAAAGTATTCTACAAGTCACTTGTATTTTTTCTCATATAGAACTTTTAAATTTGCCAGTAACTTATTTATTTTTATATACATTATGATTGGATGTATGTTTATTTTTGTCTGTATAACTCTGAAATGTCTTATGCAGTCTCATTTAATAACTTAATACCTGAAATGAAGTGTGTCAAGATTAGATATTCTTGTGGTGGCTAGGAGGGACAGAAAGATAAAGTGTTTTATCTGGTGCTCAACCAATAAGATTATTGGTAGAATATTTTTGCTGCCATATTATGACATAGTTTATAGTTATAAAATAAATAAAACTACAATACATATTTCTGAAAAAGTCCAAAGATGTCCTAAATAAGACAAAATATTGACTTTTCAAGTAATTTAAAATTCTTGCTTTTAAACATGACGAAAATAGTTATTTATTATTTTTTTCCCCAGATAATATATTTTTATACGTATTTATTACTATTTTTTGCTTTGACTCTGTAACTTTTGTGGAGATGGTTCCAACTGACAGAATTTCTCTTTTCAGTTTCCACATCAAATGCCCAAAGACTTTATATAAGGTCATATTTCTCGTATTACAGAAATTAAACTTTATTAGAGACTTTCAAATAATTAATATGAGTCGTAATGCAGTTTCTTAATTTAATATTTTGATAAAACTTTTAAATTTTAAAATAATTAGAATGAATATATAATCTATTTAATTATAAATTTAAATATGTCACTTTCTGAATTGTTCATAAAACCTTTTCTTTTTGTAATACAGTTACTCCTTACTAGAGTTCTATTCCAACAATATCATTAAGGGAATTGATCGATAAATGAGAAACTTATGCAACATGTATAAAATTAATTGTGTGAGATTCTCCCACTCTAATGAAAAATTACATAATTTACATTTTGCAAATTTCTTTTTAGATTACAATTGCAAATTAAACAATTAAAAAAAAAATTAATGTTAAAAATGGAAATTTATTTAATTTCTTTCCTCTTTTATGGTCAAGAACAGATACTGCTTCAATATTCAGATTTCATAATCTAAGTTTTCATCAAAAAATGCAGAAGGAATTACTCAAGCTGTTACTTAATCTGTTTTAAAATTTATTTTCAATTTAATTTTGAATATTGAAAAAGTGCTTGACAGAAATGCAGTAACTGGAATAACCTAAATTTAATATATAATTATTGCAATTTTTAGCCTTCACACCTCGTAGTTGTTTGTTGATAAAATAAACAATTCATAAATCCTCTTAACAAACATTTACAATTAAGAAGTATTTTGAAATAGTAATTACATAATGTTCCCTTTTTTTTTTACTTCTGTCAAAAAATTCTAGAGAAGTTAAAAAAATAACTACAGGCTTCAAAGCAATTAATACATTACCCAACTGAACTAAAAAGTTGATTAAATACTCAATGAACAATGCGAACAAATTGGGGGAAATGATATATTTTTAAGTGGGATTTTTCAAAATATTGCAAGATTCTCACAATTCCACCCTCTAATGTGAACCCTGAATTATATATGAAAATTGCCCATGTATATATTATTTATTTATTTAGGATCTGCAATTAAGGGATTGGTCTAAGTGTGATTGGTCGTTCAGCAGCTCCAGCTATGTGGTAAAGTGAAGAGTACCTGTACTTTTTATATGTTGAAATGATTCAGGAAGTTTTCTGTATGAAAAATGACACAGCAACAAAATTAAGAGCTGTAAATTTCTGTTGCAGCCAAAAACCTATTATTTTTTTAGGAGGTATTAAATTCACATATTCTATCAATTTTCTTTAATCTTTGTTTATCCTAATGTGATTAAGTTATTTTAAGACCCTTATGTTAACTATATAAAAAGGTTTATAACTGCAAATTCCTCTGTAGTGTCAAAATGACGAAATTTTTGTCTTTGTCTCTTCAAAATTAAACAATTTTTCGTATGGTATTTCTAATAGCCCATGCAACATTCAATATTTGTACGTCAAAACACATATATTGGTATTATTTATAATATATATATATATTTCATGCATAAATTGGCATTAAATTGAATTGAATGAAATAATTTGGTATATTCAGTACTTTTGAAGTTACTTAACACTTGAGTTACACTGTATAAAATAAAATACACTGAATATACTAAATAAATATAAATGGACATTGTATAAAGCATACATTGTATGAATAAAAGTGTTCCGACACTTTCAAATTTAGACATTTTGCCGAATATCTGTAGAAATATTTGATCGATTCTCTTGAATCATATGTGGTGTAAAGAATGTAACACTCATATATTTCAGTCAAGGTTTTCTATCAAAAGCAAAATGAAGACCATTTAGAAATGGGAATGGTCAGGACAAAAAAAAAAAAAAAAAAAAAAAAAAAAAATGGAAATTTTGGGTGGAAAAAAGGTTTTTTCATTTTTTCTGAAGAGGTTTATTTCCAACCGGAAAAATTGAAAATTTTGAAATTTCTAGCATAAAATAACATATTCAGAAATTTATAATATTTATGTTCCGATTTTTTTTTTCTTAAAATATTTTTTCATGCTCAGTATCTTATATGAAAACACTGATTCTGATAATGTTCATATTTCAAAGATAAAATTTTAACCATATAATCAAATGCTAATCCTGAAATATTTAAGTATTATGATGACCTTCCTCCCATCACATTCATTTGAAACTACTCATTCTTTTCGAGTTCCTTTATACTTCAGTCTTGTATCTTGAATGTATATCCCTAGACTTATCTAACTGTAGTATTTAAATGTGTGTGGATATATATTACACACACACACACATATACTATATAAATGTATGTAACAGTAAAAAAAAAAAAAAAAAAAAAACTTGACAAGTACTTTCTGTCAAAAAATTTATTTCACAATTTAAAAAAATTATAGATACAAAAACCTACTTGATTACGGTCTGAGTTAATAACTTTTATATTATAAAAAAAATAATAAATCAATAATAAAATGTTGTTTTAAATTTCTGAAGTTCAATTAACTTTAAATTAAACTTTTATTTTATTGTTGTGATTAACTTCATTTTAAGTCAGATTCTGAATTAGAGTCCAGCATCAGGTCCGGTAAACCAATTTTACCCGAGCTTGACCTGCAATCAAGTTTGGGTCTGGTTGACTAAATTTTTTCTCTTGCATCTGAGGCTTGGTTCGGTTCAGGTTGTAATGTATCGAAGGCTGGAAATCATCAAGAGGCGATTCCTTTCCTTTAGAGAAATATTTTTATTTCTCATTTACAAACATGATACGAAACAGACACACATACATAAAAAGTAAACAAAAACACTTTAGTACACGTATTAAATGGTTGTAAATCGCTGGACCACCAAATAATAAAAAATGAACGGGTCTCAAACCCGGTGTTACATCATTCATTTTCTTCAAATTGAAAGTTCTTTTTCTCCACTGGACAAATAACACCCTCAAGTGAGTCTTAAGTCATTAGAAGGTTATTGATTTATTTTTCTTATGGGTCAGGTTGACTGAATTTTTTTTTCTTGGGGACTGGGTTGACTGATTTATTTTTCTTGCGAGTCAGGTTCAGATTAGGTTGACTGAATTTTTTTCTTGCTGGTTAGGTTAGGTTTTCAACAAGTCGAGTCTTGAGAAAATCTTTCAAAATTTTTTTATCATAATAAGCAGAAATTTGTTTGCTATAATTATAAACATACTACATATTTCCATGATTAAATATATGTGTACACAAATTATTACATACATATTGCAGTACACAACACAAATGAATAGTTAAACATTATTAATCCATTTTTCAAATTTTTAACTTAGTGTATCAGTAACTCCGTAAAAAAATTTTTTTTAATGATTCATTAACTGTGACGATGAAAATTTATTTTACTTTATGACTTTAAAAAGTTTTGCATGATTTTCAGACGAGTCATTAAATTTTATTTAGTTTTTGGGTTAAGCCATTAAAAGTAAAATAACTCAAAAATATTCATGAACTTCTCTGTTTTGTATGCCAAACAATTACTGAAACACAAATCAAAATCAAACTTTCAAATTATTTTTCTTTTGTCAAAAAGAAGTAAAACAAGTCTTTTATTTATTTATTTTTTAATTATTTCTATGTATTAATATATTTCTATGTATTTTTTAATTATTTCTATGTAAACACAAAATTTTTATTTATTTTTAATCTGATTTTTACGAGCACTTATATTTAACAAGCAAATGTTAATGGCAAAGAATTGTAGGGAGGGTTTTTTGTAGACAGAGCTTTTCAGAATCATGTTTAATTAGCCTATGATAATTTCCCCATTTGACATGGTATAAATATCCCACCTTTCATAGGCATTATATTTACAAACAAGGAAAAAGCAATTTTCGGGCAAGCACATACATGGTCTTGTGTTTAAAAAAAAAAAATAATTTTACAGATAACTTTCTCTTTGATCATTCAAAAAATTGCCCTACAGGAAAAAAAAAAAAAAAAAAAAAAAAACTTAACAGTTCATTTTCTCTCAGATCATTAAAAAGTCTGGGTAATAAAAAAAAAAAAAAAAAAGACTTTTTCATGACCAGTAGACATCCTGAATTAAAAAAAAAAAAAAGTTAGAGATCACCTTGTAAAAAATGCACGAAATGCCTTGTAGCTGCAACATATTGTTATGCTTTTTTTAATTATCTATATTCATACTCAATTTCAAGAAAATATCATAGTAAAAATTGGCACCTAGAGATTAAAAGTTCTTTATAGCCAGCCACCCACTTTAATTGCTTTTGAAGTGACCTAGCCTGCCTCAGAAATGTGAAATCATGGCATTTACTTGTAATGAAAAACTTTAAATGTTACAGTGTGGGATTCGAAGGATATCATTTTGATTGACATCCTCATTTCTGGGACCATTAATGTGAGGGGTACAATATGTTCATGAAAAGGAAGTCTACATACCTGCCATCTTCTCATTGAAGAATAAAAAAAGTTGAGTTTAAAAAACAAGATTTCATTAAAATCCAAAAGATTCTCTCTGTATAGCAGGTATAGGAGTTTTTTTTTTTTTTTTCCCTAACCTTATTTAATTATTATGGGGAATAAAATAATAAAGGGCAACATTTAGGCGTGATCAAGCAGATATGCTTAATTTTGAACATTTAAAACACGGAGAACAAATAGTACAGTAAGCATGATGTGAATTAATGTGACTTCTATAGAAAAGTAAATTCTATCATATGCATTGTAAAACATCTACTTATATTGATTCGTGGCAGTATTCGTTTTTTAAATGTATACTCTTAAAGTAAAATATATATATATAGGATAGCAAGCATACAATTCACAATAAATTTGTTCTTATAAGTACACATATGACATAACAATTCAGACAGAGGAAAATCACCCTAAATCAGATTTCCACTCTCACAGTTTTATCAGGAATTAGTTATTTCATTCTCTGAAAGACCTATGTTGTATGATGTTATGATTTGCTTTGCAAAAGCTACTGCCAGACAAGATTCATATTTTAGAAGAAATCTCATCATTTTCTTTTGACTAAGGATGAAAACTTATGCACATAAATATGATTTTTGCATATAATTTGCAAATACATTTAGATGTTTTTCTTTTTTGGAAATGGAAAAAATGAAATACATAGAAAATCTGAAAATCAGGAAAAATTTATTTTCTGGCAAGAAGCAAACAGAAAATACAAATATCAGGAATTCTTTGAAATCAAGAAAACTTGGTAGCTATAAGTCTACCATTCAACACAGTAGAACAAGGCTTGAGGGAGGGAGTGTTCTTAGATGAAGATATACACATTCATCACTTGAGATAGGAGATATTGGATACTCTACTTACAGCCCCAATTTTGTCCTATCAGATTTCTACCTTTTACACTGTTAAAAAAATGCAGAAAAAATACAGAAATTCTCTGTAATTTCAGAAAAAAAGGCGTAAATTACGGAAAAATTACGAAGACAAAACGTATTTTACGACTTTTTTTCTGAAATTACAGAGAATTTCTGTATTTTTTCTGCATTTTTTTAACAGTGTACTTCATTGAAGTCAGTACTATCAACACATCAAACAATAGTGTGGTAAGAGTGATATGTGAATAATTTCCTTACAGAATTGCATGGGTTTCGAAGGTTTTACAGAGAGACCCTTCAGAAAAACAGTGGAGATGATTTCTGAAAAACTAAGTTACCAATCTTATTGAAATTTCGCACATTTCTTGAAAATATAATTAACTAGTGCTTGAACAAAAGACTTCAGAAAAAATTGAAATTCGAATTTTTGGCAGAATTGTATGCAAAAACAGTACTTTACATTTCTTTACATTTTACCCTATGTAAAACCTTGTAAAATTAGCTGTAATCGAAAAAATCCTTCATTCAAGAACTAGTTAATTCTATTTCGAAGAAGCGTGCAAAATTTCAATAAGATCAGTGCATTAAGTTTTTGAGAAATTGTGTCCGCTGCTCTTATGTAAGGTCTTCAAACCTGATCTCACTGGCTCAATTTTCAAAAAATTTTATATATTATGCTTTTTTTTTTCTTTTTTGAAACTTAATGTAACCTTTAAATTACTGGGCATGGGCACCAATTTTAACCGGCATGGTTTCTTTATACTGTTTTTACAATATGACAAATATATGAATGTAGCAGTGACTATGTAGGACAAATAGCCAAAAGTTTGTATTTTTCATGTCATATTTTTGTTAACAATAAAGTTTCCCTTGATTATAGGTGCAACTTTTCCAATTAACTAATTTCTTTCGTTATAAAAAATAATTACAGATATTGTTCATTAATAAAAAGAAACCTCAATAAAACAGTTGGTAATCAAACATTCCATAGAAGCCTTCAAATCACCAATATAAATGTCAATATTCATTTTAAATTTGCTTTATGAGATTCTTGAAACTATAAAGTAATAGAATTTTTCCCCCTCCCCTCCTTTATCTCCAACTAGCAATTGGCAATCAAAAACTGAGAACTTTTTGTTTTTACCTTTCTCCATTCACAACATAAATATTAACATTTGTTTTAAACATGCTGTATTCAATTCCAAAGTCTATAAAGAAGCAGTATTGTTCAATAATTCTCATTTATGTGTTTATTGTTTGACCCTCCCCCCCCCCCCAGCTAACATTCAACGATCAAACATCCTATGATGCTCAAGCTTTCTCAATCTACAACAAAAGATTTAATGTTATCTACAGGGTGATCAATTTAAAAGAGTACCCGTTGTTTTTTCTTATTACCCTTAACCTTAAATATGATGGATATGGCAACTATTCTAACACTGAACTATAATTGTTTGAACCTTGTTTAAGTGTGGGAGACAATTTCCAATACTGTTGGACTGTTACAAATTTATTCGTAAGGTAAAACAGAAATGGAGACACACAATTTTTTTAATCCTGTGATAATTTTATTTATGAAAAACAAAATTTAATTAAAATTTTTTACATAATCATTCCTACATTACATTATCATTGGCTTTTCCAGAGAAGTCCTGCAAACATCGATGAATTAAAACAGATCATAACTGAAGAAATCGCTTCAATAACACCAACAATGCTGCGAAGTGTGTGAAAAACCTGGTTCGGCATGTTCATGTTTGTATTCAAAATGGTGGCGAACATTTTCAATATTTTGTGTAAGGAATGACAATGTAAAAAATTAGAATTAAATTATGTTTTACAAAAATAAAATAGTCACAGGATTAAGTAACATTGTGCGTCTCCATTTGTGTTTTACCTCACGAATAAATCTGTAACAGTCCAACAGTGTTAGAAATTGTCTCACAAACTTAAACAAGGTTCAAACAATCATACTTCAATGTCAGAATAGTTGCTACATCTGTCAGATTTAAGGGTTATAAGAAAAAACAACGGGTACTCTTTTAAACTGATCACCGTGTAATTGCAAGGTAACATCAGTAGCTGAAAATGTACAATGTGGATTTTTAATATATTAGTGTGATGATATTTTTTTTTTTTTTATGTTTAAAGATAAAACAATTATATCATTTATTTCTGCAATATAGACTTTTGCCGCTCAAATTCTTTTATTTTGTTTTAATGCTTATCTTTTGCATTTATTCATTTTTACACTTTGAGTCTCATCCTTGAATAAAGAACTGTTATATCAAAGTACATTAAAATTTATTATTGCTGAAATTTTTTATATTCAAAATTTCTATAAATATTCCATAATTATCAAGTTTTACAAAACAATAAATCACATTTAATGTTATGAATTTTCATTAAAATGATGCAAATGATAATTTGGTTACAGTGAATGACTATTTTTTTTTTTTTTAATGCATGTTAAATTTAACATGCCTTATATTTAACCTGTAATTTAATAAATTAACAGCAGTAAAATTCCCAATTTAATTTTAGGAACTGGAAGAAGAAAAAAATATTTTTCCAATAGAATAACATTACAAGTTTTATAGTTTTTTCCAAATTGAATTTCTTACACTATTTTAATTGTATATTATTCCCCACAGAAGAAAACTCTCTACATCGGCTATAAGAATTATTTCAGCATTTTTCAGTATGCAGTTATTAAAATCACATTTTAATAAAATAATTCACAAAGAGGTTTTTTGAATAGAGAACCTTAGAGGAATGGGGCAGATGGCCAGAATTCAGCAATGGCTGAAACTGAAAGAGAAATTTGGGAGAAAAGAATTTTACAAAAATGTTGAGAATTTTTGCTCACATAGCAATTAAATTGCTTAATATGGGGAAAAAATCATTACTTAAAAAAGTATGTTTTGAATAACATTTCTTGAATGACATTCAAAAGATGTTACTCAGGTAAGTGCATTTTTTAATATAATGAGAGCTTTAAATAAAAGAAAAAATATATTTGGTTTTATTTTGGAAAACAGTTTTATTCTTGTTACTCAATTTCATTGACATGTTTGATAAGTATTTGTTGTGAAATTTTCCAAGAAATGAAATACATTAATGTTTTCAGCAGAAAAATAAATGTAAAAAAATATCCTTAGTAACTGAAAATAACAAATACTACTTTAAAGCTGAAAAATATCACTTGAAGATTACATTGCTAATAAAACTGTTCATAAAACATCGTATTAAAATAACATGCTTGTATTCTTTCACATATGAAGCAATTTTCAATAAATTATCACATAACATTCTTTAAAACAGATACTGCAATTATTATCATTTTTATTAATTGTGAGTATGTGTGTGAAAATATCACATTAAAAGAAAATGTGTTTACCCAAAAGATTATACTGCAACTGAATTCAAACCACATTTTCCAGTTAAAGTTGGGTTAAATTATATAACAAATACTTTTATAGATAAAAATTATTACGCTTTAAAAATATACATATATTCTTTTTGTTTATAAAACTCTAACATTTTATTAAAGTAACATCAATCAAAATTATTCAATTTTAAATGACTTACAATTCTATCTCTTTTGAGGAAAAAAAAAATCTAAAACTTTTTTTAAATATATATTAGTGGCAATAAAAGCCTGTAAAGCTTGCATTACAAATGGGCCTTGGGACTTTAGGGGTCTTTTGATATGCAACCAAAAAGTGAGATTTTTCGCAAATAAAAAGCATTTTAATAAGGAACTATGTCAAACATAATAGTACTGATAGTTTATTGTGCCCAGAAACCCTTAAATATCTTAAGATACTTTTCAAAATATCCTTAAAAAAATGCAAATCAAAATATTTTTGCCATTTGAAAATTTTCCTTGCATAAAGCACCTTTTTCAAGCCCATTCATACATTTTATACCAATCACTTGCTTAAAAAATGTAAATATATATATTTATTTAGTATTGTATCAAATTGCTGACACTATGGGAATTAATTTAGAAATTTAGATAAAATATGCTAATGAATGAAATGATATAGTATATAGGGTGTGCAATAATAATTTAGAACTATTTAGAGAGAAATTTTAGGATCTTCACAATAAAATTTTAGGGATATTTTCAGGTTAATTAGATAGCTTACTCGGTTGCCTTTGAATTCTCAAAATGCTTCTGCAATATGCTTTTGCTAAATGATTAAGCTAATAGAGAAACACTGTAGCACACCATATATACTTTAAAATTTTGTGAATATATCATATATGAATTAGGAGAAATTTGTCTGCAAAGAGAAAAAAAATTTTTTTATATCACTCTCAATAGAAAGTTTATCCATCGTGATAGGGTGGTGCTAATTATTTGGACACGAAAAAAATTGATTTAAAATTGACATATTCGGACAGAAAAAAAAATTGATTTAAAATTGACCTTTAGCCAAAAATCATATAAAAAGTAATTATTAAGTTTGTTTTATCATTTTGGTCCAAATATCATAAAAAACAATAAGTGAACTGGTTTTTAATTGTTTTATGGCCAAATATTGCATAAATTTCTCAGACCAATATCAATCTTGCATATATATCTAACTGCCGGTTTACATAACTGTTCTGTTTGTAGTTTTGTTAATTGAAATTGTAAAAAAGCTGCACAGGTAGAAATGTCTTTTTTCAACAGTTTTTGAAAATATATGTAATGTGATAAAATGTACGTAACTACGGATATAATTTTTGGTTGCTTGGAGTAGTGTGTAAAAGCAGTACATTTTACATAAGAATTTATTTATTTCTAAAAGATTGGTGACATATGTAGTATTAAGATGTCTTCAAGTAATTAGAATTGCAAAACAAAAAAAGTGAATGACGTCTCTCAGACGTCAAATGTACCCAAGGGGTTAATAGATATTACTCTCTACAACTCTGAGAGCCCACAAAGACTCTGCTTTTACATTTCATGAGATAGTACATTACTCTTATTAGTATTTTGGTGAAATCTAAAGGCTGCTGAAATAGATGACGATGCTTTGCTTTTAAATTTAAAATCAAATTTAATCTTGTGCTTTTTTCCATTATGATGACTTTGTACTTGGGCAAAACTGCCACTGTATATTTCAAACTATTCTGCACAAAGACTGCATATCACGAAGTATTTATTATCAGGATCTACTAAGCATCATTCTCTTAACAAAACACCATTCAGTTCTTTTTTAAGTCATCCATCTTTAAATTTTGTTTTGCGGTGCAGTATCATGATTAAACTATGATGTTATATTATACTATGTTTAAATAAAATTAAAAACATTTCAGAATCAGAAATTAAAAATCTCAATCAGAATGACGTGCAACAATTTAACACAAATGTATAAACAAGCTATGTGAGACAGTGTTGCCAACTCAAATTTTGCCATATCGCTACAGACAGTTCAAATGTCCCTACACTGATGATAAAAGTCCCTACTTTGATGCTGAGGATGTCCTAGGGAGAAAGAATACCTCTTAAAAAAATCCCTACTCTGTCTCTACATGCTACAGAAAACTGCAAAAAATCTTTAAGTATAGGGATAAATCCCTACAGTAGTCAACACTGGTGTGCGAACTGGCAATGAATGGACTTATCTGAACAAGCCATCGAGGTACTCTAATTCCCCACACCAACGCTCAGAGATTTTTCAGTTTGAAAGAAGAAACCGATAAACTATTGAATGTACACTAAGCGACAAAAAAAAAGCCGCACTTGGATATTTTCCTTTTCGCCCTCTACAACCGCCAATTTTATCGTTTAAAAAGCAAATTTTCGAACAGATTTTGTTATGTTATCATCCACATACATTTTAGCTTTGAATCCAGTGTTAAAAACAAAATGCAATTGTCAGGAAAATTTTAATTTTTGAAATTATTTCAAAAATGGTAAGAATAAGGCAGTTAACGATGACACAAAAAGTATTATTTTTTGAATGAAAATCAAAAAATATTTTAATATGTGAGATGGCAATATAATTAAATGTTAACGAAATATTAATAAAAGGGGTTTTAGCCAGATATAAAATTTTTTGGCTGTTTAAACTGGAAATTTGGTTTTAGGCGGCTATGTTGCTCATCCAAGCGAGATGACCGTAAGTTAAAAATCCATTGCTTATAAAATCGGTTTGTATTACATTTAAAACATAAAAGAGATTCAGAAAAAGTGTTTAGTATCATAATTTTTTTAACTACAGTACAGCAACTATTAAACAAAGCAGGTTTAAATGAGAGAAAATTTGAAAAAATTCCATTCTTATTGAATAGAATTCGGAAAGCAAGACCTCAGATGGCTAAAAAATGATTAATTAATTATTGGGCTGAACTGGGTCTTTTTAATGAGTCAAGTTTAATTTATTTCGAGCTAAAGCAAACAAGCAGATCTGACAACGAAAATATGGCTGACTTAATGAAAATCGCACTTTTAAGACAGTGACGCATTCTCCGTACATTATGGTACGGAGGTGCATAACTTTTCAAACAGTTGGGCAAATTTTTATGCTCAAGAGATCAATTAACTCGAAATAAAACACAATCTTCATAAAAGTGGTGCCTGACCGACTATTTTGGAGGTATCTTGGACATTTCCGTAAACAGCATTTCACGATGAAAATGTACCTTACTACACGGCGTCTGTGGTAAGTTTATTCACTTCAAACTGTCAAAATTTCCTATCCATTCCCATGAGAACCTATTATTCTATACGTAAGCATATCTTTTTTCACTTTAAGTTAAACGACATAAAAGATATAGTAGAATTTCTTCTTTACCAGACATGGAAATAGTACTAATCGCGATTCGCTCGAAAATGTTTCTCCTATAAAAAGACTGGGGAGAGGGGAGAGAATTCGAAATTTGCAGCCTATACTCTGCCAGAACTAGAAAAAATTATTTGTGATATTTGGCACATTGAAATTTCTGATATTTATATTAAAACACTGTATAAAACTATAACATTGCGCATTAAAGCAGTAATTCCATATAAAGTTGGAATTAACCCAATGCAGAATACATATTTTTAACAAAAAATCGCTTAGATCTAACAAATAAATAGTTTTATTTCATATATTAAAATATAACTTGTTTATTTCATATAATAAATCATAATAGAATACAAAGTGTATGGTTATTGCATTATGTTCAAAAAGAAAGTTTTATGCAGATTTTTAAAAAGTACTTCCTTAAGTGCAATAAAGCGAATTATTAAATCGAAAATGTACATAGGTATCATTTCATCCCATTGGTATTATGCAAACAAGACAGTTTTATTTGTTTCGAACATTAATTTTAAAGTTATTACAAATAAAAAATGTATATGTCATTTTTTCTGCAGTGCGGCTTTTTTTTTGTCGCTTAGTGTATTATAGTGATGTGACTGCTTCAACATGCCAAAATAAAAATGATTTTCAAAAATCTGCTCTGGTAATTGTGAAGCAATGTGAGAGTAATTTTGTTGCAATCCCTGATAGTAATGATTACCAAGAACAAAAGGGCTGTTCTACACTAAATATAATTTTTTTTCATCCCCCCCCTCCCCCACACACAAATATTAATATATTTCACACAAAAAAAAATTTTCCTTTACACAAAAATTAGTTTGTTTTCAGAAAATAAGACTCCAAACAAAAAACTGCATGAACTTTTGTTTATAGTTTTTACAGCTTTATTTTTAAAACAATATTAATTAAAAGAAAATAAAAACAGAGGAAAAAAAGCTTTCGCTTGCAATTTTCTGTTGGGTCAGATTTCAAGATTTGAATTCTATCATACTTCTAGGACTCCCAGTAACAGAATTTTCTGTATCTGCAGCAAAACAAAATTTGTCTGTGATCCAGGAATTCCAGACCAAGTCTGATATCAAAAGAAGTATTAGCAATTCATAAAATATTTAAAATTCGAATCTACAAAGAAAGTAAATTAAGAATATCCAACAAGTACAGCATACTAAAGACATATAATGTTAATTATATTTATAAGCTGGGCATTATTATTATTTTTTTTTTTTTATGCTAAATTACTCTGCAAGCTTTAAAAAATCTACAGCACTTAAAGCCATGCTGCAGTGTTTCTGCTATAGGACTTGAAGGAGGGAGGAGATTTAAGATTATTAATTTCAAATGAAAAATAACATGCACAGGGAAAAACTATACAAATATGTTCATAAAATTTATTTCAAATGAAAAATGTGTACAGGAAAAAACTGTACAAAATAGAACATTCAATTTTTAAACTTGTTTTAAATGAAAAAATAACAAAAAACATTGTAAAATCAATTCTATTAAAGTATAAAAAATCCTAAATTTTAAATTTAATCATTTCCTTGCATTTAGGATGCAACTTTTGTTTGAGTAATTCATATAATGTAAAATATGCTTTCTAAATAGTATGGTAAAAATTTTAATATCAATTCTACTACAGTTAAATTATAAAGTTCTAAAGTTTGTGTGCAATCCATAAGGAAGAGCCTATTTTTTGCTGCATCCACTTGTTTCTGAAAAGTTACCAAAGAGAAAGAAAGAAAGAAAAAGAGGAAAATAAGCAACTGTTCATACAACTGAAAAGTGTGAAGTAATACATGCAAATAATTATGAGAAATTATTTTTTAAATAATTCCCCATTAAAAAAATTTTTAATGAATTATTAAAATTATTATTAAGAGGAATTATTTTTTTTTAAATAATTCATCTAGAAATTAAAATGAATATCTTTAAAAAAAAAACGGCAATTTTATTAAAATAAATAAAGATACAGCTTCAAAGATAAAGAGTTAAGTTACAAATGAATAAAGAAAAATTGAAATAATCTAATATTTTAATTTTATTATCATGTCAAAATTTTTTACTGCTGAATTTTGAAAATTCACATTTAAATTTTTTTTTTTTTTTTTTAATCCATTTGTAACTTTGCTCTTTATTTTATTTTTTTATTTTTTATTACAAAACTGCTAGATTTTTTTTTTTTTTTTTTTTGAGACATTCATTTTAATTTACAAAAAATATCAATCGTATTTGCACCACCACCACTAACGGTTTTGTGGTACAAATGTTTGGTGGCGTCATCTATTGAAAAAAAATAGTATCAAAAGTTCTTTTGTACAGATTTCATGAAAATATTTTTAGTTTCGTTTTGTTTTTAATGATTTTTATAATTTTTTTTTCAACATTTCTAAGCATCAAAAATCCCACAGAAAATAAGAAAATTGCAGATAAAAGGGGGTATAAAATAAGAAATAACAAAAAATGAAAAAATAATAGAAAATATAGAAGAAAAAAAAAAAGAAAATGCAGAAATAACGGAAAAGCTGCTTTACGGAAGAATGTCATGCTTGTTATTTCCATATATTTTGAGGAGGTTTTTCTTTTTTATTGTGGGAGGAGGGGGGGGGGCATACTTGTAAGTGCCCCGGAGGGCCGAAGACATGTGTAAATTGGTCCCTGATTGTGCCAGCAGTGAAGAAATAAAAATAAACATGTTAAAAAAAATTAACTATTATCTTGGTAAGTTTCATCATTGTTTATTATTTAAAGATAAATGTACAAAAATAAATAGCTGAAAGTGAATTATTAAAAACATCACTCTTTTTTTTTTTTTTTTTTTTTTTTTTTAATTTAAAGATAGAAATCTTCTTAAACATTTTGCAAAAAAACTTTCCAGTTGTCTGCACCATCACTATTTATAAAACTTTAGCTTACTGTATATATCTATCAACTATTAATTGTACAGATGTATCTTCATATTCTGCTTATCTTATACAAAAAAAAAAAAAAAAAAGTTGAGGCAGTAACACACACTGTAATAAAACAAATACTTAAAACAAGTTTACATAATAACTAATAGTAGAGCCATGCCAGCATAGTAACAACTCATCAGCAAATGTTGCTAAGATCACCCACATTGGCAACAAATTTGTCACCTATCTGTAATTTATTTATCTTCTATTTACTAAGTTTTAAAAATATAACAAAATCAAATATATTATATCTACCATTTTATATTTTTAGACTACTAAATCATAACCTAAGTGATTTATTTGGATCACGAAATTTTCATAATTGGTGTGAATCCTATTTATTATATAAAATAGATAAACTCACTTATACTATTTGCAGATAATTTTAGTGAGATAAAAATGACTTTCCTCAAATTTTTACCACACTTTCATAAAAGAAATATATTTTTAAGATGACAGATTAGGGGGCGTCCATAAATTACGTGGTGTTCAGGGGAGGGAGGGGTCGAGCCGAATCTACCCCAATCCCCCGTGGGGGAGAGGGAGGTCTCGACAAATATTACGTAATTTTTTCCTGCAAAAAAAAAGTGTAAAATAGCGAGAAAATAGAGTTAAATTCAAGTAAAACATGTTTCTTGACTTAGATATGGCAAAATCTGCCACAATGATGTTTATCGTAGCTATCCAAATGCCGCGAAGCAACACAGTAGCCTTTCAATTGTTTAGGTGCCACCAGCCAGCCACATGCTCAACTCGACGAAAGTTGCAGTGTACGAGCCAAGGAACAGCGATGCACGGACAAGTCCCAACCTGTTTTGTTTACGCCCATAAATATTTCGTTACACAACGACTCAGATAAGTTTTCACTTATTCAAAAGGAGCAGATGATTTTACTGAAAATCACATGGATACGTTGGTTCCAATAGTCACTCTTGAGACTGTGCATGAGTCTCCATGGACTAAATTAGAATAAATATTCTTTTATTAATTTTAGTAGTTTCTATTTAAGTATTTTATTTTTCAGTTTCATTACTGTGATTCTAGACTATGATCTATGCAATCTTAAAAACTAGTCTTCAATAAAAATAATAAAGCAAAAAAAAAAAAATTTTTTTTTTTTTTTTTAAATAAATCCAACGCATTTACAGTAAAAGTACAAGTTTTGAAAAATCTAACGTGAGAATGGGGAAGGAGGGGGGGTAAAAAATTGCCAAAACTGCCTCACGTAATTAATGGACGCCCCCTTACTTTGCTTAAATAGCTAAGTATTAAGAATTCAATTAATTTCAAATTTGTTACCAGATTGATACATAAATAAAAATATCTTTATTGAATAAAATTATTGTCTCTAACTTTTTTTTTTCACTATAAAATAAATTTATACTCTGATATGTGTGTGAATTAATATATGAGTAGTCACACACTTTTGCAGTTTATTATTATACTTTCTTCTATATATATAAGAAGAAAATATTAAATTCATAATAATTTTCAACTTTTTTTTTTGAAATATAGATTTACAGTTTTAAGATATGCTGAACATGATTTGATCATTTTTAGAAAATGTCTACCTGTCTCTGCATGTGTGTCTTAGCAAAATTTTGTGGGTGTTGTATCTTGCAAATTACTTTACAAAATTCCATGAAACTATATTTGGTTGTACCATGATTAATTGGTATAGTACTAATAAAATTTTGCATATATCGCTCTGTAGGTATTGCTGCTATGTTGCCTTTCCCCCCATTTACTAGAAGGCTGTATCTACCTGTGTAATGTATAAATATAATGAGAGATGGAAGTGAAAAACTATGTTGATTCAAACTGCATGCATATAAAATGATAGATAACATTGCTATGCAGCAACTTGGCCCATTTATGCAAAAGCTGTATGTTATATAAGCTACTACAGAGTATGAATAATAATATCATTAAAAGCTATACTGAATCAATTTGGATGCATATCAGGTCATAGAGGTGCTGTCATTCTGCAATTTTCCTCTCATTTCTGGGAATGCTATATTTCAGCTTCTGCTGGACATAAGTTCATCAAGCTTCATATGTCAGATATTCTTTTAAGAAAAATTCAACTCATTCAATTCATATCGGCCAATGGGTTGGGTGGTGTTATGCAGCTTTTTTTTTTTTTTTTTTTTTTTTTTTGGTATTAGGTAAATTTTCAATCAATTAATATATTACGATAAAGTAGAATGATTTTGTGATGACCACACCACCACAGTATACTAGTTAATATTTTATTCACAAACAATTTTCAGTTTCTTACTGCAATGATATCTATATGTGTCATAAAAATTCACAGTCCCTTTATAATAATTTTTTTGCTGACTATCATTTATTTAGTGTAGTTATACAAATCTTATATCAAAATACAAAGATTCAACTATAAATGAAACAGGAATGTTATTGCAATTAAACACTTATTTTCAGATCTTAAATAAGCAAAGAAAATTAAACTTTGTAAATAACTCATAAAAACTTATTTTTTAGAGACAGCATATTGTATTTTAAAACAAATATTAAAAACCTTGCAGCATTAGTTGAATTTTAAGCTAAACTATTTTTTTTTTAATCTTGTAATAATTCTAAATTTTAATGCTTTCAAGGCAGATTTTGTCTGCACTATTGCCAAGAATCAAGGATAGCACCAAGTATTTTGTAGTATTAGATTCTAACCTGAAAATCTTTCATTAAAAAAAAAAAAAACTTTTAAAATTCTTTGAGATACGTAATTTCTTTTAAAAAATATATGGAGATTTTTACTTGCAATAAATAATAATAATTAAATAAACCTAATACATATTTTGTATTTGTCATTATCATTCAATCAAATTTTTTTTTTTTTTTTTTTTTTTTTTTTAAGCATGTGTGATTTTTATTAAAGAATATATTTTTCTAAACATTATATTACTTTCATGCAAATATTACATGCCTTTGACAGTCAAAAGTTAAAAAGAAAAAAGAAAGAAATGTAGTGGTATTTTCATTAATCAACAACCATTTTGTGCCACCAAATATGAAATTGTGCCTCGAATCTGTGTTGCTGTATTAATGTTTTTTAGCATGCCAATACTGAAGGTTTTCTGAAGTAAAACTATGGCATACTCTTGGACAAGAACAACAAATTCAGGAAGATGTTCCAGTGCAGTAAGAACAATGTCAACTTGATCACTTTCTAAACACTGTAGATAAGTAGAAATAAAATGTTTACCTTCACTGGGATTATTTTTTACATACCGCATAACTAGATTAAAAGCAATCATACGATACTGCATGTTATTATCTTGCATGAAAGTTTTTAAGTGATCAACAACATGTTGTAAAATTTGAGGCTTTTTGTAAGACAAACTGTCTAATTCTTGTAAAGTACCTAATGTTTCGTCTGAAGTCTCCAGTGAGAATCTGTGACTTATATTAGCAATATTTACTTGAGAAGCACTTGAATTAAACTGCAGTCCTGTAATGACATCAGGAATTGACTCCATTCTGTCTTCTGAACTAGAACTTGAAGATGCCCCCCAATAGTGCATACATGTTCCAGTAAGAATTGAACGCATACTTATTAAATCTTGATGCTGAGAAGCAAGATCTTGTAAAGAATCAATATATTGATGAATAAATGGTCTTGCTTGACTTGGTTTTGCAGCAAGATATTGCAATAAAAAAGCAAAAAATCTGTGTAAAAGGTGAACTATTTCTTTTGGAGATCCATACGTTTGAAATACTTCCACATATAATGTTAATATGTTATTCAAATCATTCAAATATTCATTTTTGAATATATATGGTGGCAACAATTCTAGAATACTTAAATAGCAACTAAAAAGAGACACATGGTTTTGCAATCTAAATAAATGATATTCAAGATGCACTCTTCCTCTTAATAAACTTATCATCATTGGTAACTGACGCAATAACAGTACAGGATGAGAACTAGCTAATTTTTTACATATAAATTCAATTTTAGCCATTTTAGCAAAGCAGTTTTTACTTGCATCTGTTCTAGCTAATGATATCAGTAATGTATGAGATATAATATCCAGTTTACAGTGAACACTCTTAATGCCAGATCCTTCTGTTAAGAATGAAACAATATCAGAAACAAGCGAAAGAACTGATGGAATTTGATGATAAGCTTGAAGAAGCAGTTCATGAGCACACTTAGCTCTAGGTCCACCTTCAGATATAATCTGGAGTAAATGCTGAACTGAGGAATTAATTAAAGATTTACGAAGTGCAAGACACATTAAAAGTAGCTTTAATCTCTCTTCCAATTTATGAAACTCATTAATACCTTCTTTATTAAAACTTTCTCTTTCTCTAGAATACTTCATAGAAGCTTCTTCTAAGATGTAATTTATCACTGATTTTGTCTGATCATCTGTCAAAGCTAAAATAACCTCTTCTATAACTCTTTTATTCTTTTTCTTGTATCGTCCTTGCCATATTTTAGGGATATATATACAAGCGTGTAAAAAATCAAGTACAGACGTAGGATCAAATTTAAGCTCTGTACTTGGGTTTAAAATTGTGTTTATATAGTAGTGAAGTATTTCCCAACTTGATTGATGTATCAATAAAGCTAGCAGATAAGGTCTAAATGGAACTGTAATTGGTTCTCCTTGCATTCCAACAAGTGAAAATAGTAGGTGGCATTGAGACTTTGGAAATGAACTTATAATTTTTGGTTCTAAGCATTCTAACCAATCAACAAAGAAACAAAATTTTGAACGATTGAAAGATTTTATACCAGCATTAACTTTATCAGTCAAGCGTTTTAAAGTAATATTTGTCATTGCATTCATTAACGATTTAGTATCACCATTAGAAATAGAATTCTTCACTAAATATTGCATCACTTCTTCTAAACGAAGAGGATCCTCATTTTCTGCAGCATGAACAATTTTAGTTATACTTTCACTATCAAGTTTGTCTTGATCAAATTGTTGTGCAAATATCTTCCAGGGAGCTGGCTTTTTTGTTTCTAATGGTTTATGTTTATTGTAAAACTGTGATGCAACTGTTACTAAAGAAGAATTAGTGCCTGAAAGAGCATAAATTATTTGTTGACAGGTCCACTGTAATTTTTGTGCAAGTTGACTTTTACTAATATCAACTTTAGCAAAAGTAGCAGTGGCAAGTCTCAAAAGTATTGAGAAATAATATGATTTTTTATGCAGTGCTTGAAGAAAAGCCATTTTAGACTCACTGCGTAAAATCTGTTCACAAGTCAAGATAAATACTCCAATAGCTCCACTTTCTGACCGTCTTCCTAAAATATCTTTTGCTAATGCTTTTTGTAGTCCTTTAAACAAATCTTGTTCTTGTTTAGCTGTTAAAACTGAAGAAGTGTTCAAACCTAATAATTTTATTAACGATACAGAGAGTGATTCAATACTAATTGGAGTAGGGAGTTTGGGAGGAGCACGCTGAATAACAGGTGTTTGGTTAGGCACAGATTCACTATCCATATTCATCTCAGCTGCATCAGAATCTATCAAAATTTTTGCAAATTTTTCTCCTCCTGATGCCCCTCTTCTGTGCTGAACTTCAACTAGCTGAGACATATAACATTTATCCACAACAGCCTGTTCTACGGAATACTTATCATAATCAACAGCTAAGTCCAAAGTTTTCAGAAGTTTGCTCATGCTTGAAACAGGAATTCCAAATGATTGTATGAATAAAACTAACTGTGATGGATCCAAATCTTTTAAAGCAGCATCTACTAATGTACCAACTGATGATCTAATCATGCGTAATTTTAGCCAATCTGGTAACAAGAGAGCTTCCTCAGAAGTGTCTACAAGAAATGCTTTGGGCGGTTCTGAATCAGTAGGAAACCATATTTCTAATAAAGCATCAAAATAAGACCTACTACTAGAAGGTGGAGGACCATACGTTAAAACAATAATCATTGCATGAACAACTAAGATATGCATTGTCGCTGATTCTCCAGAACACCATTGTATAAGTATTTGATCTTGAGATTCAGACCATGAATATACTTCTTTTGATGGCATTTTAGCAGCACTGAGATATTTAAAGAAAATTTGAGACACAGAAGAAAGAAAATTAATACTATATTCATTAACATAACCTTCAGCAGGCAAAATTGTATTAACTATTGTTGGCCTTTCAACAATCATTTGGGCCATATCTAATGCTAAATCAGCAAATTCCTGAAGGTTATGATCAGGTGTACATTCAGCTAAAAATGTTACATAAGCAGCAATAATAATAGGATCATTTTCAATTTGACAAGCTTGACGCAAAAATAAACTAATCTGCGAACGAATTACTTCAAAATGAGGCAACTGGGGTATATTTTTCAAGAGCCAATTATAATCGCCTTCATTCTTTTGAAGAGCATCTTCATCCTCTGATGTGGATTTAACAGGTTGAGTTAGAAGCATATTTAAACCTTTCAAAGCCATTGCTCTAGCACTTGTTTGTTGAGAACTTAGCCGTTTCATAAAATAACTAATCACTTCAACAGTATTTTGAAGCTGACTATCCGGTTCATGTAAAAGTTTTTGAAGATGATACAATAATTGTTGCTGTTTTTTCTTTTTTTTCATGAATATTTTCACACCATCTTCATTTCCTTCATTTGATGTGGCACTATCACTAATTAGAAATTCACATAAACATTGCACTGGTAGCATATTGAAAGAACTTGCACTAGATTCAACTAATTCACTAAGCCAGGACATTGACTGTGTAGTTCCTTGTCGTTGAATTACATCAAGTAAGAAATCAGGATTACGACTGTGGCATAATAAATCACCTAGCCTCCATTTTGGATTCATTTGTTTTAGCTGCTCTAATACTACAGACGGAGGTTTTCTTGCAGGACCATGTGGATCCATTGATATTAATTTTGATAGCAGCAAACTATTTGATTCTGTTATTGTGACTTTAGTTGAAGCAGCAGCAAGGTGACTTTCAAAAAGTAATATTTTTTCTTTTTCCATCTGACTCATTTGGAGTTCTCTATTTCTTATTTCATCAGCTTTTTCACCAATAGCTAAAGTTGGAGGGGGGAAAACAAACTGATTAGTAATGCACATTTCCATTAAATTTCTCAACATAGGATAAGTTTTCCAAGCCATATCTCCAAATGTACTCGGATTATGGCAAACAATTATTAACAACATTGTCCATGCTTTCCAATATAGTTCAGAAATTGCTAAACTAGGTGGATGATAACCTGTAGGAAGAGAGATATTTTCTGGATGATGATAAGCACAAAGATTGAATATTATATCACATAATTCTGTATTTTCAAATTCCAAGACAGGAAAGTCATCAAAATATGTTATGGCTGCTCTTTTTACTAACTGGTCAGCTAGTTCTAAGGCATCAGCAGCACTTAGAGGATGATCTCTAGAAAGTCCAATAATGAGGATCCTCATTAGTGTATCTTCAAGAAGAGGAACTTCTGAAGCTAAACGGAGTAGCAACATTCGTTCACTTTCTGTTGGCCAGCCATCTTTGCTATAATAATGTTCAATTTGCACCATAAATAACAATTTATGAATGCTATGAATATATTCATTTGTGTTTGGTTTATATACTTTTGGTACAACAGAATATAACCACCAAATGGCATCTTTTTGAATATTTGCTACTTGAATCTGATAATTGCGTAAATGTGATAAATCTTTCTTTTCACCTCTAGTACAGGTAGAAAATTGTTCTTTCACAACTGGGCTCACACCAAGAAAAATGGCTAAGACAATCAGATCTGTTAAGGATAAGAATACTCTTTCTTTTAAAGGAGGTTCCAGATCTGAAATAATAGCATCTCTTCTATCTTTTAATAAATTAAAACAGAATTGTGAAAAATTTAGTTCATACCGGACAGTACGCACAATTTCTCTTAAAAGAGCTCTTAAAGCTCTGAGATAATCATCTCTGTTGCACAACAATTCAAAACACACATCAGCCAATACCTTAGCAGATTCATCTGGTGAATGAAAAAAAATTACTGACAGTAACTGCATATTATTTGGGTTGCGGGAATTTGATAATTCATTATAAATAGCATGTTTCAATAATGTACTCAAATTCGCTGGGTGTTGACCCATTAATTCCTTCATGCATTGAAGATAGTGATTAATAATGGGTTTTGCTTTAATTCTAATTTTTACTAACTGGCTAATAACTTCTACATCATGTTCATTATGAGTAGTACAATTCAGACAAACAGCTAACAGTAATTCTTGTGCTGGTTTTGTAAGTTTAGGATTTTGTAACCATATTTCTAACTTTTGACAAACTATCATTCTTACCTCACTTATGCCACAAGTTGAAATCAGGAAACGTAAAGTATTACGAGATATTTCTGTTGGCTGCCTACGTGTCAACTGTTCTTTAATAACTTCAAGAACATGTTGAGTTAAATTTTCTTCATTGTATACATACCTTGGAAATACAGTAATTGGATCAAGATTTTCAGGTATTTCCACAGTAACACTTGAACATGATTCATCATCATCAGTACCAATGGCAGGTGGACTAGGACAAGCTTCAGGCTTGAGTAACCGATCTGGTATCATTAAATGTTTAGGTATAACTTTAGTATTAAAAGCTGTTAATATATTGTCAACAAATGGTTTACAAAAATCATTATCCACCCATACACGTTCCCCTAATGAGTCATCAATATATGCTTTGACAAATACTTCAGGCCAACTACTTTCATCTTTATAAGCTGACATTAAAATATTTGCTGCTAATATTGGAACTGAACTATTACCTTTACTTTTAAAACTTGCCATTATATCCCTTTTTAGTAAGCTACAAAATGCCTCAACAATTATTTCTGAACAAAATAAAAATGGTCTGGTTTTGACTAAATATTGTAAACCTAAAGATAGAGATAAATCAAATTTCATACGTCCAATCTTTAATTTTCTAACGGCACCGCATAATAAAGCTTCAACTTTTTCATCATCACTGCAGTCTTCAGCTTCAAGAACTTTATTAACTAAGTCTGCTGAATCAACATCAATTGCGATAGTATCCCATTCATCACTTTTTACAGATTCTTTTTTCCCTATAGATCCAACTCGTTTTATATGAGAAGTTGTAGCTAGTTTAGCTTTTTTTGCTGGTACAGCAGAACTAGATGCCTCACCTTTTCTTTCAGTTGAAGCTGATATTAAAGTTGATTTACTTTTATTTTTCTGATCACTAGATTCACTTTGGGTCCGAGATGGTTTAGACCCTAATGCAATAAAATCAGATACATGCAAGGGTTTGACCTTGCTGCCAGCCCTCTTCATTTGTTTTTTCTCACGTTCCATTTCCACTTCCTTTATTTCTCATTAATCTGAAAAAAGAAAAATTAATTAACAAATAGATAAACTTAAATAAAATTGTACAGAAAAAATCAAATTTGAAAAACAAATAACAATTTTTGTTTAAATATAAAAAAGATAAAGATCATGCTTAAAGTATAATCATATTTATATCTATGAAAATTAACAAATTTTTATATGCGAGGACATTTGATAGTTATCAAAAAATGTGTCCTATTTGCTGCCATCAATTCTCTGTAATTTAAGAAAATTTGCATAATTTATGAAAAAATTACGTTGTCAGAACGTATATTCACAAATTACAGAGAATTGCTGGCAGCAAATAGGGCATTTTTTTACAGTTCGGATACCCGTGAGAAAAAAAAGATCCGTATCAGCAAGAAAAAAAATATCCGGATCCATTTTTTCTATTCAACGGATCTAATACGGATCTTTTGTAGAATTTTCTAAAAAATCCAAAAGGAAACTATTATAACTAATTATCAACTATCTTTAATGTACAAATAAAAGAAATACAGTGTAGCCTAGCGAACATGTTCTCGGAATTTACGTTTCCCAGCAATTTACATATTCTTCTATTTTTTCCATCTGTGCAATAAATTTCTGTCTTCACTTTTACACTGATGAAATGTTGAATTTCCTGCCGTTTGCATTTATTATATACAGTGCATATAAAGGAAATATATGTTGTCATTTAATTTAAAAAATAATATAAATGCCTGAGAGACTGATTCAGTAAGGCAGATGAGATTATTTTTTCACAAATAAACAATGCACCAAGACTGCAATCATGAATCTGTTTATACTCAAAGCGACAGTTTGAAAACAGGTATTAAACAGTGTATCATTTGAACTGAAACTCTCATTTTTATAAGATCGATCATATGCATTATCTATGAGATTGCAAATTTTAAGAAAAATGAATTAATTATAAAATTAATTATACTTATTTTATATAATATTTAATTTTCACTTAATTTTAAAGCAATACTTAAAAAAAAAAGGAAATGTATAGGTAGTGAAAAGTTATGTAACATTGTAAATATCTAGAAAAACCTATCTTTTTTTTTTTTTGATTCCAGTAAAATTCACATAGAATAAATGCGTTTTATTAAATAAAATGTTATTATTTCCTTGAAAATGTGTTTTTAAATGAAATTTTTGGTTGCAGATTTTTGACTTTCTCTTACCCATTATACTGTGATGGAAAAAAAAAAATCTTGAATATTTTTCTTTTCTCTTTCTGGAACCACCAGTTTTAAGATTTAAAAAGCAAATTTTCGAACAGATTTTACTACAAGGCTCTCCATGTAAAATTTAAGATTGAGCCGAGTATTCAATACAAGAAACAGTTGTTAGGAAAGGTGTATTTTTGAAAAGTATTTTAAAAATTGCAAGGATAAAGCAATTAACAATATCACAAAAAGGATTGATTTTAGAATAAAAATTAAAATGTATTTTAATGCACGAGATGACAAAGTAATTAAATGTTAGAAAATTATTAATAAGATGCTCTTTTAGCAAGTCATAAAATTTTTGGCTATTTAATCTAGAAATTTGGATTTAGGCGGCCACGTTGCGAGATGCTATTGCAAATAAAAGAGATAAGTCAATTTTTCTGCAGTGCGGCCTTTTTTTTTTTTTTTTTTTTTTTTTTAGGCGCTGTATATTAGAGCTGTTTTTAATATGTGAATTTGTCTTTATTTAATTTTCCTTGTCCCATTTCCGTTTTTGTTTTCCCGAAAATTAAAATATGAAGTCTTTATGAAGTTTCGTCGTATTTTTAGATTCAGAAGATTCATCAGATACATGTTTCTTCCCCCAACCCCACATACATGCATAATGAATAACCTCTAAAAACAACTTTTTTGGACCTTAAAACTTGTAAATTACGCGAAATCAATATCAAAATTTTTCACTTAATGCATTACTTCCATTATTTACGGTAATCATTTAATGAAAGCAAAAACTGTTACTTTTGTTCTTAATTATTACAAAATTTTCAAAGATCTGTATCCGTAGATTTTGAGACAAAAAATCCATATCCATGGATACAGAAAAACTAATATCTGTATCCGTGGATCACAGTTTTTGACGATTCGGCACATCCCTAATATATATGATATCATTAAGGGAAGGGGAGGGGGCACTCAGTGCTATTTTGGACATCTGTGATAATTAGGGATTTAAAATTGTTCTCCAAAATAACAGATTGTATTTGTCAGTGGCAGATTGAATGTGCACACCACTGAAAGTAAACAAACTGAGAGAGAGTAGCTGACTGTAAGACACTTATCATCTGCTTGTTGTTTAGAAAGGAAGGGACTAAGATTTATCAATTCTTTGCCATTTAAAAGGGGGGGGTAGGGGGTAGAAAACGACATCAAGATTTTCGGGCTAAATGAGATTTCGGGTTAGTTAAATGCCGAGGAGCTGAGGTTTTACTCTATTTTAAAAAGTTAATTATAAATAAAACAAGTAGTAAAAATCATTCATATATTTAAATAACTTAACTGCAAAAATTCAGATTTTTTTTTTTTTGGAAATAACATAAAATGTACTATCAATTCCTAAAGGAAAATTGAAAAGCACCTAGTCAGATTAATGCTTTTTTTTTTTTTCCCTCTCCTCACTCATCACGTATTACTTGATTAACTCATCACGTATTACTTGATTAGTCCTCAAGTAAATATAAAAGATTATTCTTTTTTAAATTTTTTTACCAAATCATTTTTCCTGTAGTACGTCTTTTTAGAAGTGTATGAAAAGCAGACGATTTTTATGTTTTTCCAACTTTGTAGCTAAGCTTTTACGTGTTTTAGATTTATTATCACAACAAATATAAGTTTTTCAGTTCTAAAAACAAATTTCCTTTTTTTTTTTTTAAGTTTTAAATACTATAAGAGAAAAATAAGTACTTTTTAAGGTACAAGTAAGGAGTTTTTAAGGACTTCCTACAATTTTTAAAGACTTTTTAAGAACCTATATGAACCATGTGTACAGGTTTGTACACATGGTTTACATGGTTCACATGTATTTGTTTTGCAGTGATCAGTAATATGCACATCTGTATGCTCCGCGTACATGAAAACAAAAAAAAAAAAAACATCACTGGATACCTCACCTGCATTTTGCATGAATCTTTAAAATGCATGAAGTTTCAAAACTTTATAAAAACGTGAAAAAAAAAAAAAATAAATAACAGGATACAGTCGACAGCAAAAGTATCTGAGCACTAGTAAAAATTCCTACGTAAAAAATGTACACTTAATACAGTTTTGTTATATAAATCCTTGTCGAATCCTATTCTTAGTTAGTCAAACAAGATTTGACAAGGATTTATTTAACAAAACAATATTAAGTGTACATTTTTTTACGTAGGAATTTTTGCTAGTGCTCGGATACTTTTGCTGCCGACTGTACCTCACCTGCATTCTGCATGAATCTTTAAAATGCATGAAATTTCATTTTGCAGTGATCAGTAATATGCACGTCTGTACGCTCCGTGTACATGAAAACCAAAAAAAGCGTCACTGGATACCTCACCCGCATTCTGCATGAATCTTTAAAATACATGAAATTTCGTTTTGCAGCGATCAGTAATATGCACATCTGTATGCTCCGCGTACATGAAAACAAAAAAAAAACATCACTGGATACCTCACCTGCATTTTGCATGAATATTTCGGTGCCTCCCACTTGTATTGGAGAGTAACGAAGCAAAATAAGTGTATTTATTTAATTAAGCATGAAATTTTGTTTTGCAGCAATCAGTAATATGCACATCTGTACGCTCCGCGCACATGAAAACCAATAAAAAAAATCATTGCCCTAAGAGCACACCTTCTCCAAATGATGTCCTCAGGATGTCTTATGGATGAAAGGACGTCCTGTTGATATCTTCAGGATGTATTATGGACAAGTGTGTTGTTTAGAATGGATACTTCACCCGCATTCTGCATGAAATTTCGTTTTTGCAGCGACCAGTAATATGCACATCTGTATGCTCCGCGTACATGAGAACAAAAAAGAAAAAAATAATAATCACTGCCCTAAAAGCACACCTTCTCCAAATGATGTCCTCAGGATGTCTTATGGATGAAAGTACGTCCTGTGGACATCTTCAGGATGTATTATGGACAAGTGTGCGTTGTTAGGGTGGATACCTCACCCGCATTCTGCATGAATCTCTAAAGTGCATGAAATTTCATTTTGCAGCGACCAGTAATATATGCACGTCTGTACGCTCAGTGTACATGAAAACCAAAACAAAAAACATCACTAGATACCTCACCCGCATTCTGCATGAATCTTTAAAACGTACGAAATTTTGTTTGGCAACAATAACATACGCGAAAATCATACAGCTTCAAAACATCATGGTGAGGTTACCACATTTCAAACATTGATCGAACAGTGGCACATAAACACTGTGGTTACCAAGGTTGGCATTTTTATCTGCAATCGGAAACAAGTCGCCAAGCAGTATCGTAAAGCACATTCCACCCCTAAAAATAAAATACATATATAAAATCTGGATGAAAAAAAAATCTTGAATGATAAATTAAACTTTATTAGTTATATTTGGCAGTCTCAATGTAAAAGCAATTTAACAGACGTTATACACAGGGTTGGATTTTTGACATGACAAGGGTATTTACTTGTTTAAACCGTCAAAACCTATATTGTCAAAATTCGAAATCTATAAATGAGCTTGAATCTGGTTAGATATCGGAATTAGTAATATTTGCAACACATAAGTTAACATATAAGTATTATGTTGTTTATAAATTAACAAATCTTAAAACTATTTGTAGATGATAATAAATAAAAATTTAGATAAATATACTGGTTTCAAACATAAGAAATATATATACAAAGCATGCATAGACATATATTTTGTATGTTTATTTATTTTTGTATTATTATTTATGAAATTATAAAATTCCAAAGTTACTTAGGAATTTTAACATAAGCCAAGAGTTAAAAACAGAGGGAAACTGGATTTTTTATTTATTTTGTTTTTTAAGTAAAACATAATATATGTGGGCAGTAAGTTAATATAAATTTGAAAATACTTATATTCTTATAATCTATATTTCTTACACCTATCATTTAATAATAATTTATCTATTTATTATTATTACTGATTGTATAAATATTTGTACCTGTTTACAGTTTGAACTAATAAATTTAAAACAAATATGTACGAGTAAATATTGAATTAATTTATGCATGTCCAGAAAGCATTTATATTTCTCATCTAATGGTAATTATGAGAATTTAAGAAGCAATTCAAGCTTGTTTAACATTCAGAATTATTGCTTTTTGTAAAAACTTGCAATCTCAGCAGTCATTAAAAAAATAAAAAAATCTATAAAATATTTAAATACAAAATATTAGGCTGTACATTTTTATTTTATTGGTTAAATACATAATATTACTAAAAAATAAATAAAATATGACAATGTTGTATTATGTATTACAAATAATATGATTTATCATCAAAATGATGCATCAATGATTTATAAATAATGAATTTTTAGAAGTCTAAAGTTTTGTTTTTATATTAATCAAAATGCTATAATAATGTTTCTCCAAAAACATTAATCTGTTCACCTTTTAAAACATACTTATAAATGATATCTTATTAAAAACAACTATATTTTTAAAGTACCACAAAACTAAATTTAACATATGCTTTATTAAGCATAGTATACATGCCAGCAGTTTCAAGGGAAGGATACAGTCTTTATCACTTCATATAATTTGATATACTATATTAGGATTAGGTTTAATGGGAATATTAACGTTAAATTTACTAGCTGTATTTTAAATTTTGATGGATGCTCCTTGACCATGGGTTATTCCATACAAAAACACCCAAAATTAGAAAAATTTGTTGCTCCATAGTAACGGATTTTTTTTTTTTTTTTTAAATTACCACTAAAACTTACACTGGTAAAACCAAAATATATCAATTTGTACAATATTTTGTCCATTATTGGCCAAGATATGGACATTTGAAAAACAGTCGCTTTTACAAAATTTTGGCCATCTTGGATTTGGCACGACTGTGAAAAATTACAATAACTTGAGAAATAATGCCCCAAATTCAACAATTCTGGTACTAAATAGAAGCTATTAATGTAAGAAATATAAATCCAGTGTTTAAATAAAATGAAATATATGCTTTACTGTTTTTTTACTCGAAAAATGAAAAAAATCATCGTCAGAATTTAGCCAAATTTAGTAGGCTGTAAAAAAATGGCCCATCATATATTTAAACTTGGTAGAAACACTAATCAATATGTAAAAAAATTAGGAAGGTAATTTTTTTTAATCCAGGATATTGAGGCATAAAACTCCTTGTTTTATGCTCAATAGTGCTCACAAGTGAAAATTTTTCTAAAAAATAAAGTTTTTATTTTTATTTTTAATTATCTTAATTTTAAATACAACTCAAAAAGTATATTTTCAATAATTAGTACCATTTAAAGCAGGAAACTTGTTGCAATCCATTTAATAAACATCGGCAAACCCAGTACTTATTCCAGGGAAAAAACTGTATTTCTTGTTATTCTTCATTGCATTTATCTCTCAGTGAGGCACAGTTACAGATTCCTACTGCTGCTCCTGAAAAGGAAATCGATAATGATGAAGAGTACTGTGAATCTACAGTAATTATTGATCAATTAAATAAAAGGTGTGAAGTTCTGGATGTATAACCAGTAAAGGTCAGTAAATTTAGTTCTAAGAGAAAACTTGATTATATGCAAACTAAAGTTAAGAAAATAAGTAATTGTGTTGCTACTAAAACAGCCGCAGTAGTAGGCGTTGATAACATCAGTAATCCATTAAAGACAAAAGACAAGACTTGTCCTGATTATATGTCTATGATGCAAAAGTTATTAAATAAATTTACAAATGCTTCATTGAAAAAAAAGGTACAAATCCTAACATAAGTCCCAGATTTATGGACAATTCAGAAAACAAGAATTTATTTCAATACTACTGAGTATTTAGTTAAAAAGGCAAGAAAATTAAAAGCAACAGAAGGGGTATTATCAATGCAATGTCACAAAAAAGGTGTTAAATTAAGTTCTTGATGATGATGATAATAGTCATGTTTGTCCAGGAAAAAAAGATTGCATATCTGTTGCTAGTGAAAATGGAAGAATATTAAAAAAGAGATTGGTTTTGTATAATTAATTTTTGTATATTTTGCATTCAAAGAACAACATAAAGATTTAAAAATTGGACTATCAAAATTCTGCTCATTGAGCCCAAGAGATTGTGTGACTACTGGAAGTAAAAGTATTCATTCTGTGTGTTTGCATATACAGTAGAGAGTCAAAAATCCGCACAACTCGGGACCAGAGGTTGTGTGGATTTTAGGATTTGGTAAGATTTTAGAGCCCATAAAATATCATTTTCTATTTGAATAATAAAAGCAGAATATTAATCAAACTAAACATATACTAGTGAATAATAACACAATTTCACTTGTATATTAAATTATTAGATACATAAGAATAACATTGAACATTAAAAACATATAATATAATAAAAATGAAAAATTATTTGTCAAATTTAGACAAAATCTGTTCATATGCAGTTTGTTTTAAACTACACTTGAACATGCACACATACATCATTGAGGTTTTTTTTTTCTATTGTAAATGCTCATCAGTTCTTATTTTGTAGCACAAATTTATTTTTCAAAGAATTTAAATGAATTTTTTCTTACAACTATGCCTCAGATAGCATTTTTAAAAATTAGTTTATAATTTTCCTCATTTGTATCATCATCATCATAATTTTCTTTTGATTAGTTTGATACACCGTTCATAATTTCCTTATCAGCAACTTGGTTTTTGCAGTTTTTCATATTTCTTTACTGTAATCATAAAATGGGAGCACAAAATCTGCATTCAAGATCTTTCACAAAAATTCTGATTTGCAGTTTTGTAACTTAAATTTCATTATTTGTATCTGAAAAAAAGCTTTGCGGATTTCGGACTTTGGCGGATTTCTGGCTCTCTACTGTATCATCAAAATATTAAACTCATGCTTCATGCTTTTCACATTAGTGATTATATATATCACTGTTAAGAAAGCTAGTTTGTTCCAATGTATCTGAAAAGTGCATAGTACACAGATGTGATAACTGTCTATTTGTGGAAGAGGAATTAATGCTTTCCAATGAATTAGAAATGATTAATGAAATTTCTTACAAACAATGGGTGAAAACTGATGGTGCAGAACTGAAAACAGTTACTGCATCAGCAGATGAATTTGTTGAAATTTTAGTTGCAAAACTATCTGCATTATGCACCCATCACTTCATCACAAAAGCACAGAGTAAGTACTTTAGCAAAACGAAAGGTGAATTGAATGAAGGTACTGCTATTATTCTAGCAGATTTTTCTGAAAACTATACTGTATCATGCAGGATGCTATCCAATGTGTCCACTGGAAGAAAGAGCAGGTGACAATTCATCCTTTTCTAGCATATGTAAAGGACACTACAAAGGATAAGCTGTGATGGATCATCTGCGCAATATAAAAATTCTGTAATCATGAAAAAGATTATGGTGTGAAAGCTGAATGGCATTTTTTTTTTTTTTTCTTTCATCTTGCCATGAAAAAGGAGCTTGTGACGGCATAGGTGGTACCATCAAATGTGTGGCAACCAAAGCCAGCCTTCAGTGACTATATAAAGACAAAATATTAAATGCATCTGATTTATATAAATTTATGAAGGATTCTATTAAAGGAATCAAAACTTTTTTTGTAGAAAAATCTGAAATTGAGATTGCTCATAGTCAGTTAGCAGTGAGGAATCAAATTGCAGATACAATTAAAGGAACAAGGTTAAATCACAGCTTTGTTTCTATAAACAAAACACAATTATTGGTTTCCAGGTTCCTCCACAACGTTCATAGCTACTCTAGGAAGCAAGACCAAACCACTGACACTTCAGAATAAACAATATGTTACTTGCAAATATGGAATCAACTGGTGGATTGGAAAAATTGTGGAGTGCTGTGATGAATATAATGACTGTAAAATTATGTTTATGCATCCTCATCAGTGGCCTCGGCAGAAAAATTTCAGGAAGGGGAGGGGGGGGGGGGGGGGCACAACCTGAAAATTTTTTTTTTTTTTTTTTTAATAAAATTCTGATAGCATAGTTTTAAATTTAAAGTAAAAATGCCGTGTAGAATTTTTCAGGGGTGGGGCAAGTCCCCCCCCCCTTGCCCCATTCTGCCGACGCCCATGACTCTCATGGTCCAAGTACTTCATATATGTGGCCTGAACCTTTGGATGTGTGTTGGATTCCATATGAACATACAATTAAAATTGTGTCTGCTCTCTCAACTAACACAGGAAGAACATATAAAATAACACCTTAGGAAAATAACTCTATTGAACTATTATTTAAAAATTTCAAGGTGGATTAAATTCTGTTATTTTTTCCCAAGTGTTAAAAATAGTATGTATAAATTTCATTTTTTCTTTATTGAAAATAATTTTGCACTTCGCCCATTTATACTTATATCTATTGAATATATACTTGAAGAAACATTTACTATTTTTTATATTTGTTTTATATTTAAAATATGCAAATTATTGTTCCTTACCTATAAGCTTAAAAGAACAATTTGTTAATTTCTTAACAGTTTATTAAAGCTGGCTATAATCTAGGGTATTTTTTTCACTTCTCATGCAATAAAAATTTTAAAGTAATAATGTAATATTGTTTTAGTACTGAATTTATTACAATAGTTTTCACTTCAAGCAGAAAAAAAATGAAAGAAATCACAAGAAATCATATGGCAAATTGCATCATTTAGAGCTAGTAGTAGTTTACTGCAATTTTTGAAATTATTGCTATAAATGTAATTTTTGTGTCAGTAAATGGTTTTTTAATATTTGAAACTAAGATTATGAAATATATTAGAAGGATATCTTATTTTTTAGAAACATTTTCACTAAAATATTTCCATTAACAAGGAGTTTTATACCTCAAAACCTGGATATTTTTTTTTTTTTTTTTAGGTTTTAAGAAATATTACCTTCCTATTTTTTTTTTATACTTAAAGTACACATATTGATTAGTGTTTCTACCAAGTTTAAAAAAAATATATGATGAGCAATTTTTTTTACAACCCATTAAATTTGACTAAATTCTGAAGATGATTTTTTTTCACTTTTCCAGTAAAAAAAACAGTAAAACATATATTTCATTTTATTTAAACACTGGGTTTATATTTCTTACATTAATAGCTTCAATTTGGTACCAAAATTGTTGAATTTGAACTATTACTTCTCAATTTATTGCAATTTTTCACAGTAGTGCCAAATCCAAGATGGCCGAAATTTTGTGAAAATGACAGTTTTTCAAATGTCCATATCTCGGACAATAATGGTCAAAATGTTTTACAACCATTAGTCTCAGTGGTAATTTTTTTTGAAAAAATCTGTTACTATGGAGCAACACTCATTGGTTGTCTACACATGGAATGACCCTCATAGGGTATTGAGTAAGTAAATTTTATTGGGGATTTTTGATGGTTTTGAAAATAATTTAACTGGCGAGTTCTTTTTCTATACAATTTATTTACAAGATTTTTTTGGGTAACCTGCACAATTTTTATTAAGCTTAAATAAGTAATATCTTTTATTTAATAAAAATTTGCACTTGCTACAAGCAATATATTCACCCCATTATGACTTATGAAAGTAACTATATACCTAATAAGGACAAAACTTTGAATAAACACCATAAAATGAAGAACTCTGACAGGGTGGCTAACATTAGAACTTTTCCGAATTCCTTTACTTTTCCATAACTGTTTTTCACACTTTTCCTCCCAACTTATAGTGCTTATTTCCCGCAAAAATTCACAAAATTAGCACTCATTTTAGCAATTTGCAATAACGAGTTTTAAAATAAGTTCTATTTTCACAAAATTTGGCAGAATTCCTGACTTTACATGAAATTCCCTGACTTCTCCGTGATTCCCTAAATTTTCCTTGACCAGTGGCCACAATGTCTCAACAACTGTTTTGGGTTGAAGGAAAACATGACCCTTCATCAGACAAACAAAGTAGGCACGAGCGCTACAATCTATGTAGCAACGCACGAGTGCTGCAATCAAAGTGTGTTGCTGCTTTGATTGCAGCACTCAAGCCTACTCTGTTCGCCTGATGAAGGGACGTGTTTTCTTTCAACCAGAGACAATTTCGAGTTCTTGCATTTTAGGGTGTTTATTCACATTTTTGTCCTTATCACTTTTAAATGCCAGTTCTGCGGTGCTTTTTTATAACTATATACCTACATTAAAAACAGGTTTCTGCCCACATTAATCAATCCACGATAAGAAATAGACAAATACTTAAGGAAAAAAAAAATGCAGCATGCAGCCAGAAAACTGGCCACTTTATAGCAGAAAGTAGACAATGCTAATTTTACCCTACAACACCCAATGTGGTACAACTATAGTATTTCCCCTCAGCTGAATTTGGCGATTTTTCTTTGGCACCGATTTGAACGATAACGATGTCGTTCTGGATTGTTTGCGATATAATATGGCAGCCTGCATGCTATTTATTTTGGATTTATGATTTTATGATTTATAATTTAGCTAACGATTTTTTCATTTATGCTATATGATTTTTAGATTTATGATTTAGCCATAATCGCCAATGAAAAATCGCCAAATCTAGCTGAGGGGAAATACTATAGTTGTTCCATATATTACTATAAGGTCTTACATTCAAAAGCAGTAAACAATTACTTACTTCTAAAACATCACAAGAAAAAGCATTAAGGACGATTAAAAACAAAACTGTCAAGTATTACCTTTTTCATTCTGTTTAATACATTAGTATTTCTTAAATTTCCGTAATACAATTACAAAGCAAATTCATTGAAGAAAATGAAAATAAAACAAATATTTTTTTTTCATTTAAAGTAAATAAAAAGCTCGCAAGTTGTTAAATACAGAAAAACGCCATCAGCTGTTGTATTGTGATTGGCTGTAAATCCTCATAAAGGTAATCATTGATCATTTCATCAATGAATGAATCACATTCTGTGTGAATCCGGGCACGGCCTTACTATCACTCCTCGGCGCCAACGTCAAGCGCCCATAACAAAACTGCAAAAATCAATGCATGCCGTGGAATCAAGTAGATGGCGCAACCCTGAAAATCAGTTTCTGTTATCGATTTCAATTGTAAACAAACGTGAAAATAAGCATTGTATCTTGTAAAATGGTGCACTATTGTGTACCTTGCTATTCATCAAGAAGGGGTAGGGATCTGTTTCCTCTTAATTTGTTTTTTCCTTTAAAAAAATTCTTAAATGATGTTTTCTTTTTTTTTCTTTCTTTCTGGTCCTTATTTCATTTCTTTCATGCAAAACAAAAAATTGAAGAAGTATCTTTTATTTAGGAGAAAACGACTGATTTCATTTATTATTTTTCAATGAATAGGTTTAAAATTATTGCCACAATTATTTTTATGATTCACATATTTTTGCGTATCGGAAGACTGCATTTTAAATTTAATTAAATCAATTTAAATGCCCTGCAAACGGAAAAAACTTATGCAGCTTCATATACAAAACTAAGTTAGTTCTGCCGTGGCGGCGCTGTGCGCCGACCCTAAATTCCACATAGATATAGTAATATACATAGATCTATCATCCCCATGTTAACGTGCAAAGATTTTTGATGCCGAAAAAGTTTTTGGCATCAGCCATGATGAGAGAGTATAAAACTCGAAAACAACAATGGAATAGAATGTTGATATCATAGATACAGTAATAAGACATGGTTGATATATATTGAAAATGCCGAAGTACTGCGCGGCTTTTAAATGTAGAAATACATTTATGAAAGGAAGTGGAATATGTTTTCATAAGTAAGTTAAATTTAACTAATTTATGAAAAATATGATTCTTTATAATCAGTTGCTTTGTTATTATTATGGTTTAAATATTACCACAAGACTTTCTTCTCTATTTAATCCTATACAAATTTATTCAATACAAATTATTTATTAAGTTATAATTTATTAAAGATATTTTCCATGATGAATGCAGACGATTTTTTTCTTAAAGTAGTATAATAATACATGCTGAAAAAAATCATTTTTGTGCAGACATGAAAAGATATACAGTCGAATCTTGTTAACGTGAATCTCAAGGGGGATCAAAAATCTGTTCATCTTATCAGTAGTTCATGCTATCAGTAACTGATCGTCATATAACTAAAGTAATCTTCATTTTGACGGGGATTGTGGTAACAGTTCATGTTAAAAGTAATTTACAGTCACCTGTAAAAAGAATTTGGTGCCAGGACCCTCGTAGAAATTTTTAAAGTTTATTAATAATCAATATTGCCTCGGAAATATTGCATCATTGCTCCACCCCAATGATTCATCCAACAGCTACTTCATGGTTGAATGAGATTGGCCGTTATACCCGAAAGCGGGCATCTGCTGCTTGCGTGACCCCAATCCAAACAGCTGTTGCCATCGTACTCTTTTTGAAAGGGTTCATTGTGTTGTGCCAATGAGTCATCACGGGGATTCAATGCACCTGGTCCCTTTTGAAAGGCCCCATTCATCCAAAGACATCATGGTTGAATGAGGTTGGTCGTTATACTTGAAAGCACCTCCCCCCTCGTGCACCTGGCCATTGAACAATGCTTCATTGTCTGCCCCCAATGAGTCATCACGGGGACCCTTTTGAAAGGCCCCATTCATCCATATACATAATATATATTAATAATAATTATAAATAATTTTTTGATGGATAAAAAGTTGATCTCAAATAAAATCCCCAGTGAAGATAAAATAATAATAATAATAATAATAATAAATAAATAATTTTTTCTGAATAAAAAGTTGATCTCAAATAAAATCCCCAGTGAAGATATAATAATAATAATAATAATAATAATAATAAATAAATAATTTTTTATTAATATCTGGATAAAAAGTTGATCTCAAATAAAATCCCCAGTCAATCATTTTTTTCTGAATAAAACGTTGTCCACTCGCTCCCATTGGTTCCTCCCGACACGCGGAGGCGGGGCCTCGCGAACGTCTAGAGCGGCTTTCCGTTTACCGAGTCAGTCGAGATGGAGTGCTCCATCTGTTACGAGTCTCTCTCTTCTTGGAATGGGTTTACCCTTCGCTGCGGACACATGTTCGACACGACGTGTGTCCGGCGCCTACTCCATCATGCGCGGAGCTATTCGGAAGCCCAGTGCCCCCTCTGCCGGTTCGAATTCTACTATGCAGGACTGGAGGGGCAGTTGAACATTCCTGAACAAATACAGTTGTCGTCGGACACCTCCCGCTCCAGCAGTCCGGATTTGCCGAGCGTGGAGGAACTGCTGCGCTCCAGCGAAGGGTCCTCTGCCGCTTCCTCTGCTGTTTCCTCTGCCGCTCCCTCTGCCGCTTCCACCGCCTCTTCCTCTGCTGGCCCCCAGTTTATTTCTCTACGGGAACTTCGGGCTACGCGCTTTGAGCCCGAATTTTGGAACTGTTTACGAGCCGCGGCCGCCCTCTCATCCACCGCCTCTGCCACCGCCTCATCAGTCTCTGCCACCGCTTCTGGTCCCTCATCATCCACCGCCTCTGCAACCGCCACCGCCTCTGGTCCCTCATCAGACTCTGCAACCGCCACCTCCTCATCAGTCTCTGCAACCGCCACATCCTCATCAGCCACCGCCTCTACCATCACCTCATCAGCCGCTACCGTCACCAGCTCCTCAGTTCCCGCAGCCATTTCACCTAGTCCTTCCTCTGCGGCCGCCTCACCAGTCCCCGGCCCCTCCAGGAGAAGAAGAGGAAGAAAATCCGTAAGTTCCCTGAAATTTCCATTAGTTAAAAAATTATCTTTAAAACTTAAAAAAAAATTACGAAAATCATTTAAAAAATTCAACCAATCAGCTAAACATATCAAAGACTTAAAAAATTTAAATTACTCCATAGATTTTAATTTTAAATTAAATAGATTGCATACACAATATTTACAATTGAAAAAAGAACACACACTCTTTATGAGAGAAGTAATGAAAGCCCTCCCCTCTTCTTCTTCTCCTGTTGTATAAAAAATGTTGTATATAAAAAATGTTGTATATAAAAAATGTTGTATATAAAAAAATGTAAATAATTGTATATAAATAAAAATATTTTATTGTTATTACAGTTTGTTTGTTTTTTTTTAAAGTTGTTTGTTTTTTTAAAGTAAAAAAATGGGACTGGACAAGGTATTGTGGGGGTAACCCCCACAATACCTTGTCCAGTCCCATTTTTTTACATTCAATTACTTACCAATATTGGATATTCAAAATAAAAAACATATTCCTTAAAGTTTATCGGATATAATCAAGAGTGAATTAAATTAAGACAACTAATATATAAATGTTACTGAATCTTAGGGTGATCTGTGTTACACTTTTATTTTATTTTATATATGTCACTTAGTATCGAATAGCTATATAATAATAATAATAACAATAATTAATATATATATATATATATATATATATATATATATATATATATATATATATATATATATATATAATTTATATATAATATAAATAATTTCAAAACTTTTGTGAGCAAAATGAAATGGTAATATTTTCAATATAGTATCAGAAAATGAAAACACCTCACAGAAATTATACTCACCTTTAATCCAACAAAATATAAATGATGTGATACCACCATTTTGGATTCTCAGTATATAATCGATAGAATTCAAATAAAATGGTATCAGAAAATGAAAACAATTACTTCAAATCTTAAAAGGAAAGAGTCGGTGACTGAGAGAGAATAAAAAAATCTTTCACCGACGCTGACAAACTATTCAACAATTTTTTTTTTCAATTTCAAATTTTTTTTGAATGTGTTGGTCAACCTTGAAAGCTTTGGTGAGTTGATAAAAAATTTTTCTTTCGCTAGGTCTCCGAATAAAATTTTTTTGAAATTGAAAAAAAAATTTTTTTTGAATGCTTTGTCATCAATCTTGAAAGCTTCGGCGAGTCAGTCATGACAACGCATTCAAAAATTTTTTTTTTCCAATTTCAAAAAATTTTTATCCGAGCTTTCAAGATTGACCACAACGCATTCAAAATTTTTTTTTCAATTTCAAAAAAATTTTATCCGACTCGCCAAAGCTTTCAAGATTGACCACAACACATTCTGACTCACCAAAGCTTTCAAGATTGACCACAAGGCATTCAAAACAATTTTTTTTCCCAACAATTTTATTCGGAGATCTAGCAAGAGAAAAGTTTTTCACCGACTTGCCAAAGCTTTAAAAAAAAAAAAAAAAAAAAAAAAAAAAAAAAAAAAAAAAAAATTTTTTTTTTTTTTTTTTTTTTTTTTTTTTTTTTTTTTTTTTTAACCTACTTTAAAAAAAAAAAAAAAAAAAAAAAAAAAAAAAAAAAAAAAAAAAAAATTTTTTTTTTTTTTTTTTTTTTTTTTTTTTTTTTTTTTTAACCTACTTTAAAAAAAAAAAAAAAAAAAAAAAAAAAAAAAAAAAAAAAATTTTTTTTTTTTTTTTTTTTTTTTTTTTTTTTTTTTTTTGACCTAGTTAAAAAAAAAAAAAAAAAAAAAAAAAAAAAAAAAAAAAAAAAAAAAATTTTTTTTTTTTTTTTTTTTTTTTTTTTTTTTTTTTAAACTAGGTCAAAAAAAAAAAAAAAAAAAAAAAAAAAAAAATTTTTTTTTTTTTTTTTTTTTTTTTTTTTTTTTTTAAAGTAGGTTAAAAAAAAAAAAAAAAAAAAAAAAAAAAAAAAAAAAAATTTTTTTTTTTTTTTTTTTTTTTTTTTTTTTTTTTTTTAACTAGGTCAAAAAAAAAAAAAAAAAAAAATTTTTTTTTTTTTTTTTTTTTTTTTTTTTTTTTTTTTTTTTTAACCTACTTAAAAAAAAAAAAAAAAAAAAAAAA
The DNA here is from genome assembly GCA_963930645.1 of Salticus scenicus. Classification (NCBI taxonomy): domain Eukaryota; kingdom Metazoa; phylum Arthropoda; class Arachnida; order Araneae; family Salticidae; genus Salticus; species Salticus scenicus. Next base: position 58,994,274 of record OZ005649.1, on the reverse strand, counting down.
AAAAAAAAAAAAAAAAAAAAAAAATTTTTTTTTTTTTTTTTTTTTTTTTTTAAAGCTTTGGCGAGTCGGTGAAAAACTTTTCTCTTGCCGGATAAAATTGTTGGAAAAAAAAAACTTTTTGAATGCCTTGTGGTCAATCTTGAAAGCTCGGATAAATTTTTTTTTGCAATTGAAAAAAAAAATTTTTGAATACGTTGTGGTCAATCTTGAAAGCTCGGATAAAATTTTTTTGAAATTGAAAAAAAAAATTTTAGATTGGCATTGGTTATGGTATCATGGAATGGACTATACAAACACGTCAACCCACAAAAACTATTCCCATGAAGCACATCGATCCAAGTCAAGCATTTACCCGATATACGACCCTCTAAAAATTTTCAACCGTCCCACGGACTGGTGGGAATTTTCGATGTTCTCTAAGACAAATTATTATCTATTTCATCCTGTCGTGCGTGTTTGAATTGTGCAAAACCACTAAAGGAAAATGAAAGTTAAAAAATTTTTTAAACACAATTGTGGTATGCGGCGCGGCCCCGGGCCATCGGCCCGAGGCCTCCCTCCACCACCCGCCACATACACGTGACACCCTTCAACACTCTGTGGCGCGGCCCCGGGCCATCGGCCCGAGGCCTCCCTCCACCACCCGCCACATACACGTGACACCCTTCATTTTCAGTGGGACCCGGGGCGCCCCCACACAGGGGGGCGTCGCCTCAAACCCTTATTTGAGTGTCACACCATTGTTTTTTAAAACCATTTTTAAAAGACACACACCATTGTCACCCCATTGTCACACCATTGTTTTTAAAACCATTGTTTTTAAAACACACCATTGTCACCCCATTGTCACACCATTGTTTTTAAAACCATTGTTTTTAAAACACACCATTGTTTTTAAAACCACACATTTGTCATTTTGAAAACCACACATTTGTTTTTAAAACCATTTCACACTATTGTTTTTTAAAACCACACATTTGTCATTTTGAAAACCACACATTTGTTTTTAAAACCATTTCACACTATTGTTTTTTTAAAACCACACATTTGTCATTTTGAAAACCACACATTTGTTTTTAAAACCATTTCACACTATTGTTTTTTAAAACCACACATTTGTCATTTTGAAAACCACACATTTGTTTTTAAAATCATTTGACACTATTGTTTTTAAAACCACACATTTGTCATTTTGAAAAGCACACAATCATTTGTTTTGAAAACCATTTGTCCATACAGTTATGCACAACAACAATGAATGGACTTACCTTTTCTCCTTCTATGATCGCTTCTTGCGCCGCGCTCTCTCTCCCCCCAGGGTCGGCCTCTTAGGTACTGCACGAGACTGCCACTTAGGTAGGAGCCAACGATGGGCTTCAGTGAAAGGGACTGCTCGCACAGAGTGAAAGGGCGTTCCCCCGGGGGCCTCTAAAAACTAAAACACTAAAAACTAAACACTCGCGCTTAACTAAACACTAAACACTAAAAACTAATCTTACATCACTAAGAGGGTGTTTGTGTTGGTGTGAATAAATGAGACAGAGACACTTTTTCACTTTTTAATGTCCAAACAAAAAAACAAAAAATAGAGGTGTCAGATGGCAGCCTGATCCTCGGCTCCACCGCCCGATGTACTTACTCACTAGATGTACTATCACTAAACACTAAACCTAACCTAACACTGGCAGGTCGCGCTCTCTCGCACCCCGGGATCAGCCTCTTAGGTACTGCACGAGACTGCCGCTTAGGTAGGAGCCAACGATGGGCTTCAGTGAAAGGGACTGCTCGCACAGAGTGAAAGGGCGTTCCCCCGGGGCCACTAAAACACTAATACTAAAACTAATGTGGGGTGTTTGTGTTGGTGTGAATAAATGAGACAGAGACACTTTTTCAATCTTTAATGTCCAAACAAAAAAAGAAAAAAGAAGTGTTAGATGGCAGCTGCGGGTCTACGGGCATAACAACGTAGACCATCCATGTCGACAGCTCCACCGCCCGGTGTATCTTACACACTAAAAAACTAACCTAAAGCTGGCAGAAGGGTCCGAGTGGAGTGTGTGTGAATGTGGGGAGGGGGGAGGGGGGGACTTTCGGGAGGGGGAGGGGGGGGGAAGCAGAGTACATGTTCCCAAACGTAGCCACTAGAAATGACCACCAGGAAGCCTTCCACGACTCTGCAGTCCCCGGGGGGGGGCTGTGTAGGTGGATGCCTCGGGGGGCAGAGCACGTGTTCCCAGAAGTAGCCACTAGAAATGACCACCGAGAATCCTTCCTCGACTCTGCCGCCTCCGACATGCACATTGGGACCCTCTCCGCCAAGTGCTGAAGTGCGGGTCGCTGATATAGACAAAAAAAAAAAAAAAAAAAAAAAAAAATTTTCGAAAAAAAAAAAAAAAAAAAAAAAAAAAAAAAAAAAAAAAAAAAAAAATTTTCGAAAAAAAAAAAAAAAAAAAAAAAAAAAAAAAAAAAAAAAAAAATTTTTTTTTTTTTTTTTTTTTTTTTTTTTTTTTTTTTACATATATATATATGTACACACTGTATGGACGGATAGAGACAGACCGTGAGAGGAATGGACATTTACAAGACATTTGGAACAGGTATTTCAAATCACATTTATTTGAACAGGGAGCTGTGAGCATCGGAGGTATGAGAAAAAATTTTAATATAGTTATAAAACATTAATACACTTTTCAAACTGACATTTTAAGGATTTTTTTAAATGGTTCGCCCATTTGGTGGGGTGTGGTGTGAACCCTTTCAAACTATAGTTGTTATTCAAAGGGTAACAAATGTTTTGTTTATTCAGTTGAAAGCTTTCAAACTCATTATTGAAAACATAATATATTTTAAGGACATCCTTTCAAACTATCATTTTAAGATAAACACATATAATTTTTTAAAATGGCCTTTCAAACTATAGTTTCAAATTTTTCAAAATCATATCCAACTATAGTTAAAACATAATCCCTTTCAACCATTATTCACAACCTTTTAAGGATGGTGTACAACATAATGCAAATGAGAATAGACCCATTTTGAAAAATTCATCAAGAACATATTTGATTTAAATCTTTCTGATCCCACAGTTGAACCATACATTTCAAACTTTTGTGTTATTACAATAAGTATATAACAATTGTTTTCAAAAATGCCAGGGAAATTGAAAAATCCCATATTATTATTTTACAGTTTTCAAAAAGTTTAATCAAACAATTTACTTGTAATCGGGGGTTTTGTTTATTCAGTTGAAAGCGGTCAAACTATAAAAACATTATATATTTTAAGGACCAATCCTTTCAAACTATAGTCATATAATTTTTTAAAATGGATGGGGAGCACATAATAAGAACATAAAATTGACCAATATTTTTTAAACCTTTCAAACTATAGTTTAAACATAATCCCTTTCAACCATTATTCACAACATTTTAAGGATGGTGTACAACATAATACAAATGAGAATAGACCCATTTTGAAAAATTCATCAAGAACATATTTGATTTAAATCTTTCTGGTCCCACAGTTGAACCATACATTTCAAACTTTTGTGTTATTACAATAAGTATATAACAATTATTTTCAAAAATGCCAGCCCATTTTACAGTTTCCAAAAGTTTAATCAAACAATTTAACTTGTAATCGGGGGTTTTGTTTATTCAGTTGAAAGCGGTCAAACTATAAAAACACCTTTCAAACTATAGTCATATAATTTTTTAAAATGGATGGGGAGCACATAATAAGAACATAAAATTGACCAATATTTTTTAAACCTTTCAAACTATAGTTTAAACATAATCCCTTTCAACCATTATTCACAACCTTTTTAAAATGGTGTACAACATAATACAAATGAGAATAGACCCATTTTGAAAAATTCATCAAGAACATATTTGATTTAAATCTTTCTGGTCCCATAGTTGAACCATACATTTCAAACTTTTGTGTTATTACAATAAGTATATAACAATTATTTTCAAAAATGCCACCCCATTTTACAGTTTCCAAAAGTTTAATCAAACAATTTAACTTGTAATCGGGGATTCAGTTGAAAGCGGTCAAACTATAAAAACACCTTTCAAACTAGAGTCATATAATTTTTTAAAATGGATGGGGAGCACATAATAAGAACATAAAATTGACCAATATTTTTTAAACCACTATAGTTTAAACATTTTCTTATTAAAAACATTTTAAAGACCCTAAAAACATTCACCACATAAAGACAAAAAGACACTTACCTTCAATGGTTGCCGGGAGCGCAATGAACGGTCGACAGGGAACGCCAAGCCAGCCTCACGAGGTCGGTGACGTCACAAGCGATGCGATTGGCCAGGCGCGCCCTGCAAAGTAGGTCATCCGTTTAGAGAAATCGTTTTGCAAAGCAATCCTGTTCAACGTCTTTGGAAAGTAGGTCAGCCACTGCTAGTGAGAGAAGGCCTTGCAAAACCCATCACCTGGCCTGGCCTTGCAATGTAGGTCATCCATTGTTCCCATCCACGCCTGAGCTGAATCGTTTGAAATAAAATGCCTTTGCAAAGCAATCCTGTTCAACGAACCGGGTCTCTGGAAAGTAGATCAGCCACTGCTAGTGAGAGAGGGCCTTGCAAAACCCATCACCTGGCCTGGCCTGAATCTTTGCAATGTAGGTCATCCATTGTAAACGCATCGACGCCTGACCTGAATCGCTGTCGTTTGAAATAAAATGATGTTGAGCCTTTGCAAAGCAATCCTGTTCAACGGCCTGGAAAGTAGGTCAGCTACTCTTAGTTAGAGAAGGCCTTGCAAAACCCATCACCTGGCCTGGCCTGAATGTTTGCAATGTAGGTCATCCATTGTAAACGCATCGACGAACACCTGGCCTGACCTGAATGTAGGTCATCCATTGTGTCCCCATCAACGAACACCTGGCCTGACCCTTTGGCCTGACCCATCTTTGTAATGTAGGTCATCCATCTGTTTCAGTTCCCTTGTGTGAAACATATATGCAGTGGAGCAAAATGTAATCATAGGATTAATATTAAAAGAATAGAATACAAAGTATACGAGATGTTTACAGAGAAAGTTTTATGTAGATTTTTATTAAGTCTTGTCCAATCTAAGCGACGAGGTTTTTGGACGGTTTGGGGTCCCAGTGTTTACGATTTTTGGCTCATATCTCCCCTCCTAATGGGCCGATCTTCATAATCTGGACACCGTTGGATAGATCTCGAGTCACCCCACCCTGTAGGCTCCCTCACTTTGTTCACCGCCAGAGGGCGCCTTTCCTATTCCAATTTTTCACTATCTTTCTAAATTACCCTAGGATTTTCGCGTTTGTTCTTACCTTTTCTGTATTTTCACTCAACTAGAGTAACGCCATAGCATTTTTTCATTTTTGGCTCTTTTGGCGACCAGTGGAGCCAATTTTAATAGTGAACATGACCCATTTTAACTTACTGGTGGGTCTAATCCCAATTTTTACTTGCTTTTTACGCCTAGGACTTCTTTTTCACGCATTCTTCAAGTTCTATTCAGAATTTTATTGGTACCAAAATTTGGCGCCGTTTTATTGACAACTTTGAGTTTTTATGGTTTTTCGCTTATATCTCGGGCCCTAATAGGCCGATCCTCATAATCTTGATACCGTTGGAGAGATCTCGAGTCGGCCCACCCTGTAGGCTCCCTCACTTTTTTCACCGCCAGAGGGCGCTTTTCCTATTTCAATTTTTCACTATCTTTCTAAATGACCCTAGGATTTTCGCGTTTGTTCTTACCTTTTCTGTATTTTCACTCAACTAGAGTAACGCCATAGCATTTTTTCATTTTTGGCTCTTTTGGTGACCAGTGGAGCCAATTTTAATAGTGAACATGACCCATTTTAACTTACTGGTGGGTCTAATCCCAATTTTTACTTGCTTTTTACGCCTAGGACTTCTTTTTCACGCATTCTTCAAGTTCTATTCAGAATTTTATTTGTACCAAAATTTGGCGCCGTTTTATTGACAACTTTGAGTTTTTATGGTTTTTCGCTTATATCTCGGGTCCTAATAGGCCGATCTTCATAATCTGGATACCGTTGGAGAGATCTCGAGTCGCCCCACCCTGTAGGCTCCCTCACTTTTTTCACCGCTAGAGGGCGCCTTTCCTATTCCAATTTTTCCTTATCTTTCAAAATTATCCTACCACTTTCGCGTTGGTTGTTACTTTTTCTGTATTTTCATTCAACTAGAGTAACGCAATAGCATTTTTTCATTTTTGGCAGTTTTGGCGCCCACTGAAGCCAATTTTAATAGTGACATTTTAACTTACTGGTGGGTCTAATCTCAATTTTTATTTGCTTTGTACGTCTAGGATCACGCATTCTTCAAGTTCTATTCAGAATTTTATTGGTACCAAAATTTGGCGCCGTTTTATTGACAACTTCCAGTTTTTATAGTTTTTCGCTTATATCTCGGGGTCTAATGGGCGGATCTTCATAATCTGGATACCGTTGGAGAGATCTCGAGTCGGCCCACCCTGTAGGCTCCCTCACTTTTTTCACCGCTAGAGGGCGCCTTTCCTATTCCAATTTTTCCCTATCTTTCAAAATTATCCTAGCATTTTCGCGTTGGTTGTTACTTTTTCTGTATTTTCATTCAACTAGAGTAACGCAATAGCATTTTTTCATTTTTGGCAGTTTTGGCGCCCACTGAAGCCAATTTTAATAGTGACATTTTAACTTACTGGTGGGTCTAATCTCAATTTTTATTTGCTTTGTACGTCTAGGATCACGCATTCTTCAAGTTCTATTCAGAATTTTATTGGTACCAAAATTTGGCGCCGTTTTATTGACAACTTCCAGTTTTTATAGTTTTTCGCTTATATCTCGGGGTCTAATGGGCCGATCTTCATAATCTGGACACCGTTGGAAAGATCTCGAGTCGGCCCACCCTGTAGGCTCCCTCACTTTTTTCACCGCTAGAGGGCGCCTTTCCTATTCCAATTTTTCCCTATCTTTCAAAATTATCCTAGCATTTTCGCGTTGGTTGTTACTTTTTCTGTATTTTCATTCAACTAGAGTAACGCAATAGCATTTTTTCATTTTTGGCAGTTTTGGCGCCCACTGAAGCCAATTTTAATAGTGACATTTTAACTTACTGGTGGGTCTAATCTCAATTTTTATTTGCTTTGTATGTCTAGGTTCACGCATTCTTCAAGTTCTATTTAGAATTTTATTGGTACCAAAATTTGGCACCACAACTTCCAGTTTTTATGGTTTTTCGCTTATATCTCGGGGTCTAATGGGCGGATCTTCATAATCTGGACACCGTTGGAGAGATCTCGAGTCGGCCCACCCTGTCACCGCCAGAGAGCCTATTCCAATTTTTCCCTATCTTTCTAAATGACCCTCGCGTTGATTGTCACTCAACTAGAGTAACGCAATAGCTGTACCAAAATTTGGCGCCACAGTTTAATGGTCATCCGTCAGAGTTGAATGAGATCTAAAGATTTAAAAAAAAAAAAAAAAAAAAAAAAAAAAAAAAAAAAAAAAGTTTGGGATAAAAATAAAATATTCGACAATCATAATAAACAACAATAGAATATTTTTTAGGCTGTTGGATCACCTCCAACTACCCACTTATTTATTTTTCATCTACACAAGATTACAAAAGACTCACCCATGGATAGGTTTACACATGCTGAGGTCAAGAGGAGCTTCTTTCGACTGGACGCCGTGGCATATCGGCGGCGGCGGATAATGAGTATTCCAATGTTTCAGTTCCGTCAGGCTCTGGTAAAATTTGACCTGTTCTACTGAAGCCGGAGGGCTCACAACCCCTCCAGGGGTGGGGGTCACCGTGGTGGAGACGATCCATTCGTCCCACCACGTCGCCTTCTCTAAATCCTCGAAGGACACACTGTTCACAAAGTCCGCCAAGGGGTCGGGCATCACTAAGGGAGCAGGGGGCGGTGGCATCACCCCAGAGTCACTGGCAGGGGGTGGCACGACGAAAGGGGAGAGCACCCCAGAGTCACTGGCAGGAGGGTCACTGGAAGGAGGTGGCACCATAAAGGGAGACGAGTCACTTGTAAGAGGTAGCACAACAGGAGGTGGCACGTTAGGTACCACAAAGGGAGACGGGTCACTTGCAGGAGGCACAGTGGAAGGAGACGGTTCTGGACTGCTGATGTCCTCGTAGTCGGAAGCAGGCCTTTGCTCCTCGTCCGGCTGTCGGTCATACACATAGGGAGTGGGCGGTGGATGGTTGCCCGAGGATGTCGAAGGTTGCGGGTCGTACACATAAGGAGTGGGCGGCTCCTCTTCGTCCGAGTGCCGGTCGTACACGTAGGGTGTCTGCGGTGGATCGTAGCTGATCTTGGGCTTTTTGCAGGGTGCGTCGTCCTCCGATGTCCGACGGCGCTTTCGGGAAGCGGTGGCTTCTGTTTTTCGGGGATCCAGCCATCCTTGCTTCGTGAGCCACTCTTCGTCTTGGGCAGGCACGACCGTCACTCGGAACAGTGTTTTCTGGATGGTGTAGAGCACGTACTCGAGTCCGGAAGCACAGTAATAGGTTTGGTTCGGTTGCAGTCTCCGAGCACTGTAGTCGTACTCCCGCTTCGCATGAAAGTGTTTCTCTTGGATGCCGAGGGGAGTCTTGCTGCGCACGAAATGGAACATGATCGGGGCCACATGGGTCTGGAGAACGTGGCCCGTGGCCGGCTTGACGGTGCGGTGGCCAAAGGTGAAGGCACTCTTCACCAGAAAGGTCCGACCCATCACAAAGCCTGTGCGAACGTCCGTGTTGCGTTTCAGGGACTGGTCGGGCACCCGCTTCAACTTGTTGTCGGCATACGTCCAAGGCTTGACGCGGGCGCCTTGGTTGCAGAGGGCGCCTTTCACCGTGTCGGCGAAATGCTTCCGATAGTGCTGACTATACTTCTGAACATAATAATAGACTTTGTCGGCACTGGTCATGGCGATGATGAAGGGCGTCAAATCCGAGTCCTCGTGCAGATTGTTGTAGTTGGGAGTGGAGAGCGGCGTGAGAGCCGCCGACACCTCCGAAACCGTCTGCGGGAAGATATCCACGACTCTTTCCATGGTGAGAATGAGAGAGAAGGCTTTGTCGGAAGCGACTTTTGAAGACCAGTTGACCTCCTTTCCTGCCATTGGCTCTGACCTCCTTTCCTCCCATTGGGTGACCTTCTTTCCTCCCATTGGCTCAGTCCTTCCCAGCCATTGGCTGACCTCCTTTCCTGCCGTTGGCTCCACCCCCCCTGAAACTTACTCAGTTGAAACTTCTCTCACCATCAGATGCAGTCATGGCGCTCTCTTACACAGGTTATCCCCCGCTCGACTGCACTTTCCTGATGCTGCGCACGCGAGACGGTCGGCTGTTTCTGCGGGCCGCGGACGTCGCCCGAGCTTGCGCCCGCAGTCGGACGCTGCTGTACGTGGGGACGCTGGAGAAAGATTTCGTCAGCGTGCAGAGGGACAGCCCGACCCTCGAAAAGACGGTCTACGGATTCGCTACGCTATCCACGCGAGACGTGCTCGGATGGCAATGGCCCACGGGCCGAGGACGGGTGGAGCACGCACTGTGGTTCGACCTGGAACACGCCAGACTCTTTTTGCCGAGGGAGATCTCGGACGCCCTGTTTCCTGAGGAGGGTGCAAAAACATTTTGTGATTTGGATGAAAACATTTTGTGAAAACATTTTGTGCAAAAACATTTTAGGTGTGTGCAAAAACATTTTAGATGTGTTCAAAAAAACATTTTAGATGTATGCAAAAAAAACATTTTGGATGTGTTAAAAAAACATTTTAGATGTATGCAAAAAAAAACATTTTAGACAAAAACATTTTGGATGTGTTAAAAAAACATTTTGGATGTCATTTTGGATGCTGTCAATAAATACTTTTTTCGACGAGTCCTGTGTTTATCTTTAAGGTCACAGAAAATTTTTTTAGAACCAGATCGCAATCATCATGAGGGTTGTTTTCGATACACTTTAAGGGTGAGTCCATCAAAAAATATTTTATATTGTAATATATATATATATATATATATATATATATATATAATTTGTAATTTATATATTTTAAAATTTCTTTAAACATATTCTTTAAAAATTTCTTTAAACATTTTATATTTTAAAATTTCTGTGTGAAGCCGATAATAACGATATTCCACATCAGACAGAGATTTGAGATTTGAAGTAATTATGTGATTCATTGTTTTCATTTTCTGATACTGACATATTGAAAATATTAACACATTTTCTACTTTTTATCTATGATGGGTAAAAAAATAATACACTGGTTCACATTTAAAATGTTTTCTAATTTTATTTGACCTCCCACTCAGTTGGATGACTTATATTTTAGGATTTCTCTAAATGTTGAAGGTTTGGAGTATAATTTCTATGTGGATCAGATGTATTCAGGGCAATGTCCATTTGAGTTTTGAAGCAATCATGTGACTCATTGTTTTCATTTTCTAATATCGATTCGGTAATAGATAAAAAATAATAAATAAATAAATAAATAAATAAATAATATAATAATAATAATAATAATATATATATATATATATATATATATATATATATATATATATATATATATATATATATATATATATAAACATTGAAGGTAATATTGTGGGATAATTTCTGTGTGGATTCCACATCAGATGTATTCAGGGCAATGTCCATTTGAGATTTGAAGCAATCATGTGACTCATTGTTTTCATTTTCTAATACCGATTCGGTGATAGATAATAAATAAATAAATAAATAAATAAATAAATAAATAAATAAATAAATAAGGGATTTTGAGTATAATTTCTGTGTGGATTCCACATCAGATGTATTCAGGGCAATGTCCATTTGAGATTTGAAGCAATCATGTGACTCATTGTTTTCATTTTCTAATACCGATTCGGTGATAGATAATAAATAAATAAATAAATAAATAAATAAATAAATAAGGGATTTTGAGTATAATTTCTGTGTGGATCAGATGTATTCAGGGCAATGTCCATTTGAGATTTGAAGCAATCGTGTGACTCATTGTTTTCATTTTTTAATACCGATTCGGTAATAAATAAATAAATAAATAAATAAATAAATAAATAATATAATAAACATTGAAGGTGGGATAATTTCTGTGTGGAATGTCCATTTGAAAAGAGATGACTCATTGGCCCTTTCAAAAGGGACCAGGTGCATGGAACCACCTGGCCATCACACGGGCATTGTTCAACGGCCCTTTCAAAAGGGCATTGAGTTTGTGCATTCAACCATGAAGCCTTTCATAAGCCTCTCTCCAAAGGAAACCAGGTCGATGAGGCATTGAGTTTGTGCATTCAATCATGATAAATGGGTCACCCCGGGATGACAAGGAAGCATTGTTCAAGGGAGGGATTGGGGTCACGCAAGCGGTCAACCATGAAGCCCTTTCAAAAGGAACTAGGTCCCCGTGATGACTCATTGGGGTCACGCAAGCAGCAGCTGTCGCTTTCCAGGCCAATCTCATTCAACCATGAAATGGGGTCACGCAAACAGCAACTGTCGCTTTGGATGAGGTGATGCAATATTTCCGAGACACACCGTAATATAGACTTTAAAAAATTCTACGAGTGTCCCGGCGCTAAATTCTTTTTACCAGCGACTGTACGTTAACGAGATTCGACTGTATATATATATATATATATGTCTATACTATATATACATTATATATAACATTAAAAATAAAAGAAATCGGTAGCTTCGTTTTAAATTAATACAGATGTATGGTTCAACCATTCGTTTTAGAAATATTGACGTGTTCTTTCTAAAATATCCACACTGAAGATGAGGATATGTCCAATCGCTTTATCTCTCTGAAGAACACTTAATCTCAAACTTTTATTAAAATCGGTACATCCATTTCCTAGTAAACCTAATTTCTATTATATGTTGCGACTGGCCGTTAAAGGGTTAACGCGAATTTTCCTGAAGATGAGGATATGTCCAAACGTTTTAGTTCTTAAAAAAAAAAAAAAAGACACAACTCCAAACTTTAAACAAAATCGTTATATCCATTTCTGATTAAACTCAATTTCTACTACATGTTGCGATTGGCAGTTAAAGGGTTAACACTAATTTTCTTCATGCTAAGGATGTTCCAATTGTTTTAGGTCTCTAAAAAGCACTTATCCGAAACTTTCATTAATATCTTTATAACCATTTCCGAGTAAACAGAAATTTCTACTCTATACAGTCGGTAACAAAAGTGTCCGACTGCATTGCGATTGGCAATTAAAGGGTTAACTATAATATCTCAGAAGATGAGGATAAGTCCAATAGTTTTTTCGACCATAAAAACTTCTAACCAGACAGAAATAGTAGACAGAAACGATAAATTTCTTTAAAGTCGTTATTCCATACAAAAAAAAAAAAAAAAAAAAAAAGAAGAAGAAGAAAAGAAAAAGAAAAGAAGAAGAAAAGAGAGAAAGAAAAATGAGTATCTGGAGTTTTTTCATTCATCTTTAGTACATAAATTATTCATAAATTTTATTTGCTAAATTATCTGTGTGTATTCCTGTGTATATTCAGTCGGGGAAAGACATCCACAAGAGAGTAAAATGGCCGTCTTTTCCCGAAAAAAAAAGGCATCACTTCTTCGGTCTCGCTGAGCAATCTATGTCTTATTACTATATCTATGAAATTCCAATGCATTTGATTCCGGAAAAATCGTTGTTTGTTATGATGGCCGCTTTCACGACGTTGGCGCGTTGGCGCCGAGGAGTGATCTAGTAGGGGCGTGATCAGGGTTACCAGTTTGGCCTCCTTGGAATCCAATGATAAAGTTAAGACTATTCCATATCGTAAAATTGCAGAACATTTTATGTATACACACACACACACACACATATATATATATATATAATGAATAAAAAATTAATAAGAACATTTTATACACACACACTCATATATATATAGACATCAAAGCTTAAATAATTAGAATTTCAATCACCTTAATAAAGGAATTTAATAAATGGAACATCCGTTTAAATTTGTTAACATCGCTACAGTTCACATGGCAACTTTTAATATTACGTATGTTGATTAATATTAAAGTATATTACTAAACACATCATTTGAAAGCTTTGTTGATTTGGAATTGAACAGTAGATTACAGAAATTTCTACCACCAGATGACGCTGCAATATTTTAAAATTTCAATATTTCGAATTCTAAATATGATTAAATTATTTTTAATGCATCATTCGAAAGATATTTTGAAGTACTTTTATATTATCGAATAACCTACATTAAATTTATCCAACAGTGGGCGATAATCGCAATTATTCGAGATTTCACCTGATTTATATGTTTTAAGGTGCCCTAAGGGGGCAAAAAAAATTAGAAATTGAGTTAGACCGTTCAAAATCGGTATATACAGGTTTTGGGTGCCTACGAGTCGAATGAGGATATTTTCGAAAGTGTAAAATTAAGGAGGGACAGGAAGGATGGTAAAGTAATACGCGCGCTCAGCGAGCATATATATATGAATTCGTGCGCACTGTGCGCGGACGGGTCTACGCTGACGAAGGCAGGGGGGACCCGGTGTGAGTTTTTACCCGATGAGAAATGTTTTTTTTTATTCCTTTTCTTAAGAATAAAAGTTTATGAGTAATAACATGGAATTTTGAGAAATCATAAGGGTGATGATTGTAACGCCCAGTCTTAGTGGTGACTAGTATGCGGCTACCAAAATTCTGATTACCCTCAAAACTGCATCACTGATATGAGCGCCATTAATGTGTGATCAACGATGAACCTGGACACAGGAATGGCGTGAAGTCACTTTTCAGACAAATTATAATCCTGTTTACAGCATCAAGATTGGCTTATCCGTATTTAATGGCATTATGAATAATGCACATTGCCAGCTGGAATTCGACATCATCATACTGTCCATCATTTGCAATGATGTTATGGGTTCCCATTGGATACAAGTCTCGATTACTTCATGTTCGTATTCCTGGCACTCTGAACAGCGGCCATTACTTTTCTGATGAGTTAAGGCCTGCCCCTCTGCCCTGTATTCGAGGCCTCCGTAGCGCAATACTTAAGCAGGACAATGCATGACCGCAAGTTGTTTGTATTGTCCAAACCTTCTTTGATACAGAATATGTTCGACTGTTGCTCTGGCCAGCGCGTTCTCCTGATCTCGCACCAATGAAAATGACTGTTTAATCATTGAAAAGCGACTGGCCCCCACCACTCACTAGTAACTTTGATCGATGAATTGTGGCATCGTGTTGAAGCTTCATAAAGTGCTCTACCCGTACATGTCATCCAATCGCTGTTCAATTCAATGCCTAGGCAGATATGTGCTGTTATTGCTCACAGAGGTCGCTGCTTTATGTACTGTTTTCTCAGTACATATTACTCCAATTTTCCTGAAATTTTAATGTTGTTCTTCCTACTATAATGTATGTGTCCAACAAATTTCATTCCGTTATTATCATTCCTTCTTGGTGTTGCATTTTCAATGTCGAGCAGTGTAATAATACTATAAATGAATTTTGTTGCAAATTCAGAAAATTGTCTGCAAGTTACTTTTACATATTTATCTAACTTAACTTGGCTAAGTAGATTGAGTTCTGTTTGAGTGAGCTTTTATTTTTCTTTCCTTGTAATTATTATTTTAATAAATTTAAGTGCAATAGCTTATAAATGATAATGATGACTTTAAACGATAAAATTAAATTATTTTAATCTAGCTCATATTCAAAATTTAAAGCTCAAATTAGTGTTTCCTGGCGGGAACTTTAATGGAAATTTATAGATTGAGTTTTTTTTTTTTTTTTTTTTTTTTTTTTTTTTTTTCTTGCAGATATAATGCTAAGCTAAACAGTTTGTTGAAATTTATAAAATTTCTTGAAAACAAAATTATTACTAAGAAGTTTTTAAAATTTAAAGAAATATTGATAATTCTTAGAAATAGAAAGCTAAATAGAAAAATAATATATATCTGAAAAATTAAATTTATGTAACTTGTAGAATTTGTTGTTTCAATCACTATTTTCTGAACCTCTATTAAAAAGTCACTTCTCTGAAGGACCAGCAGAAGTTACGATAAAACCATCTCTTAAATGGGGGGGAAATACAGATTAGCAGCGCCACCTGCTAGGCAATTTACTCTAAAATGTAATCAGTACTAACTCATTTCAAGGTCTAATTAAATATAAAATTTTGGGGGATTCCATTCTTCTTATGGATACAGAAGAAAGTAAAAATAAAATAAAATCACGTAACACTGAGGTTTATTTTTTAGTAAAGACTTTCACATTATAAAACAAAAATATTTATCTTAGTTACATAATTTACCTTAAAATTCGACTGAAGAGAAATTAAACAGAAAACTATCCTGATGTATACCATTTAACCCTTTAACGTTCATTGGTTCCGACCTGAAACCAAACAGTATTTTTGTTATTCAACGGTGTTAAAATTAGGATTAAGGCCAATTAACCCTGGGGGGCGTGCCCTCCACTGATGGTCTTTCTAATGGGATTTAGTCCGTATTTACGCGAGTTTCGGAGAAAACCACGGAAAACTCCGAGCTACTAGTATGACGAACGTACCTGGGCTCGAACTGGTGGGAATATGTGGCACTGTGAGAAATTGAATTTAATATTTTTTAGACCTGATCAGTAAACAGTGCATTTTGTACTCTTCATATTAAACTCATAAGATATATACAGATATATAATGCATGCATGCAACAAATTTTCTTCTGTATATATATATATATTTATTTATATAGACGAAAGTAAAAATAAAATAAAATGACTAAACATAGAAGTTTGATCTTATCCGTCTTTTTGATAGAGTTTTTCACATTCAAAAGCATAAATATTTATTCTATTTATCCTAAAAGGGATAGGAAAGACTTCTTTAGAAAGACTACTCTGCTCAAAGAGGGCATGCATCCTTAGGCCCAGGTCCCTAGAGTAGATAACTGGTCTTAACCTAAACACCAATACCACTTTTGAAATTAGTTAATATTCAAAAGAAAATACAGTCGAACCTTTTTAACGTGAATCTAAAGGGGGATAAAAAAAATTGTTCATGTTATCAGTAGTTCATACTATCAGTGTTTAATTTTTATATAATTAAACTAATCTTCATTTTGACGGGCATTGTGGAAACAGTTCATGTTAAAAGTAATTCACGTTAACGAGGTTCAACTGTATATAGTGAACTTTAAAGGGTTAAGTCACTTTTGACACATTTTTTGTTTCCTTTCATCACCTTTTTAAAAGTCTTTTTACACTTATATGCCTGCCTTTCCTTATAAGCAAGCAAGAAATTACAGCATAGCAGCGCCGCCTGTTGGGAGATTTACTACAAAGTGTTATCAAGATAAATTCCCATGAAGATCCAACAAAATATAAAATTTTACGAAAATATATGCAAGAGAAGATAAAATATAGCTTTGTCTTAAATGGGGGTAATATGTATACTAGCGCCATCTGCTGGGCGATTTACTCCGAAATATAATCAGTAGCAATTCATTTGAAGATTTAACTAAATATAAAGTTTTGTGGAATTCCGCCCATTATTTATTGAGATACGGCACCCACAAAATTTTGATAACAGAAGCACGATACACTGGCAGACATGTATTTTTAAAAATGGTCAAATCATTTTAAAGACATTGCAAACGTGTAAATGCATCAAAAACCAGATATAAAAAAATTTCACGAATTCAATACTTTCTTCTTCTGAATAGAATAAAGTAATAAAAATAATTATTTTTATCATTATCACAATTTCAAATAGAAAGCAACCTATATTCTTGCCAATTTATTTTATATTTGAGAAAATCTTAAAGAATATATTTCTTATAAGTTTTTAGCTTTTTCAATGTGATATTTAACTTTAAATAAGAAGGTTATTCCAGGCTACTGCCTAATTTTACGGCAGAAAAAAAGAAAAGGAAAAGAATATTTAACGCTAAAATGCTCCTTTATTTTATTTCATTAAAAAAAAAAAGAAAAGAAAAAAGATTGATATACTAAACAAAAAGCATATTTCTCAGTATTTTTGACGGATAAATCATGATTTGTGGTAATTATTTTACTAGATAATTAATTTTTTTCGTACGTTTATCGCTCACGGCAATAGAATAGCGAATGTTTTGGGTGTCCAGTTAAAGGGACATCAATTAAAAGGACTTCATACAGTTATTTCACTTTTTCTCCATTGGAAACGGGTTCTCGCCTACTTCATTCCATCGAGCAGATATACTAGTAGAGGGAGAATCCCTATTGTTGTCCCCCCCCCCCCCCCCCTACGGAAGAAAACGTGTCCAACATGTATCAAGTGATATTTCGTTGCGCTATCTTCTTTCGCTACTTATCGCTTTCTTGGCAATAGTTTGTTTCCCATAAAAAAAAAAAAACATTTTTTAGGTCTTAAATACCAAAGAATATTTACCTCATTAGATATTCTTTGACAAATATATTATAAGAGTTATGCATTTATTATTCTTAATTATTATTTCTTTTTCCAATGAAAACTCTGCTAAGCGATTTTTATACAAAAAAAAATCCCTTTTCGGCAAGCTTAAAGGCAAAGGTAGATTCCTTTACGTTAATGTTACAAATGTAAAGAAATTTTACATATGCATTAATACTTAGCCAATGCCTTTGTTCTCACACATTGAATTTTTTACGTCGCTATTCTGTTTTCAAGAAACTTAATTTTCAGCTAAAAAAAGGATTTTATTCAATCTACTTAAAATTTTAGGCTAGATTTATTAGTCTGTAAATGCTTCAATTTTTTTTTTTTTAATTCAAGCTCATCATCATTCAAAAAATAGAAGTTCGGCGTGCATTTTGCATGCCGATAAATTTTAAGTCAGAAAATATATTTACAAACATATTTAACCAAAAAACACCAGCCAATTAAATATTAACATTGTTTAATAAAAGATAAATAAAACAATAAACATTAAATCAAAGATAAGAGATAAGGAAGTAAACATTTCGGTACAAGCAGTCATTTACGAGCGACCCAACGGCCGACGATACCAGCGGAAGCAGAACACAGACTGAGACTGATGATGAGAGAGAGAGATGTGTGTTTCTCCCTCTTGGCAGGTTGCCATATTACCGTTTTTCCGCCAACTGGCAGTAAGGGCAGTTCTTTATCGCTATTTTGGCATAGCGAACCGCTGCACACTCCCTCCGCAGTGTCATTGAAAATGCACGTAACGACGTGGGGGACGAACAGGTCGCCCCATACGGGTCCTCTGTGTAACTGGAACAGTTTGTACATCTGGTGGTGTATTGGCATTCTGAGGAGGAGTGTGGGTCTGTTGTATTTCACGGGCTGGTTGTGGTTTGGATGGTACAGTAGCACTTTGAGGTGAAGTGGTTGAAAAGTCCATAGATATAAAAGCAGGTTTGAGACGATCTATAGACACTGTGTGAGAAGTCCCTTTAATTTCAATGTCAAAAGTTTTTTCTCGTCTGAAAATGACCTTGTATGGTCCGTCATATGGTGCTTGGAGGGGTTTACGCACACCATCATGCCGAAGGAACACATGCGAGCACATTTTGAGGTGAGGATGCACAAAAATTGTTTTTTGACCATGGCAGGAAGTCTGAATAGGCCGCACCTTAGCGAAATGGCATTTTAGGTCTTCTACTAGCTGCTTAGGGGAGATATCCACAGGGGTTGGATCGAAGAACTCACCTGGTAGTCGTAAGGATTTACCATACACTAATTCAGCGGTTGTTGATCTCAAATCCTCTTTGAAGACGGAACGGAAACCAAGCAGTAAAACTGGTAATGCTGTAGACCACTTATCGGTGTCGTAGGCTTTCAAGGCTGCCTTTAATGGGCGGTGAAATTCTTCTATTAAGCCATTTGCCTGAGGGTGATATGGTGAAGTTCTAATTCTTTTAATTCCTAGCAGCTGAGCAAGAGATGTAAACAAGGCACTTTCGAATTGCCTGCCTTGATCAGTGGTGATACGGGATGGACATCCGAATCGAGCAATCCACTGGGTAAAAAAGTTTTGTGCGACTGTCTGTGCAGATATATCTGGTATTGGAACTGCTTCTGGCCACCTAGTGTACCTGTCTATCATAGTTAAACAATAGTAATTTCCCTGTGAAGGAGGAAGGGGACCGATAAGGTCGAGGTGTATGTGTTCAAATCTTTGTGATTGGTCTAAAAATTTACCTACAGGGGATTTTGTATGGCGAATTATCTTTGACTTTTGACATGGGATGCAAGTCCTAGCCCACTCGGCACAATCTTTTCGAATGGACTGCCAAACAAATCGGGATCGGATAAGTTTTGAAGTACTGCGGATACTAGGGTGGGATAAATTATGTAAAGATAAAAATACCTTTTTACGGAATAATTGAGGAATGTATGGACGAGCCGTGCCCGTTGACAAATCGCAATAAATATGTGTTTGATTATCTGATAAAAATATTTTTTTTAATTGCAAAGTTTTTGAATTTTTAATTAAATTTTCTAACTCTGGGTCTGTTTGTTGTGCTCGGGCAATTTCCGTATAGTCGATGGGATTTGGCATGTTTATGGAATCTATACGTGAAAGTGCATCTGCTATAATGTTATCTGAGCCTTTTATGTGCTGAATATCTGTGGTGAATTGGGATATAAAATCCAATTGCCTAGCCTGCCTTGGGGAACATCTATCTGAACGCAGTTGGAATGCATAAGTTAAGGGCTTATGGTCGGTGAATAAAGAAAATTGTCTCGCTATGTGTGCTATATTAGGCAAAAATCTACGAAAAAAATTCAAAAATCCCAAAAACCTCTGAAGGTCTTTAACAGTTTTTGATTGTGGGTAATTTATAATTGGTTCAACCTTGTCCGGCAAAGGTTTGGTACCACTCCCCGTTACTAAATGTCCCAAGAAAGGAATTTCTGATGCGCCGAATATACATTTTGAAATGTTTAAAGCCAGTCCGTATTTATTTAGCCTATCAAGTACAATTCTTAAATGGGCTTTATGTTCCTCTTCCGTAGTGCTAAAAATTAAAATGTCGTCTAAATAAACATAGCAAAATTTAAGATCACCTAGAATCTCATGCATAAATCTTTGGAAAGTCTGTGCTGCCACACACAGACCAAAATTTAAAAACGGAAATTCAAATAACCCAAAAGGGGTGCAAACTGCAGTTTTCTTTATATGATCATGGTGCACTGGTATATGGAAATAAGCTCGGACAATATCGAGTTTTGAAAAGATAGTTTTTCCGTGTAATGCATTAGAAAAATCTTGGATGTGGGGTATGGGATAACGATCCGGCACAGTACGAGAATTTAATCTCCTGTAGTCGCCGACGGGACGGATGTTACCGGAACTTTTCGAAACAACGTGAAGAGGCGACGACCATGGCGATTTAGATGGCCGACAGATACCTTGATCTATCATATATTGAAATTCTTTTTTTACGGCCTCATATAACTCTGGATTTAATCGTCTCGGTTTACTATGGATTGGTGGGCCGGTTGTCTCAATGTAGTGGACTGTGTTGTGCTTCACAGGTTTTACCCGGGATGATAATTTTGTTAATTCGGGAAATTCCGCTAGAAATTGGTGGTAAACCGAATCGCCAGAAATAAGTTTTACTGAAAAATAATCTGGAGATTTTAAAATTATTCCCGGTTGGGTAAGTTTTGTGACATTATCGATAAGTTTGCGTCGTTTAAGGTCTATTAAGAGATCAAAATTTTGTAAAAAATCGGCTCCAATTATAGGAATAGGAACATTAGCTATTAAAAATTTCCATGTGAAATTTCGCCTGAGGCCTAGGTCTACATTCATTAGTTTAGATCCATAAGTATAAATTTTTGAATCATTAGCAGCGAATAATTGCAAGGGATCAGGCTTTAGATTTTTTAGATATTTGGGAGGAGGTATACAAGATACATCAGAGCCTGAATCGATCAAAAATTTTAAATGAGATTTTTTATCATAAATGTACAGGCGATATGACTGTGCGACTGCCGTCGATGTATCTCGATCGACAGCCGCTACTGAGAGTTTTCCTGGTCGGTAGTACTAGGGCGATAGGAACAAGGTGATCGGCATTTTTTTGCGTGTTTCCCAAACTGTTTGTGATAATAACAAAAATCTCTTTTACCATCACGGGAGCGTCCACGAGAAAAATCGCGGTGTTTGGACCTGTCACGATGAAATGGCACTCTGTATCGATCGCGAGAAAGATGTTCGACTTGTTTACTGAGGGCGGCGATTGCACCTTTAATTGCGTTAAACTCGCTTAGTGGAGAAATACCCTCAGTGGCTGCTACACTGGACTGCCCGACGGCAAAGACGCTGTTTTCTGGTGGAGAAGTACGGACTTCTGAAATTTTGTCTGCCATCTTGGCTAAATTATCCAGCGATTCGGAGCTAATGGACAAAATAGCTTGTATTTCAGATGGTAGCCTTTGCAACCATAAAGTTTTCAGGAAATCATCATTTATTCCTGAACCCCCTAATTCTCGCATCTTTCGTAGTAAATGGGACGGCTTATCGTCGCCCAAATGAAGTCCGGAAATCAACCGGCGGACCTGCTCTGTTTCTGAAGCAGAAAATTCAGCTATTAATCTATTTTTTAAAGTTTCATATTTATCTGTAGCGGGTGGGGTAAACAAAATATCCGATACTGTGGATAAGGTTTCGGGATCTATAGAGGCGATAAGATGGTTGTATTTTGTTAAATCCTGGGTAATTTTAGCAAGCGCGAAATTGCTTTCTACCTGTATAAACCACAGTTTAATGTTAGATTTCCATAAGGGAGGGATTTTTACAGAGACATGCGATACCTGCGACTCTGTACCTGCAGTACTATTTTGTGTGTTTTCACCAGTCATAATGAAAATATCAATTTAAAGGAGAGGTAAAATAAATTTTTAGTCAAAAACTTAGAGGATATCAGTACACATACCAAGTTTTAAAGTAGGTGTAAATAGAAAATTGCGCAAAATTTACAGAAATTATCAAATACGTAGCAATTTACAATATTTAAAAAATATATATAACGCTTTTTTTTTTTCTGATATAAAAAGATAATTATAAAAATAATCGACCAATCACAAAGTAATAGAAATAAAATGAACACATACTTTTATTTATGATGAATGGCACTCCTCCAGTGTTGTGCAAGTTCACAAAAAAAACGAACTAGTTCAAACTCAAGTTCATCGTGTAAAAAACGAGTTAGTTCGCGCTCAAACTCATGTCTGAAAGAAATGAACGCGTTCAGTTCAAGTTCATTTTTAAAAACGAGCGAAGCTCACTAAAAGTTCATTTTTACGTACATTTTTTTTTTCTTTTAAATAGATCTTATCCTCTGTGAACACTTTCATAGGTAATTTCCTTTTTTTTTTTTTTCTAAAATTACCAATTACCATGAAAATTATTTTTAATTTTACGCTTAATTAAACTTGTTAACTTATAATTCTTAATTATAACTTATTAATTTAATTGTGGTAAAAATTTATTTAGCAAACACTTCTGAATAGTGTACCCACTGTTTTTGTATGGCTTTTTATTCTCAAATTTTCAATACGTTTGTTTATGGGCATGAGAACTTATTAATAGGAAACAAATTCTATCATTTAGAGGTTCCGTTGTTTTAAATCAGTGTTGCGCAGGACCGCGTTCATGAGTTTAATTAAAACTTTTTCAGTATTGAGCTGAATTTTGCACTGTTTTAAATTGTGAACTTGAGCTGAGCAAAGTTCGTTTTCTAATGAATTTGAGCGGGAAAAGTAACTCAAACTCATATGGATTTTATTCCTTTGGAAAAAAAAATTATGTTCTTGATAGCAATCCCGAAAAAAGGGCACAGAAAAAAGGGCACCGGAAAAAAGGGCACTTTTTCAATTCGCAAATCGCAAAATAATAAATATCAAATAATGATATATAAAAAATGGCTTTCAAATTACACATTTACAAATTTCAATTGATTTGGTACACACATTAATTTAGTATATACCTCGGGGAAAATGGGGGGAGGGGGAGGGGGGGGGGCAGGAGCAGATCGAAAGAAAACAATTGTTTTTACATAAACTCTTACCGATTTTAATGAAACTTTGTATATTCACGTACAATTTGTGAAAAAATTACTGTAAGTGTCAGGCAAACTTTAGGGGTGGGGGGGGTTAAAGAGGGGGGTGCAGAGGAAAATAAAATTACCTTTTATATCACAGTTTTACCTACTTTAATGATATATTCTATAACTATCACTAACTTTTTATGAAGATCACAGTGAGTGTATTATATACCTGGGGGAGAGCAAGGGGGGCAGATAAAAATAAAATATATTCTTCTTTAAATTACTCTATTATTGATTAAAAATATTTTTGTACAATCACGTATAATTTATTAAAAATTTATAGTAAGTGTCAGACATACTTAGTGGGATGGGGGGGGGTTAAACAAGGGGGGGGAGAGGAAAATAAAGCGATTCTTTATATCACCATTTTAGCTATTTTAATGATAATTCTATAACTACCACTTAATTTTCATGAAGATTACAATGAGTGCATTATATACCTGGGGGGGAGGCAAGGGGGAACCGATGGAAATAAAATATATTCTTCTTTAAACTACACTATTATCGATTTAAACAAAAACTTTGTATAACAGAATACAATTTGTGAAAAAAAAAATCACAGTAAGGTCAGACCGGAACAGGACAATTCCGCCGAGATTTTAATCCCCTATTCCCCTCATAGGACAATTCCGCCGAGAATTTTAACCCCCCTTTTCCCACAGAGGACAACTCCGCCGCGCCATTTTCCTGAGACGAGAAGAGGGGGTCTGCAGCAGTATTTCCATTTTTGGCGACGCATTGCACTTTGGCGGCACATCGAGTATTATATAAGAGCCCTTCCCCCTCGCTTTGGAAAGATGAGTAAAAGTAAAATAGATTTTAACCAAATTATGAATAAAAAATTTTACTCATAAACATGCATTTAATTTTATTTTTCATTATTATTATATGTTCTTTTATTTGACAATTATTTAATCGTATTAATAAATCCTGCTATTAATAAATTTATTTCTAATTTTCGTGTAGCACTTGAATATCATAAAATTCAAGTAAAAATTAACTTAAGAAAAAATTTACATCTTAGTTTAAACTATTCCGATTACATTTACAAAATTATTAAAGGACAAATAAGAAATTAAATTTTCTTTACTTAACATAATATTCAAATATATATTACTTAACTTTTATTAACTTATATTAAATTTTCTTTACTTATTTCTTTTTATTTATTTCTTAAATTTTTTATTCAACAGTGATAAATAACAGTAATAACAACAGCAATAATTCTGTGCGATGAAAATCATATTCATCTGTATATATCGTGGAAAATAGTTTTAATAAACTTCAAAACGTATAAATATAACAAAAACTCAATTTCAAAAATTTGGCCCCAAAACAATATTTTCTCTACTATCTTTCATGATATCTATTTTATATAGAAACTTTGTTGCCGGTATATAGCATAAAAGCTGATATGGTCTTTCCGTAAATAGAGTTAAATTGCAGCACATAGCAGTGTCATTTTTCGTCCAATATGCATTCATAATGAATCAGCAGATAGTAAAAAATACACTTTTCAAAAATAAGTAATCAAGTTTCAGTTAATTAGAATGCATTACGATATATATATATATATATATATATAAATTCAATTATAGCTGACGTAAATCACCAATAATAATAATAATAATAATAATAATAATAATAATAATAATTACATCATAAATAAATGAATAAATAATAATAATAATAAAAACTAATAAATCATAAATCAAATCTTTTTTTTTTTTTTTTAAATTTGCCTCCATGTTCAATAGCATTAAATTACGGTTTTGCATTCGGTTAGTCAATAAGCATTTCTAACACTCTAAAGGTTGTTGCCACGGAGTAAAAAGACAGGAGAAGAAGGTAACGCTGAAATTTTGTGATGTGTTTTTCTAATGTTTACAGATGGCGCCAGCGTGCAATCCTTCCTTCTCTCCAGCTTCCGCAATGTTATTCAATGGGGAAATGTCTCGTTTTAATTATTTTTTTAAAAATAATATTAAGCTGAAAAAATTTCGATTGAAAGCAAATTTCATTAAACAGAGTATTCTAACCAACATGTTTTTTTTTAGAGCCATTTTATACTAATTTTACTTTGAAAGAAAGCTTTTAAAAAATGACGATTCTTATGAACCGAAGCTAGCTAAAACAGATAATTGGGAGGAAGGAGAATGGATGAAATTTTGTAAAGAAAAAAAATAAACTTACTTTAGGTGCAGAAAACACGAACTCGGACTTTATTTTTCTCCTAGGGCTCTTTTTTGTTTTTCTTATCACTAACATAGCCTGTTTTACAACTAGGAACGAAACATTTATTTGAAACATCTGAATTATGCAGTTTTAAGAACTTACAAACAAATTAAATTACTTAAAATAAAAAATTTTAAATGTACTCCAGCAAAATTCTATTGAAAACAACAGTATATCCGCGCCGAGGTAGGGAGGAATGACAAGTGGCGCCCTCAATATTTACCAAAAATTTAGATCACAGTTTCGTAGCTTTCTCCCATTGGACCTTCAACTCCTATTAATATTACTCCGTGGTTGTTGCCTTATAAAATGAAAAATCTGTAGTTGAAAATATAGGGAAGTTACATCTATACAAATTACTGTGCCTATGCTTTTTATTGAATTTTAAGAAATTGACAAATTGAACAACTTTCTTCTATAAAAATTTTTAATACAAAAGATTACGTGTATAAAATGAAAAAGTGCATAAAAATAAAGGTATTTTTGAATACCTCTTTGGAATTCTAATAAGAGATTTTCTTTTCCCTTACATTCTCATTAACCATAACTTTCTAACAATGCTACTTTCAATCCTCTACCCCCATAATTAATATGTTAAAAACGTACAACAAATTGCATGTTTGCGAATTAATATATAGATTATTACCATTCTTTTGTGTATTTATTTTTAACAAAAGTTGAATGCCTGAAGTTTTAGCATTCTCGCCAACTTTAATTTCGCCAAAGGTAATGCCTTCCCCCCTCATTCGGCGGAATAGGGAATTTGCACTCATGGGGGATTTGAACAAAATCCTATTTTTCTGGTAGATTTACGCTCATAAATTTCAAAAATTTTGTTAAAAAGGCACAAAAAGTTCTCAATAATTTTAAAATTAATTTTAAAATTGACCAAAAATCACGTGACTTCAAAACGCTGCCTCAATCGCTGTGACGTCACAGTTTACGGAGCTTCAATGTTTACATTCTGTCAGAGTAGTTAGCAAGGAGCGATTCGTTTAAACTGTTGTGTTTATCAATCGTCTGTGTGATTTCTAAGCATTTCTTTTTCATCTCATAATAATTTTAAATCATTATCGTCAATTTCTGTTATCATTATTATTTTCAATTGTTTATTTATCATTAAAATGTCGCTTTTACCCGGTTTCACGAAAGCACAGTCGGATAATCTCCCGAAAGTTGACAGCATATCAATGTTTGCATTTTTGGGAAAAAATCCGGATTTCATGGGAGCTGAAATTCGAGGAATCAAAGCGAAGAGGTATGTAAAATATTTTTCCTTGATAAGTTTATTAAAATATATATCTCAAATGCATAGTTGTAGTTTTGATTTCTATTATAAATAGCGATACAAAGTGTATTTGTTCTGTTCTCAAAGTGTATTTGTTCTGTTCAGATTAATTTGTAAGTTTCGATCATTGTTTTACATAATTAATTTTAAATAAACAGCCAAAGTTTGTTAATAAATAAATATTCAATCATATATTACCTGAAAACAACCCTCAATACTGAAGTATATTCTGAAGCATGTGCTTCAATTTTCTATTTGGTTTTCTTACTTTCTTTTCGAATTCTAGATTATTTTCTTGACAGTACACTTTTATTTCCACATTTAAAAATAAAGTAGAAGCGATACTAAAATCAGAAATTTCTTTTGTTATACTTAACAGTACTTTTTTAAGCATTTCTTTTCTTTTCTTTTTTTTTGAAATGTTTGAGGCATTTAAATTGAGATGTATGGTTGTTATTAGATAATAACCTTTTCCCCTTTTCATTTTTATGAATATTTTTGCTCAATTCAATTTTCAAACATTTACATTTCAATATTTTATAGAGAAGGCTCATGTAGAGTGTTTTGAAACTGCATGCATAAAATAAGAGAATAAATAGAGAACAGCTATAGGAAATATAGAACCTCTAGGTTGTAAACCACTTATTTGGTTAAAAATACACATGATGTATTTGAAGTAAATTATATTTTTTCTTAATTTAATTTAACAATCATAAAGTATTCAACAGTAAAAATAATTTGTTACAAAATAAATAATACATAAGCAATGTTTAAGCACATGGACACAGTTCAGTGATCTAATTAAAAAACAGACAACATTTGTCTGATGTTATCATTTTATAGAAAAATCTATTTTTAAAGTTGAATCTTTACAATCTTTGCAAGCATCATTTTAAACCTAACAATACTTTAAAGATATGAACAAAATAGGAACTTTTGTCATAACTTGACTAAAAAACGCAATAATTAAAAGCATAATCAAAATAGGTATTAATTAATTAATTTATTTTTTACAAAAAATTATGCCAAAATGAGTAAATCAAGTGGATTACTAATTAAAAGGAATCACCAACATGGCAGCAAGAATTTAAAAATCACCAAAGGGGTGAAAAAAAAAAAATCTAAATTTGTTTCAGGTCAAAATAGTACCACGATCCTTCATCAGCCAAAGAGTAAAGTAAATATTAGTGTAGCAAATAAAGCAGTAATGCACAAAATAAAATAAATCAAACTGAAAATCAGTATAAATACTGGTGTGACAAGAGTAAAAAAAAAGTATTATAAATAGGTAAATAGATGTGACTATAGGGAGAAAGAAAAAAAAAAAAAAAAAAAGGGTGGGGGATGAAACATAAGAAACTTAAGCAAGAGAAAGTTATGTGAGTAAATTCCAAGCATCGGACATGAAATTGAAGAAAAATTAACAAGATTTTTATTTATTTTTAAGATCTGAAAAGCTTCGTAAAAACAGCAATAGATTATTTAGAGATCTCTTCATTAAGAACATTCTGTTGGTGCTCATTAATTCTAAATTTCAAATACCTTTTAGAATTAATGAGCTGAGGTTTTTATCTTGAACCTAGCAGAAATCTCATGGAAAATAAGAATTGTCTTTTCAAAATCAGAAAAATTTTATTGTAAATATCTGGAAAATTGAAATTTATCTTTCTCGCACTTAAATATTCCTTGTTTAGCTCAAATGATTCACATATATTCTAATTCTATCACAATCAGTAGCAACAAAACCTCTCATGATCTCTAATTTTTGAAATATGAGAAAGGTACTAAAAATCAACCCATTGTGTGTTATTTGAAAGAAAATAAAGGATGGAAAGTAAATATCAGGCTAACCCAATTTTAGGTTGAATAGCAGCTGGTATCACCAGTCTGGTTATATAATGCATTGCTAATAATATACGTTATATTTAAGTAATATGGAAAACTCAGGATTTTTTTTTTTTTTTTTTCCTTTTTATAAAGCATTAGTAAAAGTTGCTGCTTAATTTTTTTATATAATCATAACATTAATATTGGATAAAAGATTAGTTAAACAGATTGCTTGTTATTTTCTATCTACTAATTTATTGCTGTTATTTAGGTCTTTAGAAGTTATTTTTCAATGTCAGCAACCCCCCCCCTCCCCCACCCATACACACACAAAATAAATAAAAAAAAAAAAGAAAGAAATCTGTTCTTAAACTAAAAATCTCATTAACCTTCAAAACACAGAATTTAAAGCTAATCTAAATGCTGACATTAATATATTATTAAGCCAAATTATATAATCAAACTGATTTAAGTCAATGAACCTTTAAGTAAACAGAAAATAAAATTAATTTAATTGCTGTATGTTTGACTATTATAGGTCATTTTTAGACTTTGCAAAGTATAAAGTTTATATGTTTAATTATATTGAGGGAGGGAATAAATACAAAATAAGTTTCAAATATTCTGAGTTTAATACAGAAGTAAAAAATAACAGTCAATTTTCTTACACTAAACACATTTCTAACATGTGAAAATATAATACATTTATAAAGGAAACCAAAACACATATTCTTAACACAAAACTTTACAATCCGGTGCGGTAGTTTTTGTTTATACTATACTGTGAAATTTAGTCAATAGATATGTGTATATAAACAATACATTAAAATAAATTTTTTTATAATTTTTCGAGACACTGGCATACAATTTTGTTAATCAATAACAGTGTTTTTAAATTCTAGAAAATGAAATTCTTTTTCTAAATCTAGCCATTATTTTAAGAAAAAAAAAAAAAAAAATTATACTTTAAATGAATACACAGTTGATTCAGAAAGTATTTAGTCACTTCAAGAATTCTAACCAGAAAACGATTCTTATACATTTTTACTTTGATAAATATATATTTCATTTGTTCAATCAAAAGTTCACTATTAAATGTTTAGAAATTTATGCAAGCATTCAAATGTCATCGATTACACGAATCGAGTTTTGATTGAACGAATGTTTATACTTCTGTTCTCTTCAGGTAATTTATATTTATACATTATTAATAATGTTCAAAATAGTTAATGTTTACACAAAATGAAACAAAATTACCGAAAAATGATCTTCGCAACACCAATGAGGAGTTTTACTTGACAATTTTGGATTTAACTTGTCATCTCTTTTCATGGCAGTTGTCCAGATTTTCCTTTTAACAGAATCTTGTGGAACGCTAAAGAATAGCTTCTGACGTGCAGTAGCTGTTGTATTAGTACAGAGTGGTACTATACAATATTTATAATACGATTTTTTAGTATCTGTCATAATAATAATAAATTTATAAGAAGGAAAGCAACGAAGGAAAACACGAAATCAAATGTAAACAATACTCAGATGATCACTCCCGTTTGTTGTAGTAAATAGTGACGTCACGATGTATTATGCTGCGTTTCGACGATAGAGTAAATAGTGCGATATTAAAATTGCTATAAATCAGTAATTAGACTTCAAAAAAAGAAAGTGTTTGTATTTATTTTTTTACTTTTTCATTTTCTATTATATAAGTATAAAATCTGAACACGTGCAAATTCTCTATTGTCCTATCGAGGGAAAACGGCAGAAAAGAATGCGGCGGAGTTGTCCTGCTGGGGGAAACAGCTGATAAATTTTTCGGCGGAGTTGTCCTATGTTTCGGCGGAGTTGTCCTATGCCCGGTCAGACATACTTGGGGGGGGGGGGGTAAAGAGAGGGGGGACAGAGGAAAATAAAATATTTTTTTATATCACCATTTTACCGATTTTAATGACATTCTGTAACTATCACTTTCTTTTATGAAGATCAAAATGAGGGTATTATACATTTGGGGGGGGGGGACAAGGGGGACGCAGATAGAAGTAAAATATATTATTCTTTAAACTACCGCATTGTCGATTTAAAAAAAACTTTGTATGTACGCAATTTTCTGCTTATGAAAAATTACAGTGAGTGTACACATATCTGGACGATTTGCTAAGAGGGGGGCAGAGTGAAGAAAATGTTTGTTTTTATATAACCATGCTACCTACTTATATGAAACTTTGTACCACTATCACTTTCATTTTATTAAAATTATAGTGAAAGTTAACTAAAGTTGTTAAGTGGTGGGGGGTAGGGGTGGGGGGACAGATGGAAAATAAAATAATCTTTTTAAACAACACTTATTATCGTTTGTTTTATTGTTTTATTTGCATTTTGTGTAAGTATCAATTACTATTAATCAAAAATTATACTGAGGTATGCAAAAATTCAATGTATAATTTAAATCTGTAAAAAAATTATTAAAAAATGAATTTTCTTCTTTTAATCTGTCTCTTTTGTCCTTCCTCCGATGTAGATATAAAACACTTACACTCTCGTTGATGTTTAGCATCAGTTTTACAAGGAGAAATTTAAAAAAGTGCCCTTTTTTCCGGTGCCCTTTTTTCCGCAATCCAAAAATTCAATACATTGTTAATATCAGACATTAATTAAAAGTTAATATCAAACATTGGTCAAAGATTATTCTAAAACAGAATTTTTTTCTTTGATCTGTCTCTCCCCCTCCCCTCGTAGAAACAAAAAATTTTTGCTATCGTCCATGTTTAACAAGTATTTTACAAGTAACAATTAAGAAAAGTGCCCTTTTTTCCGGATTGCGGAAAAAAGGGCTTTTTTCTTACTTTCTCCTGGTAAAACTCATGCTAATCATCAACGAAAGCGTAAAATTTTTATTTCTACGTGCGGGGGGGGGGGGTGGACAAAAGAGACAGATTTAAAGGAGAAATTTCATTTCTGAGCAACTTTTTTACAGATTTAAATCATACATTGAATTTTTGAGTGCCTCCCTGTAATTTTTCCTTAATACTAACTGATATTTACACAAAATGCAAATAAAACAATAAAACAAACGGTTATAAGTGTTTTTTAAAAAGATTATTTTATTTTTCATTTGACCCCACTATCCCCCCCCCCTTATCAATTATAGGTAACTTTCACTATATTTTTAATAAAATGAAAGATACTCGTACAAAGTTTAATATAAATATGTAGCATGGTGATATAAAAACAAATATTTTCTTCACTCTGCTCCCCCCCCCCCCCCCGCGTAGCAATTCGTCCAGATATGTGTAGACTCACTGTAATTTTCATAAGCAGGAAGTTGTATACATACAAAGTTTTTATTTTTAATCGAGTATACGGTAGTTTAAAGAATAATATTTTTTACTTTTATCTGCGCCCCCCCCCCCCCAGATGTGTAATACACTCATTGTGATCTTCATAAAAAGTAAGTGATAATTATAGAATATATCATTAAATCGGTAAAACGGTGCTATAAAAGATAATTTTATTTTCCTCTGCCCCCCCTCTTTAACCCCCCCCCCCGCAAGTTTGCCTGCCACTTACTGTCATATTTTTCACAAGTTGTACGTGATTATATAAAGTTTCATTAAAATGGGTAAGAGTTTTTGTAAAAACAATTATTTTCTTTCGATCTGCTCCTGCCCCCTCCCCCCTCTTTCCTGAGATATATACTAAATGAATATTCTACCAAATCAATTGAAATTTCTAAAAATGTAGTTTGAAAGTCATTTTTTAAATTCATTAATTGATATATATTATTTTGCGATTTGCGAATTGGAAACGTGCCCTTTTTTCCGGGTGCCCTTTTTTCCGGTGCCCTTTCTTCCGTGCCCTTTTTTCCGGTGCCCTTTTTTCTGGGATCCATTTGCTTCCTTATTTTTCTGTCAAAATACTTGGAACAGTGGATTTTTTAAATATATGTTTTAATATGCATTTATGCAATTCTAAATGCATAGTACACTGCGGTTCAATATATATCGCATCTATCATAAAATAGAAAAAAAAAAATATGTGATTGTAAAAGCCGAAAATGGAGGGAAAATAAAAATTAATTTCAATTATTATTATTATTATTATTATTATTATATAACATCAAACTTTTAGCATTTCAATAAAATTTATTAATTAAAACCCGAATAAACTACTACGTCAGAAACGCCAAAGAAAAATATTGGAGATGCAAAATTGGCGTTTCTGACGTAGTAGTTTATTCGGGTTTTAATATTCCAACGTTAAGTCTCCTGTTAGTAAAATTTATTAATTGCCTCATGGACTTATTCATAATTTTTCTAGTACTTCGTGTGACGCTTATTTTCATCTAATGCAATGTTTGAAAAGGATTTCAATATATATATATATGACTTTATTTCTACTATCTTATAGATTTATTTCTTTAAATCATTAAATTAAGAACTTAATATTAAAAATGCACATTTAAGTAAAGAAGTAATTTATTTTTATCTTATACAAGACCTACCACGTTGTAAAGCAAACGACTTCTGTGTGATTTTTATTCCCATGCGATAACGATCATTTTAACCATTAACTATTCTTCTTATCAATGAAAAAGGGAAAGGGCTTTAGGCAATTGCTTTTGTGTACCAGAATTGCCCACACAACAAATCTCCCCCACAGACAAATTGGCGTATACCAGTCACAATTCTCAATACATTGGATTCGGCTTATAGTTTCAAGAAAACCACATGATGTCGAAAACATTTTGACCAAGAAGAACGAATGTAGATTCTAGATTCCTTCAAATTTTAGTTAGGCCAAGGCCATACAAAGCACAAGAACGGGGGTAATAATGCGCATCATAATATTTATATGGTTTCAAATTTTATTTATTTATTTATTTGTTTTATTAAACAAATAATTATTACTTATTTCTTTATTTGTTTTAAGAAATAACTATTCAAATATATGAAAGCGGGAAATTTTTATTACCATTTTCATCTTAGATAGCTCCTAAAACTAAAATTAGAATTTTACAAAAATGATGATTATTCCATTAAACGCTGCCTTAAATATTTCAAAAAGTTATTTATATTATATGGTTATCGTTTCTCGTAACTAAAATTATACTGAATCTATACAAAATATTTTCAAAATCGTAAATATTTATTAAAAAATAAATAAATAAATAAAATAAAAAAATTGCATCCCATAAAATACAGACAATTTATAAATATTTCGTAAAGTACGCAACGAAATTTTGTCATTCTTTGATAACATAATTTCCACAAAACTTTAAATGTAATTAAATATCACTATAATATTACACTCGAATTGCAAATTAATATATGTGCAAATGCCTTCAGAGCTGCTAGACAGGAAGTGCTGGGTTCGATCCCAAGTCGATGACATAAAAAAAAAAAAAAATTCCTCTCCCCCGCATCTTCAGCCCCCGAAGTATGTGCTACACTGTATTTTTTTCATAAACAGCAAGTGACTATTAGACAAAGTTTAATTTAAATAAATAAGAAAGTGATATAAAAACAATTATTCTCTTTCTGTCTGCTCCTAGACCCCCCCCCCTTTTCCCAGGTATATACTAAGTAAAAATGGTACCAATTTAATTGATTGAAATTTCTAAAAATGTATTATGAAAAATCACACTTTAAATTCGTTATTTGATGTTTATTGTTTTTGTGAAATGTAAATTGCAAAAGTGTCCTTTTTTCCGGGTGCCCCTTTTTATGGTGCCTTTTTTCCAAATGCCTTTTTTTTTTCAGGAATCCATTTTGAACAGTTATTTTCTTTTCTGACCTTTTCTTCTTCTACTTTACTTTTCATATTTCAGACAGAAATATTTAATATGAGTTTGAGTTTGAATTGCTTTTTCACGCTCAAGTTCGTGTAAAAAACGAACTACGCTCAACTCAAGTTCATTATTTAAAAAACGAGCGAAGTTCAACTCAAAACTCAAAATTTTTGAGCTAAGCTCATGAACGCGTTCAAACGAACGCGTTCGTGCACAACACTGCACTCCTCCAGGTAGAGATATATAACACGTGCACACGGTTGCCGCGAAGTAAAAATAAATAAACAGAATCTATAAATAATCCTATATTTTAAATTAATTAATAAATTACCCTCATATTTTAAATTAATTAAGGCTGGATTTCGCTAATTTTGAAAGATTAAAATAGATTGTCCGCGGTCACCGATTCGGCGTGCATTTTGCATGCCGATAAATTTTAAGTCAGAAAATATATTTACAAACATATTTAACCAAAAAACACCAGCCAATTAAATATTAACATTGTTTAATAAAAGATAAATAAAACAATAAACATTAAATCAAAGGTAAGAGATAAGGAAGTAAACATTTCGGTACAAGCAGTCATTTACGAGCGACCCAACGGCCGACGATACCAGCGGAAGCAGAGCACAGACTGAGACTGATGATGAGAGAGAGAGATGTGTGTTTCTCCCTCTTGGCAGGTTGCCATATTACCGTTTTTCCGCCAACTGGCAGTAAGGGCAGTTCTTTATCGCTATTTTGGCATAGCGAACCGCTGCAGAAGTCTTAATTATATACAATCCCAGCAATGGTGAATCCCGGAGGGGGCTCTTGGGCTACACCCCTCTCCCCACCCAAGCTTAATCAAAATTATAATTTTTATTTAATTTCCATATAACTGAAGTTCAATATCTTTCTTTTAAAGAAAAAATAATAGAAACGTGAAAATGCACTTGTGACCTTAATATGGTCAAGCACTGGTAAGCCTGGCGTTACTATGGTCAAGTCAAATACAGTTAAGTGGTAGCGGTTTTTAGATAGTTATTTCATTGTAATTGTTATTGAATTATTGAAAGTTTTGTATTCTGTTTTTATGATTCTTATTGTCAGATGAATAAAAATTGTAAAGTGAAACTGTTTTGGTTCACATAAACTGGAACATTAACATTAACATTAGTTAACATTGGACCATTTGGCACCGCTGAATTTCAATGTTAATTGTTATGAATTTAGTAAATTGTATGATTTGGCGAGATTTTGGCGACAAAACTTGCGACTTAGCAATGAAATTTGTGATTTGGCGGCAAAATTTGATAGTTTGCGACGAAATTTTTTACTTGGCGACAAAATTTGTTGTCTGACGACAAAATTTGGCGAGCTTGGCGATGGAGAAAGGCAGCTTTGGGATCATTATATTTTCTTTCCACGCAAAAACCTCATATTTCTTCATCGACCAATATCTTGTTTCGACGAGATAAAAAGTCAAAGGAAGCTGTAACGTATTACTCTCAATCGTAAGTTTTAAATTCTTGCCTAAACCGACATTCTAAACTATTCACCACAAACGATATTTGTATTAAGATTGACGTATTATTTTAATTTTATATTTTTAAATGATTAATTAAAGCGTTTAACATGGTTTTTAATTAACACACTTTTATTAACTTGATATGATGCAACTATTAATGTATGTAACGGAATTCTGCAATTCAATTTTCGGTAACTTCTTGTCGTCCGAAGAACCTGAAATTTTGCACACGACTTCATAATCAATGAGAGTACTAGATACAAGTATTTCCAGGCACTTTTCTCGTCAGGGGCAGACAAAAAATCTATACTTATACAAAACTATCGTATGTGACACAGGATTTGGATGTATTTATATAATGTCGAGTGGCAACAATTAATTTTTTTTAATGAAGATTTAAAAGTATGTAATAGTTTTCTAAAGCCTTTATTAGTTAACTTTTAAATAAAAGAGTGTTCTTCATTTATTTATTTTTTTTAATGGTATAATTTTATTTATCAAAATAAGGGAATTCGAGTAATGAAATACTTTAGTTTAAATTTAAGTTTTTATGAAAGTAAACTTCAACGGAAAATTCATTAAAATCGTCCCTAGTTTATTTGTCAAAGGAATAATAACTAAATGTCCCCAAATTTATTACTTTTCCTATCATGCCAGTTTAATTCGTTTAGCATCGATTTATACGATTATTATTTTTTTTTTACGATGACATTTATCTTTTACATTATAACATGTATGTCATAAAGCTAAGTCTAAATCTGCTTAGCCCTAAAATATGTTGATTTTATTTACATATTTATTTATTAACTTTTATTTTATTTGTTTAAAATCACGGATAAAATTTTATTTCATTTTTCTCAGTAGTTCAGTACATTGTTGTAGTTGTGACGTCATATTTTCTGTTAAGCACATTTAACTTTTTTTTTTTTTTAAATCAGATTATTATATTGTTTAAAAACACGATCCGCGTTTGTAATGATCGATAGGTAGCGCTTTCTCAACTGCAGTTGCTAGTAAATTATAATAGCCACGTGTTCTTTCTTGTTGTTCTATCATTGTTTCAGCGTGAATGCTATCAGTGGTGTGATAATTTCACTTTAGCCCACCAGAGGGCGAGCATTTCATTACAATCGCGGATTAAAATTTTATTATATTTGCAGTGATCTTTTTTATTATCGTTTGCACGTGACATACGCATCAGATTATAAATTTTTGCAATGAAATAGCTATATTGAAAATGTCGGCTATATAGAACAATTGATGAAAAATCACTTTTTAGCTTTTAACTTCTAAGCAATTGAAGCTATCGAAAAAGTTTAAATACAAAAATTGTTCTTTAGGGTAAGGCGGTAATTCGCCTGATTTGAAATTATTTCCTATTTTCAATATTAAAGAAATTATGGGCAAATGAAAATTTCCACACCCCACCATTTCCACCCCCTTTGAGCTGGATATCCCATCTACGAACTCGACCGAGATTTTTACTGTCCTGACAACATATCCTGAGACCTGAGCTGGTTAAATTTAAATGAAAATTACTCCAGTTATTGTGTTCACAACTTAACATGGGAAAAAGCGTTATACACATATATATATACCTATATATATATATATAAACTTTTGAACGGAGGGTGGTTTTGGGTTCTAGGGGTGTTAGGAAAGGACTGATATAAACTTTTAGTTATGATTTAGTAATCTGGCAACAGCTAGATATGGTCTTTGTGTTTTTGGTTTTGGAATAAAGTTGCTGTGTTATTAGTGTCATTATGTTTTGGCGTATTCTTCTTTTGAGTTAATTTAGTAATGCGTCAATTTATGTTGAGAGTTAAATAATATGAGAGTTAAACCTTTTAGTCAGATATAAAGAATCTATTTTCTTCTGAGTCATTCGAATTCCAATGAAAGTTATTAGTTCGGGATTCAACATCTGGCGTCCGTTCGACAAGACAAAGACATCTGCAAGTAAGCTGGTTTAACTTTATTGTGTAATATGGATAAATTAAAATCATCTCGTAAGCAGAATAGACGATTATTTACCATTGCGTGCAATGACTTTTGTGAAAGTGAAAATACAATACCTAATGATGAGAAAATTTCAAAGTTAAAATTAATAGAATCAAAAGCTAAACTGATGCTAGCATGTGAATATGAATATAGAGAGGCTTTATTAGATTCTAAGGAAAAAGATGATCAAATCGATAAAGAAATTGATGAATCAGAATGTTATATTGATAAATGGAGAATTTTAGAAAATAAATTAAATGACCTTTTGAATGAGAAACAGGAAGTTTTAGTAGCCAATAGTTTTAATAATTCGCCAAATACTTTACTGCATTATCCGAAAATTAAACTACTCTCTTTTGATGGTGATATAAAGAACTGGCTAGGCTTTTGGGGACAATTTCAAAAAATAGATAAGGATCCAAATTTGGATAATCATGATAAATTTGCATATTTAGCACAAGCCATGGAGAAAAACTCGTCGGCTGAAGAGTTAATAAAAAGTTTCCCGCCTGGTGGAGAAAGTTACGAGAAAGCGTTGAAGCAGTTACAGGTTCGCTATGGCAGGGATGAACTGCTGATAGAAGTCTACGTGCGAGATCTGCTGTCAATAATCATGTCAAGACAAAAGTCAGAGAAAATTGTTCTACGCAAGTTGTATGATCAATTAGAATCAAAATTAAGAGCTTTAGAGACTTTGGGAGTAACAAAAGATAAGTATGCTGCTATGCTTTATCCGCTTGTTGAATCCGCTATCCCTAATGAAACATTGCGGGCATGGGAGAGATTTAGATCTGCTAACCGTCGATCTAAAGAAGAGTTGTCACAGGAAGGGCAATCCGATGGTTCAACGAAGGCCATAAGTAATTTAGACCGTCTTCTTACCTTTTTACAAGATGAAGTAGAGAGTGAAGAGAGAATTTTGATAGCAGCACAAAGCTTTAATCGTTCGGTAAAAGTAACCAATTTTGAGGATCGCCAAGAGACTCGCCAAAGAAAGGGCCAACCCCGTATTTCCACAGCAACTGAGCTTTTATATTCTTCACAGAATAACAAAAAGCCTTGCATATTTTGTTCTGCTGATCACAAATCATGGAATTGCAGAAAAGCTCAAAAAATGACCTTGGAAGAAAAACAGACAGCTGTAGAAAATGCACGTTGTTGTTTCCTTTGCTTGAAAGAAGGACATGCTGTTAAGAATTGTAAGTCAAAGTTCAACTGCCAACTATGTGGGAAAAAGCACAACTTGCTATTATGTAAAAGTATTTCCGGGGAATCTACTCCAACGTCTCAAAAGAACGAAGCGGAAACAAAGATGATACAGCAAGATGAAGCTTTGGCAAGTTTGTCTAAAACTCCGAATGTTATTTTACAGACATTTGCGGTAGTCATGAGAGGACAAGGAATGAAACGTAAAGTTAGGGCCATCATAGATACTGGATCACAAAGGTCATATGTTTTACGGTCTACTGCTGAAGAAATGAAGTACCAGACTAATGGAAAAGAGTACCTACAACATTCACTGTTTGGAGGTTCTAATACAGCAGTTTGCCAACACGATGTTTTTACAGTGTATTTATCCAATTCCTCAGAAACTTATAACTGTCACTTTAATGCTTTGAGTCAATCAGTAATTTGTGAAACAATTTCCGCTGTGACACGGGAACCATACATCCAAGAACTTTCCAAATATGGTATACGCCTTACAGAGGATATTGATGGACCCATTGAGGTACTTATAGGAGCAGATATTGCGGGTAAGCTATCTACTGGAAACTGTAAACAATTAAAGTCTGGAGTCACTGCTCTGGAAACAAAATTAGGTTGGACAATTATTGGCCGTACTAACAATGATAGCATAGCTGTGACAGTTACTTCTATGCTTACTACTAATGCTTGCATTTCTCAATTGTGGGCTCTTGATTCATTGGGCATAACTGACCCATCGGAAAAGAAAACAGCTATTGAATTACAAGAGGCAGCAAAGCGACATTTTTTAAATACAGTTAAAGTTGAGAATGATCGTTTTGTAGTACATATGCCTTGGATAGAATCCCACCTTCCACTTCCCGACAATTTTGATTTGTGTCTGAAAAGGCTTGACAGAGTCAAGAATAATTTGAGAAAGGAAGGACTTTATGAGCTCTATGGAAACGTATTTAAAGATTGGTTAGATGAAGGAATAATCGAGTTAGTGCCTCAAGATGAATTGGAACTACCTGCACACTATTTACCTCATCGCCCTGTGATAAAGGAAAACAGCACTACCAGAGTCCGACCAGTCTTCGATGCTTCAGCAAAGCAGAAGGGCTCACCTAGTCTCAACGATTGCTTAGAGAGTGGCATAAACCTCATTGAACTGATACCGACTGTGTTATATCGATTTAGGCTAGAAAAAATAGGTGTAATAGCGGACATAAGAAAGGCTTTTCTACAAATCAGTATCTCGCCCTCTGATAAGAATTATTTACGTTTTTTGTGGTTTGGAGAAAACGACGAGCTGAAGCACTATCGTCACTGTCGTGTTGTTTTTGGGGTGTCATGCAGCCCTTTTCTTTTGGGTATTGTGATTCAATATCATCTTCAAAATGTTTTGAAAAGTAATAATGATGAATATCCTGAGAATATGATTAAATTACTTATGAACAGTTTTTATGTTGATAACTGTGTTACAAGTGTGCGAAACAAAGACGAATTGGAGTTATTCATGAAAATGGCCACAAACGTTATGGCCCAAAGGAAGTTTGAATTGAGAGGATGGGAATACACGAACCTCACAGATGAAGCTAGACCTGAAACAAATGTGCTAGGAATATTATGGAATAAAGAGGCAGATACATTGGGTATTAATTTAGCTAGCTTAAAAGAGCTATGTTTCGAGAAAGTTACAAAGAAAGTTATATTGTCTGCAGCCCATAGGATTTTTGATCCAATTGGAGTGGCTTGTCCAGTTTCATTATTCCCTAAACTGCTTTTGCAGAAACTTTGGAGCATGAAGGTAAACTGGGAAGAAGAAGTAGACTCATTAATCAAGAATGAATTTTTAAAGTGGCTAAAGAATGTTTCACCCTTAGAAAATGTTCGTATTCCTCGATATTTAAGAAGTGGTGACATCAATGAGAAATGTTCTTTGCATTTTTTCTCCGACGCAAGCAAATATGCTTATGCTGCTGCAGTTTTTATCAGAGTAGAAACGAGTGAATCTGTCAGAGTACAATTATTACAAGCACGAACTAGAGTTTCTCCGAGTGGTAAGCGGGCAACAACAATTGCGAGGTTAGAATTGCTTGCGGCCACTATTTCATCTCGACTTGCACCTACAATATTGAGTGAGATTCCGCATGAAGAAATTTACTTTTGGACAGATTCTACCACTGTGCTCACCTGGATAAAAAGAGAAGAACCCTGGAACACTTTCGTAAACAACAGAGTCCAAGAAATTAGAGTTTTGACTTCCAAGGAAAAATGGAGGCATGTGCCTGGACCTTTTAATCCTGCTGACCTGCCTAGTAGAGGTTGTTCTGGTCATCAACTACTGAAGTCGAAATGGTGGGAGGGACCCAAATGGCTGTATTTAGAACCTGATATGTGGCCCTCTACTGAGTATGTTGCTGATGAAAATGAAGTTCTTAAAGAACGGAAAAAGAGTATTCGTTCCTCCTCGGATATTGTCCTGATCACCAATAATGAAAATCTTGAAACTGATTGGTATTATCGCTATTTTTCCCAATACGAGAAGATTGTATATTTGATTGGATGGATATTGAGATTCGTAAGAAACTGTCGTCTTTCAGAGGAAGTAAGAAAACGTGGCAGCCTTGATTCTGAAGAGTTTGTGGAAGCTGAAAAAAGATTATTGATGATGATACAAAGGGAGACATTTATAAACGAAAAAGATGAAAAACTAAAGTCCTTAGAAGTATTTAAAGATCCAGAGGGCATTCTCAGACTTAGAACTAAGATTGTTTATAGAGAAGACGGTGAGGATTTTAGGAAACCTACAATTCTTCCTTCACAACACGAAGTAGTGAGGCTTTTGATATTTCATCATCATGTAAAAAATGGCCATGCAGGTACTCAGATTTTGTTAAATATTTTGAGAGAACATTTTTGGATACTAAACGGCAGAAGAACGGTGAGATCCGTTATTTCTAAATGCGTTAGGTGCAAAAGGTATTCTGGTAGGAATCTAGATGCCATTACAGCTCCTCTTCCAGAAAATCGTGTTCGAGATGCTGCAGTATTTGAAATCACCGGTGTTGACTGTGCTGGACCTTTAATTTTAAAAGGACATGAGAAGGTTTGGGTTTGTCTTTTTACTTGTGCAATTTATAGGGCCGTCCACCTAGAATTGGTTTCAGAAATGACAACTGATGCTTTTTTGTTGGCATTGCGTAGATTCATAGCAAGAAGAGGAAGATGCTCTGTAATTTATTGCGACAATGGAACCAACTTCGTTGGAGCTGCAAACGTGCTGCAGTCCTTAGACTGGAATCGCATAAGCAAATATAGTGCAGTTAATCGTATTCAATGGAAATTCAACCCTCCAACTGCCTCGTGGTGGGGTGACTGGTGGGAAAGATTGATAAGAATAATGAAAGATCTATTGAAAAGAATCTTAGGTCGAGTATGTTTAAAATATGAAGAGCTGATCACAGTATTATGTGATTGTGAGTCCATCATAAATTCCCGACCTCTCACATATGTCTCAGAAAAGGATTCTGAACTTGTTCCTCTGACTCCATCATTATTTCTGCAGGACATAAAGAAAGGAATTTGGTGTTCCAGATTGTGATGCTGCGGATCACAACAGCCTTAACAAAAGGGTGAAGTACAGACTGGCTCTACAAAAAGAACTGAGGAAGAGATTCAGATCAGAATATTTAGGTGCACTTGTTCAAAAACCCAAGTCTAAAAGGTGGTCAACTATAGCCGTAGGTGATGTGGTTATTATTGGATGTGACAACAGAAGACGTATTGAATGGCCTCTTGGACGAGTCACAGAACTCCTTCCTGGAGCCGAAGGAGTCGTGAGATTGGTGAAACTCCAGACGGCAGACAGAGAGTTAATTAGGCCTATTCAGCGTCTATATCCGCTAGAAATAACAGCGTCTGAAGCCAAAATTATTCAGAAACAAGTAGTAAAAAATCATGCGCCAAGACCAAAGATGTCTGAACAACGTGTAACAACCCCTGTAGTGTCTGAACGAGAAATTAAAAGAACAAGATGTGGACGGACAATTAATGTTCCTGTGAGATTGGACTTGTAGTGTTTTAGTTTGTTTTGAGTCGTGCCTCCCCCACAACTCAAGGTGGGAGGATGTTAGGAAAGGACTGATATAAACTTTTAGTTATGATTTAGTAATCTGGCAACAGCTAGATATGGTCTTTGTGTTTTTGGTTTTGGAATAAAGTTGCTGTGTTATTAGTGTCATTATGTTTTGGCGTATTCTTCTTTTGAGTTAATTTAGTAATGCGTCAATTTATGTTGAGAGTTAAATAATATGAGAGTTAAACCTTTTAGTCAGATATAAAGAATCTATTTTCTTCTGAGTCATTCGAATTCCAATGAAAGTTATTAGTTCGGGATTCAACAAGGGGTCATGATCGGTGAAGATATGAAGAAATTTTCCAGAAGTCGTGTCATGAGAACCATTGCAATAGGTAGATCTCCTATAAGGAATCTACCTAAAATTACAATTTTGAAAAAAGATTAAAAAGAGAAAAAAAAAATTGAATAAAATACAGAAATAAAAACATTTCAAATATATAGTATGTTGTGGGCATCACAAAACATTCTTTAATGTTATCCTATACAAATACGCTCAATGTAAATTAGATATTAACTAAAATAATTTTTTATTAAAATTTCTTTTCATGATGAATGCAAATAATTTTCATTGCAAAGATATATAATAATGGCTAAAGAAAGTTTATTTTGTGTCCTATAGACCACATTCATATTTTAAAAACTGCATTTTTCTTCCTAAGTTTTTTATTTATTTATTAAAAAACGAAAAAAAAAAACCTGATAAATTTGTTTTTAATTATTCTAGACTTAAGGTTCAATCATTCATTTTAAAGGTATTGACGGGTTCTTTTCAGGAACACTAATATTAAAAATTTACATACCCCCCCCCCCCCCCAGTGAAAAGTGATGCATTTACATTTACAACCTTTTTTT
This sequence comes from Salticus scenicus, assembly GCA_963930645.1. NCBI lineage: Eukaryota > Metazoa > Arthropoda > Arachnida > Araneae > Salticidae > Salticus > Salticus scenicus. The sequence goes on along the minus strand of OZ005649.1, from coordinate 58,950,309 downwards.
TTTTTTCTTTTTTTTACAATTGATTATTACTATTTTAAACAATTCTTTTTAATTCACAAAAATTCTTTAAAAAACAATTCTCACTGTGCATATTTATGCGAAGTTTCGTACTTTGTTGAAACAAATAAATAAATACAATAAAATAAATATATACGGGATGACAGCGTTACCTATTGGGCGTTTGGTGTTTTGGAAGTAAGGCTGATTGACTACCCTAGGATCCTAGGCATAAAGACGAGTGCCATCCATGGGAAAGTCTTTCTAAGGGGTCCTAGTCCGTATTTACGTAAGTTTCGGAGAAAAAGACTAAGTCAACGAGCGCGAGCTGGGATTGAATCCGGCACCTCACGTCTACCAGCTTTGACCGCAGAACCGCTCCGTCGCTGGTGGGCGATTTTCAGCAACAGCTTATAGGCACTAATTTATATTTCGATGTTAGAACTAAATATCAAGTTTGGTTAAATTTCGTCCACTTATTTATGAGATAGAGCATCCACAAAAGTTTAGGCACGCACGAAGACACTTAAAAAAGTGCAATCGTGTACACGATATGTCAAAGCGTATAAATTCATTGGAAACCAGTGAAAACTTTCCATTAATCGAATACTTTCTTCTTAAATATAAAGAAGGAAATAAAAAATAAATAAAATATCTTAAATAATGATGCATTTAGATTATTAATAAAAATATTATTATGAAGACATTAAAAAATAGAATCTGTCCTATTCTGTTTTAGATTATGATAATATAATTTCTTTTACAGTTATAAGATGAAAGTATTATATTCCTATAAATTTTTGTTCCGATTTTTGATGGGTTTATTTTTTTTTTATGCCAATGGGAATTTATTTTTTTATGCCAATATCGTCAATAATGAAAATTAAAAATATTATTTTAATACATGAGAATTGAAGATCAAGACTATATTTCGATGTTACTAGCGTCTCTTTGTAGCGGCAGACCTCTACAGAGCGAGAATTCACGCTTGGCGCACAGATAACCAGCTTGACAATATGCGCTTACGCACCACGAGAAAAGATCACGCGCAGAGAAAAAAGGAGAAATCTTAAAGTTATTGTCACGTGACAAATCTCGGCCACACAAGGGGGTTGCCATTTCGTTCTCTACCTAAATTAAAGCTCGATGCTTCATTCTGATCCTTACATTGTTCATAAAATCCCTACTTTAGTGCTTTGAATACCTTTATGAAAGACTTTCATTCTCAGGAAGGATATCCAGGGGGAGAAAAAATACCCCCCCCCCTCCAAAAAAAAAAGTCTTTACTGCGTTTTTACATGTTGAAGAAAACTGCTAAAAGTCCCTATGCGTGGGAAAAAAATCCCTATAGTTGGCGACATTGATGCTGGCTCTTTTTTAGCTTTATTTTGTTAGTATTTAGCTCCATTTGGCAACCCTGGCGTGAATGAATAAAATCATTCGGGAATGCTTCATTACGGCAGGCCTTGTTAACTTGTTGGTCTCGTGAGTTATAAAAACAAAACAACAAAATTAAATGTCTTCAATTTGATCAGGTGAACAGACTCCAGTTCCAAATGGATTGAATAAAGATATCTTCTGTGTCTATTTTCTCTTAATTTCATTTCTTAAGATGTCTATCATGGAAGGACCGCTTAGTAAATGGACGAATGTTATGAAAGGATGGCAATATAGGTGGTTTGTGTTAGATGATAATGCTGGACTTCTCTCCTATTACACTGTATGTACGCTGTTGTTAGTTAATTTTTATTTTATTCATTACATTTTTATCTATTTTATTCTCTTTTTTTTATCCCAAAGTTTTACGTAATCTCTTAAAGATCTCTTGTTATGTACTATTTAAAATTGCTATTTTATTAAAGTTATAAACCTAGTCAACAAATTATAGGAATAATATTACACTGTGTATGTCACGTAATGCTAAAGGATATTTTTTTTTCTGGTAAAATTATTATAATTTAAAAAAATGATTATTGAAAATTACAACTTCCTCGTTCTTAATCAACTACATTGATTTCTTCCATATCAATATATTGTTTTACCCAATTTTCCTTGTTCATGTCTCAGCTAAACTTCTCAAGAAGTTTGATTTTAAAATAATTTTTTTGCCTTCTTTTTAGTTAAAAGATCCTTCTGAGGCATAATTAACTCTTGGGGCATTTCCTGCCACTGGAGTTTATCATATATTGATCAAATTAAACACAGTCTTAAATTCCATCTAAAAGAACAGATCACAGATAGGGCTGTCGAGGTTGCTAAAGCTGTCTTCGACAGCTTCGGAGCCATTTAATTGCACTTTCATAGACACGACATCATCATCATCATCATCAAAAGAACAGATCAATTACGTCTGTAAACCGTTATCACACTAGAGTCATTCCATTTTAAATCAACAAATGGGGTGTGCAACACCATTTTTGATTTTGATGACAATTTGCACATGCTTTCCCCATATACCTTTTAGACCACAAAAATATTTTTTTTTTATTTAAAAAAAATTTACCCTTCGATATGTAGGCTATTTTTGTCGTTGCCAACAGCGAAAATTGGATATTTTGATGCTTTGCGTTATAAACTATAACTTTTTTTCTATAAAAGCTATCAAGCTCAACTATAGCTCATTGGAAAGCTAAAAAAAAGATCTTTTTCCATATGGTATCAATAAATTTGAGATTTAAAAACAAAGGTTATTTTTTCAAGGTCAAAGTTTGTGATGCAAAATTAATTTTTTGCCACTTTTGAAAATTAAAAAACCTATGAAGGGCTTGGAATAACAAGCCCTCTTTTTTTTCTTATATACATATATATGGTTGCTTATTGTATTAAAAAGTTTGGCTTGTTATTCAGCCCCCTTCATAAGATACGACCCCCCAAAGTTGCAAATTTTCTAAAAAATCCAATTTTCAATGCTAAAAAAATGCATGTGGGGGGCAAGGTAGATTTTTTTTTACTTGTGTGATTTTAAGTACTTCTTACCATCTTTCAAACAAAAAAAAAGTTACTTTGTTATTCAAAGGCGTTTGGCAGCTATAAGGGTCTAAATTTTCAAATAATTATACTGAAACAACGCAATTATTTTCATACTTCTTAATCTTAGGTGTTAGTGAAAAGTTATTTTTTACTTAATTGTTAGTTTTAAATGGTGAAAACAACTAAAAAGACTAAGAAGAGTTGTCAAAGAACACATTTAAACTTTGATAAGCTAATTTAAGGTTTCTAACATCTTGGTATATAGAATTTAACTTACCTCTCAAAACATGCAAAACTTTTTTGTTCAGTGGTTTATTGTCTCGTAGAGAAGAGTTGACAAATGTTCACTCATCACAGGTGTGATATTATGACCTCTTCCCTGTGCTGACCATAGTTCTGACGCAGTCAGGATTTTCAAAATATCTTGAAACCGAACCCAAGTTTGGTTATCATGACTTGATTTTTTAAACGATGTTCCAGGTCCTTTAGGATGAAAAAAGTGGATCCTGTATTCTTCTTCGACATCAAATACCTTTATTTCCACCACTTCTCCTAGCCACCAGTCACCATCATATACGCAACAAACATAATCGGACAACTTTGGTCGGGTTGTTGGTGTGGATAATCTAAGGTTGATAGGTTCGTCTTTGATGACATGAAAGGTTGTAAAATCTAAAGAAAATGATGTACGTCTGGCATGAATGATATTTCTGTTGAGTGGAATGTAGCTGTGGAAAGACCGAGTTTGGGGTAATGATAGTGCTGTTTTATATCTTTCCTCAAGAACTTTTCCTACTGCATTAACATCATCACAGGAAACATAGAAAAACGTTACACTATTAATATGTTCAGTGCAGTATTCAAAGACATCTAATGGATTCAAGATTTGATTACTGACCGGTCCTTGCAAACTAGCCTTTCGCACTAGCCTCTTCACTGTTCCTCCAATCCCATCGCAAGGGCCTTTCCCGTGGGATGTAGCAAAAAAATGCCACTCTGCTTTTATCCCAAAGTCTTGTTCATGATGGCTCAAGTTAATGAAGTTTTTCCTGTTGAAAAAATACTGCGCCATGAAAAAATTCGTACCATGAAAAAATGCAGAATTATATAATCACAAAACACTTATTAATCTAGAAATCTGTAATTCAAGTTTTCAATTTCAGTCATGGAATTTACTCAGGTTGGGAGAGCTTATTAACTTTATTGCAGAATTAAACACACAAATAAAATTACTATTTGCTGTATTTTTAAGAAGAATTCACAATTATAAATTAATTCAGTAATTATTCAGGTGAATATATTGTTTCTCCATAAAGGAGCCAAGATCAAGATATGTAAATCATAACTTTTCATGTTCAAGAGAAAAATTTATACTTCCTGTTTAAGACAGGCCGAGAAAACCAAACTAAAAAAGTAACATTCTCAAAGAGAGAAAAAAATCGCCTCTCATTTGGCAAAGAGCCAACTACAAGTCGGGGGGCAAAGCGTAAAGCGAAAGTACGATCCACGCTGAAACATGCTCCGCCCCCATGAACGAAGGTTCATAAAAATATCCTAAAAAGTACAATAACAACATTAGTGTTGTCACAGGTTTTCAGTTTCTATCTTCAACTGCAAATAGATAAGAAAAAAAGAGATTAATATACATAATGAAACATTGTAACTAGATGATTAACATAAGTAGATTAAAAACAGGAACACAAAAAAAAAAAAAAAATAAAATAAAATAAAAATAAAATAAAAAGTTCAAAGTTCTAAAATGGCAGAGGAGATAGTTTGGCGATCGGACGCTTCAACTCTCCATAAATAGTTTTTAGTAGAACTACACGAATCTTGCCATCTGCTCCAGGAAATAATTTGATTATGCGACCCAGTTTCCACTTCAAAGGGGGCTGATTATCGTCTTTTATTAAAACCAAATCGTCTTTCTTGAAATTTGGTTTATTTATTAACCATTTTGATCGCCTTTGCAAGTCTGATAGATAATCTGAGGACCATCTCTTCCAGAAACTTTGAAAAATTTTTTGTAGAAGTTTCCATCTTTCTAGCGGGGTTAGGTTAACTGAAGAATAGTCAGGTTCTGGTATTGAAGTCAAGGCAGTGCCTATGATAAAATGTCCTGGAGTTAGAGCATTTAAGTCACTTGGATCATTCGAGAGCGCAACAAGAGGTCTCGAGTTCAAACACGATTCAATTTGAGTAATTAAAGTAAGGAACTGTTCATAAGTTAATATTTGTTCGCCAATAGTTCTTTTTAAATGACCCTTCATCTGTTTTATTCCAGCCTCCCAAAGTCCTCCAAAATGGGGGGCCGATGGGGGATTGAAATTCCATTTGATTGTTTCTTCGGACAAATATCTGTGGATCTTTTCGTCAGAAGTGATCAAGGACATCATTTTCTTTATTTCGTTGTCGGCACCTACAAAGTTCGTTCCTCTGTCTGAAAACAATTCTTCAGGTTTTCCTCGTCGAGCAACAAACCTCTTCAAGGATGCAAGGAATGTTTCAGAGGTGAGATCACTGAGTATTTCCAAATGAATTGCTTTTGTGGAAAAACAGATATATAAACAAATATAACCTTTATAAGATCTAACACCTCGGCCCTTACGAGGTTTGATGAGAAATGGGCCTGCAAGATCAACCCCGACTTTCGAAAACACTCGCGATGGCACTACACGAGCAGCTGGAAGATCACCCATTAGTTGAGAGGCTAAGTTCGATGTGGTTCTAAAACACTTCATACAGTTCCGCAGATTCCTTTTCACAGCGTCTCTTGCATTAATTATCCAATATTGTTGTCGCAGGACTGAAATTGTTAACTGGGTTCCACTGTGAAGATGTTTTTCATGAAAGTACTTTATAATTAAATCTGTAATGTGATGCGTTTTAGGAAGTATCATTTGGTGTTTTTGACTCTCAGGTAGGTTTGCGTGTCTTAATCTTCCACCAACACGAAGAATTTCATTTTTGTCTAGAAAAGGATTTAAAGAAAGGAGTTTGTTACTAGCATTCAGGTTTCTTCCAGATTTTAAAGTCTTTATTTCCTCTCCAAATTCATGTCTTTGAACCAACTTCACAATAATTTTAGTTGCCTCATCAAGTTCTTGTATAGTTAAAAAGCCAGTATTTCGCACAGATCGACATTTAGTATTTTTTATAAATCTAAGACACCAGGCTGTAACACGTCTTAATTTAGACCAAGATGAAAACTTATATAATAATTCAAATTCATTATTGCCATGAGTTAAAGAGCAAACAGTAGTTTTCCGTTGTTCTCTCAAAATCTCTTCTTCAGGTATTTTGACTTTATTTTCCGGTAGTGGTGTCGGTAAGTGCTCTTCTTTCAACCAGATTGGTCCTTTTAACCATTCTTCATTCTTCAACAATTCAATTGCTGTGCAACCACGAGATAACATCAGCGGGATTTTTAACCCCTGGACAAAATCTCCACTGAGACGGGGCTACCAATCGTTGAATTTCACGCACTCTGTTCTCTACAAAGGGCTTCCAGTTACTAGCACTTCCTTTGACCCAATAAAGGGTAATTTGGGAATCACAGAAGCATATTATGTTTTTGACGGGAATTGAAAATAGCTGCCCAAGATAATGAGCTAATCGAGCAGCTGTTAAGGCTCCCATCAATTCAAGTCGAGGCAAAGTAAGTTTTTTGAGAGGAGCTACTCTTGTCTTTGACATAATAAATGAAGTTTCACGGGAACAAGGATCACGAAAATAAGCTACTGTACCATATCCCTTCAAACTGGCATCGCAGAAAACACAAATTTGAATAGCTTCAGGAGTTAATTTTTCAAAATTCGTGAAATATTTTCTAGGCACTTCAAAATTTTCTAAATCCTGTATTTCACTATGCCATTTCTTAAATTTTTGTGTTAAAGCATCAGGTAAAGCAGAATCCCAATCAACACCCTGCTCCCATAGTTCTTGCATTAGAAATTTAACTCTTATTATAAAAGGGGAAATAAACCCTACAGGGTCATACACCTTTGCTACAGTTTGTAAAACAATTCTCTTAGTGATAATTTCATTATCAAACCCTTCTAACAGAGATTGAAAGTCTATTCTTAACGTGTCATTATTAGTTGACCACATTATTCCCAATATCTTAGAGATATTTCCCTCATTTATTTCTTCATCAACGTTTATTCCATGTTTTTCCCACAATTTGCTTAATTCGTAAGAGTTACTTTTAAATTTTCTTAATGTCATATTGGCATCTTTAAGTATTTTCACAGCACCAGACGATAAAATAAATGCTTCATTTACAGAATTAGCGCCATGAAAGAGATCATCAACATATAAGGATCAAGCATATTAACGACTTTCTCAAACAAGTTCTTATATCCTTTTATATGATGTTTAATGGTAGCTGAGAGCAAAAAGGGTGATGTTGTAACACCAAAAGTTACACGAGTCATGCGGAAAACCTTTAATAGAGGATTTTTACTATTTATATCCTCAAACCATAGAAATCTCAAAAAGTTTCTATCATTTTCTGCAACCTGTATTTGCAGAAAAGCTTTTTCGATATCACAAACAAAGGCAATTTTATGAAGGCGGAATTTCAAAATAATATCCAAAATATTAGGATTTAAATTGGGGCCTGCAAATAAACATTCATTTAAAGATTTTGCTTCCTTTTCTTTGGAAGAAGCATCAAACACTATTCTGACCTTTGTAGTGGACTTATCCGTTCTTATCACCGGTCTGTGGGGCATATAATATACACCAGTTTCATTTTTGTTTAATTCACACTCCTCTATTATACCCATTTTCTTTTGTTCCTCAAGAATTTTTTCATATTCATTTTTAAGCCATTCATTTTTAGACAGTTTTGTTCTCAAACCCCAAAGTCTATTTTTGGCTATTTCTATATTTGATTTTAATTCATTTTTATTTTCCTTCCACAAAAATTGAATTTCATATCTTCCCTTAACAAAATTTAAACTTTCATTAAAAGAATTAATAATTTCTATATCTCCCTGTGACAGAGAATCATTCTTACTGTCACATATTCCAAGTGATTCTAAATCCCAAAAACGCTGCAAATCAAAACTGTCAAATTTATTTACAGATACAAAATGCGAATTAATTACTTCTGTACTATTATTATTCAATTTCCCCACTACAGTATATCCGAAAATAGTATTAGCAACATATAAATTATCATTAATTTTTTCAATGATACCTCTCTGTATTTTCCAAAAATAATCCGCTCCTAGTAATATATTAATTTTGAAATCACTTAATGAATTGTCTGCCAATTTCCAGTTTTTATTTTTAATATAACTTTCAATTTCTGGTTCGCCCCTTGGGCTTTTCAAGGGAGTCGCGGTTATTAAGTCTGTAGCTAATACTTCAACATGGATGAGCCGACGAGGATTTATTTTGCTACGCAGTTCAATATTAAAAACCTCGAATTCCTCTTCTTTACCTTTATTTATGCCAAAGGCAAAAACAGTTAGCTTTTCTTTTCTTACACGGGTTAATTTTAATTCGTGAGCCAATTCTTTAGTAATAAAACTTTTTTCACTTCCGGAATCCAATAAGAGTCTGACAGTTTTTGATCTAGAATTAGATTGTGCTATTACGCAACATGTTTGCAATAACGCTGCCTGATTACTATTTTTCAAATGTGAATTCGATACTATAGTGTTCTCTACTACTTCTGGTTTCAAGTTTTTTGAAAAACAAAATAATTTGTTATGATCTGTTGCTTTACATTTTTCGCAAGGCTGCGATTTCACTCTGCACTGTGATGACAGATGAGATTTTAGAAAGCATTTATAACACCTGCCATCCTTCTTTAATTTTAACCTTTTCTCAACATCAGTTAAATTAGTACATTCAAGAGAATGATGATCATAATTCTTGCAAAATATGCATATATTTTTTACACCTACATTCAATGAATTCATTTTATTTGAAAATTTTCTGTCATTAATTTCGGCTTTATTTTTATTTACAATTACCGAAGCATTTTTATAATTAATCATACTAAGTGATTTTTCACGCGATTCAAGTTCTACTTTAAGAAAATTAATTAAGTCTGTCACATCAGACTCATCCTTCCTTTTATCACTTTGCCTGTAATATTCAACTACTAGATCGTTTGGCAATAATTTTAATAAAATTGGATTCAGTAAATGACCATATTGGCCTTTTGTCACCCCTAAATTAGATAAACTGCGAATATTTACTTCACAAGCGTCATATAGCTTTCGTAAAGCAGTTATATTTGATGAACTCCTTACATATTCTAAGTTGAGTAATTTATTCATGTGAGCATTAATAATAATATCCTTTTGCCCAAAACGTGACTTCAACATCTCTATGCAATTATCATAATTTTGCTCCGTAAGTGAAAACCCTTCAATAACATTGTACGCTTTGTCAGTTAAAAGCGTTTTCAGGTAAGTAAATTTTTCAATTTTTGTAAGATTTTCATTTAAATGGATTGAATTTTCGAAACAATCGAAAAATTCGTTCCATTTTTCCATTTGTTGACCGAATTTTGGTAAAGACATTTTCGGCAATCTCACTGCCGAACCAGTTTTTGTTTGGGTTTCACTGACAGAACAATTTGAATTACTTTCATCTTTATTATTACATAATCTTTTTAGTCTCAACTTAATTTTGCATTTGGCAGAAATTATCTGCTCGCCATATTTATCGCTGGTCGCGATATCTTTTTCATATTCTTTAATATCTACTATTAAATTTTCTATTTCTTCGTTTAATTTTTTTAATGCAATTTCTCTTTCATATATCATTTCCTGAATTTCGATCATTTCGTCTGATTTTGTATTTTCTATCTCATCTAACAATAAATTCTCTAATTTATTAATTAATTTTGTTACGTTAGAGCGTTCCGTAGAACGCTTAGCTTTTAATTTCTCAATATTCATAGCGAGCAAATAATCAAGTAAAAGAGAAAACAAAATAATTCAAATAATTAAAATTTCTAATTTCATTTAATCAATGTTATAAATAGTAGTTAAATTTTGCTTACCTGGTTCAATATCCAGGCAGCTTTCCAATATGAATCCGGAATTCCAGTCATTATTATTTTTCAGTTTCGATTTCAAATCGTAATCCAAATAAATATCCAAGTGTAATTTCAATATCGGGATTTCACTTATCCCGCGTTTCGAGCACCATGAAAAAATACTGCGCCATGAAAAAATTCGTACCATGAAAAAATGCAGAATTATATAATCACAAAACACTTCTTAATCTAGAAATCTGTAATTCAAGTTTTCAATTTCAGTCATGGAATTTACTCAGGTTGGGACAGCTTATTAACTTTATTGCAGAATTAAACACACAAATAAAATTACTATTTGCAGTATTTTTAAGAAGAATTCACAATTATAAATTAATTCAGTAATTATTCAGGTGAATATATTGTTTCTGCATAAAGGAGCCAAGATCAAGATATGTAAATCATAACTTTTCATGTTCAAGAGAAAAATTTATACTTCCTGTTTAAGACAGGCCGAGAAAACCAAACTAAAAAAGTAACATTCTCAAAGAGAGAAAAAAATCACCTCTCATTTGGCAAAGAGCCAACTACAAGTCGGGGGGCAAAGCGTGAAGCGAAAGTACGATCCACGCTGAAACACCTGTTTTTGTACTGTGCGGCAGATCCATCTGAAAAATAGAATAATTTTGAAATTAAAGCATGATCTGCCTTCAGTTTTTTAACAAGGATCATTTGAAAGGCGTAGAATGTAGTTGTGTTGTGGTCAAGGCAGTCGCTTACAAAGCAAAAACTTTGAGTTTGAATTTCTCCATCTTTTTCCCAGTAGACAACAAAAGGATGAAGCGTACATTGCACACCTGACCAGTGATAGGTCTGCACCTCGTCTTGAACAACACAAGAGAAATTCTCTGAAAAATCTCCAAGTATCAAAAATTTCCCCTTATCCAGATCTTCTTTCTTTGATTTTAGAAACGCTGCTTGTTTACTGGCAATGAAATGGTGGCTCTTTAGATGCTCAAGTTTTTCACAACACTTAACCAAGAATTCTTGTAAAGGTAGCACACATGATGTCAGTTCACATCTGTCTGTGGACATCCACTGCTTATATGAAACTTGCAAATCCTCAAATTCATCATTTTCCAAGTCAATTTGGGTGCTGTTACTTGGAGAAATCAGTGATAAAATGGCATCCACACCTGGACATGCAGTACATTCCGAAAACATACAATTCTCATTTTCAGTATCACAGACCATAATCTGCAGCAGATCTTTGTAGCTATGATCACTTTTAATCGCTGATAGCATAAGTTTTACATTTTGATGGTACAAACAAACACACACTGAATGTGTACCAGATGCTCCAGCTAACACACAAAATTTTGGTCTAAGATCGGCAAATTTAGATAACCCTACTTTCAAATCAGGATAATTTTCTTTAAAATGTATGTAAAGTTCCTTCAAGTCACATAAAATGAGCCTTTTTTGAAGGTTTGACTTTTCCCCATTCATTCCTCTCACAGAAATACAGTCCTTTTTTCCAGGCATCATGCGACTACAGGCATCTCTCTGATAAAAATCCTCTATAGCTTTTATTGTACTAGAACCAAGAATATTGCTTGGCTTCTTAGGTTCCAGTTTTGGTAAAACTCCTTGTGTTTTAACTAAATCTTTAGTTTTTCGAATTAAATACTGGCTGACTCCAAATTCTGCTTGAATTTTTGCATAGCTCCAAGTTACAGGCAACAAACTTAAAATGTTTACTTTATCCTGCAGACACTCAGCAGTTTTCATTCTCTCTTTAAGGTCTTCTATTAATTTTTCATAATTATCACATATGTGCTTTTGGCAAGAACTATTGTTTTCTTCATGCGAAACAATTGAAAGGTCAAATGATTTATTTAGTTTATTTGTGACACATTCTGTTATCGCTGAAACTTTTCTTTTTAATGTAGATGATTTACGATCGCGCGATAATTTGGCAACTTTCACAGGTGATACTCCAAGGGCACTACATGCTACATTTACAGACTCGACTAAATCACATTCAGGTATGTACATTTCTTCATTATTATCTTTATAGGTTTCAACTCTCTGATTTTGAATTTTATTTAAACATTTAGAGCACAGAGATTTTCCAGGGATAAGATTCAAATTTGTGTTTTTCAAATACAAATCTTTGCTTATGATTCTCAGCGATTTTGTAATCACCTTATTATGTTCCGAAAATGGGTCACAGCAGGAAGTTCCATAAAAGTGAGAAAATTTATCTAAAAACTTTTTTGCATGGTAAGTACAAACAGTTTCAATTGTTTTACATCCAGTTCTCAATTGCAGTAAAGTTTTATCATCATCATTATACTTAGAAATACTCTCTACAGTTGACTGCCTACTATAACTTAAAATGTTACAATTATCTTTCATAAAAATTCCTATGGAGCATTTAGAGTTATCCATAATTCATTTACTCTTTATATGCAGAAAAACAAACTTATATTTAAGAATTCTAAAAAATAATTTCTTTTTTTACCTTCAACAAGGACAGTTATTCACCAAAATATTCTGTAAATATGTATATTTCTTGACCTTGAAATGAAAAAACCTACATGAAAGACAAAAATTTACAAGATTTTACAGCAAGAACACTTCCCAGCAACCTACTCCTTTCAGAGTTAAAGAAACAACTAAGTTATAAAGCAGTTCCATGTGACATCATTGGTAGGCAGATCATTTGTCTTACCCTATATTAAGACTCCTATATGATAAGAGCTGGCGCAGTCTCCGCCATTTTCTATCCCGTCTGGGAAAGTGTTGGCGGTAGAAAAAGCTAGGTTACCTGATTAGCGTTGTTATCGCCTTTCAGCTTCTATACAGATCAAGTGAGCTAGAACTTCTTATCACGAAACAAACAAGTTGGCAATTTTAAGATCATCGCCAACATTCTCAAAACTGCAACCCTTCACGTTAAAAGAAATGTAATATTAAAGTTAATTTTAAAAGAATTTAAAGTAATAACTTAATATAACAGTACATTCATATTAAATTTGTCAAAAAACTTTGAAAATAAAATGAAACAATTTGAAAATAAGGGAAATCTTACGCTACAAAGATGTGCTCCTGCTCCGGGTATCCACGAGATACATCTGCAATTAATAATCCACTTTTTCCTTCTTTCTGGATTAGAAGAAAATATAAACAGGTGGTGCCCTTTTCTGGAGTTATTCGGGCAATTTATTGCCGAAAAACCAAGAATAATAAATCGTCAGCCGGTCTTGTGGGATAGAAAATGGCGGATGCGTCAGCCTATCTATGTAGGAGTTCTACCCTATATTATTGGTCAAATTGTATCCAATAATATTCAAGCAGCCTTGTCATTGGCACAGTTCCTACCACAGGTAGGTACTGTTTGCCTAAAGGGAACTATTCTATACATGTGGGAGCAGGGCTGGACAAGTTGAAATCTGTCTATTCTTGCTTTTAACTGGCAAATAGATTACTATAAATGAGGAAAAGTAGGAATATGATATATTCTTATTTGTGAGGTCAATCTAAGTCCATCAAATAAAAAAAAATAATAATAAATGACATGTTTCCAAAAAAAAAGTACATGAAAAAATTGGATGGTTTTAGTGTGATTATTTGAAAATTCAGACCCTTATAGCTGCCAAACGCCTTTGAATAACAAAGTAATTTTTTTTTTTGTTTGAAAGATGGTATGAAGTACTTAAAATCACACAAGTAAAAAAATATTTACCTTGCCCCCCACATGCATTTTTTTAGCATTGAAAATTGGATTTTTTAGAAAATTTGCAACTTCGGGGGGGTCGTATCTTGTGAAGGGGGCAGAGTAACAAGCCAAACTTTTTGATACAATAAGCAACCTTATATATGTATATAAGAAAAAAAAGAGGGCTTGTTATTCCAAGCCCTTCATAGGTTTTTTAATTTTCAAAAGTGGCAAAAAATTAATTTTGCATCGCAAACTTTGACCTTGAAAAAATAACCTTTGTTTTTAAATCTCAAATTTATTGATACCATATGGAAAAAGATCTTTTTTTTAGCTTTCCAATGAGCTATAGTAGAGTTTGATAGCTTTGATAGGAAAAAAGTTATAGTTCATAAAGCAAAGCATCAAAATATCTAATTTTTGCTGTTGGCAACGACAAAAATAGCCTTCATATCAAAGGGTAATTTTTTTTTAAATAAAAAAAATATATTTTTGTGGTCAAAAAGGTATGGGGAAAGCACATGCAAATTGTCATCAAAATCAAAAATTGTCATGCAACAACTTTTTTGAAAATTTGTTGATTTAAAATGGAATTACCCACTATGCATGAAATTCCATATTGCAGCAATCATTATTATGCATGTATGTTTTCTGGATGTATGCATGAAGACTAATGAACAAACAAACAAACAATAAAAACGTTATTGGGTATCTCCTAACCAGAGCCGTAACTAGGAACTGGGGTGCCCTGGGGCAATTATATGATAATAGGCCCCCATCTTTATTATTTCTCCCTAACTTAATAATTTTTATTTGAGTTATGTTCGATAATTCCTTCAATAATTAGTCGGTCTGTACCCGCCTAGCACTCGATTTGTACACATGTATTTTCAAATTTATTTTCCCTTGCCAGTTCAAATTACTAGATAAAGGTTTACATAATATTTAAAACAAATGGTTTCATGTTTTACATCATAATACTTATGTTTTGAAGTCCAAACATCGTCAAGAAACTAAAATAGACATCGTAATCCTTTAGATAAAATTTTATAACAACATGTCTATTTATCTATTTATATTTATGTCTATTTGTATTATTAATTTATCGTGCTGTAGTTAATTTTTACATATTTATTAGAATTTTGTATGCTTAATTTATTATTTGAATTAATAAAGAATCTTCCAAGAAAAATACAACCTATGGATAAAGTTTTATTTTCTTTATCTTACTACATAAGTTCTGATTGTGATGTAAGTTTGCCTGTTAAATTATCCTTTTTCTTTATTTTACTCATTTGAAATGCATGTATAGAAACCATGAATAAAATTTTACTTTCTTGATTTCAGTACATTATTTTAGCCATGAACTCATTTCCAGTGTTCGTTTCGGGAAAATTGGGTACCTATATTATTATTTAGATGAAAGTAGCTTTATACACTTTAATCCAACAACAACAAATAAATAAATAAATAAATAAATGCTTCGTTGATATGCGTAATTATGGCATAACATTTTTTATTTCTAACTAGCTTACCCGTCTTGCGTTGCTGCGATCCCAGAAGAAGGAAAATTCAAGAAAACTCGTTATGATAACATTCAATTTACATTGTGTCATTTTTATTGAAACTTATTCATTTTCAATAAATTTAATAAGTTACCTTATTTTTGCTTCATTCCTTGTGAGCAGCTTTCGGCTCGGGGCCCCGAACCTTCATCAGACGTTGCTCGAGTGGCAAGTGGTCGCTTCTCTTGATCTTCCTCTTCACCTGTAATTAGGCGGCGCCACTGTGTGTCTATTCCGATTCTCGATTCATGGTCATTAATCGAATTAGGCTCATTAATGATTTCTATGGTTTCTCGATAGTAAGCATAGGTGGAGTTTTCATAGTTAGCTAATTTTTTAACGTCATCGAATTGGATATCTATTTCATTTTCGCGGTAACTTTTTGATAGTGCGGTGGTATTTCTGTCGTATTTTAAATCGCTCTGGTGCTCTTTAATCCGTGTACTAATTTTTCTTTTTGTTACTCCTACATAACCTGTTTCTCCATTATTGTGTTTAAGGGGGATTTTATAAATTCCGGCAGTTTCTATGGGGGATATATTATCTTTATCGTTCCTTATCATTTGAAAAACATTCTGATTCGGCTTAATTGGGATATTGACATTTAATTTCAATTTAATGTCTTTACCTGTGAACGCTAGATTAAGAATCAGATTAACTATTTAGACGTAAAAATAACACGCAAAAATAACAGTTTAAAAACCACAGTTTATAGAAAACCAACGGCTAGCAACGAAATAATCAATAACCGTAGTAAAACCCCATACCAATATAAAGTTAATGCAATCAGAAGTTATATAAATCGCGCAATTTTGATCTGTACAGATAAGTCTGATTTGAAAAAGAATTAAACTTTATAAAAACGCTAACCACTGAAGCCGGCTATCCAAAGAACATCGTAGAAAGGTTATACAAAAAACGAATTAAACAATTAAATCATATACCCAGTCGTCAGAATTCACCAAAGAAATTTACCCACTCAATTCCATATAACCAGGGAACATCTAATAAAATTAAAAACGCTGCCAAGAAATTAAATGTCAATATCCCAATTAAGCCGAATCAGAATGTTTTTCATATGATAAGGAACAATAAAGATAATATATCCCCCATAGAAACTGCCGGAATTTATAAAATCCCCCTTAAACACAATAATGGAGAAACAGGTTGTTATGTAGGAGTAACAAAAAGAAAAATTAGTACACGGATTAAAGAGCACCAGAGCGATTTAAAATACGACAGAAATACCACCGCACTATCAAAAAGTTACCGCGTAAATGAAATAGATATCCAATTCGATGACGTTAAAAAATTAGCTAACTATGAAAACTCCACCTATGCTTACTATCGAGAAACCATAGAAATCATTAATGAGCCTAATTCGATTAATGACCATGAATCGAGAATCGGAATAGACACACAGTGGCGCCGCCTAATTACAGGTGAAGAGGAAGATCAAGAGAAGCGACCACTTGCCACTCGAGCAACGTCTGATGAAGGTTCGGGGCCCCAAGCCGAAAGCTGCTCACAAGGAATGAAGCAAAAATAAGGTAACTTATTAAATTTATTGAAATTATGCTTCGTTTTAAACAAGCTAAAGTAATTATTCATTTTCATATGGAAAACATTTCAAAGTGTCATTTTAATTCTATTCATTTATTCGAGTGCTTGTGGATACATGATATATTTTGATTTTTCGTCTGATGTGTACATGAATAAATCAGAAGGTTTTCCGATGCGTGAGCTGGCCACATACCGTTGTCCATCTGAGAAGAACGGATTCTCCAAATCTAGCCCACACACTTGCAGCCTGTGCTTTGTCCTTGTGCTTGCAGCTTGTCCTTGTGCTTTGTTGATGGCCATTGCAAAAGCAAGTCTCACTGGAAACTGTAAACGTTTGAATTCAAATGGCATATCTGTTGAGATCATTGCAATGTGTGGCAACAGTACATCTTCTTCCTTGAATTTCCCATTCAAAATTGTAGCTTCAATGACATTGTTCATAATTTTTTTCACAGAAAGTCTTGTACCATTGCAAAGTCATGATGGATTGAGGTTTCGGAGAAAAATGATAGGCATGCCAATTTTCAATGTTAAAATGTGCAGTGGCATACCTGGCAAATCCAGTGAATTGAAGAATGCTGTTAGGTAATTGACAACCTCGTCTTGATTAATCACAGCTATTGATGTACTTATATGTTGTTGCTTTGCCTGGCATTCCGTTTTGAATGCTGAAATTGATGGCATTGACATCGTTTGTAGCTGCTTGTGTAGCATGTGCACTGAACCACTGATGATTTTTGTAATTCCACAACATGCATACTTGGTTGGCTTCCTAATTTCTTGATTCTCGTTGCTCGTTCGTTTAAGAAGAATGGGCTTGAGCAGTTTGTATTCGAACAGCTTCTCATTTTGCTTCCCGTTGCTCCTCTGTTTCTGAAGCTTGTAATGCCTTTTTCTTTTGTGCTTCTCAGATGTGGATCGAACAACCGATTGGGGGGGCATAACTGTCGACGATGCTTGTAAATTCACTGAAAATAAATAAATGAAAAAATTCAGTATTCGAAAGATTATGAGAATTGAAATTGATTAAACTCATGATGAAATAAATAAATGGAAAAAATCAGTGAGAAATACAGGAAATGTGAAGATATGTTTTAATCCTGTTTATGCTCCCATTGTGGTCGAAATTAAAAAAAATTCTATGCCAAAAATCTTCATGGGAGCATACTCACCAACTTCCCAAAGTTTCATGGCAATCGGCAAAATTTGTTTTTAGATATTCATGTTTGTAATAGCTTGAAGTTAGAACCTTTTAAATATATATATATTTTTTTTTTCATTAAGAAATAAAGAAAATGTGAAAAATATGTTTTAATCCTGCTTTTGCCCTTCTGCCCCCTGGGGCCGATATTTAAAAAAAAAATTATGCCAAAAACCTTCAAAAGAGTGTACTCAACAGCTTCCCAAAGTTTCATGGTGATCGGATGAATGGTGTAATGTATAAAGGACAAACAGACATAATCAGTTTTTATATATATAGATAGAGAGATAAATCAACTAAATTATGCAACAATAAATGAAAATGAGGTGTATTTTTGAGGTAGGGTTTGGTAAGGACATTGGCCACCTCGTCCATCCCTTACAATTGTGGAGTGTCCGTTAAAAAAAAAAATATAGGTACAAAATATAATATAAAAATTCCCATTAAACCCAATCCAAACATTTACCAAATAATTAGAAATGAAAAGGTTCCAATTTCCCTGACTGAAAACTCAGGTATTTATAAAATCCAAATAGAAATCAACCAACATAAAAAATGTTATATAGGAATGACAAAGAGAAAAATCAAAAGGCATATAAAAGAGCATCAAACTGATATTAAATTTGGGAAGGCCACTACCGCATTAGCTAAAACATGCTTAGAACAAGATGTTTCAGTTGATTTTAACAGTGTTACCAAAATCGCAAATTACTATAGCAATACATACACATTGAATCGCAAAACTGTGGAAATCCTCACGAATTATAATTCAACTAATGGCCACGAGCCGACAGTAGGATTGTGCCGATCATGGCAACATTTAGTACAACAACAAAGAGAAAGGAAGAGGCTTGCTGAAAGAAGCGATTCACTTGTGAAATCCACTGAAGATGAGGGGGAACTACCTCGAAAGGTCTCTGGATAAAGCAACAGAAGCTAAAGTAAGGTTTCTAATTAAAGTATATAATACCATTTCATTGAACCAAGCATAGACAGTCATTAAAAATAATACTGTACACATTGAAAATTTTTACAAAATTTTCATTTTTATAAAAGGAAATCTTGTAAAAGGACTGTTTTTATAAATCTGAATTTTATGAAGGGGCCCATTTTATGGATTTGAATTTTGTGAAAGGGCAGCAAAAAGGTCCCAATGTTTGCCTGGATGTATGAATGCTTCATGCACATAAAGCATTAATCATCAAAAAAAAAATAAAAAAATTCCAAACCTGTTGCTTAGATATTAATTTTATTAAAATTATTAAATAGCATAGCAAATGAATCTATATATAAAAAAATTTCCTCTGAAATATAATCTATTAAAAAGTATTGAAAAGGACAAATAAGTGTTCAACAAGTTTAATAAATATCGTTCCAAAAATAAATAAATAAATAAATAAATAAAATTGTAGCTTTATTTTGTAATAATTAAAATTTTCATCTTTTATGTGCAGTCTAAAGAAAAGATGGTTCGAGGTGCACGAAGAGGATGTGTTCGTTTAAAGGTATTTTATAAAATATTTTTAAATTAGTCTCACTTAAATCTTTAGATATAAATTTAATGATGTTCATTATGTTATAAAGTAGGACTACTTATAGATAGATGGGGTTAAATTTAATAATTTTTTTTTTTTTTTTTAATTATTTACGTTTTTAATGCAATTACATTCAGTACCTATGAACTAATGCTGTTTTATGTAACATTTATTTATTTTCTTAGTTTTTATAAGTATTATTTTATGTTCTATGTATTAATCCACTTCAAGATCATTTTCTACTCCTATATAAAATCTTTTTAAATATATTTTATATAAAATCTTTTTCTATATTAAAACATTTTGAAATTTTATTTGTTTAAAAACCCAATCATTAGACTTGTAAATAATTCCCATGTATCATTCTGAATATGAAAATATCTTTTCTTTCTTTCTTTCTTTTTTTTTTTTTTTTTTTTTCATTTTATTTATGAAATTCTTATGCCATCATCTATATATATATATCTTCGTTATTTTCAGAAGTAGGCAGGAATGAATTAAAAATTGAGGCTTGTAGGAGATTTTACCATGTTTTTATTAACTTCGATTCTTGTTTGTTTGTGTGTTTGTCAGGGACAAATTTTGCAATCGATTTTTAACTAACTTCCCAACTAGTTAGATATTTGAAATTTTCAGGACAGCTCACAACACGGTGACAATACATTTTTCTAATAATTTTAGTCAACTATTTCAAGTCCCGCTGCCTTCGGCAGCGCTTATATGATTCAACAGAAAATTTATTGAACTAACTTCCCGACTAGCTAAACATTTGAAACTTTCAGAATAGTTCAGAACACGGTGAAAATGCATTTTTACTTTCTCTTACCCATAAGGTAGAGAAAGTATTGTTTTTGGGTCAAATTTTCGAACGCGAGATTTTGTTATATTTACACTTTTTGAGGTACTCTGAATACGAAAATCATGTTTTTAGCAAATGGCCTGTGTGTGTGTCTGTCTGTTATCAGCATATCTCAAAAACAAATTATGGCAGAAAGTTCAAACTTGGTATTCTAAATGTGTATCATATAGGGATGCTACAGTAAGCTTTTTGTTAAGATCAAGCAAATGGTTCGTGTACAGGGACAATCAAGAGAATTCTAGTACATTACATCTATGGGGGAAATTGCAGGAAAGTAGAGTTTAACGTCTATAGACTGCACTAAACCAAATGAAATGAATATATATTTTTTGTAATAGAGATAGTTAACTGGGAAAAAATCTTTTCAAAAGAGTTCGCCAATACCTTTAAAACGAATGGTTGAATCATCGATCTGCGATAATTTAAAACAAAGTTATCGATTTTTTTTACTTTTAACGAAAAAAAAAAAAATCGTATTTTTTTTTTTTTTTTTTAACATTGAGAATAAAATGGACTTTTTTGGATATTTGGTGTTATACTACTTCTCTAATATGGAAATCGTCTGTATTATCCAGGGCCCGAAATTTCAACCCATCTTACACTCGCCGAAAAAAAGTTTTACTCGCCACAAAATAGGGCTGTATTTTTTTTTTCTTTTTTACGCATTTCGGGTTTTTTATTTTTCCTAAATATTTGAAATGCTTTTACAAATATGTCTAAAATTATATATATTAAAAGTATGTCATCATGTCTCATAATTATTTATAATCAAAAATCATTATCATTTGAGATTTGAAAAAGATTAAAGTACCTATAAATGCAAAGAATCATTATTTATTTCACTTTTTACAGGAGAAATGTCTTTTTCGTCCATTTTATTTTTGTAATCAGACGAAATGTCGATGAGTATAACTTGTTCATTGTTGTCATTTGAAATAGCCATTTCGGAATTACTTTTTCGATAAAATCATTGATTACAAATTATAACAGTGGGCTCGTCTATTCTCGCTCTGCTTGAAGAAATCACAAAGGAAGAAACGAAACTGCCCGAAGAGATTAAAACTTTTATGCATGCACTAAGCATTTTTCCTTTTCCAGGCTGGGGCGATCGCCGAGCAGCGCGCACACAGACTCGCCACTTCAGGAAGAGAAAAAGAGAGGTTAAATATGAGGTTATAAGATGGCAAGATTTTTGCCATATATAAATCTATAAAGAGAACATTTTGCCACCTTATCGTGTGAGAATTCTATCTATAACTAGACCAAATTTTTACTCGCCATAGTAAAAATTTCACTCGCCAATGGCGAGTTGGCGAGCAGAAATTTCGCGCCCTGGTATTATCACAAAAGTTAATTTTTTAAAATTATTTTAATAAATTATTTTTTAAAAACAGAATTATTTTTTAATAACCAAATTAAATTCTATATAAATGTAGGTGCATTAATGAAATGGGGGGGTTGAGGGGGGGGCAGTAGCCCCCCTCACACAGAACTAATTATCATATAAAACTCTTCAGAAGCTTAATATGAATTGTTTAACACAGGTTCTCATAACAGTACTCGTTATCTTACCTTTATATCTGCAACCTGTATTTATAGTATTAAATTTCAGGGTAAGAGAAAGTTGTGTGAGTGACACACCAGATTATTTAAATACCTTCAGCCAACTGTTTCAGGTTCCTGCTGCATTCGGCAGCGTTATCAGTACTAAGCTTTCAATCGATTTTTCACTAACTTTCCGACTATCTGGACATTTGTAACTTTCAGGACAGCTCATAACACAGTGACAATACATTTTTCTAATAAATTTAGTCAACTATTTCAGGTCCCACTGCCTTTGGCAGCACTTATATTATTCGACAGAAAATTTATTTAACGAACTTCCCGACTAGCTAGACATTTGAAGCTTTCAGAATAGTTCAGAACACGGTGAAAATGCATTTTTTAAATATTTTTAACCGACTGTTTCGGTTTCCTGCTTTCTTCGGCAGCGTTACCAGTACAAAGCTTGCAATCGATATTTCACCAACTTCCCGACTAGCTAGATATTTAAAACTTTCAGGATAGCTCAGAACACAGTGGCAATACATTTTTTTAATTACTTTTAGTCAACTGTTTCAGGTCCCTACTGCCTTTGGCAGCGTTCATATGATTCAACAGAAAATTTATTTAACTAACTTCCCGAGTAGCTAGACATTTGAAACTTTCGGAATAGTTCAGAATATGGTGAAAATGCTTTTTAAAAATATTTTTATCCAATTGCTTTGGGACCCTGCTGCCTTCGGCAGCGTTTTCAATACAAAGCTTGCAATCAACTTTTAACTAACTTCCCGGCTAGATAGCCATTTGAAACTTTTATAATAGCGCAAAAGACGATAGCAAGGAAATTTTTAATACTTTTATCCAATTGCTGGGGTTCCGGCTGCCTTCAGTAGCGTTTATATGATTCAACAGAAAATTTAAAAACATGGTTTATAAAAAATTTTTTATCTTATAATTATTTTTCAGATTAAAATAATAATATTAATAATAAACTTTTTTTTCTTTTCAGATATTTTTGAATGTTTAAAATTATAACCTAGTGTACATTAAAAATATATATAGACAATTGTATACCTACTGTCTTAAATTAAGTAAAAAATTCAATATTTAAAAAGTATAGGCATTAGAAAAAATAGGTACTAGATTTTTTTTTTTAATACCAAAAACTACATCGCCAAATAGTGGCAGAAATTAAAAAGTCGCAAAGGGGGTCATATTCTAAAGCTGTAATGCAAAATGTTCTAGGTATTACAAATTTCTTTCTATTCTTAAAAAAAAAAAAAAAAAAAAAAATTACTAATTTTAAGCATAATATTTTATTTAAAAAAAAAAGTGGTATTAAATATTATGTAATTTCAATTTAACATTGAATTTGAGGATTCCTGTAACATTTTTCTGCTTTTGTCTTATGTTATACACTATTAATATTCTTATTCAGCAAAAGGCAAAGCAGCGAATAGGCGAACAGAGCCACACAGTGGTTAATAAATGAAGCAGATCGAGGGGAGGCAAAGCCTCCCTTGGGGGCTGGTGAGCAGAGCAAGCAGGTAGCATAGCCCCCTCTCCCCCCATAGTGATATATATATATAAATAATAGATATTGTAATAAAATTTAATCTTAAAATTTAGCAATTAATAGAACTAAAACAATAACAGCACACTAAAATATAGAACTGAATTTAACATAGAAGAAAGAATTAGTACATGTTTTTATTTTAAAAATATTATTATTTCAACAGATATTAAGTGATTTAAATTGGAAAGAGGACTAAACAGGAAAGGAATATATCATATAGTATCTTATATCGTACTATGGTATACTATTCTCATCTAATACTTTAAATTAGTGTGTTTATGCATATATATCTTTGCCTGCTGTATCTATATATTATATATATGAACATATTTTAGGGTGCAATAATTGGAATAGATGATGAAGATGATAGCACCTTCACAATCACTGTTGATGAGAAAACATTTCATTTTCAAGGTTCAACAATTTTTTTTTAATAACCTTTATTTCAAATTTTTAGCATTTTGTTTTAAATCTATAATTTATAAAGTATATACATTTCAGCTCGAGACACAGATGAAAGAGACAAATGGATTCATGCTCTAGAGGATACCATCCTTCGTCACACTCATAGTTATTCATTTCAGGCAGTTAGTATAATATTTTATTTATTAATTTTCACTTTATTTTTCAAGTGTTTTTCATTTTCATTTTAATTGTGTTTATTTTTTTTTTTAATTTTATTTTAAAATCTTACAAGAAATTCTTTAAGATTTCAAAGTAATTTATAGCTTAAAGAGCCCTGTGGCAGAATGTTTCTTATGCTTTCTGTGACAAGCCTCATTCGTGCAAACCTTTTCTGCAAGATGACGTTGTTTAATAACATATTTTCTAATTTACACATACTATGTCTATTTAATTATAAAGATATTAATATTATTAATATACTGTAGAAGAATTCTTACATATAACACAAATTTCTGTTTTTAACTGAAATATAGGAATATCTGTAATTATCATGAGCAAATCATTCTGCAAGCGGTAATTTCTTTACTGCGACAATGTCGTCATGCTACCTACATTCTGCCTCAGGGCTTAAGAGCATTACAGTGCATACTGCAGGGCTTAAGAGCATACAGTGAATACTACTAACACATTTTTGTTGATAATTTTCATGCTATTTATATATAGCTGTTTCACATTAATAAATATTTTGCCAATTGGTACAGTGTACAATGAACATCACTTTTTGAAGCCACTATCATGGTGTCTTTCAAAAGTATCGTTCCTTTAATTATTATGTGTATGCATAGTGGACAGCAGTAATTACCCTGATTTTATGACATTTTTACTCGTTAGCGATTACACTAAATTTAATTTTCTAATGCATTGGAATTAGACCAGTCATAAAGTTTTTCTTGATGTCTAAAATTAATTTGCAGGTGCATTATTAGAGGCACTACAGCTGTTACTACATATATTTTAAACTCGCTGTGGAAAGCAACAACCAGATGTGATTTGATGAAACTTTACATGCAAAGATTTTAAGGCCTCTAGGATGCAAATATTAAAAAAATTTTAAAACTTGACATTTAATGGTTGATTGCCATAATGAGTTCAAAATTTCTATTGTACTAATTTCAATGATTTAATAAAAAACTTATGGTGAAAACATCATAATTTTCCCCTTTTCAGTGTGCTAGAGGACTAATAATGCACTGTATATTGATTTCTAACATCAAGAAACACTTTGATTGGTCCAGTATTTTTGGAAAAGAAAATCACAATCAGTGCAATTACTAAAGGACAAGGATCCTGTAAAATCACAATAATCCTTCATGTTCATCCTGTATATCAGTGGTTCTTAAAGATGTTTCAAGGCACACTGGTGCACCCTAGGATTTTCATATGTGCCCTGCGATATTTTAGAGACATGTGTATCTAGATATAAAAATAAATAGTTACTACCTTATACCATTCTATTATGAAAATACTGTTTTTTTTTTTTGGTTTTTTTTTTAATATAATGTTTTAATTAATAGTGATTTTTCTTGTAAAAAGTGGGACACATATATATGTTTCATATAGTACTTAAATTAAAATTTTTGAAAGTATGTGTTATGTACATTACATAATTTTAGATAAATAGACCAAAATACAATGCATAGATTTTTCAGAAAGAACCATTATATTGAACAATCCTATATTTTAAATAAACAAAAATTAAATGTCAATAAGAAAACAAAATCACAGCCTACACAGAAGTATAATAATTATAAGATAAAAAAAATTTTATAAACCATGTTTTTAAATTTTCTGTTGAATCATATAAACGCTACTGAAGGCAGCCGGAACCCCAGATATTCGATAAAAGTATTAAAAAAATTCCTTGCTATCGTCTTTTGAGCTATTATAAAAGTTTCAAATGGCTATCTAGCCGGGAAGTTAGTTAAAAGTTGATTGCAAGCTTTGTACTGGAAACGCTGCCGAAGGCAGCAGGGTCCCGAAGCAATTGGATAAAAATATTTTTAAAAAGCATTTTCACTGTATTCTGAACAATTCCGAAAGTTTCAAATGTCTAGCTACTCGGGAAGTTAGTTAAATAAATTTTCTGTTGAATCATATGAATGCTGCCGAAGGCAGTAGGGACCTGAAACAGTTGACTAAAAGTATTTAAAAAAATGTATTGCCACCGTGTTCTGAGCTATCCTGAAAGTTTCAAATATCTAGCTAGTCGTGAAGTTAGTGAAAAATCGATTGCAAGCTTTGTACTGGTAACGCTGCCGAAGAAAGCAGGAAACCGAAACAGTTGGTTAAAAATATTTAAAAAATGCATTTTCACCGTGTTCTGAACTATTCTGAAAGTTTCAAATGTCTAGCTAGTCGGGAAGTTAGTTAAGTAAATTTTCTGTCGAATAATATAAGCGCTGCCAAAGGCAGTGGGACCTGAAATAGTTGACTAAATTTATTAGAAAAATGTATTGTCACCGTGTTATGAGCTGTCCTGAAAGTTTCAAATGTCCAGATAGTCAGACAGTTAGTGAAAAATCGAGTGCAAGCTTAGTACTGATAACGCTGGCGAAGACAGCAGGAACCCGAAACAGTTGGCTAAAGGTATTTAAAAAATGCATTTTCACCGTGTTCTGAACTATTCTGAAAGTTTGAAATGTCTAGATAGTCGGGAAGTTAGTTAAATAAATGTTCTGTCGAATTAAATAAGCGCTGCCGAAGGCATCGGGACCTGAAATAGTTGACTAAAATTATTAGAAAAATGTATTGTCAACGTGTTGTGAGCTGTCCTGAAAGTTTCAAATGTCTAGCTAGTCGGAAAGTTAGTGAAAAATCGATTGCAAGCTTTGTACTCATAACGCTACCGAAGGCAGCAGGAACCCGAAATAGTTGGCTAAATGCATTAAGAAAATGCATTTTCACCGTGTTCTGAACTATTCTGAAAGTTTCAAATGTCTAGCTAGTCGGGAAGTTAGTTAAATAAATTTTCTGTCGAATCATATAAGCGCTGCCGAAGGCAGCGGGACTTGAAATAGTTGACTAAAATTATTAGAAAAATGTATTGTCACCGTGTTGTGAGCTGCCCCGAAAATTTCAAATATCTAGCTAGTCGGGAAGTTAGTTAAAAATCGATTGTTAGCTTTGTTCCTGACAAACACACAAACCCACAAGAATCGAAGTTAATAAAAACATGGTAATAAAAGTTCACGGTGACCACAGGTCAAGGAATCATAGAAAAGTCAGGGAATGTAAGTGAGTCTGAGAAAGTTAGGGAATAGTCGGGAATTTTGTCAAATTTTGTGAAAATGGGCCTTTTTTTTTTTTTTTTTTTTTAAACTTGTTATTGTAAATTGCTAAATTGTGCACTAATTTTGTGAGAAATAAACACTATAATTCAGTTAAAATGATGAAATATAGTCAGGGAATTTGAAAACTTTTAATGTTAGCTATCCTGCAGCTATTTCAACACTATAGTTTTATGAACTAGGAATTTGTAGTGCTCATCATCATCACAGTTAAGATTAAGTAGAGAAATTTTTTTTTTAAGTATTGACATATTGACGAGGAAAGAGTATTTGTCTTTCAGTTATTTAATTTTTATAACATATTTCTCAGAAATTTATATATATTGCTCTTAACTTAATTGTAAGATTTTAAATGTGTCCTGACTGTAAAAAGTTTGAGAACTGGTGCTGTATATTATGATAAATTCAATTTAATAATTCTTATTTTAATTACTTTTCTACCGTTGATATCTATAGTCATATTGCCCCTTATAGTACCAGAAAAAGTATTTAATTTCACAATTCTTAAAATACTTTCCAAAGCCCCTAAAGGATAAGAGTATAAAAAAAAAGCAAAATTTTATGCTTGATAAAGAAGAGAAATATAGCAGGAATATTTGCAAAGGAAATTAATGTCTGTTTCTTGTTTTACTTCTTTCAGAATGGAATGTGTTGTGCAATTGCATTTTTTTTTTTTAATCTATTTATTTTTGTTTATGGGGAAAAAATATTTTATCATATAACACAGTATTTTATATCTAATAAGAAGCAAATATTATATTAAGCTAAGAAAGTTTTATTAAATTAAGCATTTGTATCAATTTGATATGATGCTGAAAATAGATTTGAGGTAAATTAAAAAAAAAAAAAAAAATATATTGAAATTTTGTATGAGAGTTATTTTTGCAAATTTGAATTTCTTGAAGTTCATAATAACCCATATTTTGTATTATGTAGGGATGTAAGGTCGGAATATTCTCTAGAGAATATTCACTGAGAACGAGAATATTCTGAGAGTATTCTCTGAAGCTCGAAATTCAGAGAATAATCGAGAATATTCTTTTTTTTTTTTTAAATATATAAAAAATTTTCATACTTATGACTTAAAATATAAAACTTATTCATAATTCTTCAGTTTGACATGTATAATTAGAAGAAACAAACCTTATTTCAGGAAATTTTCTTTACAATTTATAATTATCAATTGGGGAACATTCTCCAGTAAGCTCCACAAAACAATTTGTCTAATATTCATCATATATTCTATGACAAAAAGTATTTAATAGCAAATAATGAATAATTATTCATATTAAAATACAAATTTAAATTTGGAATGCCTAAAGATTTGTACTTTTAACTAAACCATCACTAAAACTTGAAATTTAGAGAGAATATTCTCATATGTAAAGCTTTTTGAAAAAATACTTGTGAGTTTACTTAAGAAATCTAATTCATGTAATTCATATTTCTGTAATCCTTATTCTTATAAACCACATGTTTATTATTTATTATATTAATGACTTTTGATTAATAATTTGATGGTGTGGTCATGAAAATTAATTTGTTTGGAAAAAATCTCTTAATCAAAGTTTCTCTGTTTCTAGTTTAAGTAGTAAAAAGTTAGCAATTTTAAATTATACAATATTTTATAATGAATAAAATATGTTCTATTCAAATTAAAAACCAGAATAACAAATAGCTTAAAAATGAAATTAATTTTATTTTTTAATTAGTTACTTGTTACGCAAAATTAAGAACCAATGTTGTCAGTTTTATTTTCTGATGAAAGATCATTCAAGCTAGCTTCTGTAATTACAAACAACTCATCCAGTTCTTTATCATCAACATTATACTTTATATTCATCATCATTATACAACAACTCATCCAGTTACAAACAACTCATCCAGTTCTTTATCATCAACATTATACTTTGTTTAAATTCATTTGCTTCTGTTTTTCCTTTGTCATTTAGTAATTTAATGTTGTGAGCTACATTGTCAATTTGTAACCTATTTCTATAGACAAATGATTTCTTTTTTTTTAAAACTGTAACAATCCATATAAATATATTTATTCTTTAAGTAAGTGCTGGATAAATTCATTTTTATCTCATACAGATAAGTGTAAAACATATCAAAGAAAAAACATAAATAATTATAAATATTTTTCATTAAATGTCACCCTTTTTAAAATTAGTATCTTAAAAAAAGATCTCATTTTGTGGTTTGTTGCTTTATTACTAGGGTTATCACTAGATTTTATGTTCAGTAATTTATGAGATTTTATCTTTTAGCCTTAATGATAATTTTTCAATAACTAAATTTAATTAATCGGATTATTTCATTAAAAAAAAAAAACATAAATTTCTAAATCTGCACAGAAATTGATACTTATACAGAGCATACATTTCAAAATTACCTATTATTAAAACTTCAAGCTTCTATGGTTAATCGGCCTTAAACCCCACAACCAACCAACCAATCATAAGAAAATTCTCGATTATTCTCTTTTCGGAGAATATTCTCAGAAAGATTATTCTCAAGAATTTTATAACTCTATTATTATGTGTGTGACAAGTTAAAAAAAAAACTACATAAATTCAAACACAACTAACTGGAATTCTATTCAGCTGTTTTTAGTTATTTAGAGGAAAAGGAAAATTAGAAATTTTTTAATGCCTGGGCATGCATGCATGGCTAATCATTATCAGTAAAAATACTTATATTTCGTGAGATACTTACTATTTTTACAGTATCGTATGTTATCTTTATTGTAGTATGTCAAGTTTTCTAGAAGATATTGCCTTAGTCTGGAATATCCTGCATGTTATCTCTATATATTTAAAAAAAAAATTCTGTCACTGGCGTCAATTTCTTTTTTGTTTGTTTACAACAGCAATGTCTAGCAGAGGCAGGGTTCTCCGCATCATGAGATATATCAGTGTATTACAACTACTTCAAGGAAGGCATTTCAGCTGCTTAGAAATATCTATCATTTTAATTAACGAAATTATTAACTAAAAAGTCGGGTTTATAAAGGTACTCTATTTGCCACCATAGAAAAAGCTTTTCTTATGATGTTATTTTTCTGTCATAACATCATTTTCCATGGGAAAATTAAAAAGTGATCCATGGTGTAAAAAATAATAAAATCAATGTCACTGTTGCTGTTAAGAAAAATATTTCTATTGCTAAAAATTTCTTATGCTAGGAGAGTAGACCCTTAGAGTCACATGGATGGTTGCTGTGGGTCTCAAAAGCTGATTTACTGAAGTATAATACCTATGAATTTTCCGATATATGATTGATATAGGATATAAAATACATTTCTTAATATATTTAATAGAATAAATAAGCAACATTTTAATGCTAATATAATAACTTATTATCAAAATGAAAAAATGATCTTTATGGATCTCTCAGATTAGGCACAGCCTTCTTAGAATTAATGTTATAGATTAATTTTAATGAATATACATATAATTAGACATTAAAATTAAATTATTTATGTAATGGAATAAAAGTGCTTTTTTTTTTTTTTTTTTTTTTTTTAGCGTTGGGAGGAGCTTAATATTTCAAGCTCTCTGCATGATTTTGATAAAAAGTTAACTGAAGCTGATGCTTACCTGCAAGTATTGATTGATCAAGTTAAGGTAGATATTTATTTCTGTCTCTTTTCTTATCCCTTATACACTGTATAAGAGAATATTGTGAAACTGATTTGCGAGATATATTTCATATCTCACACAGTTCGAAAGTGAATGGTTGTAAAATGTTGCAAATTTAATTTTAAAAAATTGAAAATTTTATTTAAGGCCTCATCCTAAATCCCTTTCACTGGGGGCCCCTAGCATTATCAAAGGTGACCTTCTGTTGTAGTATTTCTAGATAGCTGTTGCTGTTGTTTGCTCTTGCTATCTGATCCCATTTGAAAATTATTTTTATTTAAATTGCAGATTTATATTTGCTTCCCTTTAAGAGATATCTACAATTTTACATGATTTTTTTGTGACACTTGTGTGTGTATGCATGTATGTGTATCTCGCATAACTAAAAAATAGTTGGATGTAGAATGTTGGAAATTCATACGTAAGAATTTTTTATTATCTAGTTGTGCATCTCCCTTTTTAATCTTTCTGTGATTTTTCATTTTGGATATAGCCACAAAAATTGAAAAATACAAAATTGTTGGCCGTTATTTATGACCTACTGTCAAACAAACCTAAATTAATTGCTGATTAGCCTATTTTCATAAAACATAGAGCCCATATAGCATTTTTTAATCATATACAAAATTATCCATTATTACTATTAATAGAAAGAGTTATCAAGTTTAAAACATCTCTTCCAAAATTATATGTGTGTGTGTGTGTGTGTATTTCGTAAATACTTAAAAAAAAAAAAAAAAAAAAAAAAAAAAAAAAGTAAAAGCATTAACAAAATTAGTTATATTATATCTAAGTTTATATCTAATAAAATTTTTACACTTTAATTCCAAACATGTTTTGTATGTGTCGAGAAAATATATTATATATATATTATTGAAATTATATTTCCTCTCTTTCATAGGAATTAGATAATGTTATAAACAATTGCACTTCAGAAACTGATTGCAGTCAACTCATCGCTATCAGGGACAATGCTAATGTGAGTATTTAATGCTTAAATTAGTTTGTACCAGCAGACTTTGCCTGCTTCATTGGTCACTATATTTAAATAAATTAAAAAAAGAATCAATATTTTTTATACCATTCTACAAATTAAAAGTAATTTAATTTAAAAAGATGTCAATAATAAAGGAAAAACTGCATTAGACATTTTCTTTTTGATAATAAACAGAATTGGAAACGCATAATATTTTACATGAAAATATTCTGTATAATTAGACCAATTAAAAAAAAAAAAAAAATGCTTTTCAAAAATATTTTCGCATTACAAAAATATTTAAAATAAAATTGAGAAAAATTGTGTAAGAACATTGAAACAGCTTGGACCTCTTGGCAGAATTTGAAATTTGGCTCTGAAGTAGCTCGGATGTTTCTTGCCAAAATGTTTACTTACGCATTTGCGATACCCATATCAACTCATCGCCGAAATGACAACAAAATTATAAATAATTATGGGATAAAAATAACTTTTTATATACCATGTTTTTAAATTTTCTGTTGAATCTTATAGCTCTAGAACTACATTAGCGCTTTTTGAATGTGTAGAAAATTTTTAAAGTGATAATGACGTCAGTTTTTGTGAGATGCATAATTTAGTTTTTTACAAATTTTTAATGTTCATGTTTAATTAAATGTATTTATTTTTATGTCAAAAGAAAATAAACTCGTATTTTTTTTTTTTTTTTTTTTTTTTGGGGGGGGGGGGGGCAACAATTAAATTATAGCTAATATTTATTTTCATATTTTAATTAATTAAAAGAAAACTTTGCAACGTAATATCTTTAAATCTAATAACTTAATGTATATAGTGTTCCCACAAAAAATGAACAGTTTTTAGAGCTCTTTTAAAAAAGTATAACATCTATGGAGTATCTTTAAAAAAAAAATTCATCAGTTTTTACTAAAAAAAAATGGCCGACTTTCATCACCCAAATAGTTAAATCTTGACCAATCAAAAATAGGGGTGGTCCACCAGGATGTGTTTTGCCGACAAACTTTTTGCTTTATTTATATAGATGTACAACATTAACCCCTTCCCTGTTGGATTTTTTTTTTTTTTTTTTTTTTAATTTCCTTTTGTCAGTAAGCAGTTTTTGCTTGTCCTAATAGTTGTCATACATGTGATACCTCGTTCACTGAATTCCAGTTTTTCCTGCAATGCACCCAGATTTTAAATTAATACAAAACACTCTTTTTGTTATTATACTTATCAAATCTATTGCTTTTAGGCATTTAAGATAAATATCTACATAAAAAGAATTATTAATTATATGTAAAAAATGTTTTGTAAAGTGCCCTTACCATGAAAATAGCTTTACAATCTTTCTTGACCATCAGATCATGAAAACCACACTGAAACCTTTTATTGCTGATTATTTTATTGCTTACTTTTTCAAACAAACTCTTGATAATGAATATCAAAAATATTCAATAGTTTTTTAGTTCTAACAAATATTGCACTGTGTATGAAAAATTTCAAAACATGGCACAGCCCAAAGTTCTACTCACACAAAATCTCACAGCAAAAACATGAAGAAAGTGGGACTAGTTACGCCATCTCTTAGCAATATTCAGAAATACAAAAAAATAATTGGGGAATATACTGAGACGTACAAGCAGTGACAAATTCACTTTTAATAATGCAATTTTTCTCTTTGTCGCATGACACGCAATGCCAACCGTAAGTGCACTGTTAAACTTAGAAGTTAAACTATTTGAAACATAAGAATAAAGTAGTGTTGTGTTTTTTAAAACATAACAAACATAACAGGCACAGAAAAACCGAACGTATGACATTCGACGCCGACAGGGAAGGGGTTAATGAGGCTTATAGAGTTCTTTAAATTAATCTTAAAGATTTTTTTTTTTTTTTTGGTAAATAACCTATAAATAAAACCTTAGGAAAAATCTTTTTCATGAAAATTAGCACTCTCTCTGTATCTATGTGAAATACATGCATTTATACATCTATCTTCCTTTCACACTTTCCATACACACACCTTCCCCTTTCTAACAAACAAATAATAAATCATTTACTAGGCATTTTCTATTAATTAAATTTTCACTTATGTAGTTGGGGGGGGGGGGGTGTAAGGTAGGAAAAAGTTAAATTTTTAATTAAAAAACAAATAAGTAAATAAAAGCTATTTTAAACTTAAAGGAAAGAAATGATGAAAGAAAGGCTATTAATAATCAGCATAAAGTAATGTGAATTAATTACTATTTAAAGTTTAATTGATTTTGCAAAAACAAAAGCTTTTATATTTTCTTCAGTTTTAGAAAATTAGCATGCAATAAAAATATAATATTAGTTGATTAAAATATTAGTTTAATTATAACATTAGTCAAAATATTTGCTTTTGCAGGATTCACATTAGAAAGTGGGATTGTGAGAATCTCGCAATATTTTGAAAAATCTCACTCAAAAATATATCATAAAGAGAATTTCCCATTGCCCATGGACAGACTAAACTTGAGTTAAAAAAAAAATTATTTGGATTTTGGAATTTTTGATTTTTAAATGGGGAGGGGAAAATCGATTTTGGGGAGGAAATTTCACAAATTCCAGATTTTTAAGTAGAACTCTTCTTCTTTTTTTTTTTTTAAGGGGGGGGGGAGTAAAAAAGCGAGTAAGTCGCTGTTGAAGGCAGTGTGGACCTAGACTTTTCAAGTTGTTAGCGGGAAAACTATTACCAAATGCAGTGGTACCTTTAGATTTTGACTGATTTCTGTGGTTTATTTATTTATTTATATTTTATTAATAATGATATGGAATTTTGAGAATTCATTTAAATATAGCGACCAGCAAAGTGAGCAAAACCTGTTAGTAATGTAATCATATGTTTAAACAAAACAGTGGCACAGCACATTTCAACAATAGTGGTAATGATCGAAATTGTCAATTTAATCTGAGAAAAATAACAGTACCTATTTCAACTGTTTTTTGCTTTAAAAATAGAAAACAAAGTATGAATAAATTAAATTTTACTGAATGCTAGCTTATGCAGAATTTGTTTCTTTTAAAGCTATTTCAACATAAATTTTTATATATATGTATTTTTTTAAGCACATCTGTATTTTATTTTATTAATATTTTCAGAATGTCCTTGAATCTGTCAAGCATTCCATAGTTTTGTTGCAGATAGCTAAAGTAGGTAAACTATTTCTTAAACATAATGTCATGCTTTTCCCTATCAGATTAAAAATTTTGTTTATTTATTTATTTTAATTCTTATAAATTTTGCTTTTTAAATTTTATTCTTTAGAATACTACACATCCTGTAAATGGAGTTTTTACTGTTCATAATGGCCCTAAAGCTGACAGTATTGCCAGACATTCCTTTACTGAAAAACAAAGTATGTGTTATATTTATTTTTTATTATTCTGTACCTTTTTTTTTTTTTTTTTTTTTAAGATTAAGTATTTTAAATACATAGCTCATTCACACATATCTACACATATATGTAATGCCATTACATGTATTTGTAGTCATGTCCTGAGTCAGTAAAATTCCCCATTAGTAGTCAGGGGCCCAGGAGCAGAAAGTGCTTAAAGCTGTGACGCACGTCACAGAACAATTGAGGCTTTTGCAGAACATTTCATCTATCCCCTAACTGGATGATGTTGATACAACTAACATTCTAAAATTAATAAAACCTAAATATGTTCAACTGACCTGTAAATCTGTTAGCATACTGGAAAATTGCTGGGAACAGTCATTGTTTCAATGTATAGACAAAATTTATAAACATTTTGTAAGTAATATATCCACATTAATGTGACAATATTAATGCCAAAAGCCATTGAAAAAATTGCAAATTCTGGGTGTATTCCTCAGTTTTAGATTATAAAATTTTTAAATCATGTTTTATTTTAAATGTGTAATAAATATTTTACTAATAAGTATTATTTTTATGCTTATTTTGCATTTTACTGTGCTTCGACAAATTTGGACAAAATACCTGCAGAACATCTGCAAATTTTAATGTCTCGTTGCAGAACATCGGATATAATTCTGCTCATGGGGTCAGGGGGTTCTGCTCTTAAGGGTCCTCTTCACTTACCGTCACCAGAAGTTCAAGCTAATGTTATCCTATATGAAATTTTCTTTACGTATAACTCATTAACTATTACATATTTTTAAATTCTGCTTTCACATTCAGAAAATTCACAACTGTTAAATAGACGGACTTTTTTAAAAAAGGGATTTTTATAATTTTTAATATTTTATTTTGAAACTGCAAAATGAAAAATTTTACATATTGAAAATTCATATTATACAGCTTCAAAATAAAATATTAAAAAGTTAAAAAATATGTTTTTAAAAAAAGGTCCATCAGTAACAGTTGTGAATTTTCTGAATGTGAAAACAGTATTTTAAAATATGCATTAGTTAACAAGTTATAAGTAAAGAAAATTTCCCATAAAATAACATTGGCTTGGGTTTTCAGCGACAGTAAGTGAAGAGGGCATTAAAGCTGCTACATGGAAAGTGCCAGGTCGACTCCCAAGTTACACTTGTTGACCTTACTTTTCAAAGATTTTTATGATTTTCTTTGAAATTGCCATAAATATAAGCTAAAGACCAGAGTTCAAAATTAGCAGTCATATTTTGTATCTAAAAATGTTAGTATTTCCTTATATGTGAAATTATGTTGTTTTAAATTATGTTAAATTAATATTGATAACCATATATACAGACTTTGGGCAGTCAGACATATATGCAGACTGTGGTGTATTTTGAAGTGTTTTACATAGTTTTTTATTTGTCATAAAGCAGCATTCTTTCATACTGCTTAAACTATAAACTTTCTTGCTGCAAAGTAATTTATTATATTAAAGTAATATTTTATATCTCAATTATTTTATTGTATATTAATTTACAGAATTCATGTACAAATATATGAAAAATGTCGGAACTATCAGGAATTATTTTTCTATTTTAAGATCGGAATAAAAAAGATGGTTCAGGCACTGAATCTAGTGAAGATGTTGAATGTGCATTGGAATGTAATGAAGACACTACTATTGAAAGTTTGTTCATTTCACTTCTTTCTTAGTTATATATATATATTTACTCCTTTAATAATAATAAACAAAATTATCATAAAATAACTATACTTATTTCAGAGATTTTCTAAGGATTATATTAATACTTAAACTGTTTTCTTTGCCATAAAAATAATATCATGTGTCTTGTTTAAAAAGAACTTATATTTCATTCCCCCCCCCCCCTGCAATTCATCTGTATTTATACATAAAATAAATTTTGTTGTGAAATACACAACATATATTAAAACTCGAATAAACGACTACGTCAGAAACGGCAAAGAAAAATATTGGAAATATTTTGACGTTTTGGTGTTTCTGACATAGTCGTTTATTCGAGTTTTAATATTCCAACGCCAAGTCTCCTGTTATTACACAACATATATATTTTATAGATCTAAGCAGTTCTTCTCTCTCTTTACTTTTGCAATACTTCTGCACTTTAAAAAAGATACCTAGCATAATATATATATATATATTTATTTATTAGCCAAAAAATCATTCAATTTCTTTTGAATATTAAGTTAAATAAAGCATATTTCATTGCTTAGTAATATTTATCCTTAATTTTGTTTTCTTCTTTTAATTGCAGTAAAACCTCTCTAAAAGCCCACCTCAATTCAGGACCATATTTTTCACAGCCCCAATTTCTTCCCCGTAGTATTTAATATTAATTCACTTCCATTAAAGCCTGTTTACATTTTTATTCTCTATTGGCTGGCTCCATTTTCGGAGAGCAAATGCTTTTATTTTTACTTGAATTGCCCATCAGCCACCGTATAACAGAGGTTAATTTCCATGTGTATGATGTGCGTGTGGTTAAAAAGAGATGATAGATCTTATTTTTCTGAATGTGCATCCTTAAAAATGAAGTTCGAGATCACAAATTAAATTCAAGAATTATTTGAATCATTATTTCAGAATTTTGCATCATACCTTTATTTAGCCAATAAATTGCAATTATTTTAATGCAATGACTTCAAAATAAGAAATTCCAACTTTAGCTGACAAAACAAAAGCATTAAACATTATTGAGATTAAAAATTAAGAGCTAAAATTAATATTTTCTGCCAGGAAACTTTTTTGAAAATCACTAGATTAAAAGAACTCTTTTTCTATTTAGAAATGAACTGTTTGATCCTGTGTATAAATATTAAACCTTGAAAAACAAAATTATTGCTAAAAAATCTTTTGAAATTCAGACTAATATTAATGATTATTTACAAAATTTTATAGATAAATAGTGTACATTTGAGTAACTAGCAGGGATGTCTGTGTTTAGGAGGATCCGGACATAATATTGCAGGACAAAATATCGTTGGACAAAATATTGTGTCAAAAAAATAGTATGATCTATTTGAAAATTTGATTTTGTGTCACGTGTGATCTCTGGCAGGGGCCACAGAGTATTAAAATTAATAATAAATCATAGAGTTAAATTTCATTATTTTATCTATGTTTATTTTTAAGTTATTTTGTCCTCTCGATATTTTGTCCTTGGAGATTTTGTCCCCAACCCATGTTTAGGGGCTACCCATGATTTCAACGTTTTTAATCTAATCCATCTGTATTTTCACATTTCCTAAAAGGTTATCTTTTAATTAGTACAACACTTTTAATAAACACATTAAAATATAAATATTAAATTAACACCATAAATTATAAATAAAAATTATAAACACTATCTGTGATGCTTTCTTATAAGGTTATCTTTTTTTTTTTTTTTTTTTTAATTGATTGTTCATTTGTCAATCAGATGATATGTAATAGAATTATATCTTTTTATTGTTTGGCTGGTGCAAGGTACAAAAAGATTGAGGGTTTCTGGTCTAAATACTTTGATTATCAATTGATATTCCAGGTGTTTTTTATTTGAGTCTCTAATTTTTCTGGGGTTTTACCATTAAATCATAATTGCCCTTGAATTAGATCTTCAATGTGAATTTTTTGCCTAAATTATCATTTTCTGAATGACCTGTAATGAAAGGTCATTTTCTTATGATATACTGAGTGACCAAGTTTCACTGTACTTTTATTTAACTATTTTTCTGCTTTTATTGTTATTTTATTATTATTATTATTATTGTTATTTTTAAGACTAGTACATTAGTTTTTGCTACTGAATTTTTCAGAAAACTACCTGCATCACATTGAAAAATATGTGTTTTAATACTGAAATTAAGTTTAAAATAATGATCTTTTAATAATTTAGCCTATTTGCTTCCGTGAAAGTATTCAAACTTGAATTTTCATATATTGATGTTTATAATACTTTTTAGAAGTTTAGAAATTTGTAATGTTCACTAAATTAATTCAATGAAATGTTATTTACTTTCAATTATTTATATATTTATGTGTGTGTGATATTTTTACATAGAGAGATATGATACATTCAAATCTATAGTCAATTACTATGTAATATAATTTGCTAGAATTAGATCAAATCAAAAAACTGCGACAAAAGTTACCATAAATGAAGCCAAAACTTTAAATGTTCAAAACCTTATTAGGGACATGATTTAAATATAGGTAAATGAGTAAGACCATAGCCAGGGGGACCCAAAAGAAAAAAAAAATTGCAGATTTGTCAAAAATTTTCAGGTTATCCTTCATTTTTAACACTCAGCATTATGTACTAAAGTTTGAACCCCTTCCGAAAATTTTTCTAGCTACAGCCTTTTAAGCAAGATTAAGTTTTCAGTATAATTCTGAGCACTACACACATATATATATATATATAATTTTGAAAATATGAAGAAACTTGAAGGCAAGTGGGTGTGGTCAAGAAGAAGAAGAAACGTTAATAAAAACAAAGAAATGATGAATTAAAGTAACAAAGAACAACTGTAAAATCAACACTACATGTGAAAAGCACCCTTCTGCCTCCTCTTCAGTGGGTGGGGGCAGCAGAACAGACAATAAAGTAAATTGAAAAAGGCCTAAGAGGTTTCGGAAACATGGCAAAACTAGCATACTCCCAACAAAAATCAATGAAATTCTAAAACAAGATTAAATTACTGGTAAATTATATATAACAACAGCAATGTAAATTAATGGTAAATTAGATATAACAATATCAATGCTTCATAAAAGCAACATAACTAAATTATTTTAATAGTCCAAAAAATACAAATAGTCCAAAAAATATAAACAACTGTAAAAACAACACTACATGTGAAAAACACCCTTCCGCCTCCTCTTCAGTGGGTGGGAGCAGCAGAACAGACAATAAAGTAAATTGAAAAAGGCCTAACAGGTTTCGGAAACATGGCAAAAATCAATGAAATTCTAAAACAAGATTAAATTACTGGTAAATTATATATAACAACAGCAATGTAAATTAACGGTAAATTCGATATAACAATATCAGTGCTTCATAAAAACAACATAACTAAATTAATTTAATAGTCCAAAAAATACAATACAACTGTAAAAACAACACTACATGTGAAAAACACCCTTCCGCCTCCTCTTCAGTGGGTGGGAGCAGCAGTTTCTTCGTTACTTTAATTCGTTATTTCTTTGTTTTTATTAACGTTTTTTCTTCTTGTTGATCACGCCCACTTGTCTTCAAGTTTCTACATATTTTCAAAATTATATATTTTTGTATAATTTTTAGTGCTGCCTTTGGCGCCTTTTTTATACAAATACACTTTAATTAATAAGTAATTAAAATATATATATATGTGTAATAAATAAAAGCAATATAGCAGTAGCTTGTGAATATATTTATTGATTGTGTTTAATTTAAATTAAATATGCTGTTGTATTATAACAAAACATTCAGTAGTATAAAACATATATTTATAATGTTCTAAATTCTTTATTATTTTTCTCTTGGTGTTTATTTCAATTCTTTATTGCACATTACCTTTCCATAAATGACTGAACACTTTAGATTTTAGACTTTTGCCAAATATCTCAAAAAGTAAATGACAAATTGTCTTGAAACTTCAGGAGTGTAAAGAACATGTTATATTTCAGTGAAAGTTGTGCCCCGAAAGCAAAAGGGGAAACACTAAAAAATTAAATGAAAATGTTTGGGAATCACCCTATAAAAAGTAATGTTTCAAATGTGTTCTAGCTGTAGCATATGATTATGATGTTCTTTTTATTATCTGTATAAATTTGTATATAGCTACCACATATATCCATGAATGTATAACAGTTTCTTTAAAAAGCTATCACATTTTTTTTTATTTTTTATTTTTTTAACTCTAACAAGCAATGTATTAAACCCAGTGTAAAGATTTTCAGGAAACTTGACATACTACAGTAGACACAGCATACTGCAATTAGGATACAAAAAATATTAAATATCTAATGAAGTTTTTAACTATGCATGCAGAAGTTCTA
The DNA here is from genome assembly GCA_963930645.1 of Salticus scenicus. Classification (NCBI taxonomy): domain Eukaryota; kingdom Metazoa; phylum Arthropoda; class Arachnida; order Araneae; family Salticidae; genus Salticus; species Salticus scenicus. The sequence continues at coordinate 58,908,970 of OZ005649.1, read as the reverse complement.
AAAAAAATTTTAATTGTACAGAGTGTCCTAAAAGTTCCAGTATTTACGCTAATGTATTTTTTATTTACAAAACAACAAACCTTAAAACGATTATTTTTATGCGAATGATAAAAGGCGCATTTAAAATAATGGAGGAAAAAATACAGAACTTACATTTATAATAAATGTTCAAAATGTCAACCCTTTTCTAGCAGATAAAGCTGAACTCATCTGCGCATGTGTTTAGAAACGAGTTTTAACATGCTGGGAGTGACTTCTTGTTGAGAAATCTGTACACACCTGCACAGAACCTGTATTACGAAATTGTCGAACGAGCTGATATAGTATATTTTTACTCGGTATTGCATCATCTGGATATTTATACCGCCAAACATCTTTGCATCTTTCATACGATTTACATTCAAAATAAGCTTCAAACAGCAGTATTCTCTGAATGTGTGATAAACTCATTTCACTATGAAGAACAAAATAACATAAAATTCTCACACAACTTGAGCGAGAAAAGAAACAAACGATAAAAATTAAAGAATTGATGCAATAATAAGCAGACGATAATATTTAATATTTAAAAAAAAATCATGGACACAATGAGTTCTTTAAGTTGGAGTACTGGAACTTTTAGTACACACTGTGTAATATAATAGCCAATAGTATTGAGCTACTTTTAAGAAAACCCCATGCAAACATCGTCTAAATTCAAAAAGTTGTACTTGATAAATAAACTGAATTTCAGTTCTTTAAAATGAGGAAAATGTTATGGAGTCAAATATATCAGTATTTATTTCCAATTAACAAAACCTTATTACTATTAATTGAATCAAAATAAAAAATGTGAGTAAAAACCCCTTACAGTTAATTTTATTTTTTAAAAGAACTACTGAATAGCAATTCATTCCATTGCATACAACTTTTAAATTTACACACTATTTGTTTGGATTTTTCGTATAAGTAGATCAATACATTTGACTATTAAACTATGCAAATGAAATTTTGCTAAAGCTTGTACATGTGCAGTTAAAAATTATTTAGTAAAAATGTTCATATTTCATTAGATATTTAATGTTTTTGCATTCTGATTGCAGTAAACCGTGTCTATTATAATTTGTCAAGTTCATCAAAGTATTTTTGTACTGGTTTTATACATTGCTTGTTGTAGTTAAAAAAAGTGACAAAATTTTTTTTGCAATTTTTTAAAGAAACCATTATTTCTCCATGAATGTATGTGGTAGTCTCATAAAAATTTATACAGATAATAAGAAGGAACATCGTAATCACATGCTGCAGCCAAATTGCATTTCAAGCATTAATTTCTACAGGGTGATCACAAACATTTTCATAGCTTTTTAATTTTTTGCTGGTCCCCTTTTAACTTTCAGGGCAAAACTTTCACTGAAATATATGAGATATAATATGTTCTTCAAACTTTAGAAGTTTCAAGATGATTCGTCTAATACTTCTTGAGATATTTGAAAAAATGTCTAAAATCGGAAGTGTCAAGTCATATATGGAAAGGTAGTGTATTTTTTGTTTAGCACTTTATTTTTTGTTTTATCTTAATATTGCAGAAGACTTGCCAGCAAATTTGAATCTAGTTGTTCCAGAAACTTCTTATTCTAGTAGTGATGATGATGATTTCTTTGACGCTACTGAAGAAGCTATCATTTCTCATCAAAATGCAATGTATGTTTTTTGAACGAAAAATGAGATTATTTTCATTATTTTGTTGCTTTAGGTGTAACCTGCAAACTTTGAAATCAGGGAATTAAATCTGTAAGAGTTTGGGTATTTTGACTAAATCTTGAAAAAAATCGTAAAAGATTAAGGGTTTGTAAGAGGGTTTTTCGGCCCAATGGAATTTCAAGTTCCAATTTTATTATATGAATAGTTAGACCACAATAAATAAAAATCGATGCAAATTAACTTCGAAACTCCACTATAAATTGCTATGAAATATGACAAAACAGTGTCAATGCGTAGACCCTCCTCACAGTCATTGTTAGCATACTCCTAAATATATGCTCCGGCTGTGGGCTTTATTGTTGAAAGTTATATAATTTTAGAACAGGATATTCTGTATTTAAGTTTATATTTTATATTACATATGAATATGCAGAATAATCCTGAATTCATGGGCCAAACTTTTAAAGTAAGTAAAACACCTATAAAGAAGCATTTTGTGTATAGCTATACGGGGTCGAATATGAAAACTGTAGACTGAAAAAGTGCACCGCACTTTAGAATGGGAATTAGAGAAAAATCTATAGAAAACAATATGAAAAGAGAAAAAAAAAAAAAAAATGCGCAATTCAAGCGGGTGAAAAAACTACTAACACCAGTCCGGAAATAAACGAAAAATAGGCAATGAAATGAAGCTGAAACAGAGGAAGGGTGAGCTTGGGGCTAGCCAAAAACTACCATTTCTGACCCCATATTGCAATACGAAAAATGCTTCTTTATATGTATTTTACCTAACCTTAAAGTTTGCCCTATGAATTCAGGAACACTTTGTAGATTATAACTATACTATTTCTAATCAAAGGATTTGTATCCATCATACATTAATTGTGGAAAGACGAATATTGGGTATATTAAGAAATATTGTAGCATACAGACTGGAAAAGAGTCATCGTAAGCAGAGTTACAGATTTTCAGATGTCGCAGATTCCACTCTCTGCACTGAAAGTGTTAATATTGTTTAATATATAAACTGTATAGATTAAAAAAAAAGCCTTAAATATTTTTTATTTAGCGTAATAAAAGTGAAATTTAAATAGAATTTGATTAAATGTATTCAATTTCATGAGTTTCATCTCTTTCAAACCCGTGAGAAGTATTAGCGTACGCAATGTTTTACTGTAATCAATGTTTTTTTTTTTTTTTTTTTTCAGTTTTAACTTTTTTTTATAACAGCGCAGTGGAGCAACAGTTTTATGTATAATTTACATCATAGTGCACTTCATAATATATTTCAATAGGAATGTGTTGCTCTTTTGTGCTCATATAAAAAAAAGTAGGTTAAGCCTCTAAAAATGGGGTAATTTCAGCCAAAAAGACAAAATTGTGCATCTTTCAGGACCTGGGGAACAAACAGTTGGTGGAATAAAAAAAATATTGATTGAAACTTACAATATACATGTTCTAAAATAATTAAATGCAAAAATTTCACATGTGTTATCAGTTTGATATTTTCCTCAATTTCAGGCCAAAAAACTCTCTTATGGACCCTTATCTTTTATGATGTCACCTTTGGCAGTAATGATTCATGATATCACCCCATTGATAGATATATACTGCGTTTAATAATTCATGATTATATATCTATATCTATATATATATGTTTTATTTATTTATTTATTTTATTATTTTGCATTGATCTTTTTATATCTTCGCTTTCTAAAATGAAAAAGCAAAAAATTAAACTTTTAGAGGATTTTAAAAGTGGGAACTTGAAAAAAAAAAAAAGAAAGAAAGAAATACTAACTGTTAAGTTTTTCTGTTAAAAAATTTTTGGTGTTTATAAATTATTTTTATCCTTTTTATCATTCATTCTTTCCCTCCCCTCCTTTGTAAGTGATGCCTTTGACGTGACCCAAGGTCTAATATATATATATGATAATAATGCATAGAATTTTATCCACTTTTCAAAAAGGTTCACCATTATCCTTACATCTGAATTCAACATCTGTATTTATACAAATAAAATGGTATAAATCGTTTAGTTGTATTAGTTATGAATTATATGCAAATTAGATAAAAACAGGATGGGGGAGGGTTCACCAAAT